>CM039674.1:92768079-93389886 GCA_022496015.1 Hordeum marinum
ATGGCATGAATACTTTATAAATTATAGATACGTTGGAGACGTATCACTCATGACCTACGAGGATGTTGGACATGGGAAAAAACAAGGACTTGTAAGACAGACGTCGGTTAAGATTTAGACTTGATTAACTTTCAGATGCTTTTATTTGATGAAATATGATGAAAATGTAATGTATGTGGTTTGATTTAAACAAAAATCATTCAATTTCTATGAAATTCGTATGGTTTGTTTGAATTCCGCTTGAAATATATGCGGATAGTTGAGGTACACACATGGATTTAGAGCATCTACACTTGGTTTTTTAAGTGCACAATCAATCATCTGCTCTTTGGTTTCCATTATGGGTCCACATATGCTCCAAAGATCATTTAGTAGTTGTGTGTGCACGTGATAATGTCGGAGATTCTCAAGCATCTGCAAAAAGTTCATAAGCTGAGTTGCATCTTGATTTTTCGGGATTTCACTTGTTCTCCACGTGCTTCAAAATCATTGGTTTGGGCTACACCATCACCCTCATCCTCGACAATCCTATTGTGCGAAATAACACAACATGTCATAAGCTTCCACAAAAAATTTGATTTCCATATCCTTGCATTCCCATGAACAATTCCCCAACAAGATTGGGGCACACCAAATTCTCCCTCCACATCCTTCCTAGCCGCTTCCTACATCGTTGCAAAGTGGCTGTTTTTTGACATGCGGTTTGAATATGGTCTTCACAAACGCCACCCATCGAGGGTAGATGCCATCGGCAAGATAGTATCACATGTAGTCTTGGCCGTTGACAACGTAGCTACACGGCGGTGATTCCCCATTGCAAATCCTCCTGAACACCAGAGATCGTTGAGGCATGTTGATGTCGTTGTGAGAACCCGCAATTCCAAAGAACGGATGCCAATTTCCATAAGTCATGTTGCAAAGAGAGTTGATCGCGGCAATCCCTTGAGCATGAAATAGTTATCGTGTGCCTCCACTCCCTCCACAATGCGCAAATAAATTGTTTTCGCATGCGAAAATGGCGACGAAACCATGGATCAGGGAAAGTTGGGTTCAGAGAAAAGTAGTCCTCCATGAGTAGTTTTGAGGTATTCGATTTATCGGATTTCGAGCTAGCTGTCCTTTTCTTGCTCCTTGCCATTAGCGCAGCCCTTTTCTTTTTCTTAGCTAGCGTAGTTTTTCGAACCTGGGTGATCTATCCATGACCAGGATGAAGCTTGGATGAAACTAAGCAGAGGTCCGAACCGACTGATGTTGAAGAATCAGCGAGAAATTTATTTACATGCTTTCTCATTCCATTCGCGAGGAGCTGGATGAGAAGAAACTCTCATGTCCAGTTTTGGAGTAGAGATGGAACTAAGAAAGAGAACCATCGACTCTCCGCATACCCTATCCCGATTGATCACTCTTCTCTCTTTGATTGAGCCCTTAAAATTGAGAATATGCTCCACTCGTCGGTCCATTTTCTCTTGCATGGTCATGAGCATGACCATGTCCACTTCTTCGTTCGAATCCGAGGAATCGAAGAACTCATATTGAATCATGTGATCAAGCTCCGTTGGTCCATACTCCTTGTAGGACGAAGCATCGAAATCCATCATTTTCCCTAATAAAATCACACACAAAACGATCAGACATTGTGTCGAACACAAGGCGGAGCCAGAGAGTTGCCCGACGTACCGCGATGGCTTTTGGCCGGCGACGACGTCCCTGCGGTGAGGACGGGAGAGTTGCGGAGCGCGTGCGGCGGCGGAACTGCGAGACGGACGACACGGAGGAGGAAGAAGAAAGGAAAGAGCAAATGAATCTGGCAGTTCTGGGGATGGATTTGATGCAATTTGTGGTGGAGTCGGGCTGTCGGGTCCGACATGACGAACGTGCTCTGACACACCCGAACATCTCATATTCACATCATATTTAAGCTGTATATGAGAAATGTCGGTCAGCCCCAATTGTTTGAGACGCGTTTAGGACGTTCGTTTGGATCAAAATTCCATAACCGTATTGCTGACGCGTTCGAAATGGATACAAGAGGTTTCCGGTTGTAGATGCTTTTAGTAGGTGTCCATGATCCGTAATCAACGGTACTTAAACGTTGCATTACTGAGCGACCTGTCGGCCCGGAAGTTTGCACTTTTGTGTCAGAGATTAGCTGCTCACGCCGTTCCAAACGGGAGAAAATCCGGTGCACGAACAGCAGCACCCATTTGTATCTTTGTCAACAACTTTATGCTTTTGCGATGCGTACATCAGGAATCCATTCACTGATCTACTCAGTGAGCTCAGTTCACTCGCCGGCAGTTTAGCCTGACTTCGCCGTTCTTCCCGGTGAGCGCCAGGTTGCCCATCCTCACCATGGCGGCGGCGAAGTCTACCGCGAAGAGCGTGGCGTTGACGGCATAGGCTCGCACGAGCGCGTCCGTGCTGCCGTTACCGGCGCCGCTCCCGTAGAGCTCCTGGTCGGAGCGCAGGAGCACGCGGCGCGCGACGAGGTCCTGGAAGTAGCCGTTGTCGAAGGCGGCGGGGGCCCGCAGCTCGAGCGGCGCGAGGTTCCCGTCGCCGCCGGCGGAAGGGCAGGCCTTGGCGCGTATCTGCGTGGCGAAGGTGGCGTCCACGGCCGCGTTACCGGTGTCGTTGTAGATGTGCGTGCGGAAGGTGGTGCACCGTGCCCAGCCCACGGTGTGCGCCCCGGACAGTGCGGTGAGGTCGCGCGCGTCCAGGCCCTTGCCGCTGAACCTGGTGAGGAGGTCGGCGAGCCTCGCGTCCGGCGGCGGCAGGTTGGTGTTGGCCGCGTTCTGGTTCGCCGAGCGCCCGTCTCGCCGGCCCAGCTGCACCGTCCAGCTCGGCCCCCCGAGCTGCACGCACGCCTTTAGTAATGCTATCGGTCAGGATGCCAGAAGGAAGGAGAGAAGTGGTGTACCGACCAGGCTGACGGCGTCGCGGGCGGCGAGCGCGACGATGTCGGCGCAGGAGACGGTGGCCTTGCAGGAAGCCTCGACCTGCGCCTTGATGGCATCGATGACCTCGTAGCCGCGCAGCGAGTTGGCGTTTGGCCCGGCGTTCTTCTCCCCCGTGAAGTTGGCCGTGTCGTCCAGCAAGACGGAGGCGTCGCACCCCTGCGCATGCACGCACGCATCCACACTCAGCACGCAGTTCGCAGGAGCGGGACTAGAATAAGACACGCAATTAGTTTGTGACGTACATTGACGAAGCAGTCGTGGAAGAAGAGGCGGAGGATGGACGCGCCCATGCGCGCCTCCTTCTGCACGGCCTGCGCCATGCCGCGGCGCACGACGGACTGCAGCCCGGGGCACGCGGCGTCGTAGAACGACGGCGACATCTGGCCGTCAACGACCACAACGGCCGCCGCAAGAACAACCACGGCGACGCGTGCCAGGAGCATCCCCATCACCTCGCGCACTTCCAGAAAGCAACAGCTAAAGAAAGAAGGGAAGATCCTCGTCTCCAGACAGAGTGAAGTGTTAAGTACTCGAGCTGGCGAGGCGGTGCTCTGGCCACGCACGAGCCCGCCGCGCGCGCGCACGTATATATGGACACGCCGATCAAACGTTGGATGCCGCGGCAGCCTGTGCGCTGTTCGCTGCTACTGGCACGGATGGGTCGGAGGCAGCCAGCTGATAGGTAGGAGGGGATCTTGTCGCTATTATTTGGACGGTGACAAGTGACAGGCAGTAAGATGGTTTGGGTGGTGACCATCGGGGGGACGTACGTACTGCGATCGAGCGGGCGTGGCTGTGTGTGGCCGGCCGTGGACGGTAGCGCCAGCCGGGGCGAGCACGGCTGCCAATGCCGAGACACGGCCGGGATGGGAGCGGGCGCGCACCGAGCGGAGCCCCATGGATGGATGGAGTCACCCGGCTAGTAGAGACACACGCCAATGGCCACCGGAGGAGCGTCGCCTCGCGTGCATGGCAGTGCATGTGGCACCAATCAGCAGCGAGCATCAATCAGTTGCAAGTTGCGACGCGTCCGGACAAACGGCCGGGCCATCCCCGTACGTACTCGTAAATCGGAACACTGGGTCATCAGTGATCATATCGTAAGCCGGACGGTAAAATAAGCTAGGGATGAGCACTGGTCTCCGTTCGCTTGCCTTCTCTCTCGAGGTTACAAAGCCTGCATGCATGGCTGATGGCTGGTTCCGTCCATTCCATCCATATCATATTGACGCTACGTATCAACGAAGCTTTGCCCATGACACTGGGTTTGGAGTTCTTCTCGTCGGTAATGGGCAGACCGACAGCACTAGTAGTACTGATTTGGAGGCATGCGTCGGAAATCATGGTCGTATGCATGCGTGCATGCACGCTCTCGTTGCTGCTTGATTTGCTCAATCTTTGTCGTGGCTTCCAGACCACGGCAGATGATCGATCATCGATGGTGCGCCGCCGGACGGCCATCATTTATCTCCCGTTGGCCGCGCGATCAAGTGATGTTGGGAACAATTGGTAAAAATCCCCCACCGGCGTCGTCGCGCCGGCGATGGGCGTGCCAGCGGCTTCGTGCTAAAAAATGTCCATGATGTATACAAAAAAAGGTAAATGTGCATGGAAAAGAGGAAAACTAAAAAAGTATTCAAAAATGTTAATCGGGTATTTGAGAAATATTAAACAAGTACATAAAGAATGTCTGTTGATGTATACAAAAATGAAAAATATGTACAAAAACAGACATAAAAATATGTTTAAAAAATGTGAATCGTGTATTTCAAAATATTAACATCTATATGAAAAGTGTCCTGGTGTATAGAAAAAATGTAAAATTTGTAGGGAAAAGGGTAGACATAAAAATACACAAGTATTCAGAAATGTTAATCAAGTATCCGAGAAATATTAAACAAGTCTTTTAAAATGTTCCTGGTGTATACTAACAAGAATGTGTTTGAAAAAAAGGTTGAAGTCAAAATGTATGTCTGAAAAAAAGCTAATCATTTATTTGAAAAAAAATGCTCAACGTGTATAAAAAAATATTTATAAAATTAAAAAAATATTTTCGTAGGATAAAAATGTTCATTGCCATTAATAAATGTACATCCCAGTTTGAAGTAATATTTACGTGTTTTCAGAAAAATTTCATGATTTTTTTAAATGTTAAAAAATTGTTCATGTAGTCTAAGAAATGTTTATTTACATCAAATAATCTTCAGGTTGCATTGAAAAATTGTTGACATTGTATTTAAAAAAGTGTTCAAAACCATATATTGAAATAAAAATATACATCATATATTTGCAAAATGATCAACATGTATCAAAAAAATATTTCATGTGTACACTAAAAAAGTAAATTGTGTAGTTAAAACATAGACATGTGTTAAAAATGAAAGACAGCGAAACTAGAAAAAGAAAAAAAACAATAAAAAATGAGAAAGAAACTAAGAAGCATGATGGAAAACAAAGAAAAACGGAAACCCAAAGAAAATTAGTGAAGAGGCAAACAATAAACAAAAAGAATAAAACCCTAAGAAAAAGAGCCAAAACCAGTACAGTGACCAAACAAAACCAAGGCCGGGCCTATATCTTACTTCTAGCGATATGTACGGCAGCCTCGCCTGAAGAAGATAGCGCTTTACTGAGCGGGCCCAGAATGCGGGAGTCAGGCCACAGCCTTATTTTTTTTCAAGTTTTATATTTTCACACTTTTATTTTCCTGAAATATTGCTAGATTTCCAAACATTCTCTGCGTGTGTGTCTGTGCGTGCGCGCGCGCGTGTATGTGTGTGCGCGTGCGCGTGCACGCGCGTGTGTGTTAAATATTGCAGCAAACACTTTACATAAAACATATGAAACAATGTTAACTGTGTATAGAACAAATGTTTCTCAAGTAAAAAAAAAACGTATACAATAAATATATATTATGTATGAAAAAATTGATCATGAATTTAATAATTGCTAATCAACCATTTCAAAAAAATCAATTCTTTGTATATATTAAATGTGTACAGAGTAAATGTTTCTCATGTATACAAGAAATATATAAAAATATATGCAATGCGCATTTCTTATCTTTTAATGTACACAGAAAATAATAAAAAAATGTAGAATGTGTATGAAACTAAGGAATATATTTTAAAAATATTCAAAGTGTAGAAAAACTGCTAATAATGCGTTGCACATTTTCTTAATGGGAATAAAGATTTTTCACAGACAATTACCATTTTTTGTATACACCAGAAAAAAATTAATACTTTCTAACCAAAGAATTACTTTTTTCATATATAGTTTTAGTGTCTACTTTTAGTCAATGTACGGCCTACATTTTTTGTATACATGATCAATATTTTAATGTACATGTGAAATTTTAAAAATACATGGTCAACAATTTTTATACGAACAAAAAACAAAGTAAATGATCGAAAACCAAAAATGGAACAGAGAAAATCAAAACAAATTGAAAAAAGAGATAAATACACAAGTAAAACCGATGAAACAAAGAAAAAAACTGTGAAATAGAAAAAAACAAGGGAAACAAGCAACCAAGGAAACCAGTGAAAACCAATGAAAAATAAAGAAAAAACGAATAGGGATAAAACCAGTGCAAACAGCTAAAGGTAATAAAATAAAACTAGAAAACCAGAAAAATCCTGGAAAGATGCAATAAAATACGAATACTGAAGCAAATAACCATGGAAAACGAGGGAAGAAATAAAAATAGAAAAGAATAACGAAACAAGCAGCGATTTATACAAAACTAATGAAGGAACTAAACGACCAAAAAAACTCGTTATACTAGCCGTCCCATTCGCGCAGCACTGATTGAAGCATCACGAAAGGGGTTTGGGAAACCCTATTTCGCGCTGAAAGCGTCAGATGATTTTTATTTTTATTTTTGAGATCCTGAAGGCGTCGGTTACGGGCTATTTTCTCAACCGGCAGACACCCCACTCCTAGCTGACCTCGGATAGAACTAAGAGCATCTCCGACCGTTGGCCTCCCCAAGGGCCGGTTTTAGCGCCGCATGGGGGCCAGCCGGCACTAAAATCGGCCTGGGGGCTCGGCTTCCCAGTCGCGCCCGTGGGGTCGCCCCCCCAACCGTCGCTTTCGGCCCAATACGGTCATAGAATCGGCCCAAAAGTTCGGGTTTTTCATTAAAAATATAATACAAAACTAAAAAAACTACGTCGACTCTGTCGCTCACCGTCGTCGTCCCGTCGTCGCGCCGCCGCATTCTACATGATGAGGAGCTTGTAGAAGTTGGTATAGTCGCCGCCGCCGTCCCCGTCCCCGTCGTCGTCGCCGTCCTGCGCGCTGCGGCCGCCGTCCCTACTGGAGCCCTGTCTTGCATCGCCGAAACAGTGCAGGTCAGGGTTGGAGGGCCCGGGAGCCTCGTCGTCGATGTCATCGTCGAGGATGATGAGGCCGGCGAGCTCCTCCTCGCGGCGGGCACGGTGGCGAGCCTCGATCTCCTCGAGGGCCCAGCGTTGCCGCTCCATCTCCTCGCGGACGTAGTCGTCCCGCGCCCGCTTGATGGCCGTCTCATCGGCGGTGGCCATGGCGAGGTGCTCCTGCTTTACCACTGTCGTGTCAGGCTCCATCTTCGGTCTGACAAGGCGGAGGTGGCCACGGGGAGGTGAGGACTCGCGGCGTCTGCCCTCGTTGGTGGTGATGCCCCCGCCGCCGCTGCGACCGCTGTGCCGGAGCGGTGTCACGCCGGGCTCGGCCTTCACGATGACTAGCGGCATGCGCGTTGCGCCGGTGAGGGATCACTCGAAGAGTATGTCTAGAGGGGGTGAATAGACTAGTTGCAGGATTTTAAAACTACCTCAAGCATAAGTATAAGTTGACAGATTTTAGCACATGAGTAGGTGGCTCTCTCTCGGAAAATCAGTAGGTATGAGTGGGGAATTGTTCTGAGTGCTTCTCTTGCGAGTGAGTGGTGGTGGAGGGGTATATATAGTCATCTCCAAAAATCCAACCGTTACACCTAATAAGTCAGACTCGGTGACACCGATGTGCTAATCTCGGTGGTACCGAGTTGCCTTAAAGGTAGCAACTTTTGAATCTCGGTGAGACCGATACATAAAACTCGTGATACGGGGCAAGCCCGTGTGTGTCGATCTTTCACGAATTGGAGGGGATTCCACGAAGAACACGAAGGGGAAATCACAAGAGGAAACACTCAAGAACAAGTCCAATCACACATCCACTAGACTCACCACACACAAGATCCACAAGGTACATGAACAACAAAGGGAAAGAAGGATACATGGTAGAGCTCATCCCAAATCCCATGGGGAGATGGGGCCTTGATATCCCGTAGGATCTTCCCTCGTAAGGGGCCTTGACATCCACTAGGGGATCTTCTCCAATAGAGGCATCTACTCCATGGAAGATGTAGTGGAAGGAGCTAGGCTCGACTATCTAAGAGCAAACCTAAGCTAACCCTAAAATGGAGGAGGAGGCGGAGTATATATAGTGGTAGCCACGAAGGGGTAACTGATAGGAGAAGTGGGTACATGGGCCTCGGGCCCGAGTGGCTGCACGCAGGCAGGCCGGAAGTCCCAGGCTGGGTCGGAAGTTCCGGGGAAGGTCCGAGCAGGTTTTGGGGTTTCCAGAGAGTTGGCACGCTTGGGGTGCGCTAAGGCCGAAAGTTTCGGGCAGGCCGGAAGGTCCGGGGTCCGGAGGTTCTGGGAAGGCCGGAAGGTCCGGGACTTCCAGAGTCTTGTCCTCACTTCTTCCTTATCTTCCAAGCTTCCCTCACAGATGGTGTAGTCGTACGTAGGTGTTGGCACTCCTCCTCGTCATCCGTGAAGCTCCGACAACACCTATGCATTCACACGAGAGGAGTGTCAAGTAGTATACCATCCTCGAAGGGGTCAAGTGAGCACGTGTAAAGGAGAAGATTCACCTTTATATATGTGGAGTATTTGCGGCACGTGTCACTTGCCAAACCGACTCTTCTCATGGTGATGTCCGTAGGATGCTCCGCATCATCCCCTCCCCCTTGGGAAAGATCCGTCCTCGGATCAAAATCCAAATCACCATGGAAAGGAGATGGCATCGCCGTGTAGAAATGGACGATCGCCAAGTACTCATCATCATCAAGCTCTAATGGGGCACTCTCCAATGTCGCACCGTCTTGTAATTACTTCAAAAGGAGCAAGGACAACAAACACTTGGAAAAACAAATGTGGTTAGCATTAGTGCAAAACCAAGCATTCAAGTGGTGAATCACCACAGAAGTGTTGTCATCATGCATAACATATGGCGTGATAAGGGATTATGTCATGGCATGTAAGCATACAAATGGATCAAAAGCAATGCAAGCATGGAAACAATTATTCAAAGGTGAGGTAGGGATGCAAATATGGGTGACAATATAACAAGCATCTACCTCATGGTCATGGCACGCATGCGCAAAACAATCACCAAAGGGTCTATGGTAGGCATAGGAATCATTCACAACACCAAGTAAAGTGAAGTGTCTAAACACATGGGGCAATCCAAAGTGTAAGTCAGTCCAAGCATGATGTGCACATGGTGTAGTGAACATAGTGAGGCACTCGACACAATAGAAAAAACAATTGGTCATCATGTGTGAGGCAATCAAGTCAAGCAGGTAGCAAGCAATCGGGCATGGAAAATTTGAATAATGGACATTGATGCAACCAAGCATATGATAAGAGCAAACAATGCACAAGATGGATGCAACACACAAGGAATATATGTTTAGAGGCATGGCAATGTGGCAATCATAAAGAAAAGAGATATCACTAGCATGTGTGCAAGTAAGTGGTCCAAGATGACTAATGTGTATCATGATACAAGCAACACAAGTAGGATGAGCCACAATATCCATGCTCAAGAAGGATGTCACCTCAAAAGCGTGACTTTATGCGTCCGTCACAATGCCGATGCGCAAGCAAGTGCGATGTAGGAACACATCGGTGTAGCATGGCTCTCTCTCAAGAGCCCGAATCGTCAACTCACGTGATGTGGAAGTTGACATGTAGTCAAAGTATCCTACACATACACACAACAAAGCAAAGAATGTATGTGCATGGTAGATAAACACATCATCCATCATGATGGTTCTCCTCTCTGGCACATAACTGTTATGATCACAAGTGCATGAATAATATAATGCAATAATGGCAATATTCATGGCACTAGGCATATGGTGAAAAGAAGGAAGACAAGCATGCTTCACATGAAAGATGTCAAAAGCTCCAATAATATGTGAGAAAGCTATGGGGGCAATCTCATTAGCAAGAGTAGAAGCATTGTTGCACTCGGTACATGGCAAAGCATATAGCAAGAAAGATGCAACACGTGGATATATGTGAAAATATGCAATGTCAATCATGTGCAAAGCCTGGCAATGGTTGTCATCAACCGCATAAAAGGAGCACATCGGTGATGCAACATAAGAAAGCATAGTGAACATGGCGTGCAAACTAGTAGTGCGAAGATGCAACATACTAGAGGAAATCATGGCGGTCCTTTCATTTGAGCAAATAGTAGGCATAGACAATGCACATGACATAACGCAAGCACGGGAACAAAACATGATCACTATATCGTCATAGGCATGGGGCACAAAGCAAACATGTCAATAGCAAGTAGTATCTTCACCAAGCTCGCAAATGCACATACAAATAGGAGAATCAAGTGACATGTGATATGCAAGGCATGTGTCACAAATGCATGGTAAAGACATAGAAATGAGCATATCATGCAAAGTGAACATGGCAATAGGGGCATAATAAGTGTAATGAGCAAGAACCCATAGCCATGTAGAAGAGGTGCGCGTAGTCCTTGCACGAGGGGAATGGTTGGAGACACATTTCGGTGCATCCCAAAGCATCGGTGCTCTCAAAAGCTCGTTTCGTCAACTCATGGGATTGCGAGGTTAACGAAGAATCATCTGTACCTACACGACAAAGAGACATACGGAACAAGGTGTGTGTGTGGTAAATATACACATCATCCATCATGATGTGTATGTGCACGTGAGAGTTAGCACAAGATAAGCAATGCTCAAAGAAATTTGATGCATGGTATAGGAACATGTCATCCATCATGAAAGAATAGTTGTGGTGTATAACACGATGGGGACGCAAATTTAGCATGCAGATATATGGCACAACAATAGCATTTTATTCATGGGGAGCATATTGTGCACATAAGTATGGGGAGCATGCAATGGATGGGGTGGAACCAAATCTTCTAGAATGTATGAGGAAACTATTGGGGTATCCTTATGTGCATTACCGATAGCATAATATGGAGAATACGGACAACATCCAAAATAATGCATATCCTAAGCAAGGTGGTCATGGCATGTCATATGGGAGCAATTGCGCAAACGATGCAAAGGGAGCATGGCAATATCATCAGAAGAAAATCAAATTCCAATAACCATGGGTTTGTCATCTATACCATATGATCAAATTGGATTAATTTTTATGGGATATGCATAGTCACTATGGTGAGATTGCAAAGATGCAATATGGGAAATTTCACGCATATCATATGACAAGTCAAGCGGATTGTCAAACATGATGTTACCAATAGAATTTTGACATTTTATCCTATGAAGGATAGCATCACAACTAGATAATTAAACATGCTCGTCATTATATTCATCATAAATAGGTGGCACATCTAAGCATTAAGAAGACATAGCATGCGAGGTATCCATAAGGTGATCAACATCATGCAAGCAATCAATGTCCACTAGTGGGAAAAGAGCATCACCTTCACCTATGTTACCTTTGAAATTCCACTCATGTGGTGTAGGTGAGGTGGAAAAGACCAAATCGTGGTCATATTCATCGTGATGGAACCATGTGGGGGTGCATCATATTCCACCATGGCCATCGTCTTGTCCAAAGGGAGGACGAAGTCGTCGAGGATCGGTGCGTCATCGTGTATGGGACCTAGCACCAAATGAGGAGACACAATAGAGGTAGAGGTTAAGTTGTTAGAAATCATAGTGGCCTCACATGCCATCCCAACTATCTCACTCTCTCTGTGGTGGTGGTGGCTCACACACTCCCTCGAAGTAGGTGCACTCAAACTCACATATGGTGAAGTTACTCGTCTCACTCAAGTGGTGGGGGTTGTAGCTCTCCTCACATGGGAATTGTGGCAACCCAACATGTATGGGGCTAGTGGTGAAGGCACTCTCACTCTCAATATGGTGGCAAAAGTCTCTCAACTCATCACTAAACGTTGTCGTGGTCGAAGGGAAAATTGTTGGAAATATGCCCTAGAGGCAATAAATAAAGTGTTTATTATTATATTTCCTTGTTCATGATAATCGTTTATTATCCATGCTATAATTGTATTAATTGGAAACACATTACATGTGTGGGTAAATAGACAACACTTTGTCCCTAGTATGCCTCTACTGAACTAGCACCTTGATCAAAGATGGTCAAGGTTTCCTAGCCATTGACATGAGATGTCATTTGTCAACGGGATCACATCATTAGGAGAATGATGTGATGGACAAGACCCAAACTACAAACGTGGAATATGATCGTGTCAGTTTATTGCTACTGCTTTCTGCATGTCAAGTATATGTTCCTATGACCATGAGATCATGCAACTCACGGATACCAGAGGAGTGCCTTGTGTGTATCAAACGTCGCAACGTAACTGGGTGACTATAAAGGTGCTCTACAGGTATCTCCGAGGGTGTCTGTTGAGTTGGCATGGATGAAGACTGGAATTTGTTACTCCGTGTGACGGAGAGATATCTCAGGGCCCACTCGGTAATACAACATCACGATGAGCCTTGCAAGCAATGTGTCTAAGTGTTAGTCACGGGATATTGTATTACGGAACGAGTAAAGAGACTTGCCGATAACGAGGTTGAACTAGGTATGGAGATACCGACGATCGAATCTCGGGCAAGTAACATACCGAAGAACAAAGGGAACATCATACGGGATTAACTGAATCCTTGACATAGAGGTTCGACCGATAAAGATCTTCGTAGAATATGTAGGAATCAATATGGGCATCCAGGTCCCACTATTGGTTATTGACCGTAGAGGTGTCTCGGTCATGTCTACATAGTTCTCGAACCCGCAGGGTCTGCACACTTAAGGTTTGGTGACGTTTCGGTAGTATAGAGTTATGTATGGTGGTGACCGAATGTTGTTCCGAGTCCCGTATGAGATCCCGGACGTCATGAGGAGCTCTAGAATGGTCTCGAGGTAAAGACTCATATATAGGAAGTCCTGTTTTGGTCGCCGGAAAAGTTTTGGGCTCATCGGTAGTGTACCGGGAGTGCCGGTAGTGTACCGGGAGACCATCGGGAGGGCAATTTCGACCCAAGAGGATCCATGGGCTGTGGGAGAGTGTTTACCATCCCTTAGTGGGCTGGTGGAAGTCCCACACAAGGCCCATGCCGTTTGGGAAAAAAGGCCCGAAGAGAAAAGGTGGAAAAAGGCAAAAATAGGGTGAATCCTAGTCCTACTAGGATTGGAGGTGGAGTCCACCTCCTCCACCTGGTTTGGCCGACTCCTTGGAGGCTTGGCCCTTGTGCCAAGCCTCCTCCTCTCTTCCTCTTATATATACTGGAGGTTTTAGGGTTTTTGCACAGAATTTTCAGCCACGTGCTGCCCGTTCCTCGAGTGCATAGTTTCTCCTCTAGATCGGATTTCTGCAGTGCTTAGGCGAAGCCCTGCCGGAATAGCTCCACCATCATCGCCAGAGCGTCGTCACACTGCCGAAGAACTCTTACTCCTCTCTTCTCCCTCTTGCTGGATCAAGATGGCGGAGATCGTCATCAAGCTGTACGTGTGCTGAACGCGGAGGTGTCGTCTGTTCGACGCTAGATCGAAAGGATTGTGATCAAGTTCGTGGGACGGATCGTGATCAAGTTCGTGGGACGGATCGTGATCAAGTTAGCGGGACGGATCATCATTGGATCGCGGGACGGATCATGATTGGATCACGGGATGCTCGGCAATTTGGATCGCGAAGACGTTCGACTACACCAACCGTGTTTCTTAACGCTTCCCGCTTAGCGATCTACAAGGGTACGTAGATCGACTCTCCCTCTCGTAGATTCTCATCACCATGGATAGATCTGCGTGTGTGTAGGAAAAGTTTTGTTTCCCATGCGACGTTCCCCAACAGTGGCATCATGAGCTAGGTCTATGTGTAGATGAGATCTCAAGTAGAACAGAAAGAGTTTGTGGGCGTTGATGCTTAGATTGCTTCCTTCCTTGGTCATGTTTTGGTTCAGCGGTATTGTGAGATGAAGCGGCCCGGACCAACATTACTCGTACGCTTACGAAAGAACGGTTCCCTCGACCGCAACTTGTTGCAAATGGCTTGTGAGTGCTAGTTTCTCTCACTTTAGTTGGATCGGATTCGACAAAGGCGGTCCTTGAGAAGGTTGAAAAGCAACTAGTGTATCACCGTTGTGGTTTTTGCGAAGATGAGAATTGTTCTTGCTAGATACCCGTAGCAGCCACATAAAACATGCAACAACAATTAGAGGACGTCTAACTTGTTTTTGCAGGGTATGTTGTGATGTGATATGGCCAATTACATGATGTGATATATGTGATGTATGAGATGATCATGTGATGTATATATTATCACGACTTGCATGTCGATGAGTACGACAACCGACAGGAGCCATAGGGTTGTCTTTGTATGACCTGTGTGTCAATCATTAAGCGCTATGTAATGCTTTACTTTATCGCTAAACAGTAGCAATAGTAGTAGAAGCATGTTGGGCGTGACAACCCCGATGGCGACACGTTGATGGAGATCATGGTGTCGTGCCGGTGACGATGGAGATCATGCGGGTGCTTTCTAGATGGAGATCAAAAGCACAAGTTCATGCCCATATCATGTCACTTATGATTTGCATGTGATGTTAATCCTTTTATGCACCTTGTTTTGCTTAGAACGACGGTAGCATTATAAGGTGATCCCTCACTTAAATTTCAAGATAAATTGTGTTCTCCCCGAGTGTGCACCGTTGCGAAAGTTCGTCGTGTTGAGACACCACGTGATGATCTGGTGTGATAGACTCTACGTTCACATACAACGGGTGCAAGCCAGTGTTGCACATGCAAAACACTCGGGTTAAACTTGACGAGCCTAGCATGTACAGACATGGCCTCGGAACACAAGAGACTGGAAGGTCAAACATGAGTCATATAGTAGATATGATCAACATAATGATGTTCACCATTGAAGGCACCTCAACTCACGTGATGATCGGACTTGAGTTGGTGAATTTGGATCATGTGACACTCAGATGACCTGAGGGATTTCAATTTGAGTGGGAACTTTAGTAAAATTTGATTAACTAAAACTCATTATCTTGAACAATAGTCCAAGTCACCTTTGCATATTTATGTTGTAGATCAATGGCTCGTGCAGTAGCACCCCTGAATTTTAATGCATTCCTAGAGAAAGCTAAGTTGAAAGATGATGGAAGTAACTTTGTTGACTGGGCCCGTAATCTTAGGATTATCCTCACGGCTTCCCAAAAATCATATGTCCTTGATGCACCGCTTGGTGACCAACCAGAAGATGTGTCATCCGAAGACGTTAAGAACGCTTGGGAGGCACGTACTAGAGATTAGTCAATAGTTCAGTGTGCAATATTGTATGGCTTAGAACCGGGACTTCAAAGACGTTTTGAACGTCATGGAGCATATGAGATGTTCCAGGAGTTGAAGTTTATCTTTCAGAAGAACGCCCGGATCGAGAGGTATGAAACCTCCGATAAGTTCTATGCTTGCAAGATGGAGGAGAACGGGTCGATCAGTGAACATATACTCAGAATGTCTAGGTATTCAACTCGTCTAGCGGAGTTGGGAATTGCCCTTCCGCCAGAGGCGATCACTGACAGAGTTCTTCAATCACTGCCACCTAGTTACAAGAGCTTTGTGATGAACTATAACATGCACGAGATGAACAAGTCAGTCGCCGAGCTGTTTGCGATGCTAAAAGTCGCTGAGTCTGAAATCCAGAAAGAGCATCAAGTGTTGATGGTCAATAAAACCACTAGTTTCAAGAAGAATGGCAAGGGAAAGGGCAAGGGCAAGAAGGGTAAAACCAAGAAGGATGGCAAAGCAGTTGCTACTCTTGTAAAGAAGCCCAAGCATGGACCCAAGCCAGAAACTGAGTGCTTTCATTGCAAGGGAACTAGTCACTTGAAGCGGAATTGCCCCAAGTACCTGGCTGACAAGAAGGCGGCCAACAACAAACAAGGTATATATGATATACATGTTATTGATGTGTACCTTACTAGCTCTCGTAGTAGTGCATGGGTATTTGATACCGGTTCGGTTGCTCACATTTGCAACTCAAAGCAGGAACTACGGAATAAAGGAAGGCTGGCAAAGGACGAAGTGACGATGCGCGTGGGAAATGGTTCCAAGGTTGATGTGATCGCCGTCGGCACGCTCTCTCTTTGATTACCATCAGGATTACTGATGAACCTGAATAATTATTATTTAGTGACTATGTTAAGCATGAACATTATATCTGGATCTTGTTTATTGCGAGACGGTTACTCATTTAAATCAGAGAATAAAGGTTGTTCTATTTATATGAGTAATATCTTTTATGGTCATGCACCCAATGTTAGGGGTTTATTCATATTGGATCTTGATAGTGATGACATACATGTTCATAACATTGATGCCAAAAGATGTAGAGTTGATAATAATAGTACCACTTTCTTGTGGCACTGCCATTTAGGTCATATTGGTGCAAAACGCATGAGGAAGCTCCATGTTGATGGACTTTTGGAGTCACTTGATTTTGAATCACTTGACACATGTGAACCATGCCTCATGGGCAAGATGACTAAAACGCCGTTCTCTGGAACAATGGAACGGGCAAGTGACTTATTGGAAATCATACATACTGATGTGTGCGGTCCAATGAATGTTACAGCGGTGGTGGATATCGTTATTTTCTCACCTTCACTGATGACTTAAGTAGATATGGGTATATTTACTTAATGAAACACAAGTCTGAAACGTTTGAAAAGTTCAAGCAATTTCAAAGTGAAGTTGAGAATCATCGTAACAAGAAGATTAAGTTCCTACGATCTGATCGAGGAGGTGAATATCCGAGTTATGAGTTTGGTAGTCACTTAAGACAATGTGGAATTGTTTCACAGTTGACACCGCCCGGAACACCACAGCGTAATGGTGTGTCCGAACGTCGTAATCGAACCTTATTAGATATGGTGCGTTCTATGATGTCTCTTGCTGATTTACCACTATCGTTTTGGGTTATGCATTAGAGACAGCTGTATTCACTTTAAATAGGGCACCATTGAAATCCGTTGAGACGACGCCATATGAACTGTGGTTTGGCAATAGGCCAAAGTTGTCGTTTCTTAAAGTTTGGGCATGTGATGCTTATGTCAAAAAGCTTCAGCCTCAAAAGCTGGAACCCAAAGCGGAAAAATGTGTCTTCATAGGATACCCGAAAGAGACAGTCGGGTATACCTTCTATCTCAGATCTGAAGGCAAAGTGTTTGTCGCTAAGAACGGAACATTTCTTGAGAAAGAGTTTCTCTCGAAAGAATTGAGTGGGAGGAAAATAGAGCTTGATGAGGTTATTGAACCTTTACTTCAACCAGAAAGTAGTGCAACACAGAAGGATGTTTCTATGGAAACTACGACGGTAGAAGAGGAAGTTAATGATGATGATCATGAAGCTTCGGATCAAGCTACTATCGAACCTCGTAGGTCGACAAGGCCACGTACTACTCGTGAGTGGTATGGCAACCCTGTCTTGGAGGTCATGTTGTTGGACAATAATGAACCTACGAGCTATGGAGGACCAGTGATGGGCCCGGATTCCGAGAAATGGTTAGAGGCCATGAAATCCGAGATGGGATCCATGTATGAAAACAAAGTATGGACTATGGAAGTATTACCTGAAGGGCGAAAGGCCATTCAGAACAAATGGATCTTTAAGAAGAAGACAGACGCGGACGGTAATGTCACCGTCTATAAAGCTCGACTTGTGGCAAAGGGTTTTTCACAAGTTCAACGAGTTGACTACGATGAGACGTTCTCACCCGTAGCGATGCTTAAGTCTGTCAGAATCATGTTGGCAATAGCTGCTTATTTCGACTATGAAATCTGGCAGATGGATGTAAAAACAGCGTTCCTCAATGGTTTCCTTGAGGAAGAGTTGTATATGATGCAACCAGAAGGTTTTGTCGATCCAGAGAATGCTGACAAAGTTTGCAAACTCCAACGATCCATTTATGGGCTGGTGCAAGCATCTCGGAGTTGGAATAAGCGCTTTGATGAGGTGATCAAAGCGTTTGAGTTTATACAAGTTTATGGAGAAGCTTGTATTTACAAGAAAGTGAGTGGGAGCTCTATAGCGTTTCTAATATTATATGTGGATGACATATTGCTGATTGGAAACAATATAGAAATGCCGGAAAGCGTGGAGGAATATTTGAACAAGAGTTTTTCAATGAAGGACCTAGGAGAAGCTGCTTTCATATTAGGCATTAAGATCTATAGAGACAGATCGAGACGCTTAATAGCACTTTCACAGAGCACATACCTTGATAAAGTTTTGAAGAAGTTCAAAAGGGATCAGTCCAAGAAGGGGTTCTTGCCTGTGTTACAAGGTGTGAAATTGAGTAAGACTCAATGCCCAATGACTATAGAGGATAGAGAAAAGATGAGTGTCATCTCCTATGCTTCAGCCATAGGCTCTATCATGTATGCAATGCTGTGCACAAGACCCGATGTCAGCCTTGCCATAAGTATGGTCGGAAGGTTTCAAAGTGATCCTGGAATGGAACACTGGGCAGCGGTCAAGAATGTCCTTAAGTACCTGAAAAGGACTAAGGAAATGCTTCTCATTTATGGAGGTGATGAAGAGCTCGTCGTAAAGGGTTACGTCGATGCAAGCTTTCACACTGATCCGGACGACTCTAAGTCGCAAACCGGATACGTATTTATTCTCAACGGGGGAGCGGTAACCATGTGTAGTTCCAAGCAAAGCGTGGTAGCTGATTCTACATGCGAAGCGGAGTACATCGCAGCCTCGGAGGCAGCGAAGGAATGTGTCTGGATGAAGCAGTTCATGACAGATCTTGGAGTAGTGCCCAGTGCACTGAATCCAATGAACCTGTTCTGTGACAACATTGGTGCCATTGCTCTGGCCAAGGAACCAAGGTTTCACAAGAGGACCAGACACATAAAGCGACGCTTCAACTCCATCCGCGATTACATCGAGGAGAAGGACATAAATATTTGCAAAGTGCACACGTATTTGAATGTTGCAGACCCGTTGACTAAACCTCTTCCAAGGGCTAAACATGATCAACACCAGAACTGCATGGGTGTTCGATTCATTACAATGTAAATCACATAGTGATGTGAGCTAGATTATTGACTCTAGTGCAAGTGGGAGACTGTTGGAAATATGCCCTAGAGGCAATAAATAAAGTGTTTATTATTATATTTCCTTGTTCATGATAATCGTTTATTATCCATGCTATAATTGTATTAATTGGAAACACATTACATGTGTGGGTAAATAGACAAGACTTTGTCCCTAGTATGCCTCTACTGAACTAGCTTGTTGATCAAAGATGGTCAAGGTTTCCTAGCCATTGACATGAGATGTCATTTGATAACGGGATCACATCATTAGTAGAATGATGTGATGGACAAGACCCAAACTACAAACGTGGCATATGATCGTGTCAGTTTATTGCTACTGTTTTCTGCATGTCAAGTATATGTTCCTATGACCATGAGATCATGCAACTCACGGATACCGGAGGAGTGCCTTGTGTGTATCAAACGTCGCAACGCAACTGGGTGACTATAAAGGTGCTCTACAGGTATCTTCGAGGGTGTCTGTTGAGTTGGCATGGATCAAGACTGGAATTTGTTACTCCGTGTGACGGAGAGGTATCTCAGGGCCCACTCGGTAATACAACATCACAATGAGCCTTACAAGCAATGTGTCTAAGTTTTAGTCATGGGATATTGTATTACGGAACAAGTAAAGAGACTTGCCGATAATGAGGTTGAACTAGGTATGGAGATACCGATGATCGAATCTCGGGCAAGTAACATACCGAAGAACAAAGGGAACATCATACGGGTTTAACTGAATCCTTGACATAGAGGTTCGACCGATAAAGATCTTCGTAGAATATGTAGGAACCAATATGGGAATCTAGGTCCCACTATTGGTTATTGACCGTAGAGGTGTCTCGGTCATGTCTACATAGTTCTCGAACCCGCAGGGTCTGCACACTTAAGGTTTGGTAACGTTTCGGTAGTATAGAGTTATGTATGGTGGTGACCGAATGTTGTTCGGAGTCCCAGATGAGATCCCGGACGTCATGAGGAGCTTTAGAATGGTCTGGAGGTAAATACTCATATATAGGAAGTCCTGTTTTGGTCACCGGAAAAGTTTCGGGCTCATCGGTAGTGTACCGGGAGTGCCGGTAGTGTACCGGGAGACCATCGGGAGGGGTATTTCGACCCAAGAGGCTCCATGGACTGTGGGAGAGTGTTTACCATCCCTTAGTGGTCTGGTGGAAGTCCCACACAAGGCCCATGCCGTTTTGGAAAAAAGGCCCGAAGAGAAAAAGTGGAAAAAGGCAAAAATAGGGTGAATCCCAGTCCTACTAGGATTGGAGGTGGAGTCCACCTCCTCCACTTGGTTCGACCGACTCCTTGGAGGCTTGGCCCTTATGCCAAGCCTCCTCCTCTCTTACTCTTATATATACTGGAGGTTTTAGGGTTTTTGCACAGAATTTTCAGCCTCGTGCTGCCCGTTCCTCCAGTGCATAGTTTCTCCTCTAGATCGGATTTCTGCAGTGCTTAGGCGAAGCCCTGCCGGAATAGCTCCACCACCATCGCCGGAGCGCCTTCACGCTGCCATAGAACCCTTACTCCTCTCCACTCCCTCTTGTTGGATCAAGATGGCGGAGATCATCATCAAGCTGTATGTGTGCTGAACGTGGAGGTGCCGTCCGTTCGGCGCTAGATTGAAAGGATCGTGATCAAGTTCGTGGGACGGATCGTGATCAAGTTCATGGGACGGATCGTGATCAAGTTCACGGGACGGATCGTGATTGGATCGCGGGACGGATCATGATTGGATCACGGGACACTCGGCAATTTGGATCGCGAAGACGTTCGACTACACCAACCGCGTTTCTTAACGCTTCCCGCTTAGCGATCTACAAGGGTACGTAGATCCACTCTCCCTCTTGTAGTTGCTCATCACCATGGATAGATCTGCGTGTGCATAGGAAAATTTTTGTTTCCCATGCGACGTTCCCCAACAAAAATCCCATGCTCAACCCACTGGTCGCCGTTGTCGTGGATGAAGGCCTAAGATGGCGCATCATCACTCTCCTCCATGACCGAAGGGAAAATCCCATGCTCGGCCATCTTCCATGGGATACTTCCAAAGATGGAAGGGTCATCCATGCATGTAGTCGACGATCGCCTTGATTTTGGTGTCGAAGCTTGTCCTTGGTGGTAATCTTCGTCTTCACGCACTTGTTTCTTCAAAGGTGTGCTACTTGAGCGTCTACGCCTTGACGATGACGAAGGGAAAGAAGACTTGTAGCTGGCCACCATGTGTCAAAGTTGCATCATGTGTGCCGCCACCATGTCTCTTTTCCGAGCTTCGGAGTGTCATATGATGATGGCGAGTCGCTCGAGCTTTTGGGTGATGTCGTTGCTCATGTCGATGTAGTCATCAAAGACCGAAGATGGTGTGCTTTGCCTAGCCATCACAAGACTCAAGCAAAGGTGAGTGGGAAATGAGATAAACAAAACCAAGATAGCATTCCCAAAGTTGAGGATGTATCCGGTTTCACTCAAGTGAGTTGAGAGAATAGTGGAATTGGTACCGGACTTGTTCACTCACACCTACAACATAAAGCTTATCGAGTGGCTTGGTTAGGACAAGTGGCACAAAATTCAAGCAAGATGAAGTCCAAGATATTGTAAATGTTGAAATAAATCCAATGGACTCAAAATTCAAACCAAGTGATCACCAATATAGAGGAGGACAAAAGAGAAACACACGCAGTGGGATAATTGGGCTTGTGCAGCTATAGGGATGAGCAAAGCTCGTGTTGCGCAAACACAAGGAGAGACGCTAGCTTATTGCACGTTTGTGCATGATTCACCACTTGGCACCAATCCTATTTATGCAAGAAAAACATTTCCTATTCCAATTATCCTCATGCACAAGTATCTTTGTTCATGCTCAACTCTTTTTGCTTATAAGCTTATGATCTTTCTTTCTTGCTTAGAAGTTTTTTTCTCATTTTCCCCCTCTTCCTTTCCACTATTCTTATTGAGCCTCAACCAACTATATGAGACAAGTATCACAAGATATGCACGGGAACAAGCTATTGCACTATATGATATTTCCAATGATGCAACAATATGATATCGTATCACAATGGTGCACAAGTTTTCGCGAAGCCCGGCAATACTCGGATAGCTAGTCTCAATAGGTATGAAGGTAATCGCAAAGATGGTGGGGCTACGAAGATGCAAATGGCAAGGAAGGTAAAGTGTATGACGGAATGTATACCTTCGTCACACTTAACCTTTCACGAAGTCAAGATGAACCGGCCTTGCTTCTGGTTGAAGATGGTCTCAAAGGATGGATGGTCGTCGTCGATGTCGAACGTCGGTGGTCGATGTAGATGATGGACCGATACAAGTCACCGGTTGTTGAAGAATAAGTAACCATCCCTAAGTATCTGAAACACCTTAGGAGACTCAAATCACAACTCAAGCAACCACAAATGCAAAGGTAAACCAAATGGGTTAGGTTGCGGAAGACTATGGTGGTATTGCGGATGATATGGTGGAGGGACCAGGCAAAGTTGGCAAAATTTTAAAAAATGTAAGTGTTCAAATGATTGTAAAACCAAGATGAGCAGCTTGGTCACGTCGATAGATTCAAAACGAGCCAAAGAACACCCAAATCGGAGTTTGGGAGCGAAAGTTACGGCCGAAACGGTGAAATGGCTAAAGCTGAAATCTGGGAAAGACTCTGGTTAGGTCGGAAGTTCCGGGCCGGGCGGAAGTTCCAGGCGCCGGAAGTTCCGGGGGGGCGGAAGTTCTGGGTGCTAGAAGTTCCGAGGGGGCGGGGAAAAATGGGGAAACTTTCTGGTTAGCCCCGAAGTTCCGGGGTCCGGAAGGTCCGGGAGAGCCCGGAAGTTCTGGGGGTTGCGAAAACAACTCCGGGACGAACCCTAATTTCTGGATCCGAGAACGGGGGCGGACAAACTCGATATTTAGGGCGAAAGTGAAGGGGGGAGGTGTAATTAGGTCTAGGGGATGCCAAGGGAGGTAGATTCACTTGCCAAACATCAAACCCACAGATCAAAATCAACAAAAACTCACAAGAACAACAAATCACAAGAAAAAAATTGGGGGCTATTTTTGGTGGGGATTTTCGAATTGGGACGAAATCAAACAAAATCATGCTAGAAATCGAAGGGGAGGACTCCAAATTCGTGAGAAACGTTGCTCTAGATACCAATATGCTACGGGGCAAGCCCGTGTGTATCGATCTTTCATGAATTGGAGGGGGATTCCATGAAGAACATGAAGAACACGAAGAACACGAAGGGGAAATCACAAGAGGAAACACTCAAGAACAAGTCCAATCACACATCCACTAGACTCACCACACAGAAGATCCACAAGGTACATGAACAACAAAGGGAAAGAAGGATACATGGTAGAGCTCATCCCAAATCCCATGGGGAGATGAGGCCTTGATATCCCGTAGGATCTTCCCTCGCAAGGCGCCTTGACATCCACTAGGGGATCTTCTCCAATAGAGGCATCTACTCCATGGGAGAGGTAGTGGAACGAACTAGGCTCAACTATCTAAGAGAAAACCTAAGCTAACCCTAAAATGGAGGGGGTGGAATATATATAGTGGTAGCCACAAAGGGGTAAGTGATAGGAGAAGTGGGTACATGGGCCTCGGGCCCGAGTGGCTGCACGCAGGTAGGCCGGAAGTTCCCGGCTGGGCCGGAAGTTCCGGGCACCGGATGTTTCGGGGAAGGTCCGAGCAGGCTCCGGGGTTTCCGGAGAGTTGGCACGCTTGGGGTGAGCTGAGGCCGAAAGTCCCTGGCAGGACGGAAGGTCCGGGTCCGGAGGTTCCGGGCAGGCCGGAAGGTCCAGGACTTCTAGAGTCTTCTCCTTGCTTGTTCCTTCTCTTCCAAGCTTCCCTGGCGGATGGTGTAGTCACACGTAGGTGTCGGCACTCTTCCTCGTCATCTGTGAAGCTCCGACAACACCTATGCATGCACACGAGAGGAGTGTCAAGTAGTATACCATCCTCGAAGGGGTCAAGTGAGCACGTGTAAAGGAGAAGATTCACCTTTATATATGTGGAGTAGTTGCAGCACGTGTCACTTGCCAAACGGACTCTTCTCATGGTGAAGTTCGTAGGATGCTCCGCGTCAACTCGGTTGCACCGATAAGGTGACCAACGGTCAGATTGCCAGACTCGGTGACGCCGATTCAACAAACTTGGTTGGATCGATTTTGTGAATTTGCGTAACAAGAAGTTGGAAACCCAAACTTAGTGGCACCGAAATTTAATCGGTTGCACCGAAGGTCTAGAGTTTGGCTGAGTCTGTCTAAGGCTGAGAATCGGTGGCACCGAGTGGAAAGTTTTGGTTGCACCTATTTTGGATATTTGGCTTTGGATAGAATTTTGTGGAAGAGCTTGTGTGTGTATGTGGTGACTATCACTTGTGCACGTATGAGCATTTTGTTCACCAACAGTACCTTACCCCCTTTTAATAGTATTGGATTTCCTATGGACTCAAAGTGATTTCTCACAAAGGTAAAATGTGGAGTCCTCTTGCTTGAAGCTTTTCCACGGGGGCTTCTAGTCTAGCAACATAGGCGTAGGTCTCACCGTAGTCCATACCTTCGACTTGCATATATCCTTGAGCTACGAGGCGAGCCTTGTTGCTAACGACTTGACCGTCTTCATCTTGCTTGTTCCGAAAAACCCATTTCGTGTCGATAATGTTCAGCTCATCTTTGGGCTTCTCCACAAGTGTCGACACTTCGTTCCTCACGAAGTTGTGAAGCTCTTCATGCATAGCATTCACCCAATCCGCGTCTTCAAGGGCTTTTTCAACCTTCAGGGGTTCAATGCTAGAGATAAATTTATAATGCTCACAAAAGTTAGCCAAGAGGGTTTTAGAGCGAGTGATCCTCCCTGTTTGTATGTCACCAAAGATTTGGTTTAGAGGATGGTTCTTGGTCACTTGTGCTCGAACTCGGGGTAGCTTTTTCTTCATCATCTCCTTCATCTCCGTTGTTGTCGACGTGGTCATCTCCTAGAGGTGATGGCGAAGGAGGTTGGGGAGGATCTTCATGATGTACTTCTTCCTCCTCTTCATCTTGTCGTGTACCGCTTATGGATGCTTCCATGTTGTTTTGTCGGTAGCCTTGATCCAAAGTAGGAGCTTCCACTTGGGTTGATGAAGTACTTTCCTTCACCTCCATGGGACGAATCTTGTCGATGGGCAAATCTTGGATAGCTTCCAAAGGATCTTTGTCACCTACATCATTTGGCAATCGTTCAACTTGCGAACCATTAGACTCATGAAACTTCACATCTAACGTCTCTTTAACTTTTCGAGTGAAGTTTTTGTATACACGGTAGGTGTGTGAGTTCGATCCATAACAAAGTAGGAAACCTTCATGAGATTTGGGAGCAAATTTAGCATAGCTATGCTTATCAATAATGTAACACTTAGAGCCGAATACTCGAAAGTATCCAACTTGGGGTTTGTTACTGGTGAGAAGCTCGTATGTCATTTTACCGAGAAGCTTGTGCAAGTAGAGTCGGTTTGTGGCATGACATGTTGTTTTCACGGCTTCTGCCCAAAAGTGTCATGGTGTCTTGTATTCGTCAAGCATCGTTCTTGCCAGCTCAATGAGGGTTCAGTTCTTTCTCTCAACGACTCCATTTTGTTGAGGCGTGTACGTAGCTGAGAACTCATGTGAGATACCCTCTTCGTTAAGAAAGGTATACACATGGGTGTTCTTGAACTCCGATCCGTTATTGCTTCTAACCTTCTTGATCTTCACTTCAAACTGATTTTGCACTTTGCATGCGAAGTTCTTGAAGATCTTTTGTACCTGCGACTTATCATAAGGAAAGAATAGCCACGTAAATATGGAAAAGTCATCAACTATAACTAGACCATAAGAGTTTCAACCGAGACTCTTGTCAGCATTTGGACCAAAAAGATCCATATGAAGTAACTCGAGTGGTCTCCTAGTGGTCATGATGTTCTTGACCGGATGACTTCCACCAATTGCTTTCCTACTTGACAAGCGCTACAAAGTCTATCTTTGTCAAAGATAACATCTTTAACACCAAGAATATGATCGCCCTTATAAGCTTATCTAGATTTCGCATGCCTACATGTCCAAGCCTTCTATGCCATAGCCAACCTTTAGAAGATTTTGTAATGAGAAAAGTACGAGGTTGGGCCTTTTTAGCGAAATCAACAATGTATAGATCACCTCTACAAATACCGGTAAGGAAAATTTCATGATTATCAAATCGAAACACTTGGCAATCTACTTTGGTAAATAGCACATTGAAACCGAAGTCTGCTAGTATAGATACGGAAAGAAGATTATAGCCAAGTGATTCAACAAGCATCACATTTTGAATGGAGCTACCATGAGATATGGCCACCTTACCAAGGCCAAGTACCTTAGCCTTAGACTTTTCTCCAAAGGTCACGTACCTCCGAGGACCTTGATTAGGCGTGATTCTTGGAACATGACTTTGTCACCAGTCATGTGATCCGTGCATCCACTGTCAAGAATCCACTCTTTTCCATCAGACAGGTAATCCTTAAAGTTTGCCATTAGACTTAGATTCTTCATGATCTTTTCATGCTCGATGTCGAACAACTCATCTTCATCATAGTAGCCATGTTCTTCATTGTCATCATTTGGTGGAATCTCCTCATCATAAAACCAGGGGACTCGTTAGAATCGTAACCATGATAATGTTCAAGTTTATGAATGTGAATGGCTTCAATAACAATGTTGTTGACAGTAGTGACATCTCCTTTAGCACGCATGAGATCACGGAGGTCAAATAGGCATTTATCAAAGTTTGGATCACTAGGCTTCATTTTGTGAAAAGCGACAGTTTTATGAAGAATTTCATCAAGATTACTTAATGAAATATTCGGATATCGTTTCTCCAAATCAGTCCACAAAGTATAAGCACATGCAAAGTTCTTCAATTGAGAAAGCACGAATCTTGGTACGCCTCTAACAATAAGATTGACAGTTCTAAGGTTACCAAGCATTTTAATTTCCTCTTCGTGTGTGGGATGCAATTCGTCAATGGGGAGCACATAGGGATTTTCAATATGTTTTCTCAAATGGAATTTGTCAAATAGATCAATCATCGCATTCTTCCATCGACTATAGTACTCTCCATCAATAATGGGCACTCTACAATACAAACTCTCCACACTAGACACATCCATCTTCCTTCATGGTGTTGAAACCAAAGCAATGGAGACCAATGCCCTGATACCAATTGAGGGATCACTAGAAGAGTATGTCTAGAGGGGGGTGAATAGACTACTTGCAGGATTTTAAAACTACCTCAAGCATAAGTATAAGTTGGCAGATTTTAGCACATGAGTAGCTCGCTCTCTCGGAAAATCAGTAGGTATGAGTGGGGAACTATTCTGAGTGTTTCTCTTGCGAGTGAGTGGTGGTGGAGGGGTATATATAGGCATCTCCAAAAATCCAACCGTTACACCTAATAAGTCAGACTCGGTGACACCGATGTGCTAATTTCGGTGGTACCGAGTTGCCTTAAAGGTAGCAACTTTTGAATCTCGGTGAGACCGATACATCAAACTCGGTTGCACCGATAAGGTGACCAACGGTCAGATTGCCAGACTCGGTGACACCGATTCAACAAACTCGGTCGGACCGATTTTTTGAATTTGTGTAACAGTAAGTTGGCAACCCAAACTCGGTGGCATCGAAATGAAATCGATTGCACCGAAGGGCTAGGGTTTGGCTGAGTCTGTCTGAGGCTGAGAATCGGTGGCATCAAGTGGAAAGTGTTGGTTGCATCGATTTTGGATATTTGGCTTTGGACAGACTTTTGTGGAAGGGCTTGTGGGTGTATGTGGTGACAATGACTTGTGCACGTTTGAGCATTTTGTTCACCAACAGTACCTTACCCCCTTTTAATAGTATTGGCTTTCCTATGGACTCAAACTGATTTCTCACAAAGGTAAAATGTAGACTCCTCTTGCTTGAAGTTTTGTCAATCTTTTTCCTTGCATCTTGGGGTATTCCACAATCCTTTTGCCAACCCATCATTGAACTTTTCCTGAAACATGCTTTGTGGAAACATTAGTTCAATGATTATTAATTACCAAAAGCACCAAGGGAGCAAATGTGCTTTTAGTCGGAGGAATGCGAGGAGTGGGAGGACGACGACGGCGACGCCTCCATGCGCCGTGGTTTCCACGACGAGCCCCTTCGATGGGAGATGGACGTCGGCTCGTCCGGGTACTCGAGGTGCGGCTAGTTGTCGCCCTTGATGTGCTCGAGGACGGCCTCGAGCGTGCGTCCGGGGACGCCCCACCAAAGGCGGCAACCCTCGTTGTTGTTGCGGCCGCGCGCAGGGCCGCCATTGGTGGAGGCGAGTTGCTCCTCACGGCGGCGCTCGAAGTACGTTGTCCAGTGGTTGACGCTATCGGGAGCGTACCTCAGCTGTCGACGCACTTCCTTGGACAAGGAGGACCGGATCCGGGCGATCTCGGCGCGCCGCTCGGCTCTGGTGGGCACAGGTGGCATGGGGACGCCGCCGACGCTGAGCCTTCAAGCACCCGGCACCCGCATGTCAGGCGGCGTCGGGTACTCTGCCTCGTACAATAGGCAGGCCTCGTCCTCGTGGAGGTGCCAGCAGCCGAAGCCGTTGCGGGTTGCGCCGTCGCCTGGGTAGCGCTCCGCCGTTAGGGGCAGAGGGGGAGAGAAGATCGCCACGCGGGGGGACAGAGATGGGCGTCGGCGATGGGACTTGGGGGAAGGTGGTGATGTGTGGAGAACACCGGCAATGTCGGCTTTTATAGGAGGCGAGCGGGCGGCACTGTGCGGACACGTGGGAGGCGAGGTGTGGACGCGTGTCGCCCATACTGACTACGCCGCCCCGTGAACGCCGGCTCGTGAATGCGCCGCATCAATGGAAGGCTGACCGGCGGTAGCCTTGCATTGATTCCCCGTGGGAAACCGAGGTGATGAGGACGACGACGACGCGCGATCGCTGACTCGGCGGACCCACCCATTTTCTCGCCAAAAACGTTTCGCCCGGCGCCCCCAGCGCGCCGGGTTCGGCCTGGGTACGCCGGCGCAAAATTCGGCCCTAACCGGCAAAAAATGGGCTCCTCGGGGCGCGACTAGACTGATTTTTGTCCGCCGTCACAAAATTCGGCCCTAACCGACGAAAAATGGTCTCCTGGGGGTGCGACTGGGCCGATTTTCGCTCGCCGGCTATAAAAAATGGGCTTGGGGGCTGTTGGGGCGGCGGCTAGAGATGCTCTAAGGACCTCTAAATTCACAATGAAGCACACCTACCACTAGGACATCACATCATATGTGCAACCTTTCCTTTTTATTTTATATCTTTTCTCGGTTCTTCTTTTTTGCCTTTTTTATTTCTTTTTCCTTGTTATGTTTTTCTCTTTTTCTCGAATGGGTGAAATTTTCTAAAATTTGCAAACTTATTCTTCAAAATCATTGAGATTTACAAAAAATCCTGATTTATTTTAAGTTTTTAATATTTTGAAAAAAATGATGAACTTTTCAAAAAATCGATGGAATTTTCCAAAATCAATGAATTTCTCTTCAAGTTCGTGAACTTTTTTTAACTTGTTTTCCAAAATTGATGAAGTATTTTTAAAATTTGTGAGCTTCTTCCAGATTTGTGAAACAAAATTCAAGTTTGATAGACTTTTCTCAATATCAATGAACTTTTCTTAAAGTTGTGAACTTTTTCAAGTTTGAGAATTTGTCTCCAAAATCCATGATTTGTTTTTTGAATTCAAGATTTTTTTTCTATTTACTGAGATTTTTGGAGGTTTTTCAATTCATAAAAAGGGTGGTCATCTCGGTTGAAATAGCATTCGAAAAAAAGAACCACAAACTGAGGAGATCTCGGGAACGCTGGGTACGGGAGATGGGATTGTTGCGCTGTAGCCCACAAAGGAAACTAGTAAGCGCCAAGGGGACCTCCCATCTCGCTACGAGCAAGTTATAGCCCCAGTGCAAAACAACAAACGTGAATCGAAACCTAGCTTTTGTCATTTTTAGGAAGTTTCTTAAACCTCCAGTGATCGGGGGGGGTTTCATTTTTTCAATTTTCGTTTTTTCCTTATTTTATGTCCATTTTATTTTTATTTTAGTTATTTATTATCTATTTATCATTATTTTTTCCTTTTTGACTATTTTTTATTTTTTACTTTTCTTTTCTATTTCGTGAACATATTTGGTATCATGTACATTTAACGAACGGTGCTTGAAATCATGAACATTTTTAATGAAATGATGAACATTTTTAATGAAAGCACGAACGTCCTTTGAAATTAGTGTACTATTTTAATAAATTTACGGACATTTTTACTAAACTGTAAACATTTTCTTAATTCGTGAAGATGTTTCGGAAATTCATGATCATGGTTTTGAACCGGAGAACATTTTTTTGAATTTACGAGCTATTTAAAATTTGCGAACAATTTGTGAACTTCAGCAGAATTTTTTTGGAATTCACGAATATACTATCTATGAACTTTTTTGTAATTTAAGAACAATTTTAAAAATTCACGAAAATTTTCAAATGTTTGTGAACTGTTTTGAAAATTTATATAAAAAATCAATTCATGAATTATTTTCGAAACATTTTTTATTTCCCAAACATTTGTTTTTAAAATCGTGAATAGTTCTTAACTATGCAAATATTTTTTGAATCCATGTACATTTATGATCCCGAACATTTTTCAAAAGCACAAACATTTTTTGATTTCTCGGACAATTTTGAAAATTTGCACTATTTTTGAAAAAAACTGAATTATTTTAAAGAAGAAAATTCTAGAACAAAAATAGAAAAAAAGTGAAACGAAAATAACTCGGGCCATCCCTCCCAACGATCTGGTTTTCCACTAACAACACTAGCATAGGCAGCCGAAACTACGACTGGATGACTAGTTTAGACCCCCTCCCCCCCAAGCACGTCAAGCCCATCTATACCTAGCCTAGACACAAAGACCATGTATACTAAACTCCAAGCCCATCCATTTGTACCTAGCGTCGCTCAAAAAAAATCCATATGTACCTAGCCTCACAAGCTCGCAAGAACACAGTTAGGTCGTTTCCTTTTATTTGCCTCGCCGAGCCGCCGCGGACGTCTAAGGCAGTTTTGATCCAACCATGTGCATCTAGCTTTCAATCTAAGACCAGAAATTATAAAGGGATCGAGGCGATCCTTGCGTGGACGACACCAGCCAGAGGGGCAACGAGCATGGGTAGATGGTTAGATTAGTCATCTTTCATGTTGGGTTACCTTTTAAAATTAGAATTACAGAACGAGAATATATCGCTTTTCATCTAAAAAAGCTGCAGAAACTTGAAACCTAAAATTCTAATTAGGTATTAGTGGTAACTCGTGAAACGGGGTTTTGCATAGTTTATCCACTCATGTAGTAGAAAGTGCTGGAATTTGATCTAAACATGGGCCAGCCCAACAGAAATTTTCGGAATTTCTAATAAATCCTAGAGGCTCACTAAGCCCATTCGTGTGCAAGGCAAGAGGTGGGACAAAAGTTTAGTCCCATGTTGCTAGTTTAGTACGAGTTGAACCTCCTTATTGTTGGGGAAAGTCGCATGGAAAACAAAAAAAAAAATCTACGCACACGCAAGATCTATCCATGGTGATGAGCATCTACGAGAAAGGAGAGTGGATCTACATACCCTTGTAGATCGCTAAGCGGGAAGCGTTAAGAAACGCGGTTGGTGTAGTCGAACGTCTTCGCGATCCAAATCGCCGAGCGTCCCGCGATCTCATCACGATCCGTCCTGCGATCCAATCACGACCCGTCCCGCGAACTCATCACGATCCGTCCTGCGAACTCATCACGATCCGTCCCGCAAAATCATCACGATCCGTCTCGCGATCTTGATCACGGTCCTTTTGATCTAGCGTCGAACGGACGGCACCTCCGCGTTCAGCACACGTACAGCTCGATGATGATCTCCGTCTTCTTGATCCAGCAAGAGGGAGCGGAGAGGTAGACGAGTTCTCCGGGAGCGTGACGGCCCTGCGGTGATGGTGGTGGAGTAATTCCGGCTGGGCTTCGCCTAAGCGCTGCACAAAACCGATCTAGAGGAGAAACTATGCACTGAAGGAACGGGCAGCACGTGGCAGAAAAATCAATCCAAAAACCCTAAAACCTCCAGTATATATAAGAGGAGGAGAGGGCAAGGGCCAAGCCTCTAGGAGTCGGCTGAACCAAGGGGAGGATGTGGAATCCACCTCCAATCCTAGTAGGACCAGGATTCATCCTATTTTTGCTTTTTTCCACCTTTTCACTTTAGCCTTTTTCTCCCTAGACGCATCGGCTTTGTGTGGGACTTCCACCAGCCCACTAAGGGCTGGTATTCACTCTCCCACGGCCCATGTAGCCTCTTGGGTCGAAATACCCCTCCCGATGGTCTCCCGATACACTACCGGCACTCCCGATACACTACCGATGAGCCCGAAACTTTTCCGGCGACCAAAACAGGACTTCCTATATATGAATCTTTATCTCCAGACCATTCCGGAGCTCCTCGTGACGTCCGGGATCTCATCCAGGATTCCGAACAACCTTCGGTCACCACCATACATAACTCTATACTACCGAAACATCACCAAGCCTTAAGTGTGTAGCCCCTGCGGGTTCGAGAACTATGTAGACATGACCGAGACACCTCTACGGTCAATAAACAATAGCGGGACCTAGATGCCCATATTGGTTCCTATATATTCTACGAAGATCTTTATCGGTCGAACCTCTATGTCAAGGATTCAGTTAATCCCGTATGATGTTCCCTTCGTTCTTCGATATGTTACTTGCCCGAAATTCAATCGTCGGTATCTCCATACCTAGTTCAACCTCATTACTGGCAAGTCTCTTTCTCGTTCCGTAATACAAGATCCCGTGACCAACACTTAGTCACATTGCTTGCAAGGCTTGTTGTGATGTTGTATTACCGAGTGGGCCCTGAGATACCTCTCCGTCACACAGAGTAACAAATCCCAGTCTTGATCCATGCCAACTCAACAGACACCCTCGGAGATACCTGTAGAGTACCTTTATAGTCACCCAGTTACGTTGCAATGTTTGATACACACAAGGCACTCCTCCGGTGTCAGTGAGTTGCATGATCTCATGGTCATAGGAACATACACTTGACATGAAGAAAACAATAGCAATAAACTGACACGATCATATGCTACGTTTGTAGTTTGGGTCTTGTCCATCACACCATTCTCCTAATGACGTGATCACATTATCAAATGACATCTCATGTCCATGGCTAGGAAACCTTAACCATCTTTGATCAACGAGCTAGTCTATTAGAGGCATACTAGGGACATGGTTTTGTCTATGTATCCACACATGCAGCTAAGTCTCCGATCAATACAATTATAGCATGGATAATAAACAATTATCATGAACAAGGAAATATGATAATAACTAATTTATTATTGCCTCTAGGGCATATTTCCAACAGTCTCCCGCTTGCACTAGAGTCAATAATCTAGTTCACATCACCATGTGATACGCATTGTTATGAATCTAACACCCAATGAGTTCTGGGCTCGATCATGCTTTGCATGTGAGAGAGGTCTTATAGTCAATGGGTCTGCGACATTCAAATCCGAGTGTACTTTGCAAATCTCTATGTCAAACCGTAAACACTGCTACCACACTCCACTTGGTACTATTCCAAATGGTTGCTGCACTATACGAATCCAGATTGCTACTACGAGTCATCTGGATTGGTGTTAAAGCTTGCATCAACGTAACTCTTTACAGCGAACTATTTATCATCTGCATAATCGAGAAACATCTCCTTAGTCTTTTAGTCACTAAGGATAATCTTGACCGCTGTCCAGTGATCCACTCCTGGATCACTTTTGTACCCCTTGACTGACTCATGGCAAGGCACACACCAGGTGTGATACACAGCATGGCATAATATAGAGCCTATGGCTAAGGCATAGGGGACGACGTTCGTCCTTTCTCTTTCTTCTGCCGTTGTCGAGCTTTGATTCTCACTCAACTTCACACCTTACAAATCAGGCGAGAACTCTTTCTGTGACCGATCCATTTTGAACTCTTTCAAAATCTTGTCAAGGTATGTACTCATTAAAAGTCTCATCTAGCATCTTGATCTATCTCTATAGATCTTGATGTTCAACAATTAGGTAGCTTTATCCATGTCTTCCTTTGAAAAACTCTTTTCAAACAACCGTTTATGCTTTCCAGAAATTCTACATCATTTCCGAATAGCAATATGTCATCCACATATACTTATCAGAAACTTTATAGTGCTCCCACTCACTTTATTGCAAATACAAGTTTCTCATAAACTTTGTATAGATTTAAAAACTTTGATCACCTTATCAAAGTGTATATTCCAACTCCGAGATGCTTGCTTCAATCCATAGAAGGATCACTGAAGCTTGCTCACCTTTTAGCATCCTTAGGACTGACAAAACCTTCTGGTTGTATCTCATACAAGCTTTCCTTAAGGAAGGAAACGATGTTTTGGCATCCATCTGCCAGATTTCATAATTGAAAAATGCAGCAACTGCTAACATAATTCCAACAGACTTTAGCATCGCTACGAGTGGGAAAGTCTCATCGTAGTCACCTCCTTGAACTTGCCGGAAACTTCTTTGCGACAAGTCGAGCTTTATAAATGGTGACATTCACCATCAGCGTCTGTCTTCATTTTAAAGATCCATTTGTACTCAACGACCTGCCGTCCAACGAGCAAGTCTACCAAAGTCTATACTTGGTTTTCATATATGGATCCTTTCTCGGATTTCATGGCCTCTGACCATTTGTCGGAATCCGGGCCCATCATCGCTTCTCCATAGCTCGTAGGTTCATCATTGTCCAACAACATGACCTCCAAGACAGGGTTGTCGTACCATTCAGGAGCAGTACACGTCCTTGTCAACCTACGAGGTTCGATAGTAACTTGATCCGAAGCTTCATGATCATCATCATTAACTTCCTCTTCAACTAACGTAGGCTTCACAGAAACATCTTCCTACGCTGCGCTACTCTCTAGTTGAACAAAGGTTCAACAACCTCATCAAGTTATATCTTCCTCCCACTCAATTCTTTCGAGAGAAACTCTTTCTCGAGAAAGGACCCAGTTTTAGCAACAAACATTTTATGCTTGGATCTGAGATAGAAGGTTTACCCAACTGTCTTTAGGGTATTCTATGAAGATGCATTTGTCCGCTTTGGGTTCGAGCTCATTAGGTGAAAACCATTTTTCACATAAGTGTTGGAGCCCCAAACATTAAGAAATAACAGCTTAGGTTTCTATAAAACCATAATTCACACGGTGTCATCTCAACGGATTTAGATGATGCCCTATCTAAAGTGAATGTAGTTGTCTCTAATGCATAACCCCAAAACGATAGTGGTAAAAGAATAAGAGACATCATAATTCGCACCATATCCAATAGAGCACGACTATGACGTTTGGACACACCATCACACTATGGTGTTCCAGGTGGCGTGAGTTGTGAAACAACTTTAACATTGTCTTAAGTTGTATACCAAACTCGTAACTTAGATATTCACCTCCACGATCATATCACGCACATGTTATCTTCTTGTCACGATGATCTTAAACTTCACTCTGAATTTGCTTGAACTTTTTCAAACGATTCAGACTTGCGTTTCATTAAGTAAATATCCACTATTATCTACTCAAATCATCAGTGAAGGTAAGAAAATAACGATATCCACTGCATGCTGCAAGACTCATTGGATTGCATACATCAACATGTATCATTTCCAATAAATCACTTGCCCGCTCCATCAAACCAGAAAACGGGGTCCTTAGTCATCTTGCCCAAGAGGCATGGTTTGCATGTCTCAACCGATTCGAAATTGAATGACTCCAAAGATCCATCAGCATGGAGTTTCTTCATGCACTTTATACCAATATGACATTTAGCGGCAGTGCCACAAGTATGTGGTACTATCATTATTAACTTTGTATCTTTTGGCATCAATGTTATGAACATGTGTATTACTACGATCAAGATTAAACAAACCATTCTCACTGGGTGCATGACCATTGAAGGTATTATTCATGTAAACAGAATAACCATTGATCTTTAACTTAAATGAATAACCATGTTGCAATAAACACGATCTAATCATGTTCATGCTCAACGCAAAACACCAAATAACATTTATTTAGGTTCGTCACTAATCCCGAAGGTAAAGAGAGTGTGCGATGTTGATCACATCAACCTTGGAAACATTTGCAACACACATCGTCACCTCACCCTTAGCTAGTGCTCCGTTTATTCCGTAGCTTTTATTTCAAGTTACTAACATTTAGCAACCGAACCGGTATCCAATACTCGGGTGCTACTAGGAGTACTAGCAAGGTACACATAAATAACACGTATATCAAATATACTTCTGTCGACATTGCCAGCCTTCTTATCTACCAAGTATCTAGGGTTGTTCCGCTTCAGCGACCGCTCTCCTCATAATCGAAGCACTTAGTCTCGGGTTTGGGTTCAACTTTGGGTTGCTTCACTAGAGCAGCAACTGACTTGCTATCCACGAAGTTTCCCTCCTTGCTCTTGCCCTTCTCGAAACTAGTGGTTTGACTAACCATCAACAATTGACGCTCCTTCTTGATTTCTACCTTCGCGGTGTCAAACATCGCGAACATCTCAGGGATCATCATTTCTATCCCTGGCATTTTATAGTTCATCACCAAGTTCTAGTAGCTTAGTGACAGTGACTTGGAGAACTATATCAATCACTATCTTATCTGGAAGATCAACTCCCACTCGATTCAAGTGATTGTAGCACCCAGACAATCTGAGCACATGCTCAACGATCGAGCTATTCTCTTTCATCTTGCAGGCAAAGAATCTTGTTGGAGATCTCATATCTCGCAACACGGGCCCAAGCCTGAGATCCTAATTTCAGCTCTTAGAACATCTCATATGTTCTATGACGTTCAAAACGTTTCGGAGCCTCAATTCTAAGTCATAATGCATGACGCACTAAACTATCAAGTAGTCATCAGAACGTGCTTGTCAGATGTTCACAACATCTACAGACGACACTAGAGGGGTTGGCGCACTGAGCGGTGCATTAAGGACATAAGCCTTCTGTGCAGCAATGAGGACAATCCTCAGATCACGGAGCCAGTCCGCAATATTGCTACCATCATCTTTCAACTCTATTTCTCTAGGAACATATAAAAATTCAAGGGAGCTATAGCGCGAGCAAGTAATCTAAATTATTAATTTGCAAAGACACTACTGGCTATGTTCATGATAATGAGTTCAATTAATCATATTACTTAAGAACTCCCACTAAAATTGACATCCCTCCGGTCATTCGAGTGATACATGATCCGAATTCACCAACTCAATTCCGATCATCACGTGAGTTGAGGTGGTTTCAATGGTGAACATCATTATGTTGATCATATCTACTGTATGACTCATGTTCGACCTTCCGGTCTCTTGTGTTCCGTGGCCATGTCTGTACATGCTAGGCTCGTCAAGTTTAACCCGAGTGTTCTGCATGTACAACACTGGCTTGCACCCATTGTATGTGAACGTAGAGTCTATCACATCCGATCATCACGTGGTGTCTCGACACGACGAACTTTAGCAATGGTGCACACTCGAGGAGAACACAATTTATCTTGAAATTAAGTGAGGGATCACTATATAATGCTACCGTCGTCCTAAGCAAAACAAGGTGCATAAAAGGATTAACATCACATGCAAATCATAAGTGACATGATATGGCCATGAACTTGTGCTTTTGATCTCCATCATGACAGCATCGGCATGATCTCCATCGTCACCGGCACGACACCATGATCTCCATCATCTTAATCTCCATCAACGTGTCGCCATCGGGGTTGTCGCGCCCAACATGCTTCTACTACTATTGCTACCATTTAGCGATAAAGTAAAGCATTACATAGTGCTTAATGATTGACACACGGGTCATACAATAATTAAGGACAATCCTATAGCTCCTGCCGGTTGCCATACTCATCGACATGCAAGTCATGATAATCTATACATCACATATATCACATCATGTAATTGGCCATATCACATCACAACATACCCTGCAAAAACAAGTTAGATATCCTCTAATTGTTGTTGCATGTTTTATGTGGCTTCTACGAGTATCTAGCAAGAACAATTCTCATCTATGCAAAAACCACAATCATGATACACTAGTTGCTTTTCAACCTTCTCAAGGACCGCCTTTGTCGAATCTGATCCAACTAAAGTGAGAGAAACTAGCACCCGCAAGCCATTTATGCAACAAGTTGCGGTTGAGGGAACCGGTCTCTCGTAAGCTTACGAGTAATGTTGGTCCGGGCCGCTTTATCTCACAATACCGCTGAACCAAAACACGACCAAGGGAGGAAGAAATCTAAGCATCAATGCCCACAAACTCTTTGTGTTCTACTCGAGATCTCATCTACACATTGACCTAGCTCATGATGCCACTGTTGGGGAACGTCGCATTGGAAACAAAAAAATTCCTACGCACACGCAAGATCTATCCATGGTGATGAGCATCTACGAGAGGGAGAGTGGATCTACATACCCTTGTAGATCGTTAAGCGAGAAGTGTTAAGAAACGCGGTTGGTGTAGTCGAACGTCTTCGCGATCCAAATCGTCGAGTGTCCCGTGATCTCATCACGATCCGTCCCGCGATCCAATCACGATCCGTCCCGCGAACTCATCACGATCTGTCCCGTGATCCAATCACGATCCGTCCCGCGAACTCATCACGATCCGTCCCGCGAAATCATCACGATCCGTCCCGCGAACTCATCACGATCCATCTCGCGATCTTGATCACGGTCCTTCCGATCTAGCGTCGAACGGACGGCACCTCCGCTTTCAGCACACGTACAGCTCGCTGACGATCTCCGCCTTCTTGATCCAGCAAGGGGGAGCGGAGAGGTAGACGAGTTCTCCGGCAGCGTGACGGCTCTGCGGCGATGGTGGTGGAGTAATTCCGGCAGGGCTTCGCCTAAGCGTTGCACAAAACCGATCTAGAGGAGAAACTATGCACTGAAGGAACGAGCAGCACGTGGCAGAAAAATCTGTCCAAAAACCCTAAAACCTCCAGTATATATATAAGAGGAATAGAGGAGGAGGCTTGGACCAAGGGCCAAGCCTCTAGGAGTCGGCCGAACCAAGGGGACGAGGTGGAATCCACCTCCAATCCTGGTAGGACTAGGATTCACCCTATTTTTGCCTTTCTCCACCTTTTCTCTTTGGGCTTTTTCTCCCTATCCACATGGGCTTTGTGTGGGACTTCCACCAGCCCACTAAGGGCTGGTATTCACTCTCCCACAGCCTATGTAGACTCTTGGGTCGAAATACCCCTCCCGATGGTCTCCCGGTACACTACGGCACTCCCGATACACTACCGATGAGCCCGAAACTTTTCCGGCGACCAAAACAGGACTTCCTATATATGAATCTTTATCTCAGGACGATTCCGGAGCTCCTCATGACGTGCGGGATCTCATCCGGGACTCCTAACAACCTTCGGTTACCACCATATATAACTCTATACTACCGAAACGTCACCAAACCTTAAGTGTGCAGACCCCGCGGGTTCGAGAACTATGTAGAACATGTCCGAGACACCTCTATGGTCAATAACCAATAGCTGGACCTGGATGCCCATATTGGTTCCTACATATTCTACGAAGATCTTTATCGGTCGAACCTCTATGTCAAGGATTCAGTTAATCCCGTATGATGTTCCCTTTGTTCTCCGGTATGTTACTTGCCCGAGATTCGATCGTCGGTATCTCCATAGCTAGTTCAACCTCGTTACTGGCAAGTCTCTTTACTCGTTCTGTAATACAAGATCCCGTGACCAACACTTAGTCATATTGCTTGCAAGGCTTGTTGTGATGTTGTATTACCGAGTGGGCCCTGAGATACCTCTCCGTCACACGGAGTAACAAATCCCAATCTTGATCCATGCCCACTCAACAGACACCCTCGAAGATACCTGTAGAGTACCTTTATAGTCACCCAGTTACGTTGCGATGTTTGATACACACAAGGCACTCCTTCGGTGTCAGTGTGTTGCATGATCTCATGGTCATAGGAACATATACTTGACATGCCGAAAACAGTAGCAATAAACTGACACGATCATATGCTACGTATGTACTTTGGGTCTTGTCCATCACACCATTCTCTTAATGATGTGGTCCCGTTATCAAATGACATCTCATGTCCATGGCTAGGAAACCTTAACCATCTTTGATCAACGAGCTAGTCTATTAGAGGCATACTAGGGACATGGTTTTGTCTATGTATCCACACATGCATCTAAGTCTCCGGTCAATACAATTATAGCATGGATAATAAACGATTATTATGAACAAGGAAATATGATAATAACTAATTTATTATTGCCTCTAGGGCATATTTCCAACACTTATAAAGGAGGATGTTTCTCCACAAGCATGAGGATGAGAACAAGAGGGACATACATGCGCGCTCCGTCGCCTGCCGCGCCGCGGGTTGCGAGAATGAGCAGAGCCGATGTCTAAATTTTTGTCCCTGAGATGCTACAAGGTTCTTCCCCATCCCGGCTTGCGGTGAGTCCTGTACGGGAGAACCTATAGGGTGCAAATGGGTATTCAAGAAAAATCTTAGGCCTGATGGTACTATTGAGAAGTATAAGGCCCGACTCGTGGACAAGGGTTATACCCAAAAGGAAGGTGAAGACTTCTTTGAGACCACTATTTGAGTGTTACTTTCACTAGCTGCCTCACATGGTCTTCTCGTTCATCAAATGGATGTTAAGACTGCTTTCCTGAATGGAGAGTTGGACGAGGAAATTTACATGGAACAACCTGATGGGTTCATAGTGGGCGGTCAGGAAGGAAAAGTGTGCAGATTGTTGAAGTCTTTGTATGGGCTCAAACAAGCACCTAAGCAGTGGCATGAAAAGTTTGAAAGAACTTTAACAACTGCATGCTTTGTTGTAAACGAAGCTGACAAATGTGTGTTATATCACCATGGTGGGGGCGAGGGAGTTATCCTTTACGTGTATGTTGATGACATGCTGATTTTTGGAACAAATCTGGACGTTATTGAGGAGGTCAAGAATTTCCTATCTCATTTTTTCGAGATGAAGGATTTAGGAGTAGCTGATGTTATTCTAAATATCAAGCTGTTGAGAGATAATGATGGTGGGATTACATTGCTTCATTCTCACTATGTGGAAAAGATCTTGAGTTGCTTTGGTTATAGTGACCACAAGCCCTCTCCAACACCTTATGATGCTAGCGTGTTACTTCGAAAGAATAGAAGAACTGCTAGAGATCAATTGAAATACTCTCAAATTATTGGATCACTTATGTACTTAGCTAGTGCCACGAGATCTGACATCTCTTTTCCTGTTAGCAAACTGAGTCAGTTTGTCTCAAAACTGGGAGATGATCATTGGAAAGCTCTAGAAAGAGTTATGCATTATTTGAAGGGCACTACGAGCTATGGAATTCACTACACTTGGTACCCAAAGGTGCTTGAAGGGTATAGTGACTCAAACTGGATCTCTGATGCTGATGAGATAAAGGCCATGAGCGGATATGTACTCACTCATGGTGGTGGCGTTGTTTCTTGGAGGTCTTGCAAGCGGACCATCTTAACGAGGTCAACAATGGAAGCAGAACTCACAACACTAGATACAGCTACGGTCAAAGCAGATTGGCATCATTGGCTCTTGAATGACTTACCGGTTGTGGAGAAACCTGTACCGGGTGTTCTTATGAACTGCGACAATCAAACTATGATCGCCAAAGTGTGTAGTTCTAAGGATAACATGAAGTCATCAAGACATGTCCAGAGAAGGTTAAAATCTGTCAGAAAAATGAGAAACTCTGGAGTTATTGCATTGGATTATATCCAAATGTCTAAAAATCTAGAAGATCCTTTTACCAAGGGTCTATCACGTAATGTGATAGATAATGCATCAAAGGAGATGGGTATGAGACCCACAACATGAGTTGTTCATAGTGGTAACCTATTCTATGTGATCGAAGATCCCGTGAATTAGATGTGGAAGACAAGCTGTTGGTCAACTGAGAGGAAAGTATCCTTACTATTAATAATACCACTCCATGAAGATGCAATATTTTCCTAATCTGCATGGTAGGTTGATATATATCTTAATGTGTTCTAAGTGGCTTATTTAAGCAGAGATGTTGTCCTGCAGAACGTCTTTTAAAGAACACACCTATATGAGTCTGATTGTTAACGTCACAATCTATGAGAGTAGGGTGCTCTCTAGTATACTCATGAAAGGCCTCGGAGTATAACGCATAAACTCCACCCGTGGGGAAGTCCCACGACAGCCTAGTATCGGTCAAGGCTTTGTGTGAAGCTAGATTCGCAGAAAACTTGCAATTCAAGGCATAGTCCACTGTTCAACTTGCTTACTAGTGTAGCATAGAGTTCTAGGTGGAAGTTCAACTTAATAGGCTCCACTGTAGTACCGGTATATAAATAGTGTTTTGGAACCAAAGGCAAATCTTGTGTGCCTCTTGGATCTGGTGGGGGGTTGCTGGAATTTGATCTAAACATGGGCCAGCCGAATAGCAATTTTCAGAATTCCTAATAAATTCTAGAGGCCCACTAAGCCCATTCGTGCAAGGCAAGAGGTGGGACAAAAGTTTATTCCCACATTGCTAGTTTAGTAGGAGTTGGACCTCCTTATAAGGGAGGATGGTTCTCCACATGTATGAGCATGAGAACAAGAGGGACATACACGCGTGCTCCTCCTCCGCCGCCCGCCTCGCCATGCCACGCCACGCCTCGTCATGACTGATGACCCATAAGTATAGGGGATCTATCGTAGTCCTTTCGATAAGTAAGAGTGTCAAACCCAACGAGGAGCAGAAGGAAATGACAAGCGGTTTCCAGTAAGGTATTCTCTGCAAGCACTGAAATTAGTGGTAACAGATAGTTTTGTGATAAGATAATTCATAACGTGTAACAAGTAACAAGTGTACAAAATGTGCAGCAAGGTAGCCCAATCCTTTTTGTAGCAAAGGACAGGCCTGGAAAAACACTTATATAAATCAGAGTGCTCCCAAGGAGACATGGGAATTTCTGTCAAGCTAGTTTGCATCATGCTCATTTGATTCGCGTTCGTTACTTTGATAATTTGATATGTGGGTGGACCGGTGCTTGGGTGCTACCCTTACTTGGAAAAACCTCCCACTTATGATTAACCCCTATTGCAAGCATCCACAACTACGAAAGAAGAATTAAGGTAAACCTAACCATATCATGAAACATATGGATCCAAATCAGCCCCTTAGGAAGCAACGCATAAACTAGGGTTTAAGATTTTGTCACTCTAGCAACCCATCATCTACTTATTACTTCCCAATGCCTTCCCCTAGGCCCAAATAATGGTGAAGTGTTATGTAGTCGACATTCACATAACACCACTAGAGGAGAGACAACATACATCTCATCAAAATATCGAACGAATACCAAATTCACATGATTACTTATAACAAGACTTATCACATGTCCTCACGAACAAACATAACTACTCACGAAACATGTTCATGTTCAAGATCGTAGGAGTATTAATTATCATAAAGGATCTAAAAATATGATCTTCCACCAAGTAAACCAACTAGCATCAACTACAAGGAGTAAGCAACACTACTAGCAACCGACAGGTACCAATCTGAGGTGTTGAGACAAAGATCGGATACAAGAGATGAACTAGGGTTTGGAGAGGAGCTGGTTCTGGTGAAGATGTTGATGGAGATTGCCCCCCTCTCAATGAGAGGACCGTTGATGATGACGATGGCTTCGATTTCCCCCTCCGGGAGGGAAGTTTCCCTGGCAGAACAGCCTTGCCAGAGCTCTAGATTGGTTCTGTCCAAGTTCCGCCTCGAGACGGCGGCGCTTCGTCCCGAAAGCTCTCTTCTGATTTTTTTTCCATGTCAAAACGCTTCATGTAGCAGAATATGGGCGTCGGAGGAGCCACAGGGGCCCCACAAGCCTGCTGGCGCGGCCGGGGGGTGGCCGCGCCTAGCAGGCTTGTGGCCTACAGGTGGCCCCCCTCTGGTTGATTCTTGCGCTAGTATTTTTATTAATTCCAAAAATATTCTCCGTAAATTTTCAGGACTTTTAGAGTTGTGGGGAATAGGTATCTCAATTTTGCTCCTTTTCTAGTCCAGAATTCCAGCTGTCGGCATTCTCTCTCTTCATGTAAACCTTGTAAAATAAGAGAGAAAAGGCATAAGTATTGTACCATAACGTGTAGTGACAGCCCATAATGCAATAAATATCAATATAAAAGCATGATGCAAAGTGGATGTATCAACTCCCCCAAGCTTAGACCTCGCTTGCCCTCAAGCGAAAGCCGAGATTGAAAAATATGTCCACATGTTTAGACATAGAGGTGTCGATAAAATACGGATATGAGGGCATCATGATCAACTTTAGAACAACAATACTCATTGTATGAGATTCTTCATACTAGAGTAACAATTCATTCACAAGATAAAGTATGAAACAAGAATTATGTTGACAACCAACAAACTATGATCTCAGTCATTGAAGCAATTGACAATTTATGATAACGTCGGAAAGAGTCAATATAAGAGCTTGTAAAGCAAATCCACATACTCAATCATCTTTTAGTCTTTCACAATTGCTAGCACTCATGCGGTAACCACGAGATCAAAGCTTCAATCAAACACAGAGAAAGATGGGGGCTTATAATTTTGCCTCCCAACTATTCACCTCAAGGGTGATGTCAACGATAAAAACTCATGATCACCCACATCCGAGTGGATATATAAGTCTAGATTATTCCCTAACACATAATGCTTGCCAAGAGAGAGGCGAAATATAGGAGGTGGTGAGGGTCACCATGACTCTTTCATAAAGATAAGTGCTTAAAAAGTAGAAGCAACAGATAGGCCCTTCATAGAGGGAAGCAGAGGTTGTCATGCACTTTTTGTTTTGGAGGCATAAACTCTTAGTGCAGAGGAACGCCACATTGTATTCCCTCTATGATAGCAACCTTTATTATGCAGTTTGTCGCTTTTATTTCTTTACTATCACAAGTTCATACAACGCTTATTTCCCTTACAATAAAAGGTCACACATATTTAGGAGCAATTTTTATTGCCTTTTTGCACCAATGACAACTTACTTGAAGGATCTTATTCAATCCATACGTAGGTATGCTGGACTCTCAAGGCAAAACTGGGTTGAGGTGTTTGGATGCACAAGTAGTATCTCTACTTGGTGTGGAAGTTTTGGCTAATATGAGGTGGAAGCAAGCACGACATGTTGTAGGATCTAAAACCATATAACTTCTATCTGGAGGCAAGCAAACATAACCTATTATGTTGTGTTCCTTGTCCAACATCAACTTCTTTGCATATAATATTTTAATGAGTGGTCACAATCATAAAAGATGTCCAAGGTAATATATTTATATTTGAATCTCTCTTTCTTTATCACTTCCTTTCAATTGCACCAATGACCAATTACTATGTTTGTTAACTCCCAACAAATATCAATCACCATACTTTTTATATGTGAAGTCATCACTCCCCATAAGATCACTATGTATTCTTTTTTCTTTTGTTCTATTATTATTCATTCACTACTTTCAAGAGCATAGTAATCTAGCAAAGCCCTCTCATCAAAACTACTTTTTATTATATAGCTCTCGGACTTGCTTACATAAGGGGAGCAAAAGCAAAAACTAAAAGGTAGATCATACTAAAACTTTTATTCTACTAGATCAAAACAAAATCAAAAAGGATTGAACTAGGAAAGATAAAAACGAAAAAGTAAAAAAGGTGTGGTGTGATACGATACTGGGGCACCTCCCCCAAGCTTGGACAAAGCCAAGGGGAGTGTCCATACCCATGTGCTCAGGTGTCCTTCTTCGGAGGTGATGGTGGTGGAGCTGTTGATGAGGATGGAAATTTGTCCTCCGTCTTCCAAGGCATTGGCTCACCATCATAAGAGGAATGAGTCTTAGGAATCCTCAAATCTGCAGCCAAACTCATTCTCTTAAATCTGTATTCATACTCATAGTTTTGGTTTTGCAGATCACAGATCTGGGCTTGGAGATGCTCAATTTTCTCGTAAAGCTTGAAGATGTGCTCCCCGATGTCCTTGGTGTCCAGCTTGTGTTTATGGGTAAACTCCGAGATCATCATATGATTGGCATTGAGTCCACATTCCACCATCCCTTGGCACTTTAATACTTGTTGCTCCATTGCTTCGAGCCTTGTTTCCACGCTTCTGGTCTTCTTTGGCCCCTCAACGTCACGGATGTGCAGCACCCCCTCATGCATCTCAATGGTTTGAGGGTGTTGCAGCACCTCTGCAAGGTAAGGGTTGATGACCTTCTCAAAAAAATTGTCCTTCGGAGCACTGGGAGACGCCATGATGATCTAAATCTGTTGTAGAAATAGTTCAAAACAAAAACAGGAGGTATTGTCGTGATACGAAAGTGCAAACCTTCGGGAGATTATATAATGATTTTTTGCTGGCCCGAAGGGGTGTTCCTAAAGAAAACAGAATCCAGAGGGCGCACGGGGTGGTGACAAGCCCCCTAGGCATGGCCAGGGGGGTGGCCGTGCCTAGCAAGCTTGTCACCTCCCCGTGCGTCCTTCAGACTGCTTTTTATTTTCCTAATTTTTTAAATATTCCAAAACTGAATAAAATTGCTACTGGGAAATTTTTGGAGTCGGTTTACTTACCGTACCATGTACCTATTCCATTTTAGAGTCTGAAACGTTCTGGTAAGTCTCCCTAATATGCTCTTCGGGAGTTATGGTATGGATAACATTGGATTCAACATTAATGAGAGTACCTGAAATATAGTGTTTGATTCTTTGCGCGTTTACCACCTTCGGATTTGTGCCTTGGACGTTGTTGATCTTGACGGCACCAGAGCGATATACTTCCTCGACGATGTATGGTCCTTCCCATTTAGAGAGAAGTATTCCTGCAAAAAATCTTTACCGAGAATTGTATAGCAAGACATGATCACCTACATTTAATTCACGCTTTTGTATCCTTTTATCATGCCATCTCTTAACTTTTTCATTAAACAACTTGGCATTCTCATAGGCCTAGGTTCTCCATTCATCAAGTGAGCTAATGTCAAATAACCTCTTCTCACCAGCAAGTTTGAAATCATAGTTGAGCTCTTTGATTGCCCAATAAGCTTTATTCCCTAGCTCTAGAGGTAAGTGACATGCTTTACCATAAACCATTTTATACGGAGACATACCCATAGGATTCTTGTAAGCAGTTCTATAAGCCCATAATGAATCGTCATGTTTCTTAGACCAATTCTTCCTAGATCTGTTAACCGTCTTTTGCAAGATCAATTTAATTTCTCTATTGCTTAATTCTACTTGACCACTAGATTGAGGATGATAAGGGGATGCAATACTATGATTAACATCATAATTAGCAGGCAATTTACGGAAAGCGCCATGAATAAAATGTGAACCGACATCGGTCATTAAATATCTAGGGACTCCAAATCTAGGGAAAATAACTTCTTTAAGCAACTTAATAGAGGTGTTGTGATCAGCACTACTAGATGAAATAGCTTCTACCCACTTAGTAACATAATCAACGACAACTAATATATGAGTATACCCGTTGGACGTTGGAAAAAAAACCAAACATCAAATGGTTAAATAACAAGAGAGTAATTCATAGGCATTTCCTGACGTCTACTAATATTGCCAATTCTTTGACATTCATCACATGACAAGACAAAATTACAAGCATCCTTGAAGAGAGTAGGACAATAAAAACCAGATTGTGATACCTTATGTGCAGTCCTGTCTCCAGCATGGTGTCCTCCGTAGGCCTCGGAATGACACTTCCATAGGATCTGTTCATGTTCATGCTCACGCACACAACGTCTAATAACACCATCTACTCCTTCTTTATAAAGGTGTGGGTCATCCCAGAAGTAATGTCTTAAATCATAGAAAAACGCTTTCTTCTATTGGTATGTGAAACTATGCGGTATAAATTTACCAACAATGTAATTAGCATAATCAGCATACCAAGGAGCATTATGAGAAGCATTTATGACAGCTAATTGTTCATCAGGAAAGCTATCATCAATAGGTAGTGGGTCATCAAGAACATTCTCTAACCTAGACAAGTTATCTGCTATGGGTTTATCAGCACCCTTTCTCTCAACAATATGCAAATCAAAATCTGGTAGCACAAGAACCCACCTGATAAGTCTAGGTTTAGCATCTTTCTTTTCCATGAGATATTTAATAGCAGCATGATCAGTGTGAACAGTTACTTTAGAATCAACAATATGTTGGGGAACGTTGCATGGGAAACAAAAAATTTCCTACACGCACGCAAGATCTATCCATGGTGATGAGCATCTATGAGAGGGAGAGTGGATCTACATACCCTTGTAGATTGCTAAGCGGGAAGCGTTAAGAAACGCGGTTGATGTAGTCGAACGTCTTCGCGATCCAAATCACCGAGCATCCTGCGATCCCATCATGATCCGTCCCTCGATCCAATCAAGATCCGTCATGTGATCTCATCACGATCCATCCCGCGATCCAATCACGAATCGTCTCGCGATCTTGATCACGGTCCTTCCGATCTAGCGCCGAACGAAAGGCACCTCCACGTTTAGCACACGTACAGCTCGATGACGATCTCCGCCTTCTTGATCTAGCAAGAGGGAGCAGAGAGGTAGATGAGTTCTCCGGCAGCACAACGGCATAGTGGCGGTGGTGGTGAACTAATCCTGCAGGGCTTCGCCTAAGCACCGCAGAACTAATCTAGAGGAGAAACAGATCTAGAGGAAGAAGAGGGCAACACGTGGCAATTAGGGTTAGCTCTTCCCTCTAAAACCTCTAGTATATATAGGAGGGAGGGAGGGGAGGAGGCAGCCTCAAACCCTCAAGATCTGGCCGAAATTGGAGGTGGAGGAGTCCTACTCCAGTCCTATTAGCAGTAGGATTCCTCCTTTCCACTTGGAAACTCTTTCCACCTCTCCACCTTTGGATTTTTTCCTTCAAAAACCTCATGGGATTTGGTGGAGGCTTTGTCCAGCCCACCAAGGGCTGGTTTGTCTCCTCCCACGGCCCATGAGGCCCCTCGGTGCGTGACACCCCTCCCGATGGTCCTCCGGTACCCTCCCGACACTCTCGGTACACTATCGGTGAGCCCAAAACTTTTTCCGGCGACCAAAACAGGACTTCCTATATATCAATCTTTACTTACGAACCATTCCGGAGCTCCTTGTGATGTCTTGGATCTCATATGGGACTCTGAACAACCTTCGATAACCACCATACATAACTCTATACTACCGAAACATCACTAAACCTAAAGTGTGCAGACCCTGTGGGTTCGAGAACTATGTAGACATGACTAAGACACCTCTACAGTCAATAACCAATAGCGGGACCTGGATGCCCATATTGATTCCTACATATTCTACGAAGATATTTATTGGTCGAACCTCTATGTCAAGGATTCGGTTAATCCCGTATGATGTTCCCTTTGTTCTTCGGTATGTTACTTGCCCGAGATTCGATCGTCGGTATCTCCATACCTAGTTCAACCTCGTTACCGGCAAGTCTCTTTACTCATTCTGTAATACAAGATCCCGCAACTAACAATTAGTCACATTGCTTGCAAGGCTCATTGTGATGTTGTATTACCGAGTGGGCCCCGAGATACCTCTCCGTCACACGGATTAACAAATCCCAGTCTTGATCCATGCCAACTCAATAGACACCCTCGGAGATACCTGTAGAGCACCTTTATAGTCACCAAGTTACGTTGCGACGTTTGATACACGCAAGGCACTCCTCCGATGTCCGTGAGTTGCATGATCTCATGGTCATAGGAACATATACTTGACATGCAGAAAACAGTAGCAATAAACTGACACGATCATATGCTACGTTTGTAGTTTGGGTCTTGTCCATCACATCATTCTCCTAATGATGTGATCCCGTTATCAAATGACATATCATGTCCATGGCTATGAAACCTTAACCGTCTTTTATCAACGAGCTAGTCCATTAGAGGCATACTAGGGACATGGTTTTGTCTATGTATCCACACATGCATCTAAGTCTCCGATCAATACAATTTATAGCATGGATAATAAACGATTATCATGAACAAGGAAATATGATAATAACAAATTTATTATTGCCTCTAGGGCATATTTCCAGCACAATATAGGGTCTAAACTTGTCACAAGTGAACACAACTTCTAAAATTTCATTTTCAGTGGTAGCATAGTTTCTTTGAGAACTGTCTAGAGTTTTGCTAGAATAATGAATAACATTTAATTTCTTGTCAACTCTTTGTCCTAGAACAGCACCAACAACATAATCACTAGCATCACACATAATTTCAAGAGGTAGGTTCCAATCAGGTGGTTGAACAACAGGTGTGGAAATCAAGCCATTCTTAAGAATTTCAAAAGCTTCTACACAATCATCATCAAAAACGAATGGAACATCTTTTTGCAAAAGATTAGTGAGAGGCCTAGAAATCTTAGAGAAATCTTTAATAAATCTCCTATAGAAACTAGCATGACCAAGTAAACTTCTTATACCTCTGATATCCGTAGGACACGGCATTTTTTCAATAGTATCAACTTTAGCCTTGTCAACTTCAATACCTCTTTCGGAAATTTTATGACCCAAGACAATGTTGGGGAACGTTGCATGGGAAACACAAAATTTCCTACGCACACGCAAGATCTATCCATGGTGATGAGCATCTACGAGAGGGAGGGTGGATCTATGTACCCTTGTAGATCGCTAAGCGGGAAGTGTTAAGAAACGCGGTTGGTGTAGTCGAACGTCTTCGCGATCCAAATCGCCGAGCGCCCCACGATCTCATCACAATCCCTCGCGCGATCCAATCACGATCCGTCCTGTGAACTCATCACGATCCGTCCTGTGAACTCATCATGATCCGTCCCGCGAACTCATCACGATCCGTATCGCGATCTTGATCACAATCCGTCCCGCGAACTCACCACGATCCGTCCCGCGAACTCATCACGATCCATCTCGCGATCTTGATCACGGTCCTGCCGATCTAGTGCCGAACGGACGACACCTCCGCGTTCAGCACACGTGCAGCTTGATGACAATCTCCACCTTATTGATCCATCAAGAGGAAGTGGAGAGGAGGAAGAGTTTACCGGCAGCATGACGGCGCTCCGGCGATGGTGGTGGAGCAATTCCGGCAGGGCTTCACCTAAGCACTGCGGAAATCCGATCTAGAGGAGCACCGGTGGAACGGGTAGCACATGGACGTAAAATCTAGTGCAAAACACCCAATACCACCAGTATATATAAGAGGGAGGGAGCAGGAGGGCTGGCGCACCAAGGCTGCCCTTGCGCAAGGAGGAGAGGAGGAATCCTCCTCCAATCCTAGTAGGGCTAGGATTCCTCCTTTCCTACTTGGAATCTCTTTCCACCTTGCGTTTTTTATTCTTTCTCTTTCAACTCCAGCCGCATGGGCCTCTTAGAGGACTTCCACCAGCCCACTAAGGGCTGGTTTTCACCCTCCCACAGCCCATGTAGCCTCTTGGGTCGAAATACCTCTCCCGATGGTCCCCCGGTACACTATCGGCACTCCCGGTACACTACCGATGAGCCCGAAACTTTTCCGGCAACCAAAATAGGACTTCCTATATATGAATCCTTTCCTCCGGACCATTCCAGAGCTCCTCGTGACATCCGGGATCTCATCCGAGACTCCGAACAACCTTTGGTCACCACCATACATAACTCTATACTACCGAAACGTCACCAAACCTTAAGTGTGCAGACCATGCGGGTTCGAGAACTATGTAGACATGACCGAGACACCTCTACGGTCAATAACCAATAGCGGGACCTGGATACCCATATTGGTTCGTACATATTCTACGAAGATCTTTATCGGTCGAACCTCTATGTCAAGGATTCAGTTAATCCCGTATGATGTTCTCTTTGTTCTTCGGTATGTTACTTGCCCGAGATTCGATCGTCGGTATCTCCATACCTAGTTCAACCTCGTTTTCGGCAAGTCTCTTTACTCGTTCCGTAATACAAGATCCCGTGACTAGCACTTAGTCACATTGCTTGCAAGGCTTGTTGTGATGTTGTATTACCGAGTGGGCCCTGAGATACCTCTCCGTCACACGGAGTAACAAATCCCAGTCTTGATCCATGCCAACTCAACAGACACCCTCGGAGATACCTGTAGAGCACCTTTATAGTCACCCAGTTACGTTGCGACGTTTGATACACACAAGGTACTCCTTCGGTGTCAGTGAGTTGCATGATCTCATGGTCATAGGAACATATACTTGACATGCCGAAAACAGTAGCAATAAACTGAAACGATCATATGCTATGTTTGTAGTTTGGGTATTGTCCATCACACCTCTCCTAATGATGTGATCCCGTTATCAAATGACATCTCATGTCCATGGCTAGGAAACCTTAACCATCTTTGATCAACGAGCTAGTCTATTAGAGGCATACTAGGGACATGGTTTTGTCTATGTATCCACACATGCATCTAAGTCTCCGATCAATACAATTATAGCATGGATAATAAATGATTATCATGAAAAAGGAAATATGATAATAACTAATTTATTATTGCCTCTAGGGCTTATTTCCAATAGACAATGCCTTCATTCACCATAAAGTGGCACTTCTCCCAATTCAAGACAAGATTAGTTTCTTCACATCTCTACAAAACTCGATCAAGATTGCTCAAACAATCATGAAAAGAAGTTCCGTAAATGGAAAAATCATCCATGAAAACCTCAACAATACTTTCACAAAAATCAGAGAATATAGCAGTCATGCATCTTTGACAGGTAGCAGGTGCATTACATACACCAAAAGGCATACGTCTATAAGCAAAGGTACCAAAAGGGCAAGTAAAGGTGGTTTTCTCTTGGTCCTCTTTTGACACGGGTATTTGAGAGGAACCAGAATAACCATCTAGAAAGCATAAATGTGTGTGTTTGGATAATCTTTGTAGCATTTGATCAATGAAAGGTAGAGGGTAATGATCTTTTCTAGTAGCTTTATTCAATTTCCTAAACTCATTTACCATTCTATAGCCTGTAACAATTCTCTCTGGGGTCAATTCATTTTTATCATTAGGAACTACGATAATACCTCTTTTCTTAGGGACACAATGAATGGGACTAACCCATCTACTATCAGCCATAGGCTAAATAATACGTGCCTCTAGAAGCTTTAATATTTCATTTCTTACCACTTCCTTCATTTTAGGACTCAACCGTCGTTGGTGATCAACAACTGGTTTAGCATCAGGCTCCATTTTAATTTTTGCTCACATCGAGTGGGACTAATGCCCTTAAGATCATCAAGAGTATATCCAATAGCAGCATGATGCTTCCTCGGAGTTTTCAATAATCTTTGTTCTTCATGCTCTGAAATGTTACCACTAATAATAACATGATATATCTTGTTTTCATCAAGATAAGCATATTTCAAAGTATCTGGTAATTGTTTAAGCTCAAACACGGGATCATCCTTGGGTGGAGGAGGATCCCCAAGTATTTCAATAGGCAAGTTGTGTTTCAGAATAGGATGTTGATCAAAGAAAATCCTATCTATTTCATTCCTTTCATTCATATGCATATCATTTTCATGGTCTAGCAAATATTGCTCTAAAGTATTGGTAGGCGGAATAGCAATAGAAGCAAGACCAATAATTTCATCCTTACTAGGGAATTCTTTATTGTGGGGCTCTCTACGAAATTTATAGAAATTAAACTCATGAGACGTATCACCAAAACTTACGGTAACTGCTTCCTTCTCACAATCTATCCTGGCATTAGCGGTATTCAAGAACGGTCTACCAAATATAATGGGACAAAAATCATCTTGTGGGGAACCAAGAACAAGAAAATCAATAGGATATTTTATTTTCCCACACAAGACTTCAACATCTCTAATAATCCCAACTGGTGATATAATATCTCTATTAGCAAGTTTAATTGTAACATCAATTTCCTCTAACTCAGCTGGTCCAATATCATTCATAATCTCTTTATATAAGGAAAAGGGAATTGCACTCACACTAGCACCCATATCAGATAAGCCATGATAACAATGATCTCCTATTTTAACAGAAACAACAGGCGTGCCAACAATAGGTCTATGTTTATCTTTAGCATCAGGTTTAGCAATTCTAGCAGCTTCATCACAAAATTGAATAACATGCCCATCAATATTATCAACCAAGAGATTCTTAACCATAGCAATACTAGGCTCAACTTTAATTTGCTCAGGGGGTGTAGGTGTTCCAGCACAGCTCTTACGAACCACAGTTGAAGCTTTAGCATGATCCTTTATTCTAACAGGGAAAGGGGGATTCTCAATATAAGCAGTGGGAATAACAGGATCAACATTATAAGTAATAGTTTTCTCTTCAACTTTAATAGGTTCAACTACTTTCACTTCAATGGGAGGATGGTATGTAAACCACTTCTCCTTGGGGAGATCAACATGAGTAGCAAAAGATTCACAAAAAGAAGCTACTATCTCAGAGTCAAGTCCATATTTAGTGCTAAATTCACGAAAAGAATTGGTGTCTACGAAAGATTTAACACAAAAAAACTTAAGGTTCATACTTGACTCCTTACCTTCGTCGAGTTCCCAATCTTCAGAGTTGCGTTTAATTCTTTCCAATAAATCCCATTTGAAGTCAATATCTTTCTTCATATAGGAACCAACACAACAAGTATCGAGCATGGATTGAACATATGAGAAAGCCGAGCATAACAATTCTGAATAATAATTTCACTGGAGAGCTCATGATTGGGGCATGAATATAACATTGACTCAAGCCTCCCCCAAGCTTGAGCGATTCTTTCTCCTTCATGAGGCCAAAAATTATAAATATAATTCCGATCACGATGAACTAGATGCATAGGATAGAACTTCTGATGAAATTCCATCTTCAATCGGTTATAGCTCCATGATCCAATATCATCACATAGCCTATACCATGTCAATGCCTTCTCCTTCAAAGATAAAGGAAAGACCTTCTTCTTAACGTGATCCTCGGGTAGACGTGCAAGCTCAGATAATCCACATACTTCATCCACATAGATTAGATCTAAATGAGGATGTAGTGTTCCATCTCCTGCATAAGGATTAGCCAGTAGTTTCTCTATCATACCCGAAGAAATTTCATAATAAATATTTTCAGTAGGTTCAGTATGTTGAGGGACAACTCTTTGGGCTTCCGATCAAGGTGAAGATACCCCGAACAAGCCGCTCAAAGGATTACTTTCTATAGTGACAAGTGAAAGTAAATTTCAGCACACTATATAAATTTTTCCTTACCAGGTTCCACTTACGAAAGGCGCTTCACTCCCCGACAACGGTGCCAGAAAAGAGTCTTGATGACCCACAAGTATAGGGGATCTATCTAGTCCTTTCAATAAGTAAGAGTGTCGAACCCAACGAGGAGTAGAAGGAAATGACAAGCGATTTCTAGTAAGGTATTCTCTGCAAGCACTGAAATTATCGGTAACAAATAGTTTCGTGATAAGATCATTCGTAACGAGTAACAAGTAACAAGTGTAGCAAAGGTGCAGCAAGGTAGCTCAATATTTTTTGTAGCAAAGGACAGGCCTGGACAAACTCTTATATAAAGCAAAGTGCTCCCGGGGACACATGGGAATTTCTGTCAAGCTAGTTTTCATCATGCTCATTTGATTCGCGTTCGTTACTTTGATAATTTGATATGTGGGTGGATGGTGCTTGGGTGCTGACCTTACTTGGACAAACCTCCCACTTATGATTAACCCCTATCGCAAGCATCCGCAACTATGAGAGAAGAATTAAGGTAAACCTAACCATAGCATGAAACATATGGATCCAAATCAGCCCCTTACGAAGCAACACATAAACTAGGGTTTAAGCCTTTGTCACTCTAGCAACCCATCATCTACTTATTACTTCCCAATGGCTTCCCCTAGTCCCAAATAACGGTGAAGTGTTATGTAGTTGACGTTCATATAACACCACTAGAGGAGAGACAACCTACATCTCACCAAAATATCGAACGAATACCAAATTCACATGATTACTTATAACAAGACTTATCCCATGTCCTCGGGAACAAACGTAACTACTCATGAAACATGTTCATGTTCAAGCAGAGGAGTATTATTTATCATAAAGGAACTGAACATATGATTCCACCAAGTAAACCAACTAGCATCAGCTACAAGGAGTAATCAACACTACTAGCAACCCACAGGTACCAATCTAAGGTGTTGAGACAAAGATTGGATACAAGAGATGAATTAGGGTTTGGAGAGGAGATGGTGCTGGTGAAGATTTTGATGGAGATTGACCCCCTCTCAATGAGAGAATCGTTGGTTATGAGGATGTCTTTGATTTCCCCCTCCGGGAGGGAATTTTCCCCGCCAAAATAGCCCTGTCGGAGCTCTAGATTGGTTCTATCCAAGTTCCGCCTCGAGGCGGTGGCGCTTCGTCCCGAAAGCTCTCTTCTGATTTTTTTTCTAGGTCAAAACGCTTCATATAGGAGAAGATGGGCGTCGGAGGAGCCACAGGGGCCCCACAAGCCTGCTAGGCGCGGCTAGGGGGTGGACGCGCCTAGCAGGCTTGTGGCCTGCACCCCCCCTATGGTTGATTCTTGTACCGGTATTTTTTATTAATTCCGAAAATATTCTTTGTAAATTTTCAGGACTTTTGGAGTTGTGCAGAATAGGTATATCAGATTTTCTCCTTTTCTAGTCCAGAATTCCAGCTATCGGCATTCTCCCTCTTCATGTAAACCTTATAAATAAGAGAGAAAAGGCATAAGTATTGTACCATAACGTGTAGTAACAACCCATAATGCACTAAATATCAATATAAAAGCATGATGCAAAATGCACATATCAATGACGCACCACGGGGTGCGGGAATGAGCCGAGCCGATGTCTAAATTTTTGCCACGCACGACTGGTATACGAAAGGTCACTCGGGAGCTAAAAGGATTTGCTGTAGTGGAGATTGAATACAAACGCTGCACCCTTTGGCTGCTGCCTTTTTGTTTTCGTCTCCCTCTTTTGCTTTGCCTCCCGTCGCTGCCTATTCGCCTCCTTCTCCTATGCCTATAAAAGGGAGATCGCTCCTCTCCAAAGAGACACACCATTTCCTCATGCCCTCGAGTTCCAATCCCTGAGTTGTTGTAAGGTTCTTCCCCATCCCGGCTTGCGGCGTTCACCGCAGGTCAGAATAGAGGCGTACGAAACCCCACCGCTTTGAGTCATGTACGGGAGAAGGGTGATAAGGTTTCTGGGGAGCACTTTGTGCGACTACTGGCTTCTTCATCACGGACGCCGACGATCACTTCCCAAACGATGACTTCTTCCCCGACGTCAACAACCTCTTCGACGGCATGGCCGATGACGACGTCAACGCCAACCCTGCTATTACTACCGCTCAGTACGTATTCATGTTTTTCTTGTTCGAGGTTTTGCTAGAGATACTTGGTCTAGTTTCTATTCTACATATGTTTCGGTATAGTTCACATGTTCACATAATATTCACCTACTATCCTTTAGTTTCCCTGATAAGTTTTGTTCCTCTTATTGTGGCATACTCTCCTCTAAGTCGCATGACTAGTGTTGCCTCTTTTACTATGATGTTATTTTATTGGCTGCTTATTTCATTTAAATCTTTCGGTAAATTGCTCATATCTCCAACAATCCAAAAATCTTATTATAGGCAATTTACCCCGAGTGGTTTTGCTGCTTCCATGAGGCCTGCTATGTTTGAGGATGTGCACTATAAGAGGTGTCATGTGAGGGTTGTTCTATGGTTTCAAACCATGAGTTGCTATGAAGCCACTCTTGGCAAACCTGAAGGAGATCTTAATCCTCAAGAGGAACAAGTTTTTCAGAAAAAGGATACCTTGTTTATGTTGGAAATATGCCCTAGAGGCAATAATAAAATGGTTATTATTGTATTTCCTTGTTCATGATAATTGTCTATTGTTCATGCTATAATTGTGTTAACCGGAAACCGTAATACATGTGTGAATACATAGACCACAACGTGTCCCTAGTGAGCCTCTAGTTGGCTAGCTCGTTGATCAATAGATGGTCTCGGTTTCATGACCATGGACATTGGATGTCGTTGATAACGGGATCACATCATTAGGAGAATGATGTGATGGACAAGACTCAATCCTAAGCATAGCACAAGATCGTGTAGTTCGTTTGCTAAAGCTTTTCAATGTCAAGTATCATTTCCTTAGACCATGAGATTGTGTAACTCCCGGATACCGTAGGAATGCTTTGGGTGTGCCAAACGTCACAACGTAACCGGGTGACTATAAAGGTACGCTACGGGTATCTCCGAAAGTGTCTGTTGGGTTGACACGAATCGAGACTGGGATTTGTCACTCCGTGTGACGGAGAGGTATCTCTGGGCCCACTCGGTAAGACATCATCATTATGAGCTCAATGTGACTAAGGAGTTAGTCACGGGATGATGTATTACGGAACGAGTAAAGAGACTTGCCGGTAACGAGATTGAACAAGGTATGGGGATACCGACGATCGAATCTCGGGCAAGTACCATACCGATAGACAAAGGGAATTGTATACGGGATTGATTGAATCCCCGACATCGTGGTTCATCCGATGAGATCATCGTGGAGTACGTGGGAGCCAACATGGGTATCCAGATCCCGCTGTTGGTTATTGGCCGGAGAAGTGTCTCGGTCATGTCTACGTGTCTCCCGAACCCGTAGGGTCTACACACTTAAGGTTCGATGACGCTAGGGTTATAGGGAAATGGTATACGTGATTACCGAAGGTTGTTCAGAGTCCCGGATGAGATCCCGGACGTCACGAGGAGCTCCGGAATGGTCCGGAAGTAAAGATTGATATATAGGAAGTCCAGTTTTGGTCACCGGAAAGTTTTCGGGCTCATCGGTAGTGTACCGGGAGTGCCGGGAGGGTGCCGGAGGACCCCCGGGAGGGGTGTGACGACCAAAGGACCACATGGGCTGTTAGATAAAGTGTGCCAGCCCTTATTGGGCTGGGCAAGACTTTTGCTAAAGGCCCATGTGGCTGGAGATAAGGAGATAAGGCAAAAAGGATTTAAAAGGAGGAGATCCACCTCCCTTGTGGGAGGTGGACTCTCCCTTTAATTCGGCCGGCCATCTCCTCTTTGGAGTAGAGGCCAAGCCAGCCCTCCACGTCCCTCCTCCTATATATACTTGAGGTTTTGGATGTTTTGAGACAGGATTTGATCTCTCTCTCTCACGGCGAAGCCCTACCTCTCTTCTTCCTCCTCCGCAGCGCTTAGGCGAAGCCCTGTCGGAATACCTTGCTACTCCACCACCACCACGCCGTCGTGCTGCTGTTGGAGCCCTTCCCCAACCTCTCCTTCCTCCTTGCTGGATCAAGGTGTTGGAGACGTCACCGAGCTGCACGTGTGTTGAACGCGGAGGTGCCGTCCGTTCGGCACTTGATCGGATCTACCGCGATCTGAATCGCTGCGAGTACGACTCCATCAACCGCGTTCTTGTGACGCTTCCGCTTAGCGATCTTCAAAGGTATGAAGATGCAATCTCTCCCCTCTCGTTGCTGGTTTCTCCATAGATAGATCTTGGTGAACGTAGGAAAATTTTGATTTACTACTACGTCTCCCAACAGTGGCATCATGAGCTAGGTCTATGCGTAGAATCTATGCACGAGTAGAACACAAAGTAGTTGTGGGCGTCGATTTTGTTAATATGCTTGCCGTTACTAGTCTTATCTTGATTCGACGGTATTGTGGGATGAAGCGGCCCGGACCAACCTTACACGTACGCTTACGTGAGACCGGTTCCACCGCCTGACATGCACTAGTTGCATAAGGTGGCTAGCGGGTGTCTGTCTCCCCACCTTAGTCGGATTGGATTCGATGAAAAGGGTCCTTATGAAGGGTAAATAGCAATTGGCATATCACGTTGTGGTTTTGACGTAGGTAAGAAACGTTCTTGCTAGAAACCTATAGCAACCACGTAAAAACTTGCAACTACAAATTAGAGGACGTCTAACTTGTTTTTGCAGCATATGCCGTGTGATGTGATATGGCCAAAAGGATGTGATGTGATGCATTGTGATGTATGAGATTGATCATGTTCTTGTAATAGGGTTCACGACTTGCATGTCGATGACTATGACAACCGGCAGGAGCCATAGGAGTTGTCTTATATTATTGTATGACCTGCGTGTCAATCATAAATGCCATGTAATTACTTTACTTTATTGCTAAACGTTAGCTGTAGTAGTAGAAGTAATAGTTGGCGAGACAACTTCATGAAGACACAATGATGGAGATCATGATGATGGAGATCATGGTGTCGTGCCGGTGACAGTGATGATCATGGTGCCCCGAAGATGGAGATCAAAGGAGCAAGATGATATTGGCCATATCATGTCACTATATTGATTGCATGTGATGTTTATCATGTTTACATCTTATTTGCATAGAACGACGGTAGTAAATAAGATGATCTCTCAATAAAATTTCAAGAAAGGTGTTCACCCTAACTGTGCACCGTTGCTAAGGATCGTCGTTCCGAAGCACCACGTGATGATCGGGTGTGATAGGTTCTAACGTTCGCATACAACGGGTGTAAGCCAGATTTACACATGCGAAACACTTAGGTTGACTTGACGAGCCTACCATGTACAGACATGGCCTCGGAACACGGAAGACCGAAAGGTCGAACATGAGTCGTATAGAAGATACGATCAACATAGAGATGTTCACCATGGATGACTAGTCCGTCTCACGTGATGATCGGACACGGGCTAGTTGACATGGATCATGTATCACTTGGAAGACTAGAGAGATGTCTATCTAAGTGGGAGTTCATTAATAATTTGATTAAGTGAACTTAATTATCATGAACTTAGTCTAAAAATGTCCTTGCAAATTATGTCGTAGATAGCTCGCGCTGTAGCTCCACAGTTTTATTGATACAATCCTAGAGAAAAGTAAGTTGAAAGTTGATGGTAGCAATAATGCGGACTGGGTCCGTGATCTGAGGATTGTCCTCATTGCTGCACAGAAAGCTTATGTTTTTTGATGTACCGCTAATTGCACCACTCCCTCAAGTGTTGTCTGTAGATGTTGTGAACATATGACAGGCACTTTTTGGTGACTACATGATAGTTCAATGCGTCATGCATTGCGGCTTAGAATTGAGGCTCCAAAACGTTTTGAACGTCACGGAACATATGAGATGTTCTAGGAGCTGAGATTGTGATCTCAGGCTCGTGCCTATGTTGAGAGGTATGAGACCTCCAACAAGATTCTTTGTCTACAAGATAAAGGAGAATAGCTTAATCGGTGAGTGTGTGCTCAGATTGTCTGGGTGCTACAATCACTTGAATCAAGTGGGAGTTAATCTTCCAGATGAGATAGTGATTAATGCAGTTCTCCAAGTCACTGCCACCAAGCTACTAGAGCTTCGTGATGAACTATAACATGCCAGGGATGGATAAGATGATCCCTGAGTTGTTCGTGATGTTTGACACCACGAAGGTAGAAATCAAGAAGGAGCATCAAGTGTTGATGGTTAAGTTAAACCACTAGTTTCAAAAGGGGCAAGGGCAAGAAGGGAAAACTTCAGGAATGGCAAGCCAGTTGTTGCTCTAGTGAAGAAACCCAAGGTTGAGCCCGAACCCGAGACTAAGTGCTTCTGTTATGAGGAGAATGTTCGCTGAAGCGGAAAAACCCTAGATGCTTGGTAGATAAGAAGGTGGGTAATGTCAATGGAGGTATATTTGATATACGTGTTAGTGATGTGTACCTTGCTGGTACTCCTAGTAGCACCTGGGTATTGGATACCGGTTCGGTTGCTAAGTGCTAGCAACTCGAAATAAAAGCTACGGAATAAACGGAGACTAGCTAGGTGAAAGGTGACGATGTGTGTTGGAAGTGTTTCCAAGATTGATGTGATCACCATCGCACGCTCTCTCTACCTTCGGGATTTGTGATAAACCTAAATAAATGTTATTTGGTGTTTGCGTTGAGCATGAACGTGATTAGATCATGATTAGTGCAATACGGTTATTCATATAAGTTAGAGAATAATGGTTATTCTATTTACATGGATAATGCCTTCAATGGTCATGCACCCACTCGGAATGGTTTATCGAATCATGATCGTAGTAGTACACATGTTCATAACGTTGGTACCAAAAATATATAAAGGTAATAATGATAGTACCACATACTTGTGGCACTGCCGCTAAATGTCATATTGGTATAAATCGCATGAAGAAACTCCATGATGATGGATTTTTGACTCACTCGATTTCGAATCGGTTGAGACATGCGAGCCATGCCTCTTGGGCAAGATGACTAAGACCCCATCATCCAATATGATGGAGCGGGCAAGTGGCTTATTGGAAATAATACATGTTAATGTATGTGGTCCAATGAGTGTTGAAACACACAGTGGATATCGTTGTTTTTCTTTACCTTCACTGATGATTTGAGTAAATATGGGGATATTTACTTAATGAAACAAGAATCTGAAATGTTTGAAAGATTCAAGGAGTTTCAGAGTGAAGTTAAAGATCATCGTGACAAGAAGATAAATGTCTATGATATGATCATGGAGGTGAATATCTAAGTTACGAGTTTGGTATGCAATTTTAGACAATGTGGAAATTGTTTCACAGCTCACGCCTCCTGGAACACCATAGTGTGATGGTGTGTTCGAACGCCGTAGTCGTGCTCTATTGGATATAGTGAGTACTATGATGTCTCTTATCGTTTTACCACTATCGTTATGGGGTTATGCATTAAAGACAAATCCATTCACTTTAACAGGGCACCATCTAAGTCTGTTGAGATGACACCGTGAGAATTATGGTTTGACAGAAGCCTAAGCTGTCATTTCTTAATGTTTGGGGCTGCGATGCTTATGTGAAAATGGGTTTTTCACCTAGCGAGCTCGAACTCAAAGCAGACAAATGCATCTTCATAGAATACCCTAATGAGACATTGGGTATACCTTCTATCTCAGATCCAAGCGCAAAAGGTGTTTGTTGCTAAGAACGGGTCCTTTCTTGAGAAAGAGTTTCTCTCGAAAGAATTGAGTGGGAGGAAGATAGAACTTGATGAGGTTGTTGAACCTTTGTTTCAACCAGAGAATAGCGCAACACAGAAAGTTGTTTCTGTAGAGCCTACTCAGTTGAAAAGGAAGTTAATGATGATGATCATGAAGCTTCGGATCAAGTCACTATCGAACCTCGTAGGTCGACAAGGACGCGTACTGCTCCTGAGTAGTACGACAACCCTGTCTTGGAAATCATGTTGTTGGACAACGATGAACCTACGAACTATGGAGAAGCGATGGTGGGCCCGGATTCCAACAAATGGCTAGGAGCCATGAAATCCGAGAAAGGATCCATGTATGAAAACCAAGTATGGACTTTGGTAGACTTGCCTGTTGAATGGCGGGTCATTGAGTACAAATGGACCTTTGAGATAAACATAGACACTAATGGTGAAATGTCACCGTTTATAAAGCTCGACTTGTCGCAAAGAAGTTTCCGCCAAGTTCAAGGAGTTGACTGCGATGAGATTGTCTCATCTGTAGCGATGCTAAAAGTCTATTAAATTATGTTAGCAGTTGCTGCATTTTTCGATTATGAAATCTGGCAGATGGATGACAAAACAAGGTTTCCGTAATGGTTTCTGTGAGGAAGAGTTGTATGTGATACAACCAGAAGGTTTTGTCAATCCTAAGGATGCTAACTCCAGCGATCCTTCTATGGACTGGATCAAGCATCTCGGAGTTGGAATATATGCTTTGATGAGGTGATCAAAGTGTTTAAGTTTATACAAAGTTTATGAGAAACTTGTATTTGCAAGAAAGTGAGTGGGAGAACTATAGAATTTCTTATAAGAATATGTAGTTGACATATTATTGATCAGAAATGATGTAGAATTTCTGGAAGAGCATGAAGGGTTGTTTGAAAAGAGTTTTTTCAAAGGAAGACCCAGATAAAGCTACTATTTTATTGAGCATCAAGATCTATAGGGATAGATCTATTCGCTTGATAAGTTTTTTCGACGAAGACATACCTTGACAAGTTTTTGAAGGAGTTCAAAATAGTTGGGTCAAAGAAGGAGTTCTTGACTGTATTGTAAGGTGTGAAATTGAGTAAGACTCAATACCCGACCACGGCAGAAGATAAAGAAAAGATGAGTGTCATCTCCTATGCTTTAGCCATAGGCTCTATATAGTATGCCATGCTGTGTACCGCACCTGTGTGTGCCTTGCCATGAGTCTGTCAAGGGGTACAAGAGTAATCCAAGAGTGGATCACTGGACAACGGTCAAAGTTATCCTTAGTAACTTGAGAACTAAGGAAATATTTCTCGATTATGGAGGTGATAAAGAGTTCATCGTAAAGGGTTACGATGATGCAAGCTTTAACTCAAATCCGGATGACTCTTAGTAGAAATCTGGCTACGTATAGTGGAGAAGCCATTTGGAATAGCTCCAAGTGGAGCGTGGGAGCAGTATCTACAAATATGACATGGAAAGTTTGTAAGGTACACACGGATCTGAATGTCGCAGACCCGTTGACTAAAACCTCTTTCACGAGCAGGACATGAACAAACCCCAGAACTTATTGGGTGTTAATCACATGATGATATGATCACATGGTGATGTAAGTGTTAATCACATGGTGATGTGAACTAGATTATTGACTCTAGTGCAAGTGGGAGACTGTTGGAAATATTCCCTAGAGGCAATAATAAAATGGTTATTATTGTATTTCCTTGTTCATGATAATTGTCTATTGTTCATGCTATAATTGTGTTAACCGGAAACCGTAATACATGTGTGAATACATAGACCACAACGTGTCCCTAGTGAGCCTCTAGTTGGCTAGCTCGTTGATCAATAGATGGTCTCGGTTTCATGACCATGGACATTGGATGTCGTTGATAACGGGATCACATCATTAGGAGAATGATGTGATGGACAAGACTCAATCCTAAGCATAGCACAAGATCGTGTAGTTCGTTTGCTAAAGCTTTTCAATGTCAAGTATCATTTCCTTAGACCATGAGATTGTGTAACTCCCGGATACCGTAGGAATGCTTTGGGTGTGCCAAACGTCACAACGTAACCGGGTGACTATAAAGGTACGCTACGGGTATCTCCGAAAGTGTCTGTTGGGTTGACACGAATCGAGACTGGGATTTGTCACTCCGTGTGACGGAGAGGTATCTCTGGGCCCACTCGGTAAGACATCATCATTATGAGCTCAATGTGACTAAGGAGTTAGTCACGGGATGATGTATTACGGAACAAGTAAAGAGACTTGCCGGTAACGAGATTGAACAAGGTATGGGGATACCGACGATCGAATCTCGGGCAAGTACCATACCGATAGACAAAGGGAATTGTATACGGGATTGATTGAATCCCCGACATCGTGGTTCATCCGATGAGATCATCGTGGAGTACGTGGGAGCCAACATGGGTATCCAGATCCCGCTGTTGGTTATTGGCCGGAGAAGTGTCTCGGTCATGTCTACGTGTCTCCCGAACCCGTAGGGTCTACACACTTAAGGTTCGATGACGCTAGGGTTATAGGGAAATGGTATACGTGATTACCGAAGGTTGTTCAGAGTCCCGGATGAGATCCCGGACGTCACGAGGAGCTCCGGAATGGTCCGGAGGTAAAGATTGATATATAGGAAGTCCAGTTTTGGTCACCGGAAAGTTTTCGGGCTCATCGGTAGTGTATCGGGAGTGCCGGGAGGGTGCCGGAGGACCCCCGGGAGGGGTGTGACGACCAAAGGACCACATGGGCTGTTAGATAAAGTGTGCCAGCCCTTATTGGGCTGGGCAAGACTTTTGCTAAAGGCCCATGTGGCTGGAGATAAGGAGATAAGGCAAAAAGGATTTAAAAGGAGGAGATCCACCTCCCTTGTGGGAGGTGGACTCTCCCTTTAATTCGGCCGGCCATCTCCTCTTTGGAGTAGAGGCCAAGCCAGCCCTCCACGTCCCTCCTCCTATATATACTTGAGGTTTTGGATGTTTTGAGACAGGATTTGATCTCTCTCTCTCACGGCGAAGCCCTACCTCTCTTCTTCCTCCTCCGCAGCGCTTAGGCGAAGCCCTGTCGGAATACCTTGCTACTCCACCACCACCACGCCGTCGTGCTGCTGTTGGAGCCCTTCCCCAACCTCTCCTTCCTCCTTGCTGGATCAAGGTGTTGGAGACGTCACCGAGCTGCACGTGTGTTGAACGCGGAGGTGCCGTCCGTTCGGCACTTGATCGGATCTACCGCGATCTGAATCGCTGCGAGTACGACTCCATCAACCGCGTTCTTGTGACGCTTCCGCTTAGCGATCTTCAAAGGTATGAAGATGCAATCTCTCCCCTCTCGTTGCTGGTTTCTCCATAGATAGATCTTGGTGAACGTAGGAAAATTTTGATTTACTACTACGTCTCCCAACAGTTTAAGGCTACTATTTTGAGTGTTCTTGGTGAGAACATAGTTGATGCTTATGCGTCAATTGACAATGGAAAGATATGTGGGATGCACTCGAGGCCAAGTTTGGGGTCTCAGATGCCAGCACTGAGCTGTATATCATGGAACAATTCTATGACTACAGGATGACTGATGAGCGCTCCATGGTTGAGCAAGCTCACGAGATACAGTCATTTGCTAGAGAACTTGAGCACTTTAATTGTATGTTACCGGACAAGTTTGTTGCAGGAGGTATCATTACTAAGCTCCCTCCCTCGTGGAGGAACTTTGCTACCTCTCTGAAGCATAAGAGACAGGAGTTTTCCGTTACGGATCTCATTGGTACTCTTGATGTGGAAGAAAAGACGAGAGCAAAAGACATACATGCTCGAGGTATTGAGGGAGGTTCTAGTACCAATATGGTACAGAAGAAAAACTTCCAGCTCCACAATTTCAAGAACAAGGGCAAGTTTGATGGCAAGGGAAAGTTTGATGGGAGAACAAGGCTTCACAACATACCAACTTCAAGAAGAAGAGTGACAAGAAGAAAGGTGTATGTCATGTCCGCGGAGATCCTAATCATTGGGCTCCTAGCTGCCCTAAGTGTTATGACAAGCGTCAACATGGGAAAGGCAACAAGATCGCCAATGTTGTCATTGGTGAGGCTGAGATGAAGGATCTTGGGTATGGTATACTTCCCACTATTCTCTTAGTATGTCGTTCTCCTGATTGGTTGATTGACACGGGTGCTAATGTGCATGTATGCGGTGATATTTCCATGTTTTCTTCTTATCAGGCCGCAGGAACTACTTCCGTGCTGATGGGCAACGGTTCAAGTGCTTCTGTTCGTGGTGTTGGCACGGTCAATCTGAAGTTTACTTTGGGGAAGATCGTGCGACTGAAGAACGTGCATTATGTCCCCTCCGTTAGTAAAAATCTTGTTAGCGGATCTCTTATGTGTAGAGATGGCTACAAGCTTGTCTTTAAGTCCAATAAATTTGTAATATCCAAGTATGGAACTTTTGTTGGAAAAGGTTATGATTCAGGAGGCTTGTTCAGACTATCTCTGTCAGATGTTTGTAATAAAGTTGTTCATCATGTTTGCAACAATAGTGAATCAAATGTATGGCATTCACGTCTTTGTCATATTAATTTCGGTTGTATGACGCGGCTAGCCAAGTTGAACTTAATCCCCAACTTCACTGTTGTCAAGGGATCTAAGTGTCAAGTTTGTGTGCAAGCTAAGCAACCTCGTAAGTCTCATACAACTATGGAAACAAGAAATCTTGCGCCACTAGAACTCATACATTCAGATCTTTGTGAAATGAATGGTGTTTTGACAAAAGGTGGAAAGAAATATTTCATGACATTAATTGATGACTCCACTAGATGTTGCCATGTGTATCTTTTGAAATCAAAAGATTAGGCTTTGAACTTTTTCAAGAATTATAAAGCTGAAGTGGAAAACCAACTTGATCGAAAAATCAAGAGGCTTAGGTCCGATCGTGATGGAGAGTATTTTTCAAATGAATTCGATTATTTTTGTGCGGAACACGGAATAATCCATGAGAGTACGCCTCCTTATTCACCTCAGTCAAATGGGGTAGCCGGAAGAAAGAACCGTACTCTAACTGATTTGGTTTAGACACATCGGGTCTCTCTAAGACATGGTGGGGAGGCAATATTGACTACATGTCATGTCCTAAACCGAGTTCCCACAAAGAACAAAGAGATAACTCCATTCAAGGAATGGGAGAAGAAAAGGTTAAAACTCTCTTACCTACGTAGTTGGGGTTGCTTGGCAAAAGTGAATATACCAATTCCAAAGAAGCGAAAGCTTGGACCAAAAACTATGGATTGTGTTTTTCTAGGCTATGATTTTCATAACATTGGTTATAGATTCTTGATTGTAAAATCTGAGGTATCGGACATGCATGTCGGTACAATCATGGAGTCAAATGATGCGACTTTCTTTGACGATCTCTTTCCCATGAAGGATATGGGTAGCTCATCAAATCAATAGTTGCCTAGTTCATCGAGTCAAGATGTAGTTGAAATTTCTGAACCTATCATTTCGACACAACATCTTGAAGATCCCGTGGAGGACAATGATGAGACTCCTAAAAGGAGCAAGAGACAGAGGACTGCAAAGTCCTTTGGTGATGATTTTCTTGTATATCTCATAGACGACACTCCCAATTCTATTTCAGAGGCCTATGCATCTGAAGACGATGACTACTGGAAGGAAGCGGTCCGTAGTGAGTGGATTCCATCTTGGAGAATGAAACTTGGGAGATAACAGATCGACCTTATGGGTGCAAACCTATATGATGCAAATGGGTATTCAAGAAAAAAGCTTAGGCCTGATGGTACTATTGAGAAGTATAAGGCATGACTCGTGGCCAAGGGTTATACCCAAAGGGAAGGCGAAGACTTCTTTGATACTTATTCACCTATGGCTCGACTGACCACTGTTCGAGTGTTACTTTCACTAGCTGCCTCACATGGTCTTCTCGTTCATCAAATGGATATTAAGACTAGTTTCCTGAAAGGAGAGTTGGACGAGGAAATTTACATGGAACAACCTGATGGGTTTATAGTGGACGGTCAGGAAGGAAAAGTGTGCAGATTGTTGAAGTCTTCATATGGACTCAAACAAGCACCTAAGCGGTGGCATGAAAAGTTTGAAAGAACTTTAACAACTACAGGCTTTGTTGTAAATGAAGCTGACAAATGTGTGTTCTATCCCCATGGTGGGGGCGAGGGAGTTATCCTTTGCTTGTATGTTGATGACATAATGATTTTCGGAACAAATCGGAACATTATTGAGGAGGTCAAGAATTTCCTATCCCATTGTTTCGAGATAAAGGATTTAGGAGTAGCTGATGTTATTCTAAATATCAAGCTGCTCAGAGATGATGATGGTGGGATTACATTGCTTCAATCTCACTATGTGGAAAAGATCTTGAGTCGCTTTGGTTATAGTGACTACAAGCCCTCTCCAACACCTTATGATGCTAGCATGTTACTTCGAAAGAATCTAAGAATTGCTAGAGATCAATTGAAATACTCTCAAATTATTGTCTCACTTATGTACTTAGCCAGTGCCACGAGACCTAACATCTCTTTTACGGTTAGCAAACTGAGTCGGTTTGTCTCAAAACCGAGAGATGATCATTGGAAAGCTCTAGAAAGAGCTATGCGCTATTTGAAGGGCACTACGAGCTATGAAATTCACTACACTGGGTACCCAAAGGTGCTTGAAGGGTATAGTGACTCAAACTGGATCTCCGATGCTGATGAGATAAAGGCCACGAGCGGATATGTATTCACTCATGGTGGTGGCGCTGTTTCTTGGAAGTCTTGCAAGCAGAACATCTTAACGAGGTCAACAATGGAAGCAGAACTCACAGCACTAGATACAGCTACGGTCGAAGCAGATTGGCTTCGTCGGCTCTTGAATGAGTTACCAGTTGTGGAGAAACCTGTAACGGGTGTTCTTATGAACTACGACAATCAAAGTGTGATCGCCAAAGTGTGTAGTTCTAAGGATAACATGAAGTCATCAAGACATGTCCAGAGAAGGTTAAAATCTGTCAGAAAAATGAGAAACTCTGGAGTTATTGCATTGGATTATATCCAAACGTCTAAAAATCTAGAAGATCCTTTTACCAAGGGTCTATCACGTAATGTGATAGATAATGCATCAAAGGAGATGGGTATGAGACCCACAACATGAGTTGTTCATAGTGGTAACCTATTCTATGTGATCGAAGATCCCGTGAATTAGATGTGGAAGACAAGTTGTTGGTCAACTGAGAGGAAAGTATCCTTACTATTAATAATACCACTCCATGAAGATGCAATATTTTCCTAATCTGCATGGTAGGTTGATATATGTCTTAATGTGTTCTAAGTGGCTTATTTAAGCAGAGATGTTGTCCTGCAGAACGTCTTTTAAAGAACACACCTATATGAGTCTGATTGTTAACGTCACAATCTACGAGAGTAGGGTGCTCTCTAGTATACTCATGAAAGGCCTCGGAGTATAACGCATAAACTCCACCCGTGGGGAAGTCCCACGACAGCCTAGTATCGGTCAAGGCTTTGTGTGAAGCTAGATTCGCAGAAAACTTGCAATTCAAGGCATAGTCCACTATTCAACTTGCTTACTACTGTAGCATAGAGTTCTAGGTGGAAGTTCAACTTAATAGGATCCATTGTAGTACCGGTATATAAATAGTGTTTTGGAACCAAAGGCAAATCTTGTGTGCCTCTTGGATCTGGTGGGGGGTTGCTGGAATTTGATCTAAACATGGGCCAGCCAAATAGCAATTTTCAGAATTCCTAATAAATTCTAGAGGCCCACTAAGCCCATTCGTGCAAGGCAAGAGGTGGGACAAAAGTTTATTCCCACATTGCTAGTTTAGTAGGAGTTGGACCTCCTTATAAGGAAGGATGTTTCTCCACATGTATGAGCATGAGAACAAGAGGGACATACACGCGCGCTCCTCCTTCGCCGTCCGTCTCGCCACGCCTTGTCACGACGCGTTGCGGGAATGAGCCGATGTCTCATTTTTTGCCACGCACAACTGGTATACGGAAGGTCACTCGGGAGCTGAAAGGCTTTGCTGTAGTGGAGATTGAATACGAACGCTGCACCCTTCTGTTGCTGCCTTTTCGTTTTCGTCTTCCTCTTTTGCTTCGCCTCCTTCTCATGTGCCTATAAAAGGGAGGTTGCTCCTCTCGAGAGAGACATACCATTTCCTCACGCCCTCGAGTTCCAATCCCTGAGCTGCTGCAAGGTTCTTCCCCATCCCGGCTTGCGGCGTGCACCGCAGGTCGAGACAGTAGGCCTCCGAAACCCCACCGCTTTGTGTCCTGTACGGGAGAAGGGTGACAAGGTTTTTGGAGAGCGCTATGCACGACTAGTGGCTTCTTTATCACGGACACCACGGACGCCGACGATCACTTCTCAAACGATGACTTCTTCCCCGACGTCAACAACCTCTTCGACGACATGGCTGGTGACGACGTCAACGAACCCTGTTGCTGCCACCGCTCAGTACATATTCATGTTTTTCATATTCGAGGTTTTGCTAGAGATACTTGGTCTACTTTCTATTCTACATATGTTTCGGTATAGTTCACATGTTCACACAATATTTACCTACTATCCTTTAGTTTCCCTGATAAGTTTTATTTCTCTTATTGTGGCATACTCTCCTCTAAGTCGCATGACTAGTGTTGCATCTTTTACTATGATCTTGTTTTATCAGCTGCTTATCTCGTTTAAATCTTTCGGTAAATTGCTCATATCTCCAACAGAAAGATTTGGTTCATTAAGATTTGAATTGCCATTCACATTTGTTTTCTGCTTGTTGGCAAAAAAGTTGAAAATTTGAATTGTTCAAGAACGAAACATTTATTATATCATCTCGATGAAGATTAGATTCACTAACCTAGACTATTTCTGGAAAAAAAAACTCCGCACACTAGAGGCAAAATCTCATACCCTTATGTTAGAATACTGGTTCCGTCCTTGATAATACTACACCACTTAGCAGGTGTTTGGTTCGTGAGGTTGTAACGTAACTCGTTTACACCGTCAAGGGATAATGACGGATCGTGTTTGTTTTGACTTGGACGTAATCAGTTATCGGCTTAGTGCAAACCCGTTACCGCTCAAGATCCGGTGTAATCGCATCCGGGCTTGTCTAAAAAGGAAAATTTGCACGCTCGACGATGGTTTCTCCGTGATCTCCTCTAGACGTCGCGATACCCTCCCGCCAGCCAACACCACGATCGCCTTCGGGTAGACGGCGCCGCAATTGAGCTCTGTAATCAGTTAATATTTCATTCCATGATAGCCAGACAAGACTGAATTTTCTTCCATTCCGTTTACATTAACAGTGCTATTTCATTACGTTTACGTTTCCATTACCACACACGAACCAAACACCTCCTAAATGTTACTGCATCAGAGATCGTGTACCACTTTTGCGAGATTCTTTTGTTTATGGTTGATTGTTAATGTACCTCCGATGTAATTAGGTGATTATGCCCTCTGGCTGGAGTAACGGTTGGAGTAGGAATGTACCCAAAGCTCTCGCAAAAGCACCGCTGGCTGGTTTTGGATTTGGGTTTGGACTGGGACAGGTGGAGAAAGAAGGCCCGATCGACACATCATGATTGATTGAGGCCGCCCTATTCCGGTCAATGTTTGATGGCGACATCGGCTGTCCTGTATTTGCGTCTCGAGGGCATCCCCTGGCCCACACACATGGCCCCTGTGTTCCTGTTGCCTGATAATGGCGTCCAGCGTGTTTAATCAAATCTCTCTTGCCCCCGGACATATTCTATTTCGGAGAAAAAGAACGAGTTAACAAACCGAAAGACGATATCATATGCCTGCGCTGCAATCATTCACTCGAGCTCGGCACTGAAAGCGCAGCGGCGCTGCCGTTGCATATTACTAGGAGGAGAAGTAGTAATAATCCGTTGCATATTATGCTTAATTTGGACGTGGTTAGTACAGTTTTATCTACCGTATCTGTCACCGCTGAGGTAGTAAATACGAGTACTCTGCTACCGGAGGAGATTTTGTCAAGGTCGGCAAGGGAGCAGGCGAGGTGCGCCTGGTCAAGTCAAGCGAGCAGCGAGCAGCGGACGGAGTGGTAAACATCAGCAGCAGCGTGGTAGCGTTGCGTGCGTTCAGATCCGGGGAATAGATTGCTCGCAGGGTCGCAGCAGGCTGTAGCGGCGGCAGGTTTACCGAACCAGAGAGAGTGACAGGGAGCGGGAGCTGCAGGCGCTCGGTTTGAACGCGGTCAAAACCTGCTCCATCCTCGGTCATCACGTACTACTCTACAGAACCGTAGGTGGTAGCTGCGCCGCGCCAGCAGCGGTCGTAGCCAGGCAGTTCCGGGTTTTCCGAAAGGTCCAAGTTCCCGGCGGGATTAACATCGCGCGCGCGCGGGCTTTCATGCATGGCCGCGTCGGCGTTGTGCCGAAAGCTGCCGCTGCTGCAGCCCGGCGCCGGCAGTGTAGTCGAGTACTACTACTGCTCCATGTGGGAACAAGGGAAAACGAGTGGCCGTACGTGTTGGCCGTGCGTATCGTAGTGTAGTACATAATTCAGGCCCGGCAGAGGAAAAAAAAGTGCTACGGTGTGTTATCTTGAAAAATCAAGTTGGTGGCGGTGGCTGCAGCAGGAACGTTGAGAAAGGATTAGTAGATGTAGATGTGGCTTCGCTGCTGGAGAACAGTGGACACGCTGTGCCTCGGACGGAGGCAGGAGGACCATGGCGTCCGCAAGTGAACAATTAGCGTGGCGGCGTGATGATCCTATCCTGGGGGGGCCTAGGGATCGGGACAAGGAGAGAGGGGTTGTTTCGGTAGCAATCCCTGGGAATTTTCGGCGGTCAAAGCTGTGCGTGTGGCGTGCGTTGGCCTCCATGCGCCAGTACAGCGCACGCAGCAGCCCCGCCCGGGTTGGGGCTGGGCAGAGGCGGAGGCGACTGGACGGGACGGGACTGGATGCGACGGGACGAGCGAGCAGCAACGGTCGGTGCCGGACTGCCGGCCGGTGGTGCCGTGCCGCAGCCTCACTGCTCAGTACTCACTGCGTCTGCGCGCGCAGGCGGGAGGGGGATAGGATGCATGTGCCGCGCGAGATGGCCATGCCAACGGCGGCGATCACGACGCGCACTAAATTATTGCTGCCGCTAATGACAACAATCGGATCGGAGCAGCAGCGTCCGTCTCCATCCCGTAGCTCCGGTTAAAGAAATGGCGGGGAGGGCCGCCCCTGTCGGAGGAGAGGAGAGGAGAGGGCTGGGCAGCACGGCGCGCCTCCGTCCATCGGTCGGCCGCTCCACCTATCCCTCCCGCTTTGACTGCCAGCCTTGCCACGCCGCGCCGCGCCGCAAGGGGGTAGGCAGGCTCGTGGTAGCTACCCGGCTGCCCTTCTCGGTCGATTGATCGATCGCCAACCATCGTTCCGTCGACCGTGGAGCACCGGTGGTTCTCCTCTTCGGGTTGGCCGGTTTAGGGGTTTTTGAGCCTCGGGCCGTACAACAATTGTTCTACTACGTTGTCATGTTCAGGTTGACAGGGAAAAATGCTGATGGCGGTAGAATCTACGTAACGCTGGATTTTTCTTGGCTGGGATTGGGTGCCAGCCGGCCTAGTCCGCGTCAAGATTTAGTTATGGATATTCCAATTTTGTTCCCCGCGGTTTTGAGCAAGTTGCGTTTGGGATGAAACTTTGGTAGTCAAGCTGAAACCTACGGCATTGACCAGGTGCTCAAACCGCTCGTCTGGTTGGAGTGAGCTTAAGCAGTTAAGAGCATTTCGCACTATTGGATGGATGTTGTGTTAAAAAACTGACTTCTCAATAGACCAAATTTATCTATTTTAATTTTTTGGCACGAAACAAAGATAAGCTGAATATGGTAACATTTATCTTTCTTATGGCTGATGTAAATGCTTTCCACGCCGGGTTATCTAAATGTGCTATCAAAAATTAGTTCACTAGTTAGATTATAAGCAGGGTTTTACGTAACGAAGTATCGAGGGGCTAACTTAGGGTCATGCTGATTTGCATCAGTGTCAAGATTTGATCTTTCATTTGTGTTTAATTTGTCATGGGGTGATAACATTAAGTTCGAAACAGAATAATGCATGTAGTGATGCTAAAACTATGACAATTATCAACATAGTGCCAAAACCATTTATCAACGTTGCAAATCAAGCACACTAAAATAAAATATACTCCCTCTATAAATTAATATAAAAGCGTTTAGATCATTAAAATAGTGATCTAAACACTCTTATATTAGTTTACGGAGGGAGTACAAACACTTTTCATTGGATTTTTGCAAAATGGGAGACTTTACAACAGATGAATCATGTTCAAATATGATTGCAGGTAATTAAGAATTTAAGATAAAAATGTGCTCATAAGCCAGTAGTAACGGTTCTCTCACATATCCCATACTGACGTTTCTTAGTACCGGACACACCCAAACACGCTATAGAATGATACTATATTTAAACCCCGAGAATCGAACAGTTTTCATAAAAGAGTGGATTATAATTAAACATTGCTAGAAATACAAACATGATGACTATTATCTAGCTCACCTTTAACTCTGAGACATACATAAATTGTATTTAATCATGACAAGAATTTAAACGATCAACGCTAGACATAATTAAACACAGATAGAAATAGTAATACCATCCATTTCAGTGGAGTCATGTAGCCCACCTTAACTCCAATGGAAAGATGGATCGTATACGATTGTAATTAAAAAATTAAACACTTCCCACAAAAAAAAATTAAGACTGACAGTAATACTAATGTGCACATTGGTCGTCTCGTTATCTTGACTATGGAATGAAGATGGGTTGTGTCCAATTATAACCGAAAAATTGACTCTTCTCGCAAGATGAACATTTTTGCACTTATATTTCCCCCAAACCATTGTTATTGACCCGTTAGCACACTTACGGTAAACAAATCACTTACAAGTAGCCTAAAAAATGTTTACCCACATGGCGACCATTTCCTGAAGGCAATAAACGAGGAAGGATTTTTGCTAGTAAAACCAAGGCCGAGGCCATGGTGTAACACTCCTTTTTTTAACTTTTGGACTATTATTAGTTATTCCTTCATCCGCTTTAAAATAAGATTCATGGTTTTAGTGCACTAGGACACTTACTATCTCTATACCATAATATAAGATGTTTTTTGCAGTTTAAATGGAATTGCAAAAACGTATGAGGGCGTATTAAATTGAATTTTCTCAAAGAATTAAAACATTTAACAAAACTTGTTGAAACTTTTTCTCAATCTAACTGAGAGTTTGAATGGATAAACATGACTATCCAAAAGATATATCCTAGATGAGGAGAATTCGCTCAAGTTCAAATTTGGTTTGAGAGTCACTGGATCATTTTTCAAGAAAGGGGGAATAAAATGACTTCGCCAAACGTCAACACAAATTATTTAGTTGGGTTAGTAGATTGATTTTTTTTAGCAATTTGAATATTTGCAGCATCTGTGTTTAATAAAGCGAGAGGAGTTAACATGACTTCTATAGTTAATAAGTTGGAAATCAGCATGGCAATGGGTACCCGATACCCATTTACCACGCGGAATTTCACCCCATTAGGGTAAGGGTACGGAAAAATTAAATGCCCATAGCTATGCAAATGGAGAAAATTATGTGCCCATCTGATAGGGCGGGTGCTTCCAAGGGGAGGCATGACCTCCCACATCCCCGTTTACATATGCAATTTGAATAATATTGATTGTTAAACTCTACTATATTATCACTTTTATATGCTTTTTATATCATCTTATAATATATTTTTAACTAACCTATTAAAATGATATAGGTTTATTTTGGAATTCTAGACATAAAAGATCTACTGCAGAGATAGCATTCTTCGGAGCTCCAAATGACCTAAAAAATTCTAGAGATGTATTTTGGAATATATAAAAAAATACTAGAAGGAAGAAAATCCACGGAAGATCAACCGTGGGCCCACAAGGGCAGGGGCGCGCCCTACACCCTTGTGGAGCCCATAGAGGCCCTTCTATTGCCTGTCTTCTGCTATATGAAACCATTTGCCCTAGAAAAAAACGAGAAGTCTTTCCGGACGAAGCGCCGCCGTCTCGAGGTGGAACCTGGGCAGGAGCACGTTTGCTCTCTAGCAACGTGATTTCGCCGGGGAAACATTCCTCCGGGAGGGGAAATCAATGCCTTCATCATCACAACACTCTTCTCATCATGGGAGGACTCATCTCCATCACCATATTCACTAGCACCATCTCTTCTTAAACCATAGTTCATCTATTGTATTCAATCTTTGTCCCAAAACCTCATATTGGTGCTTGTAGATTGCTAGTAGTGTTAATTACATCTTGTAGTTGATGCTAGTTGGTTTACGTGGTGAAGGATCACATGTTCAGATTGTTAATCAATATATTTATCTCCTATGGTCATGAACATGTATATGGTTTGTGATTAGTTCCATTTTTTCTCGATGGCATGGGAGAATCCTTGTTATAAATTATCATGTGAAGTTGGTATTCGTTCAATATTCTGATGACATGTATGTTGTGCTTCCTCTAGTAGTGTCGTGTGAACGTATACTACACGACACTTCACCATCTTTGGGACTAGGGGGGCATTATTGAGTAGTAAGTAGATGATGAGTGTCTGAGAGTGACGAAATCTTAAACCCTAGTTTATGCACTGTTCCGTAAGGGGTTGATTTGGGTCCATATGTTTCATGATATGGTTATATTTATCTTAATATTTATTTAGTAGTTGTGCATGCTTGTGAGACGGGAGAATCATAAGTAGGTTGTTTGTTCAACTAAGAACGACACCTTAGCACCAGTCCACCCACATTACAATTTATTAAATTATTGAACGCGAATAAACTAAAATATGATGGTCATGACTAGACAAAATTGCCTTGTGCCCTCGATAACACTTTGCTCATTATAAGAATTACTCTTGGCTCGTCCTTAGCAATATAAGGATTAGGTTACCTTGCTGCACCTTGTTACTTTGGTTACTAGTTACTTGGTACAAATTATCTTACTATCAAACTATGTGTTACTACATTTTTTTAGCACTTGCACACAATACTTTGCTGAAGCTGCTTATAAATTCCTTCTACTTCTCGTTGGATTCGACACTCTTACCTATCGCAATGACTATGATTGATCCCCTATACTTGTGGGTCATCAAGACTTTTCCCGGCGTCATTGCTGAGGAGTGAAGCGGTTTTGGTAAGAGAATTTGGTAAGAAAACATTTATATTTCATGCTGAATTTTCTCTCCACTTGTTACTATGGGGAATAATCTTTTGAGGGGCATGTTTCGGGTATCTTCACCTGGACCGGAAGAAGTAAGATCCGCTCCTCAAACTATTGAACCTACTAAAAATGTTTATCATCAAATCCCTTCGGGTATCATGGGAAATTGCTTGCTAATCCTTATGCAGGAGATGGAACAATACATCTCGATATGCACCTAATCTATATAGATGAACTTTGTGGATTATTTAAGCTTACAAGTTTATCCAAAGATGAAGTTAAGAAAAAAAATATTCTCTTTACCTTAGGGGGCGGAAAGCATTGGCATGGTATAGGATATTGGATGAATCTGGAACATGGGAGTAGAATCGATTAGAACTGTAATTTCACCGGATGTTTTGTCCCATGCACTCGGTTCATCGTGATCAGAATTGTATATATATTTTTTGGCCTTGTGAAGGAGAAACCATCGCTCAAGCTTGGGGGAGGATTAAATATATGATGCACGCATGCCCCAATCATGAGCTCCCGAGAGGATTGATTCTTTTAAAAAATTATGCTCGGGTGTGTGATGATAATAAGTCAATGCTTGATTCTTCTTGTGTTGGTTATTTCATGAAGAAAAGTATTGAATTCAAATGGGATCTTATTGAGAGAATTAAACGCAGGTGTGAAGATTGGAGAGTCAACAAAGGTGATGAGTCAGGTATAAATCTTGAGTTCGATTGTGTTAAATATTTTATAGAAATAGATTATTTTCATAAGCTTAGTGCAAAATATGGAGTAGACTCTGAGATAGTAGCCACATTTTGTGAATCTTTTGCTTCTCATGTTGATCTCCCTAAAGAGAAGTGGTTTAAATTCCATCCACCCATTGAAAATGATTGTGAGGAGCCACCTAATGTTGAAGTTGAAACACTTGCTTATTCTACTAATCCAGTTGTCCCTGCTGCTTACATTGAAAAACCTTCTTTTTCTGTTAGGATTAAGGAGCATGCTAAGACTACAACCGTGGTTTATAAGAGTAGTATTGGAGCACTTAAACACTTTGAGAAAATTAAAGGAGAAACTCCTATTGCAATAGTTAAAGATTTCTTCGCTGATGATATTGATGGGCATGTTATTTACTTTTGTGATGCTGCTGCTAGAATTGCTAAACCTGTTAGAAATGAGCAGGGCACGTTAGGTAAGAATAAGAAGGTCGTTGGCATGCCCGTTGTCTGTTAATATAGGAGACAATTGGTATCATGGTTTGTGTGATATGGGTGCTAGTATTAGTGGTATTCATTTTTCTTTATACCAAGAAGTCATGAATGATATTGCACCTGCCAAGTTAGAAGAAATTGATGTTACTATTAAGCTTGCAAATAGAGATACTATTTCACCGCTTGGGATTGTTAGAGATGTTGAAGTCTTGTGTGGTAAGATCAAATGGCCTACTGATTTTCTTAGTACTTGGACCACATCAAGATAATTTTTATGCCATTATATTCGATAGACCTTTCTTGAATACTGTTAACGCTAAAACTGATTTTGTTAAGGAGAAGGTTAAGGTTAAATTTGGTGATGTATATCATGAGTTTAATTTCTCTAAGTTTAATAAACAACCACATGATATTGACCCATCCAGTAAAGACGATTATTGGTCTTGCTTATATTGCTATACCTCTTACGGATCCTTTAGAACAGTACCTGCCAGACAATGAAAATGATATGCATATTAATTAAAGGAATGAAATTGATTAAATATTCTCTAGACAAGCACCTATCCTTAAGCATAACTTGTCTCATGAAACTTTAGGAGACCCTCTCCCGCTCTAAGAGTGACTCGGTGTTTCAACTAAAGAAACTACCCGATACTTTGAAATATGCTTATATCGATGAAAAGAAAATATATATTGTTATTATCAATGCTAACCTTTTGTGCATGAAGAAAATAGGTTATTGAGAACTTTAAAGAAGCACTGTGTTGCAATTGGATATACTCTTGATGATCTTAAGAGCATTAGTCCTACTTCATGTCAACGCAAGATTTATATGGATCATGATGCTAAACTAGTAGTCGATCATCAACATCGCTTGAATCCAAAAATGAATGATGTGATAATAAGCACAAAAATATTAAAGCTTTTGGAGGCAGGTATAATCTATCCCATAGCCAATAGTAGATGAGTAAGTCTGGTTCATTATTTCCCTAAGAAAGGATGCACTAATGTAGTACCTAATGATAAAAATGAATCTATCCCACAAAGAATTGTAACTGTCCATAGGATGGTGATTGACTTCACGAAATTAAATAAAGCTACTAGAAAAGATTGTTATCCTTTGCCTTTTATTGATCAAATGTTAGAAAGATTTTCTAAGCATGCACACTTCTGTTCCCTTGATGGTTATTTTGGTTTCTCTCAAATACCTGTGACACGAGAAGATCAAGAGAAAATTACTTTTACTTGTCCTTTTGGAACTTATGCTTATAGATGTATGCCTTTTGGTTTATGTAATGCAGCTGCTACTTTTCAAAGATGTATGACTGCTATATTATATGATTTCTGTGAGTAGATTATTGAGGTTTTTATGGATGATTTTTTCATGTACGAAACTTCTTTTGATGATTGTTTGAATAATCTTGACAACATTTTGTAGATACGTGAAGAGACCAATCTCGTCTTGAGTTGGAAGAAGTGCCACTTTATGGTGAATGAAGGTATAGTCGGTGAATGAAGGTATAGTACTTGGTCATAAAATTTCTCAAAGGGGATAGAGGTTGATAAAGCTAAAGTTCATGCAATTGACAAAATGTCATGCCCTAAAGATATAAAAGGTATAAGAAGTTTCCTTGGGCATGCTTGTTTCTATAGAGGGCTTATTAAAAAATCGAATTTCTGAGCCTCTTACTAATCTTCTACAAAAAATATGTTCAATTAATTTTTGATGACAATTGTGTAGAAGCCTTTGAAATACTTAAGAAAGCCTTGATAACTCCACCTATTTTTCAACCATTTGATTGGAACCTACCTTTTTAAATATTGTGTGATGCTAGTGATTATGCTATTGGTGCTATTCTAGGTGAGATAATCAATAATAAATTGAATGATATTCATTATGCTTAAATATTGTGTGATGCTGGTGATGACAATTGTGTAGAAGCCTTTGAAATACTTAAGAAAGCCTTGAGAACTCCACCTATTGTTCAACCACCTGATTGGAACCTACCTTTTTAAATAAGGTGTGATGCTAGTGATTGTGCTATTGGTGCTATTCTAGGTCAAATAATCAATAATAGATTGAATTTTATTCATTATGCTAGTAATACCTTGGACATCATTGAAATAAATTATGCTACTACCGAGAAAGAATTTTTAGCAGTTGTGTTTGCATGTGAGAAGTCGAGACCTTATATGATTGATTCTAAAGTTACTATTAACATGGATCATGGTGCTATCAAATATGTCATGAATAATAAAGATCTAACCCTAGGTTGATTATGTGTTTTTTACAAGAAGAGTTTGATTGCATATTGTCGATGGGAAGGGATCTAAAAACCCTGTCGTAGATAATTTATCTATGATGGAAAATATTCGTGATGACCCAATACTGGTTAATGATAGGTTTCCTAATGTGCAATTAGCTGTTATAAATGCTTCTACTTCCCATGATAATCCTTGGTATGCAGATTATGATAATATAGTTGTTGCTAAATATATACCACCTAATTACACCTATCAACAACAAAACAAGTTCGTTTTTTATTTAAGATACTACTTTTGGGATGGCCCACATCTATATAAAGAAGGAGTAGATGGTGCTATTAGACATTATGTACCTGAGCATGAACATGAAACAATCATAAAAAAGTGACACTCTCATGCTTACGGAGGAACCCATGCCGGAGACACAACTAATCATAAGGATTACAATCTGGTTTTTATTGGCCATAGCAAGTTCATGTCCATGAGCATCATTCATATTGGCATCATGGCCACAAGCATAGCAAGCATCAAGTTCATCAAAAAGGGATATTTCAAACGAATCCAAGGGATCATAGCAATTATCATAGCATTCATCCTTCGGTAAGAACAAAGGGAAATTAAACAATGTATGAGTTGAAGAGTTACTCTCATTAGAAGGTGGGCACGGATAGCTAGTCCGCTCTTCCTCCTTTTGTTCTTCGCTTTCCTCCTCATCCTTTTCATCCAATGAGCTCACAGTGTCATCAATTTCTTCTTCCATAGATTCCTGCAAAATATTAGTCTCTTCTTGGATAGCGGAGACTTTCTCAATAAATTGATCAAATGGGCGTTATATTCATAATTGGCATAACAATAACGAAGCATAGCCAAATTTTGGGATCGGTAAGCAGCAGCAGCATAATCTTCGTACTTTTCAAACAAAGCTTCAATTTCATAAGCACCCTTAAAAGCAACAAACTCTTCTATTTGTTCCACATAATAGTAATCATATATACCATTATCATAAGAAGCCAAGGTTTTATTATCATTAAATTTACAAGAAAAGGGAAGGTGTTTAGCCTTCACCCTAGAGTAACAAGTAATATCATATCTCAAGCATAGATTCCAAGCATACCATTTCAACATATGAATTTGATCACATAACAGTTCCCCTTTTTGAGTCAAGCGATAATCCCTAAAGTATTCACGTTGATCCAGTGTGTATCCCATTATATAATTGAATGGGGTTTTCTCAGGATTATTAAAGTAGTGCATAATATCTTTCACATAACGAGCATCGAGGGTTTTAGGAGGTTCCCCATCTCCATGAGTAGCAAGTACACCTATTTTTTTGGTATTTAGTGTTCCATATCCATAACTAAAGATAGAGAACAACTTACAACAGCAAATAAATGTTGGAAATATGCCCTAGAGGCAATAATAAAATGGTTATTATTGTATTTCCTAGTTCATGATAATTGTCTATTGTTCATGCTATAATTGTGTTAACCGGAAACCGTAATACATGTGTGAATACATAGACCACAACGTGTCCCTAGTGAGCCTCTAGTTGGCTAGCTCGTTGATCAATAGATGGTCTCGGTTTCATGACCATGGACATTGGATGTCGTTGATAACGGGATCACATCATTAGGAGAATGATGTGATGGACAAGACCCAATCCTAAGCATAGCACAAAGATCATGTAGTTCGTTTGCTAAAGCTTTTCAATGTCAAGTGTCATTTCCTTAGACCATGAGATTGTGTAACTCCCGGATACCGTAGGAATACTTTGGGTGTGCCAAACGTCACAACGTAACTGGGTGGCTATAAAGGTACGCTACGGGTATCTCCGAAAGTGTCTGTTGGGTTGACACGAATCGAGACTGGGATTTGTCACTCCGTGTGACGGAGAGGTATCTCTGGGCCCACTCGGTAAGACATCATCATTATGAGCTCAATGTGACTAAGGAGTTAGTCACGGGATGATGTATTACAGAACGAGTAAAGAGACTTGCCGGTAACGAGATTGAACAAGGTATGGGGATACCGACGATCGAATCTCGGGCAAGTACCATACCGATAGACAAAGGGAATTGTATACGGGATTGATTGAATCCCTGACATCGTGGTTCATCCGATGAGATCATCGTGGAGTACGTGGGAGCCAACATGGGTATCCAGATCCCGCTGTTGGTTATTGGCCGGAGAGGTGTCTCGGTCATGTCTACGTGTCTCCCGAACCCGTAGGGTCTACACACTTAAGGTTCGATGACGCTAGGGTTATAGGGAAATAGTGTACGTGGTTACCGAAGGTTGTTCGGAGTCCCGGATGAGATCCCGGACATCACGAGGAGTCCCGGAATGGTCCGGAGACGAAGATTGATATATAGGAAGTGAGGATTTGGTTACCGGAAGTGTTCCGGGTGTCACCGGTAGTGTACCGGGACCACCGGAAGGGTTCCGGGGGTCCACCAAGTGGGCCCACCTGCCCCGGAAGGTTCCGTGGGCTAAGAGTGGGAGGGATCCAGCCCCTAGGTGGGCTGGTGCGCCTCCCACCCCAGCCCAAGGCGTGGCAAAGGTGGAGGGGGGCAAACCCTAGGCTTAGATGGGCCTTAAGGCCCACCCTAGGGCGCCCCACCTCTCCCTTGCCCTAGCCGCCGGCCAGATGGCATCTGGTGGCTGCCGCCACCCCTAGGGTGGAACCCTAGGGCGCATCCACCCCTCCTCCCTCTCTCCTATATATAGTGGAGGTATTTGGGGCTGCACAACACACGGTTCTCCCTCTCTCTCTGGTGCAGCCCTACCTCCTCCTCCCCTCGTTCTCCGTAGCGCTTAGCGAAGCTCTGTCGGAGTACCACACAGCTCCACCGCCACCACGCCGTCGTGCTGCCGGAGCTCTCCCTCAACCTCTCCTCCCTCCTTGCTGGATCAAGGCGTAGGAGACGTCACCGGGCTGCACGTGTGTTGAACGCGGAGGTGTCGTCCGTTCGGCACTTGATCGGATCTACCGCGATCTGAATCGCTGCGAGTACGACTCCATCAACCGCGTTCTAGCAACGCTTCCGCTTAGCGATCTTCAAAGGTATGAAGATGCAATCTCTCCCCTCTCGTTGCTGGTTTCTCCATAGATAGATCTTGGTGACACGTAGGAAAATTTTGATTTACTACTACGTCTCCCAACAGTGGCATCATGAGCTAGGTCTATGCGTAGAATCTATGCACGAGTAGAACACAAAGCAGTTGTGGGCGTCGATTTTGTTAATATGCTTGCCGTTACTAGTCTTATCTTGATTCGACGGTATTGTGGGATGAAGCGGCCCGGACCAACCTTACACGTACGCTTACGTGAGACCGGTTCCACCGCCTGACATGCACCAGTTGCATAAGGTGGCTAGCGGGTGTCTGTCTCTCCCACCTTAGTCGGATTGGATTCGATGAAAAGGGTCCTTATGAAGGGTAAATAGCAATTGGCATATCACGTTGTGGTTTTGGCGTAGGTAAGAAACGTTCTTGCTAGAAACCTATAGCAACCACGTAAAAACTTGCAACTACAAATTAGAGGACGTCTAACTTGTTTTTGCAGCATATGCCTTGTGATGTGATATGGCCAGAAGGATGTGATGTGATGCATTGTGATGTATGAGATTGATCATGTTCTTGTAATAGGGTTCACGACTTGCATGTCGATGACTATGACAACCGGCAGGAGCCATAGGAGTTGTCTTATTTATTGTATGACCTGCGAGTCAATCACAAACGCCATGTAATTACTTTACTTTATTGTTAAGCGTTAGCCATAGCAGTAGAAGTAATAGTTGGCGAGACAACCTCATGAAGACACAATGATGGAGATCATGATGATGGAGATCATGGTGTCGTGCCGGTGACAATGATGATCATGGTGCCCCGAAGATGGAGATCATAGGAGCAAGATGATATTGGCCATATCATGTCACTATATTGATTGCATGTGATGTTTATCATGTTTACATTTTATTTGCTTAAAACGACGGTAGTAAATAAGATGATCTCTCAATAAAATTTCAAGAGAAGTGTTCACCCTAACTGCGCACCGTTGCTAAGGATCGTTGTTCCGAAGCACCACGTGATGATCGGGTGTGATAGGTTCTAACGTTCGCATACAACGGGTGTAAGCCAGATTTACACACGCGAAACACTTAGGTTGACTTGACGAGCCTAGCATGTACAGACATGGCCTCGGAACACGGAAGACCGAAAGGTCGAACATGAGTCGTATAGAAGATACGATCAACATGAAGATGTTCACCATGGATGACTAGTCCGTCTCACGTGATGATCGGACACGGGCTAGTTGACATGGATCATGTATCACTTGGATGACTAGAGAGATGTCTATCTGAGTGGGAGTTCATTGAATAATTTGATTATGTGAACTCGATTATCATGAACTTAGTCTAAAATTGCCTTTAATATCTATATTGTAGATCCAATGGCCAACGCAAATGTCAACCTCAATTTCAACGCGTTCCTAGAGAAAACCAAGCTGAAAGATGATGGAAGCAACTATACGGACTGGGTCCGTGGCTTGAGGATCATCCTCATAGCTTCCAAGAGATTGTATGTCCTTGATGCACCGCTAGGTGACCCACCCATTCTCCCAGCGGACCAAGACGTTACGAACGCTTGGCAGTCACGCTGCGATGATTACTCCCTTGTTCAGTGCGGCATGCTTTACAGTTTAGAATCGGGGCTCCAAAAGCGTTTTGAGCAACACAGAGCATATGAGATGTTCCAAGAGCTGAAACTGGTTTTCCAAGCTCATGCCCGAGTCGAGAGATATGACATCTCTGACAAGTTCTTCAGCTGTAAGATGGAGGAGAACAGTTCTGTTAGTGAGCACATCCTCAAGATGTCTGGGCTTCACAACCGCTTGACTCAGCTGGGAGTTAATCTCCCGGATGACTCAGTCATTGACAGAATCCTCCAGTCGCTTCCACCTAGCTACAAAAGCTTTGTGATGAACTACAACATGCAGGGGATGGAGAAGTCCATTCCTGAGTTGTACTCGATGCTGAAATCAGCAGAGGTCGAGATCAGAAAGGAGCATCAAGTGTTGATGGTAAATAAGACCACTAGTTTCAAGAAAGGCAAGGGTAAGAAGAACTTCAAGAAAGACGGCAAAGCTGTTGCCGCGCCCGGTAAGCAAGTTGCCGGGAAGAAGAAGAACAAGAATGGACCCAAGCCTGAGACTGAGTGCTTTTATTGCAAGGGTACCGGTCACTGGAAGCGGAACTGCCCCAAGTACTTAGCGGATAAGAAGGACGGCAACGTTAAAGGTATATGTGATATACTTGTTATTGATGTGTACCTAACCAGCGCTCGTAGTAACTCCTGGGTATTTGATACCGGTGCAGTTGCTCACATTTGTAACTCCAAGCAGGAGCTGCGGAATAAGCGAAGGTTGGCAAAGGACGAGGTGACGATGCGCGTCGGGAATGGTTCCAAGGTCGATGTGATCGCCGTCGGCACGCTACCTCTACATCTACCTTCGGGATTAGTTTTAAACCTTAATAATTGTTATTTAATACCAGCTTTGAGCATGAACATTGTATCTGGATCTCGCTTGATGCGAGATGGCTACTCATTTAAATCCGAGAATAATGGTTGTTCTGTTTATATGAGAGAAATGTTTTATGCTCATGCCCCGTTGGTCAATGGTTTATTTTTGATGAATCTCGAACGTGATGTTACACATATCCATAGTGTGAGTACCAAAAAGTGTAAAGTTGATAACGATAGTCCCACTTACATGTGGCATTGCCATCTTGGCCATATTGGTGTCAAACGCATGAAGAAGCTCCATGCTGATGGACTTTTGGAGTCACTTGATTTCGAATCATTTGACACATGCGAACCATGCCTCATGGGCAAGATGACCAAAACTCCGTTCTCCGGAACAATGGAGCGAGCAACTGACTTGTTGGAGATAATACATACCGATGTATGCGGTCCAATGAGTGTCGAGGCTCGCGGTGGCTACCGTTATGTTCTCACCCTCACTGATGACTTGAGCAGATATGGGTATGTCTACTTAATGAAACACAAGTCTGAAACCTTTGAAAGGTTCAAGGAATTTCAGAGTGAGGTCGAGAATCAACGTGACAGGAAAATAAAATACCTACGATCTGATCGTGGCGGAGAATATTTAAGTCACGAGTTTGACACGCACCTTAGGAAATGTGGAATTGTTTCACAGCTCACGCCGCCAGGCACACCTCAGCAAAATGGTGTGTCTGAACGTCGTAATCGCACTCTATTGGATATGGTGCGATCTATGATGTCTCTTACCGACTTACCGCTATCATTTTGGGGATATGCATTAGAGACTGCCGCGTTCACTTTAAATAGGGCACCGTCTAAATCCGTTGAGACGACACCGTATGAATTATGGTTTGGAAAGAAACCTAAGCTGTCGTTTCTAAAAGTTTGGGGTTGCGATGCTTATGTGAAGAAACTTCAACCTGAGAAGCTCGAACCCAAAGCGGAAAAGTGCGTCTTCATAGGATATCCCAAAGAGACTATTGGGTATACCTTCTACCTACGATCCGAAGGCAAAGTCTTTGTTGCCAAGAATGGATCCTTTCTCGAGAAAGAGTTTCTCTCGAAAGAAGTAAGTGGGAGGAAAATGGAACTTGATGAGGTAATTGTACCTTCACTCGAACCGGAGAGTAGCGCAGCATAGGAAGTTGTTTCTGTGGAGCCTACACCGGCTAGAGAGGAAGTTAATGATGATGATCATGAAACATCAGATCAAGTTGCTACTCGAAGGTCCGCTAGGACACGTTCCGCACCAGAGTGGTACGGTAATCCTGTCCTAGAGATCATGTTGTTGGACAACGGTGAACCTTCGAACTATGAAGAAGCGATGGCGGGCCCGAATTCCGACAAATGGCTTGAGGCCATGAAATCCGAGATAGGATCCATGTATGAGAACAAAGTATGGACTTTGGTGGACTTGCCTGATGATAAGCGAGCCATTGAAAATAAATGGATCTTTAAGAAGAAGACTGACGTAGACGGTAATGTGACCGCCTATAAAGCTCGGCTTGTCGCTAAGGGTTATCGACAAGTTCAAGGAGTTGACTACGATGAGACTTTCTCACCCGTAGCGATGCTAAAGTCTGTCCGAATCATGTTAGCAGTTGCCGCATTTTATGATTATGAGATCTGGCAAATGGACGTCAAAACGGCATTCCTTAATGGCTTCCTCAAGGAAGAACTATATATGATGCAGCCGGAAGGTTTTGTCGATCCTAAAGATGCTAACAAGGTATGCAAGCTCCAGCGCTCCATCTATGGGCTGGTGCAAGCATCTCGGAGTTGGAACATTCGCTTTAATGAGGTGATTAAAGCGTTTGGGTTTGTACAGGTTTATGGAGAACCCTGTATTTACAAGAAAGTGAGTGGGAGCTCTATAGCGTTCCTTATACTGTATGTGGATGACATGCTGATAATGGGAAATAATATAGAACTCTTGGAAAGTATAAAGGCCTACTTGAATAAGTGTTTTTCAATGAAGGACCTTGGAGAAGCTGCTTACATATTAGGTATTAAGATCTATAGAGATAGATCGAAACGCCACATTGGTCTTTCACAAAGCACATACCTTGAAAAGATATTGAAGAAGTTCAATATGGATCAGTCCAAGAAGGGGTTCTTGCCTGTGTTGCAAGGTGTGAGATTGAGTACGACTCAATGCCCGACCACGGCAAAGGATAGAGAAGAGATGAGTGTCATCCCCTATGCTTCAGCCATAGGCTCTATCATGTATGCCATGCTGTGTACCAGGCCTGATGTGAACCTTGCCATAAGTTTGGTAGGGAGGTACCAAAGTGATCTCGGAGCGGAACACTGGACAGCGGTCAAGAATATCCTGAAGTACCTGAAAAGGACAAAGGACATGTTTCTCGTTTATGGAGGTGCCGAAGAGCTCGTCGTAAAGGGTTACGTCGATGCTAGCTTCGACACAGATCCGGACGACTCCAAGTCGCAAACCGGATACGTGTATATTTTGAATGGAGGGGCAGTGAGCTGGAGCAGCAGCAAGCAAAGCGTCGTGGCAGCATCTACATGTGAAGCGGAGTACATAGCTGCTTCGGAAGCAGCAAAGGAGGGAGTCTGGATGAAGGAGTTCATCACCGACCTAGGAGTGATTCCGAATGCGTCGGGCCCGATGACTCTACTCTGTGACAACACTGGAGCTATTGCCCTTGCGAAGGAGCCCAGGTTTCACAAGAAGACAAGACACATCAAGCGCCGCTTCAACTCCATCCGAGATTACATTCAGGAGGGGGACATAGATATTTGTAAAGTGCATACGGATCTGAATGTCGCAGATCCGTTGACTAAACCTCTCTCACGAGCAAAACATGATCAGCACCAGAATGCTATGGGTGTTCGATTCATCACAATGTAACTAGATTATTGACTCTAGTGCAAGTGGGAGACTGTTGGAAATATGCCCTAGAGGCAATAATAAAATGGTTATTATTGTATTTCCTAGTTCATGATAATTGTCTATTGTTCATGCTATAATTGTGTTAACCGGAAACCGTAATACATGTGTGAATACATAGACCACAACGTGTCCCTAGTGAGCCTCTAGTTGGCTAGCTCGTTGATCAATAGATGGTCTCGGTTTCATGACCATGGACATTGGATGTCGTTGATAACGGGATCACATCATTAGGAGAATGATGTGATGGACAAGACCCAATCCTAAGCATAGCACAAAGATCGTGTAGTTCGTTTGCTAAAGCTTTTCAATGTCAAGTGTCATTTCCTTAGACCATGAGATTGTGTAACTCCCGGATACCGTAGGAATACTTTGGGTGTGCCAAACGTCACAACGTAACTGGGTGGCTATAAAGGTACGCTACGGGTATCTCCGAAAGTGTCTGTTGGGTTGACACGAATCGAGACTGGGATTTGTCACTCCGTGTGACGGAGAGGTATCTCTGGGCCCACTCGGTAAGACATCATCATTATGAGCTCAATGTGACTAAGGAGTTAGTCACGGGATGATGTATTACAGAACGAGTAAAGAGACTTGCCGGTAACGAGATTGAACAAGGTATGGGGATACCGACGATCGAATCTCGGGCAAGTACCATACCGATAGACAAAGGGAATTGTATACGGGATTGATTGAATCCCTGACATCGTGGTTCATCCGATGAGATCATCGTGGAGTACGTGGGAGCCAACATGGGTATCCAGATCCCGCTGTTGGTTATTGGCCGGAGAGGTGTCTCGGTCATGTCTACGTGTCTCCCGAACCCGTAGGGTCTACACACTTAAGGTTCGATGACGCTAGGGTTATAGGGAAATAGTGTACGTGGTTACCGAAGGTTGTTCGGAGTCCCGGATGAGATCCCGGACATCACGAGGAGTCCCGGAATGGTCCGGAGACGAAGATTGATATATAGGAAGTGAGGATTTGGTTACCGGAAGTGTTCCGGGTGTCACCGGTAGTGTACCGGGACCACCGGAAGGGTTCCGGGGGTCCACCAAGTGGGCCCACCTGCCCCGGAAGGTTCCGTGGGCTAAGAGTGGGAGGGAGCCAGCCCCTAGGTGGGCTGGTGCGCCTCCCACCCCAGCCCAAGGCGTGGCAAAGGTGGAGGGGGGCAAACCCTAGGCTTAGATGGGCCTTAAGGCCCACCCTAGGGCGCCCCACCTCTCCCTTGCCCTAGCCGCCGGCCAGATGGCATCTGGTGGCTGCCGCCACCCCTAGGGTGGAACCCTAGGGCGCAGCCACCCCTCCTCCCTCTCTCCTATATATAGTGGAGGTATTTGGGGCTGCACAACACACGGTTCTCCCTCTCTCTCTGGTGCAGCCCTACCTCCTCCTTCCCTCGTTCTCCGTAGCGCTTAGCGAAGCTCTGTCGGAGTACCACACAGCTCCACCGCCACCACGCCGTCGTGCTGCCGGAGCTCTCCCTCAACCTCTCCTCCCTCCTTGCTGGATCAAGGCGTAGGAGACGTCACCGGGCTGCACGTGTGTTGAACGCGGAGGTGCCGTCCGTTCGGCACTTGATCGGATCTACCGCGATCTGAATCGCTGCGAGTACGACTCCATCAACCGCGTTCTAGCAACGCTTCCGCTTAGCGATCTTCAAAGGTATGAAGATGCAATCTCTCCCCTCTCGTTGCTGGTTTCTCCATAGATAGATCTTGGTGACACGTAGGAAAATTTTGATTTACTACTACGTCTCCCAACAATAAAATATACTTAGTGATAAAGCAAACAAGCACACACGAGAATATTCACCCCACGCTATTGCTCCCCGACAACGGCGCCAGGAAAAGGTCTTGATAACCCACAAGTATAGGGGATCGGTTGTAGCCTCTTTCGATAAGTAAGAGTGTCGAACCCAATGAGGAGCTAAAGGTAGAACAAATATTCCCTCAAGTTCTATCGACCACCGATACAACACTACGCACGCTTAACGTTCACTTTACCTAGAACAAGTATGAAACTAGAAGTACTATGTAGGTGTTGTGGGATAGGTTTGCAAGATAATAAAGAGCACATAGATAACATCTAGGGTCTGCTAAGATAAAGTAATAATTAAGTTAGTTTACCGAGTGTGGAAAAGTGGTGGTAGGAGTTGCGGAATTATCCCTAGGCAATCGATAACTAGACCGATAATCATTATTGCGATTTTATATGAGGGAGAGGCATAAGCTAACATACTTTCTCTACTTGGATCATATGCACTTATGATTGGAACTCTAGCAAGCATCCAGAACTACTAAAGATCTTTAAGGTAAAACCCAACCATAGCATTATAAGGTATCAAGGCCTCTTTACTCCCATATGCAATAACCCACCTACTCGAGTTTATGCTTTTGTCACTCAAGCAACCCACCATAGGCGAATCATGGACACATTGCAACACCCCACGGCGAGGATCCCTCATGCTTGCGCGACACGGAGAGCACCATAGGACAGCACCAATAATAAAACATGCAACTCAAACAAATCATGATCATCAATCAATCCATAGGACAACAAAAATCTACTCACACATCATAGGATGGCAACACATCATTGGATAATAATATGAAGCATAAAGCACCATGTTCGAGTAGAGGGTACAGCGGGTTGCGGGAGAGTGGACCATTGTAGATAGATGGGGGAAGGTGATGGAGGTGTTGGTGAAGATGACGGAGTTGTTGGAGTAGATCGCCATCACGATGATGGCCCCGACTGCGTTCTTGTGCCACCGGGAGAGAGGGGGAGAGAGCCCACTCCTTCTTCTTCTTCCTTGACCTCCCCCCTAGATGGGAGGAGGGTTTCCCCTCTAGTCCTTGGTCTCCATGGTGGTAGAGGGGCGGGAGCCCCTTCGAGGTTGGATCTCTCTCTTTGTTTCCTTCTGTTTCTGCGCTCTTAGAGTCTGACCTTTCACCGTTTCTGGAATATCCGGAAATTCGTATCTTCGATTGGGCTAAAATTTTGAGGGGATTTTTATCCGTATATTAGCTTTCTTGCGGTGAAAGGAGATCTCCAACCGACCTAAGGGCTGGCCACAAGGGCCCAGGGTCCGACCAGGAGGGAAGGTCGCTCCCCCTGGCTTGTGGTCACCTCGGGCATCGTCTCGCGTTAATTCTTTTTCCCAAAAATCACATATATTACAAAAAATCTCCATAAGGTTTTATCGCGTTCGGACTTCGTTTGGTATGGATTTTATGCGAAACAAAAAACATGCAACAAACAAGAAGTGACACTGGGCACTAGATCAATATGTTAGTCCCAAAAATAGTATAAAAAGTTGGCAAAAGTATATGAAAGTTGTATAATATTGGCATGAAACAATCAAAAATTATAGATACGACGGAGACATATCATGGCTTTGATTATATGGGACCTTTTCCTTCCTATAATGGTTATGCTCATCTTTTAGTTGTTGTTGGTTACGTTACTAAGTGGGAGGAAGCCGTTCCAACTAGTAGTACTGATCATAACACTTATATTAAAATGCTTAAAGAAGTTATTTTTGTATAAGATATGCCCTAGAGGTAGTAATAACAGTTATTTTGTATCTCCGAGTTTGTAATGAATGTTTATGTTCCATGCTATAACTGCAATGATTCTCGAGTCTGCTATAACCACGAGGCTTGAAGGGAAACTCATGTGCACGTGTGGTATAATAAACGGTAAATTCTATTCCTAGTCTTGCCTCTAAGACTGGCTCAAGTATTGCATGATGATCCTATTTTCTTGATCATGGGCATGGCTATGCCGGCAATTTTGAGGGCACGATGTTGGTGGAACACATGTGTTGAATCGACCCATATTGTTGTTATGCTATGAGATACATTCGTCACAAGTTAATGGTTAATAACACAGAGATAGTTAATGTTTGCATAATTCCTTAGACCATGAGAGTATCAAGTTCCTTCGTGCTTGCTTCGTGAACTTTGGGGTTTGTTAAATGTCATCTGTTACTGGGTGGCTATTACGGCGGCATACGGGTTCACAGAAAAGTATGGCAAGTAACAAGATAGCTCAAGATTGGGATTTGCTCCTCCGACGATGGAGAGATATTCTCGAGCCCTCTCGGTGTTATGGTATCCATCATCGTCTAGCTATACACAGTGTGATTTGATCACAGGGGTGTCGGAATACGAAAATGAGAAAATAGAACAAAACCGGTAACGAGGTAACTTGCATAGTGGACAAATTGTTGATCCACGGGGATGCAGAAAATCTCACCTCGGGTGTTTGTAACATATCGTGAAGCAACAGGAATAGCACACGACAACTAGAGGTTCACTCGAATATCCATTCGTGTGGGTATAGGGGTCAATAAGGGTGTCCACGACTCCGATGTTGATCATTGATCGGAAGGGGTTCCGGGTCATGTCTATACTTCACCAAACCTATAGGGTCACACGCTTAAGAGTCATCTATCTGCTGAATACTAGACAGGGAGTCGGAGAGAAAGTTTCCGGAAAAAGTTTTCGGAGACAGCGGAAAAGTTCCGAAGAGAGAGGTCACCGGATGAGTTCCGATGAAACTGAAAAGTTGTTTCAGGGGATACCATAAAGTCAAATTGGTTCCGGCACATGCCTGATAATTCTTGGAGGATGCCAGAATCGTTTTGGAAACTTTCTGGAATTTTCCGGAAGAAAAACCAAAAATGTTTCGGACTGCCGGAACCGCTTTGGTTGCTTTTCACAGATGAAAATTACTAATCTAAAAATGTTTCGCATGATGTCCAGAACTGTTTTGGTGGGTACTAGAATTATTCTAGGACCCATAGAAATATTTTTGGATTTATCAATCATGAAAAATTGGTTTCGTGAATAGTGAAAATGCATTTATGGTTATTGTTGGAAGTTGGCTTTCCACAAATATCTTCCCAAGATCTTTTGGGATGACATGGAAGGATATGGGCTGCCCACCTGTTTTACCTTTGTGCCCTTGTGAAGGGCATTTTGGGTATTTCAAGTGTCCCCCTACCCCTTGGGTTTTCCTATAAATAAAGGTGGAGATGCACTCTCCACTCTCATCCCTTACTCTCATACACATGCTATGCTTTGCTAGCTCTCTCTCTCTCTCCCTCCCACGAAAAGAGTTTTTCGTAGAGCCGAAAGGCTGTTTGGGTTCCGGCAGGAACTAGTTCTAGACGGCGAAGCCCTGCCGGATAGATGACACCGTATGTGTGCAACTCTATAGAGAGATCGTAGTTTTGGTCTTAGTTTGAGAGGTCCTTCCGGAGGGCTGTCCGGGTGACCGTCCAAGTTTCGAAGGTCCTCCCGAAGGGCTGTCCGTGACATCGTCCGAGGGACTATCCGACCGCCTCCCGAAGGGCTGTCCGACGAGGGAGTATATCCTCGTAGTTGGGAGGTTGTAAAATCCTAGCTGCGAGGATCTGCACCAACGATCTCCACCGACTCTTCTTCCGCTGCGCTTCGAGTCGGTACGGATCAGATCAAACCTTGTATGCAGTCTCCATAGTGGTCTTGGGCGTGCTCGCTATACCGGAAATTTTTGTTTTCTGTCGCGTTCACCAACAGTGGCATCAAGAGCCAGGCTATGCGTAGATGCATGTTATGATCTAGAATACATGAGATATATGAGTATTGCATAGTATAATTTTGTAGTAGATGAGATCTATTACTGAAAATTATTTGTGTGGGTAGCGGATGAAATTTGTTACCCGATGTTCCTGTTGCTTCCCTTGAATTTGCGTAGTCCTGATCTTGACGGCATGGTGGAATCTCACAAAGTTCTGACAATCCACGATCCTTTCATGCTGCTCATGAGTATGCTCATTCACAGATCAACGAAGTGCTAACAGTTCTTTGGGTTCCATCATAGTTAAAGAAAGATGGATGTTTCGCAGACGAAAGGGCAATGCAGATGTGATCTGCACGGAGGTCACGCGTATGACAAAGTTTAGTATGGGGCTCGAGATTTTATTGTCTCGTGTTTCATACACCATGGAAAGTTAATCTAGCAACTTGAATTATCATACTTGATGATAAACGTTGGTAGCTGCGGTTTGAGTCAAAACCTTAGAAGCCACGTAAAATAAAATTTTGTATAAACCGATTAGAGGCGTCTAACTTGGTTTTGCAGGATGGTTTGCATGTGATGTGGTATAGCAATGCTCATATTCAATTTGATTATGTATGAGATGACTATATGATGTAATTAACATGACCCACGTGTCATGATTCGGCATGATGGCTGGAGCCATATGATTGCACTTTAATGACCTGCGTGTCAACCTTATGTAATGCACATATTTTATTAGCTATAGAGATAGCAATATTATCTGGTGCATCGACAAGGTGTTGGCAATCTTTGCGAAGGTGAATACCGACGCGAATGCCGAAGACGAAGAAATACTTGACTTCTCCGTCAGAAGGGGCTATACCATATCATGCTATTATGAATTGACTGAGATGTTTATCCTTCTTGATGCACCCTTCTTGATTGCGTGGTAGTCGCTTTTTATTAGGGTGATCTCTCACAAAATATCAAGTAGTTAGTGTTCTCCCAAGTGTAGCACTGTCACGCCACCTATCCCTTCGGGGTATCACATGGTTACATGGGTATGAACGATTAGAGAAGTGTGGGGCGGGGGAGTTGAGACCTTGCAGCAAGATACTTGGTTATCTTGACGTTCCGGAGGATCGTCCTGAGCTTGGAACACACCCATCGAAAGATGAACAAGAGTCACATAGAGATGTGATTGGTAAGTTGGCCTACCAATTGAAATTCTCATCACTTGAGATGGTTACATACTTGACGTTGAATTGAAAGTTGGGTCTTGCATCACTCACAATCAATTATGAGAAATATTGATTTGAGTGGGAGCGCACTTTAGAATAAAATTGTTTATTCACTAGTGCAAAAACCATTATGAAAAAAGTCTAAGTGAACTTGTGTTTTCCATTATAGATCAAATGCCTCGCAATAGCGCGTTCAACTTAGGCCCGATGTTAGAGAAAGAGAAGTTAGCTGCAAATGTGAACAACTATGCGGACTGGGTCCGTACCCTGAGGATTGTCCTCAGGGGTGCTAAAAAGTGTACGTGCTTGACGGACCTCTTCCACCTAAGCCGGCGATAACAGCCGCGGCAGATATACAAAATGTCTGGGCCACTAAGGATGATGACTACAACTTAGTGCAGTGCCTCATGTTGTCTTGCATGAGTTCAGAGCTTCAAAAACGTTTTGAATTCCATAACTCCTTTGATATGATCAAGGATCTGGATGCTCTTTACAAGTTTAATGCATGGTCTGAACGTTTTGATATCATGAAAATGATGGTGGAGACCAAGATGGCTGAGGGTGGTTCATTTGGCGAGCACATAGTCAATATGATTGGCTACGCTGAAAGTCTTAAAACCTTGGAATTTCCACTTCCACCAGAGCATGTTATGGACATGTTGCTCGGTTCACTCCCCCCGTCTTACATTGGTTTTATCATGAACTATAACATGAATGGGATGGAGAAAACAACAAATGATGTGCTTGCCATGCTGAAAACTGCTGAAGGAGGACCGCGGAAAAATCACAAGTAAGTGTTGCTTGTGAATAAAGCTGCCGTTTTCAATAAGAAAGGCAAGCCAAAGAAGGGTAAGGGCGCCGGTAAGACCGGCTTCCAACGCAAATCTAAGGGCAGAGCCAAGAATGAAACTGAGTGCTTCTACTGCAAGGGCACCAAACACTGGAAGAGAAACTGCAAGAAGTATCTGGAAGATAAGAAGTCCGGGAAAACCGGAAAAGGTATAATTGTTATACAAGTTAATGTCATTGACGTTTTGCTTGCTAGCGAAAATTCTAAGTCTTGGGTATTTGATACTGGATCGGTTGCTCACATTTGCAACTCGATACAGGGGCTTCAGAAGGTACGCAAGCTGGCAAAGAATGAATTCATGATGCATATCGGGAACAGCGCTAGGATCACCGCTCCAGCCGTCGGCATTATGCCTCTACGTCTCCCTTCGGGATTTATTTTGGAACTAAGTAACTGTTATTTTGTTCCGGCATTGTGTAGAAACATTATCTCTGGATCATGTTTGGTACATGTCGTCGTTTTCTCACGAGGGGTCACGCGAGATGGCAAATGCCATGGGGTGGCTTATCGAGGTGAGGGCAAGGTTGTCGTGGATGATCCGGGACGGGTATGCGAATAGCACGCAGTTCTTTACCCAAGTTCGGGGCTCTCCGGAGAGATAATACCCCTACTCTTGCATGTCTGTATATATGTGGTACATTTGGTACGTGGTTGCTCCTGGAGCTGTTTGGGGAGGAGAGCCATGAGGCCTCTTGCCTTATACATGAGTGTGAGAGTGGGGATGAGAGGATGTGAGTGGAGCTAACCCCCTTGAGAGAGTGAGAGGTGGCCTTTATATAGGCATGGATGGGTAGCTTGGGATGTAAGCCATAGTGGGTAGCTTACATCCCAAGCATCTTCAGGTGTAAGCTACCTTGGGTAGCTTACAAGTCAAGCCACATGTAGCGTGTGGACTAAGCTATGTCCATCCCCTCGTGTACTTTATAAATCAGTATCCAAGGGGCAGGTTACACTGTAGAGAGTATTACATGACGCGCGTACAGTGTGCTCCTGTTCGCCAATAGCGCGCCGCCATGAGATATGGCCGTCAGGTTCGCACGTGTCCGATGGGATGTCGAGAGCTGACTTCGTCAGGCCACAACTGGACAGAAGGAGACGGACGGGAGGAGCAAGACAGGTGGAGGCTGCCGAGCAGGACGGGTGGAGGCTGCCGAGCCGGACGGGTGGAGGCTGTCGAGCTGGATGGATGGAGGGTGCCGAGCCGGACGGGTGGAGGGTGCCGAGCCAGACGGGTGGAGACTCTCGAGCCGGATGGATGGAGGCTGCCGAGCCGGACCGGTGGAGGCTGTCGAACCGGACGGAAGGAGGCTGTCGAGCCGGACGGGAGGCTGCTGAGCCGGACGGATGGAGGCTACCGAGCCGGACACGAGGCTGCCGAGCCGGGCGGATGGAGGCTGCCGAGCCGGACGCGTGGAGGCTATCGAGCCGGACGGATCGAGGCTGTCGAGCCGGACGGGAGGCTACCGAGCCGGATGGATGGAGGCTGCCTAGCCGGACGGGTGGAGGCTGCCGAGCCGGATGGATGGAGACTGCCGAGCCGGACAACTACAGTGTCGTCAGCTCACTTCTTTGTTTGCCTTGTTGATTCGTGGGGATTCGCATATCGGGGATGGGTCCCCCGATGTTTAAAAAAATGTTGAGTCGTCTCCTTGAGCCTACCCGAGGGTAATCCCCCCGACAGTAGCCTTCGAGCCTCCGGGCGACTTGGAGAGTCAGGCGGAGGGTTTATACCGGTGCAGTTGTTGTTGCAGAAGTTGTCGACGACGGTTGATCGCGGGTTGGGGAGGATGTGGCTTGCTTCCAGCGGAGGCGCGCCAGCGCACCCGCAGGGTGTAGCCTCCGGGCGACTCGACGAGTCGGACAGAGGGTCTTTGCTATTGCTGAAGTACACGGTGGCGTTGAGGATGTCGGGCGTGGACGCGGAGTCCGACGGCTAGCGGTTTCCGGCGGGGGCGAGCCAGTGCACCCGCTGGGTGTAGCCTCCGGGCGATTCGACGATTCGGCCGGAGGGTCTTTGCCGTTTGCTGAAGTAGACAGTGGCATCGAGATGTCGGGCGAGGCGCTGCCGAAGGCGGATGCGGGGTCCGTCGGCTGTTGGGCGCGGTGCCTTGCCGAGGGTGGACGCGAGGTCCGCTGGCTGTCGAGCGCGAGGCGCTGCCAAGCGCGGACGGAGGGTCCGTCGGCTTGTGGGCGCAGAGCCCTACCAAAGGCGGACGCTGGGTCTGCCGGCTGTCGAGCGCGAGGCGCTGCCGGGCGCGAACGGACGGTCCGCTGGCTCGTGGGCATGGAGCCCTGCCGAATGCGAACGCGAGGTCCGTCGGCTGTTGACCGCGAGGTGCTGTCGAGCATGGACGGAGGGTCCGCCGGCTTGTGGGCGTGGAGCCCTGCCGAACGCGGACGCGGGGTCCGCCGACTGTCGAGCGCGAGGCGCTGCCGGGCACGGACGGGGAGTTCGCCGGCTGATGGGCGCGGGGCCCTGCCGAAGGCGGACGTAGGGTCTGCCGGCTGTCGAGCGCGGGGCGCTCCCGGGCGCAGATGGAGAGTCCGCCTGCTGATGGGCACGGAGCCCTGCCGAAGGCGGATGCGGAGTTCACCGGCTGTCGAGCGCGAGGCGCTGCCAGGCATGGACGAAGGGTCCACCGGCTAGTGGGCACGGAGCCATGGCGAGGAGTAGCCTCCCAGCCTCTAGGTGAGGAGGTTCCTCATGGACGATCGTGCAAAAGACAAGGTTAAGTCGGCACAGATATATCGAATATTTGATTTTGGTAGTGCATGAGGTTTATGCAAAGGGTGCCGACTCGGTTTCGTCCGAGCCCCCTTAAGTCTTTTTCATGTTCTCTCCGCTCTTTGGCTTTTACTCTTGCTAGCCACACAGTCGGGAGCCGGTCTGTAGCTGAGACGAAGAGTGGGTCGCGGAATGGAGCGTATAGTACTCGGACTCTGGGAGCATACTCGACCGAGTAGATACTCATAAATAAAACGACCGGGTCGCCCAAGCCGTTTTCTCCCTGGATGCTTTTCGCGTGTGGTGACCTCCAGCTTTTGCTCTCGCTAGCCGGACAGCCGCAGTGTGGTCTGTAGCTGAGACAAAGAGTGGGCCTTCGGTCCCATGTACACTACTGAGCCGTCCCGTGGGAATGAACGTATCGGGCCAAGTGGCCAGCCCTGGGCCGGGGCGAATAGTAAAGTCGCAGAATAAATGCGGAGATGGCCCCCGAGGGTCGCTCGGGGTTGTGCGGGTGGAGACCTCACATTGCTTTTGGGTGTCGGCGAGGCGGTTTTGTCGATGTCGGCCAATGAGGTCTGTAGCCGACGTGGTCTTGCTGACGCGCGCGAGGGGCTGCCGGGCACGGACTTGGGGTCTGCCGGCTGATGGGCGCGAGGCGCTGTCGGGCGCAGTCGCAGGCTCCGCCGGCTACTGTGCGCGAGGCGCTGTCGAGCGCGGACACGGGGTCTGCCGGCTGGTGTGCGCGAGGCGCTACCGAGGGCTGACGCGGGGTCCGCTGACTGGTGAGTGCGAGGCGCTGCCAAAGGCGGACGCGGGGTCCGCCGGCTGAAGAGCGCGAGGCACTGCCAAAGCCGGACACGGGGTCCGTCGGCTGATGAGCGCGAGGCGCTGCCGAAGGCGGACGCGGGGTCCGCCGGCTGATGAGCACGGGGTGTTGCTAAGGGCGGACACGAGGTCCGCCGGCTGATGAGCGCGAGGGCGCTGCTGAAGGCGGACGCGGGGTCCGCTGTCTGTTGAGCACGGGGTGCTACCGAAGGCGGACACGGAGTCCGCTGGCTGATGAGCCTGGGGTGCTGCCGAGGGCGGAGCGGGGTCCGCCGGCTGATGGGCGTGAGGCGCCGCCGGGCACGGACGCGGAGTCTGCCGGCTAATGGGCGTGGAGCCCTGCTGGGCGCGGACACGGGGTCCACCGGCTGATGTGCGTGAGGCGCTGCCGAAGGCGGACGCAGGTTCCGCCGGCTGGTTTGCGCGAGGCGCTGCCGAGGATGGACGCGGGGTCCGCCGGCTAATGAGCGCGAGGCAATGTCGAAGGCGGGCATGGGGTCCACCGGCCATTGTGCACGAGACGTTGCCGAGGGCGGACGCGGGGTTTGCCGGCTGATGAGCGCGAGGCGCTGCCGAGGGCGGACGCAAAGTCCGCCAACCGATGAGCGCGAGGCGCTGCCGAGGGCGGACGCAAAGTCCGCCAACTGATGAGCGCGAGACGTTGCCGAGGGCGGACACAGAGTCCGCCGGCTGATGAGCGCGAGGCGGTGCCGAGGGCAAACGCAGGCCCGCCGGCTGATGAGCGTGAGAGCTCTATCGAAGGCGGATGCGGAATCCGCCGGCTAATGAGCACGGGGTGCTGCTGAGGGCGGACGCGGGTCCGCTGGCTGATGGGCGTGGGGCTCCGCCGGGCACGGACGCGGAGTCCGCCGACTAATGGGCGTGAGGCGCTGCTAAAGGTGGACGCGTGGTCCGCCGTTGATGAGCACAGGGTGCTGCCGAGGGTAGCCTCCGAGACTCCAGACGAGGAGGTTCATTGCTTTTTTGACGTCGCTGAGGTGGTTGTTGACGAAGACAGACGGCGTGGCTTGGCGCTTGCGGAGCACGCCAGCACACCCGTTGGGTGTAGCCTTCGAGCCTCCGGGCGCTCGAAGGGGGTCCAAGCCGGTCGGATTTGACCGAACGGGCGTCGAGGCGGAAGGGTGGCTGGGCCGGCTCCTTAGCCAGCCAGGCGTCGAAGGCGGCAGGCAGACCGGCCGGCCAGACAGGGCGGGCCGCGGCAGGCCGTCCGAGTGGCGAAGCAGGCAGACGGTCATGCAGAAGTTTTTTTTCTTTTGGCCGTCGGCCCGATTTGCTTTTCTCTCGCAGCTGGCTGGAGACCTCGTAGAAACGTAACTAGCCAGAGCCGCGAGGGGCAACCGGCGTTGGTGAACCGGTCGGGGGGCAAGCGGCCGGGGCGACGTGGGCGTGCGCGTGCGGAGGAGCTGAGTAGGGCGGGCCAGCGCAGGCACGGCCGGGCGGCAAGGTCGAGGCAGAGCGGAGCCGGCCAGGCTGAGGCCACGCGGGCATCAGGTTGGTGCAGGCGATGGGTGGAGCCGGCGAGCGACGGGCCGGCCAGGCCGAGGCCACGCGGGCGCCGGGCGGCGTGGAGGCCGGCACCCGTGGCGCGACAAGAGACGGGGCCGGCCGGGGGCGCGCGTAGTCGGGGCGAGGCGACGCTCGGGCGTGCGGCCGCAGAAGCCGGGTGGAGCAAAGCTGCCGGACGATGCTGCCAGGCCGGCTCGTGGACACGCTGGGTGCGGGAGCCCGCATGGGAGGACGGGGCAGTGTCAGGGCACGGCCGGGCCGGCGAGGTGGAGGGGCCGGAGCCGACCCTGGCGAGAGGCGTTGTCCCGACGAGCCATCGACTTGAGAGGTCGGCTGCGGGACCATAAGTGGCGTCGGGGCGTGGAGGGGCGCGAGGAGCCGGGTGAAGCCGGAGCCGATCGAGGCACGTAGAGGTGGAGTCGGTCGGGCACGGGCGGGGCGACGCCGGCGCGAAGCCATGCGCGGGGCGCAACCGCGGATGGGCGAGTGGCGCGGAGCCAACGATGGCCCGGACTGGCAGCGGGCAGGCGGCGCGGTCAGAGGAGAGGCGCGGCGTGGTGGTGTCGTAGGCAAAGCCGGCTACGGGCGCACGGGGGCAAAGTGCTTGTCGCAAAGGTTGGACACTTTCTCGAGAAAGAATTTCTCGCTAAAGAATTGAGTGGGAGGACAGTACAACTTAATAAGATTAATGAATCTTTGGCGACCGTTGATATGGCCAAGGAACCGGAATAAATTCCACAAATTATCCATACAACCGAACCGGAAGTCATCGCATATGATGCGGTAACTCCAGACAATGTTGTAACTGAACCGCGCAGATCAGGTAGGGCTATCCAGCCACCTGAGTGGTTTCATAACGAAATCTTCATTCTCGAAGACGATGAACCTGCGCACTACAAGGAAGCGATGGCGGGGCCTAGCTCAAGGGAATGGCACAAGGCCATGAAATCTGAAATGGAATCCATGTACAAAAACCAAGTTTGGAACTTGGAAGAACTTCCAGATGGCATAAAACCCATTGGTTGTAAATGGATTTTCAAAAGAAAGACAGACGCGGATGGTAACATTACTATCCACAAAGCTAGACTTGTCACGAAAGGGTTCACGCAAGTTCCAGGAGTGGACTACGACAAGACTTTCTCGCACGTAGCTATGCTTAGGTCTGTTCGGATATTACTAGCAATTGCTGCTTATTTTGATTATGAAATATGGCAGATGGATGCCAAAACGACTTTCCTAAATGGAAACCTTGAAAAGGATGTATACATGATACAACCAGAAGGTTTTGTCGATCCTAAGAATGCTGGAAAGGTATGTAAGCTTCAGAAAGCCATTTATGGTCTGAAGCAAGCATCAAGGAGCTCGAACATTCGTCTTGATGAAGTGGTCAAAGAGTTTGGCTTCATCGGGAACGATGAAGAATCTTGAGTTTACAGGAAGTTTAGTGGGAGCACAAAAGCATTTATAATATTGTATGTGGATGACATATGGTTGATTGGAAATGACGTGGAATTTCTTAGCGAAATCAAAGACTCATTGAAAAGGAATTTTTCAATGAAAAGACTTAGGCGAAGCGGCATATGTATTGGGCATCAGAATCTATAGAGATAGATCAAGACGCCTGATAGCACTTAGCCAAAGCACGTACATTGACAAGGTGTTGAAAAGGATCAACATGGAGAACTCCAAGAAAGTCCTACTCCCCATGTCACCTGGCACAGTGCTTTGCAAGAATCAGAGTCCTCAGACCCTCGATGAGCGAGTACAAATGAATGATATTCCATATGCTTCAGCAGTTGGTTCTATTATGTATTCCATGTTATGTACAAGACCGGATGTTTCCTATGCGCTAAGTGTTAGCAGCCGGTACCAAGGTGATCCAGGATTGGAACACTGGGCCGCAGTCAATGGTATTCTTAAGTACCTCAGAAGGACCAAGCATTTACTCCTTGTGTACGGAGGTGATGAAGAGCTCATTGTAAGTTGTTACACTGATGCAGGCTTCATGACTAACCCAAATGACTTCAAATCTCAATCTGGCTATGTTTTCATATTGAACGGCAGCGTAGTTGATTGGAAAAGTTCCAAACAAAAGATTGTGGTGGATTCTATGATGGAGGCAGAATATGTTGCTTCTTCGGAAGCCTCCAAGAAAATTGTCGATATCAAACAATTTCTTGAAGACCTTGGTGTGGTTCCAAGTGCTCTAGACCCGGTGGAGATCTATTATGATAATAGTGGCGTCGTGGCTTAGGCAAGGGAGCCATGTTTGCACCATAAGACAATGCATATTCAATGCAAATATAAACTCATTCGACATCATGTCGAAGAAGGTTTAGTGAAAGTACGCAAAGTTCACACGGATCTGAATGTGTCAGACTCGATGACAAAGCCTCTACCACGAGCAAAGCATGAGCAACACCGGATAGCCATTGGTGTTAGGGAAGCCATGTAACTGGATTATGACTCTAGTGCAAGTGGGAGTCTGTAGGAGATATGACCTAGAGGCAGTAATAACAGTTATTTTGTATCTCCGAGTTTGTAATGAATGTTTATGTTCCATGCTATAACTGCAATGATTCTCGAGTCTGCTATAACCACAAGGCTTGAAGGGAAACTCATGTGCACGTTTGGTATAATAAACGGTAAATTGTATTCCTAGTCTTGCCTCTAAGACTGGCTCAATTATTGCATGATGATCCTCTTTTCTTGATCATGGGCATGGCTATGCCAGCAATTTTGGGGGCACGATGTTGGTAGAACACATGTGTTGAATCGACCCATATTGATGTTATGCTATGAGATACATTCGTCACAAGTTAATGGTTAATAACAAAGAGATAGTTAATATGTGCATAATTCCTTAGACCATGAGAGTATCAAATTCCTTCGTGCTTGCTTCGTGAACTTTGGGGTTTGTTAAACGTCATCCGTTACTGGCTGGCTATTACAGTGGCTTACGGGTTCACGGAAAAGTATGACAAGTAACAAGATAGCTGAATATTGGGATTTGCTCCTCCAACGATGAAGAGATATTCTCGGGCCCTCTCGGTGTTACGGTATCCATCATCGTCTAGCCACACACAGTGTGATTTGATCACAAGGATGCTGGAACACTAAAATGAGAAAAGAGAACAAAACCGGTAATGAGGTAACTTGCATAGTGGACAAGTTGTTGATCCACAGGGATGCGTAAAATCTCACCTCGGGTGTTTGTAACATATCGTGAAGCAACAGGAATAACACATGGCAACTGGAGGTTCACTCGAATATTCATTCGTGTGGGTATAGGGGTCAATAAGGGTGTCCACGGTTCCGATGTTGATCATTGATCGGAAGGGGTTTCGAGTCATGTCTATACTTCACCGAACCTATAGGGTCACACGCTTAAGGGTCATCTATCTGCTGAATACTAGACAGGGAGTCGGAGAGAAAGTTTTCGGAAAAAAAATTGGAGACAGCGGAAAAGTTCCGAAGAGAGAGGTCACCGGATGTCCAAATGAGTTTCGATGAAACTGAAAGTTGTTTCAGGGGATACCATAAAGTCAAATTGGTTTCCGCACATGCCTGATAATTTTTGGAGGATGCCAGAATCATTCTGGAAACTTTCTGGAATTTTCCAGAAGAAAAAACGGAAATGTTCCAGACTGCGAGAACCGCTTTGGTTGCTTTTCACACATGAAAATTACTAATCTGGAAATGTTTCGGATGATGTCCAAAATTGTTTTGGTGGGTACTAGAATTATTCTAGGACCCATAGAAATATTTTCTGATTTATCAATCACGAGAAATTGGTTTCGTGAATAGTGAAAATGCATTTATGGTTATGGTTGGAAGTTGGCTTTCCACAAATATCTTCCCAAGATCTTTTGGGATGACATGGGCTGCCCACTTGTTTTACCTTTGTGCTCTTGTGAAGGGCATTTTGGGTATTTCAAGTGTCACCCTACCCCTTGGGTTTTCCTATAAATAGAGGTGGAGATGCACTCTCCACTCTCATCCCTTACTCTTACACACATGCTATGCTTTGGTAGCTCTCTCTCTCCCTCCCACGAAAAGAGTTTTTCGTAGAGCCAAAAGGCTGTGTGGGTTTCGGTAGGAACTAGTTCTGGACAGCGAAGCCCTGCCGGATAGATGACACCGTATGTGTGCAACTCTGTAGAGAGATCGTAGTTTGGGTCTTAGTTTGAGAGGTCCTCCCGGAGGGTTGTCCGGGTGACTGTCCGAGTTTCGAAGGTCCTCCCGAAGGGCTGTCCGTGACATCGTCTAGGGGACTATCCGACCGCCTCCCGAAGGGCTGTCCGACGAGGGAGTACATCCTCACGGTTGGGAGGTTGTAAAATCCTAGCTGCGGGGATCTGCACCAACGATCTCCACCGACTCTTCTTTCACTGCGCTTCGAGTCGGTACGGATCAGATCAAACCTTATATGCAGTCTCCATGGTGGTCCTGGGCATGCTCGCCATACCAGAATTTTTTGTTTTCTGTCGCGTTCACCAACAATTCCCCCAGGATTGGAGTCCCTAGATACTTAATGACTGATGGTGGTTCACATTTTATTCATGGTGAATTTCGTAATACGCTAGCTAAATATGTTGTAAACCACATAATAGTGTCACCTTATCATGGTCAGTTTAGTTGGCAGGTTGAGTTAAACAATACAGAAATAAAATTAGTTTTGCAAAAAAAATAGATTAAGAAAGAATTGGTCTAAAAAATTAGATGATGTATTATGGGCTTATAGATCTCTTTATAAAAATTATATGGGAATGTCCCCATACAAAATGGTTTACGAAAAAACATGTCATTTGCCTCTCGAATTAGAACACAAATCTTATTTGGCAATAAAATAAGTTAAGTACGATTTCAAACTTGTCGGTGAGAAGACGTTATTTGATATTAGTTCCTTAAACAAATGGAGAACAAAAGCTTACGAAAATGCTAAGTTGTTTAAAGAAAAGGTAAAAGGATGGCATGACAAAAGTTCAGAAACGAGAATCTAATATAGGTTAAAAAGTTCTTTTGCACAATTCTTGTTTTAGGCATTTTGCATGCAAACTTCTCTCCAGATGTGAAGGTTTGTATATCGTCGAAGAACTTTACCGCTTCGGAGCCATCAAGATTAATAATGCCGAAGGTGAAAATATGAAAGTGATGAATGGGAAAAGAATTAAACATTATATTGTAGGCACCCATTAACATGGAAAACAACATTATCCAAGTAATTACACCGGAAGAATACCTACAAGACACCCTCCGAAACACTCCAAAATCCTTAAAAATGAATAGGTATGTGATACAATAAGTAACAACTCCAAAAATTCCAAAAAAATACTTTTCGTCGGAATATTAGAAAAAATACAAAAAATAAAAATACCGTTGAGAAGGTCCACAAGGAGGCCATTCATCATCACCATCACCCAAGAAGGAAACTTGGGTACACACGTATGGATACCACCCTCAGCTTGTTCCAATCTTGGGGGAGGTGCCCCCATATCGTACCACCATCACTTTTATCAATACCTATCTTAGTTTGATCCTCAAATGTTTCGTGCCTTAGAATAATAAAGTTTTAGTGTGAATTAGTTTCAGAGTGCTTGTTTCATGATCTTTCTATGTATGTAATCGTGTGTGTGAGTTATATAGTAAAGATTAATTTGAGTTTGAGTGCTTTACTCTTTGTTGCAATTATATCAAAAATAATAAAAGATCATATGCTAATCCCACGAGGAGTAATGACTTCACATATAAGAAGTATAATTGGTAAAATTTATTGGAAGTTAACAAACATAGCATCGGTGATTGATGCAATTCATGAAAGAATAATAAAGGGAGAAATACTATCTAGGACATCTTCTGTGATTGTGAGCCCCCATTAATTATTTTCAAAGTTAATCAAGTAGTTGAGGTTGGACAAGGAAGACAACGTAATGGGTTATATTTGTTTACATTCACATAGAAGTTATATTGTTATGGACCCTATAACATGTGGTGCTTGCCCATCATCCTTTGCTAGCCAAAATTCCGTACTAAGTAAAGATAATGCTTTTACATCCAAAAACCTTAAACCCAGTTTCTTGTCATGAGATTCCACCATATCTACCTATAGATTGAATAAGATCCTCCGAGTAAGTTGTCATCGGTGCAATCAATAAAAACTGCCACTAAATAGGTATGATCTTTTGTTATAAGGGGAAACAAACTTTGTACAAACTTGTGATGGTAACACAATAAAAGCGACAAGCTACATAATAAAGGTTGATATCATAAGGGGCAATTTATTAAGTGACATTCCTTTATAGTAAGAGATTGCACACCCAAAATAAAAAAAGCGCATGACAACATCTGCTTCCCTGCGCGAAGGGCCTATCTTGTAATGTCTACTCTTTACTTATATTTAGTATTTATTTTTATACAAGAGTTAGTAGTTTTTATCCTTATTCCGCTATTAATTATTCTCTGTTTAGAAAGCATCATGTGCCGGGGAAAGATCTAGGCATATATATCCAGTTGAATGTAGGTGATCATGAGTTATTATTGTTGACATCATCCCTAAGACAAACAAGGTGGGAGGTGACATATTAAACCCCTATGTTTCTTTCTGTCTAGCTGAGATTGTTTCTTTAAAAAATATTTTGAGTGTTAGCAATCATGGAAAACTATATGATGAATGAGTATGTGGAATTTCCTAAACCAAAAGCTCTTTCATGGACCCTCCCTGTAAAGAGGATGAATTGTAATTGCTTTGATGCCTAGGAACATAGTTTATTAGTTTCCAATAAAGTTTATTGCTCATACGTCAAGTTGCGAATGAATTGTTATTTTGATATGAGAAGTTCTATGATAGACACTTGCTGCTATAATAACGATCATGATGGTACTATGTTTGTATTTTGTTTTATTGACCTCACTCTTCATAAACATGTAATCATGATTATCGATTTCGGTATTCGCTTAAGGAAAAGCAGGTCTAATCTTGGGGGAATTGATACGTCCATTTTGCATCATGATTTCATAATTTTTTTTACAATGTTTTTTTATCGTTACGATGTAATTCTTATGTCTTTTCTCTCTCAATTTGGAAGATTTACTTGAAGAGAGAAATTACCGATAGCTCGAATTCTGGACCTAAAAGAGCTACAACATAGATAGTTGTTCCCCGGATCTCCAAATGACCTGGAAACTTCTGGAGATTTATTTTTAAATATATAAAAAATACTAGAAGGAAGAAACTCTATGGAAGATCAATTGTGGGCCCATAAGGGCACGGGACGCGTCCTACCCCCTAGGCGCGCCGTCCACCCTTGCGGAGACCACGGGGGTCCTCCAGTGCTCGTTTTCTGCTATATGAAGCCATTTTACCTAGAAAAATAAGGAGAATACTTTCGGGATGAAGCATCGTTGTCTTGAGCTAGAACCTGGGTAGGAGCACTTTTGCTCTTTGACGAAGCAATTCCGCATGGGAAATTTTCCTCCACGAGGGGAAAATCAAAGCCTTCGTCATCACCAACACCCCTCTTGTCGTGAGAGGACTCATCTCCATCAACATATTCACCAGCACCATCTCATCTCAAATCCTAGTTCATCTCTTGTATTTGATCTTTGTTTCGAACCTTAGATTGGTACCTGTGGGTGCTACTAGTGTTGATTATATCTTGTAGTTGATGCTAGTTGGTTTACTTGGTGGAAGATCATATGTTCACATTGTTAATCATGTATTTATCTCCTATGATCATGAACATGAATATGATTTGTGAATAGCTCTGTTTGTTCTTGATTACATGGGAGAAGTATTGTTATAAATTATCACGTGAAGTTGGTATTCATTCAATATTTTGATGACATGCATATTGTGCTTCCTCTAGTGGTGTCGTGTGAACGTCGATTACATGACACTTCACCATATTTGGGACTAGGGGAAGGCATTGTGGAGTAGTAAGTAGATGATGAGTTGCGAGAGTGACAGAAGCTTAAACCCTAGTTTATGCGCTTCCGTGAGGCGCTAATTTGGATCCATATGTTTTATGCTATGGTTAGATTTATCTTAATTCTTCTTTCGTAGTTGTGGATGCTTGCGAGAGGGTGTGATCATAAGTAGGTTGCTTGTTCAAGTAAGAATAATACCTTTGTACCAATACGCCCCCATTATAATTTATCAAAGTAGTCAACACGAATCAACTAAAACATGATGATCATGACTAGACAAAATTCCCATGTGTTCTCGAGAACGCTTTTCTCATTATATGAATTACTCTTGGCATGTCCTTAGCAATATAAGGATTAAGATAGCTTGTTGCACCTTGTTACTTTGGTTACTAATTACTTGCTACAAATTATCCTACCATCAAACTATCTGTTACTACACTTTTTTAGCACTTGCAGACAATACCTTGCTAAAACCGCTTATCAATTCCTTCCTCTCCTTGTTGGGTTCGACAATTCTACTTATCGAAAGGACTACGATTGATTCCCTATATTTGTGGGTCATCACATGTCATCTTGCTTATTACCTTACCATGTTTTTCATTAATCTTAATACCATAAGATGCATGTTGGATAGCGGTTTCGAGGTGTAGTAGTAGATGGAGTTGGATTATTGCACTTGTCTCACATGTGATGCCTATACAAGATTATGCCACAAATGATCATAGTTATGAATGCTTCTTATCTGTCATTTGCAAACAATGATTGAATAGTTTCTCTTTACTGGAACGTGATCAATTGCTGATTTTTTTACACAATACTGAATTACAAATCATGCGTAGTGTTCTAATTTGTCAAAATTTTAGAAGTTACATAAGTAAGGCAATCAGTTACATCTTTATGTACTGACGGGACCAAGACCCGGGGGGTGGCTCACCCAGCCAGATCAAGTCAAATGATGGATCAAGGCTTGGGGGTCCAACAAGAGTAGGAGCCGACCTTCAATGGTTTGTTCCAAGACAAGGTGGAAGGTGATACATCTCCAACGTATCTATAATTTATGAAGTATTAATCCCATGTTTACAACAATATTATAGGTTTTGGTGTACTTTTATATGATTTTTGTGAACTAACCGATTAACATGGTGCTTAGTGCCAGTTTGTGTTTTTTGGCGATTTTTTGTGTCACAAAAAACTACCAAAAGAAGTTCAAATGCGAGAAAACTTATGGGGATTTTTTATGGACAAGATGAGACCCACGAAGATTTAGAGAGGGGTCATAAAGTGTCTAGAGGGACCACGAGCTCACCTGGTGCCACCCCTACGGTGCACCACCTAAGCTTGTGGGACCGTCGGGACTTCCCCTAGTGTGATTCCAACCCAAAAAATTCCTATAAAGATAGAACTCCTCAAAAGTTAACCTAGATGAGTTTGTTTGCTGTAGTAAGCTTCTATTCCAAAGCGATCTCATCTAAAGCCCTTTTCCGGCGCCCCGACGGAGGGAGAAATGATCACCGGAGGCCATCTTCATCATCCGAACGGTCTCCATGACGAGAAGGGAGTAGTTCAGCATCGGGACCGAGGGTACGCACTAGTAGCTATGTGTTTGATCTCTCCCTCCCGTGATCTTGATAGGGCACGATCTTGATGTACCATGAGCTTTATTAATATAGTTGGATCACTTTTGCATTGTCTCTTTGCATCAACAATGACCCGGCGACCATGACCTACACCACCTACACCACCTCCCCACCTCCGGTGACTTCCACCTCCACCACCATCTCCAGTGACCATGACTCCTTCTAGCGTATCATGGAAGGACTACTCCATTGGGATTTCAATCCCGACCTTAAGGTCAAGGACCAGGTTCATAGGCATTTCAAATCAACGGTTCACTTCTCCCCAATTCCTCCAAGGAATTTCTATTGGTGGTCACTTTCTCCTTTGCCTCCTTCCCTCTTTCATGTGCTTCAATTGGTTTGGCTTTACAATGTTGCATTGGGGGTGTTGCGTCTGGTTTCAATGTGACACAGCTTGGATCAAGGAATTTTCAGTTTTCAGTGGCTTCAAATAAAGTGGGTCATTTCATCTATGCCCTACGGGATAGAGTGTGGCCAGATTTTGTTTGCCATTTTGGTTTATTTAAGCATCCTTGGAATGTCCCTTTTGATGGGTCAGCGGAATGGAGTTCACCACATGAGATCACAGAAATATCAGCCAGAGCACCTAAAGTTGTTCGCTCTAATCTTGCTTTCCTTGAAAAAAGTGTTGCTAAAGATGCTTCATCCGCTATGGAACTAGCTAAATTTGGATTTTCCAAACACATATCAACTAATTTGATCAGTTCTTTTGATGAGGTTGTCACTCAACACGAAGATCCTCATGATGATCATCATGTGGAAGCGTTTTCGAGCCATGGATCCTTGCATTTTGGTAGTTTTGTAATTCCGGTCTCCTCGGAAAATCATTGCATTCCTACCAAAATTTTTTTGTCAACAAACATCGTGAGCACAATTGGCGCAACATACCCGTTTCAACTTTGGAAAAGATCTTAGACTTTCGGCAAGCTCATTATGAGGAGACTAGTATCCAAAAAATCTATGGAATAAATGAGTTTCCCTCCTCGGAGATCATCCACAATCTGTTGGGGAGATGCTACACATGTTTTGTGGTTGGCCATGCAACTCTTACCTGTAATGCCAAATTTTGCGATTCTTGCCATAACTTCGAGAGGGCTTGTTGCTGTGACCAACCATACACGACCCAATTTGCTAGTCCATGTGGTATATGCAATAGCCTGGCCCATCAACGGAAATTTTGCCCGGGCCTCGTCTACTGCACTCACTGCAAATTTTTGGGCCACGGGCAGAAACGTTGCTCTTCCAAATTTTCTCCTCGATTCTTTTGGCGTAAGAGGAAGCTGGAAAGGCAGGTAACAATCAATATGGATCCCCTACATCCACGACCTGTGCCATGCAAACGGAATCTTTGCATACCCGCAGGCAAAAAGATATGGTGACCCAAAAGAAAGTATCGGAACATGGGCCCCATTCCTCAAACGCCATAGGGTTGCCGATTCCGCTTCCAACTACACGCCAGTTGCCAATACAGCCACCCCTGACAACCAACGAGCAAAGAGATACCACCCCGTTCTGCATACCTCCACCGCTGGCAGAAGGGGCTAGCAGCAACAAGTCCTTCACCATCATGGTCAACTTCCCGGTCCGACCTTTCAGTTTATGCCGCTAGGAGCCCAGATCGAGCATGGCCCTGACCACAGATTGGCACGCAACATGATCATGGTGGACGACCCGCCGCTCAGCCACGAGAGGTATGCCATTGTCACTGCAACACCCCCGATACCAGATCATCAGAAGCGGCTCGTCTTGAATGAAGTAGTTCGCATCATGGCAGAGGATTTCCACTTAGAAGTACCCGATGCTTTTGTGTATCCTATTGGGGGCGGAATGGTTGCGTTTGCTAATGTAGCTCTGAGAGATCAGTTTATTCAAGAAAGTCCACATCAGTTAGACCCCATTGACGAGGAGATGACTTTCTCCTTTGTTCCGCATGATGAAGGAAAAAATATGCGACAATGCCTGTTTCAGTATGTGGCTTGGGTCCTCTTCCTAGCCTTCCCGATGGACTATCAAACTGACCACTACATCAACAAAGCAGTCTCTTGCTTTGGGAAGCTGGATCTGTGGCACAGGCCAGGGCAGAACAAGGAACGCGTGCTGGTGCGTGTGATCATAAGCAACATTGTCTAGGTGCCCCATAGTCTTGTGGTTAAGAGGATTGGCACCCTACCAGGCATGGGCAGATCCTGGTCGGTTCCTGTCTATATCCTTAATGGCAGGGACACCATCCCTGGCTTGGTGGGCAATGAAGATGAGCCCCCCCCCATGAATGCATCCCCTCATCCGTATGAGTTGTCGTCTGACGGCTGCCCAACAGTGGGCTCTAGAACACCAGCAAATGCTACAGCAACAGATTGATGAGGCTTGGGAGCAGTAGGTGCCACCACAGCACCAGCTACATCATGATGGCTGGGGGGTTTGGCCGGTCGCACCCCCTCCATATCGTGGATTCAGTTTCAGAACTCTGTTTCAGTACATAGGGCCCTCACTCATGGATGGTGTGGAATAGGAGAGCAATATTACTGATGACCCTCAGGATGAATGGTCTGTTTATTCAGAAATTGAAGAAGCTGATGCTTTGATCAATGGTCGGCACAACTTTGCTTATAGTTCATGCGCGCTACGGGCAATTCACACACAATTGAGTTGCAGTCAGAGGAAGGACTCTCACTACTGCATTTTCTCTGGATGATATCCTTTGGTAGGTACACTCGTTGCATTGATGCTCCTTATGCACATCCAAACCATGCCATGCTGCCTGTGAACCCTCTTATAGTTTTCCATGCGATCACTTCTGCTGTTATCAAGTTTTTGTATACTGAAGGCCATCAGCCCCACCGCATGGTTGAGCTTCCTTTCTGCTTGGAGGGTCCAATTTGCATCCCATCAGAGCTCTGGGCTAATTTTGCTGTGCAGATCGCATGGTATGAGGGTGACATAGCTGTCACCACGAGCCGTGTCCCGCTACAGGCCCTCGGATCGCCTATAGACGGAGAGGCTGACAGTAACGCACAGTCTGGGGACTATACAATTGGTGCATCCCCTGACTCCTCTATTTCTTCCACTCTCAAACCATAGAATGAGCACATCCAGAGGATGATTCTGTCAGAGAAGGCGCCCGTTGACACCACTTGCCTGCGACGCAGTACCAGGTCCACGAGATACGATGGATTCAAGCCTGCTCAAGTCACAGACGCAAAGAAGGTGTTATCCAAGGTCAAGCCCAGGAGGGCACCATTGGTCATATGCTCCTCCAACGCGACTAATCCATGCTCTCAACTGATGTTGCGGCCCTCTACAGATCAACCAGGGGATCTGCCACCTCCAACTCCAATTCAGAAACTACAGTATGTTGGCATTGTCCTGTGTGGAATACCTACTGAAGATCTTAGCCCCCAGAAGCTCCTGGAAGGAGATCAAGGGGAGGGATCTCAGCAACACTAAAAACGGTGATGCCACCTAATAAGCAGTGGAACGTTCTTTGCTGGAATGTACGTGGAATCAACTCCGACAAAAAGCAATTGGCGATCTGCAATGCGATAAAAATTAGTGGTTGCTCCGCAGTTTGCTTTCAAGAAACTAAACATACCTATTTTGATGCTTCATTTATCAAACTATTCTGTCCTAAAAAGTTTGACATCTTTGAATTTGTACCATGTGTGGGTAATTCCGGGGTTATAATCACCGTGTGGATGAGCTCTGCTTTCACAGGTGGGTTGGTGTTCTCTGAATCGTTTGCTCTCGGCGTCAGGCTCGCCTCAACTCAGTCCAGTGATCCGTGGACATTAGTTAATGTTTATGGCCCCTGTGCCGACCCCAATAGATCGTTATTCACCAAGTGTCTCTTTGATCTGCAAATCCCAGCTGGTGAAGACTGGCTCATTTTGGGAGATTTTAACTTTATTCGAGCACCGGATAATCGTAATAGAGGGGGAGGAGACGCTAACGATATGATGCTCTTTAATGAATTTATTCACAGACAGTCCTTGGTAGAACTCCCGATCAAAGGACGGTCATATACATGGAGCAATATGCAAGCTAATCCTCTGCTTGAGCAATTGGACTGGCATTTCACATCGGTGGACTGGGCAGCCAAATACCCGAACACAATTGTTATGCCTCTTGGAAAACCCATGTCTGACCATGTGCCCTGCTATGTGAGCATCCATACCAAAATCCCCAAGTCTATAATCTTTCGTTTTGAGGACTACTGGATCAAACAACCCGGATTCTTTGAGGTGGTGCAGCGTTCATGGGGTAAGAACTGCTATGCCCCGAATGCAGCCGCAGTCTTATGCAAAAACTTAAAAATCTTTGCTATGATTTGAAATAGTGGAGCAAGAAAATCTCCATGCTGTCAACCCTGATTGACAACTGCAACAAAATCCTGCTAGAGATTAATGGGCTAGAGGAACATAGGCGACTATCTATACCTGAAACTAACTTTAGGGTAATACTGAAACGACACCTTCTCAAACTATTGGACTGCAAAAGGGTATATTGGAAGAGTCGTTGTACTATCAGATATTTCAAATATGGCGATGGCAATACGAAATTCTTCCACAGGGTGGCGACTGAAAGATTTCATAGAAACAACATTGCTTCTCTCCGACTGCCTAATGGCTCAATCATTCATGATCATGGGGGTAAAGAAGTAGTCCTCTTTCAGACCTACAAGGACAGACTTGGCTGCTCTAATCAGACCAACATGCGCTTCGACCTATGGCGTATCATCAAAAGAGTGGATGAACTACATGCTCTATCTGTACCCTTCACGCGGGAGGAAATTGATCAAGTTGTCAAAGAACTGCCACCTGACCGAGCTCCTGGCCCGGATGGGTTTAGTGGAAGTTTCATAAAATCCTATTGGCACATAATCAAAGAGGACTTCTATCGGGTCTGTTTTGATTTTCATGCAGGGACATTAGACCTCGAAAGTCTGAACATGGGTTTCATCACGCTCATTTCGAAGGTTCAGTCGCTGGAGACGGCCAATGATTATCGCCCAATAACTCGACTTAACTGTTGTCTCAAGTTGATAACCAAGCTCCTGGCCAATCGACTGCAAAAAGTGATCCTCAAGATCATCCATCGCAACCAATATGGCTTCCTATGGGGTAGGTCGATCCAGGATTGTGTAGCATGGGCGTTCGAATTCATACATTAGTGCCAAGCATCGGGGCGTCAGATAGATATCCTGAAGCTAGATTTTGCCAAAGCCTTCGACACGATCGAGCATGCTCCGATGGTGGATATTATGAAATGCATGGGCTTTGATGATAAATGGCTCGAGTGGATTGAATGCTTATTCTCAACAGCCAAATCTTTTGTACTTCTCAACGGAACACTGGGCAGACAGTTCTTCTGCAAAAGAGGGGTGCGTCAAGGAGATCCCCTGTCCCCTCTCATCTTTGTGCTAGCGGCGGACTTGCTACACGCAGCTATCAATGATGCATATAGAGCCGGTGATCTCCAACTCCCTATACCAGTGCCTGATGATGAGTACCCCGTGATACAATACGTAGACGACACGATCCTTGTGATGCCTGCAGACCAAAAACAAGTGGAGACTATCAAAAACATTCTTCAGGACTATGCCTCATCGATTGGCCTGTGCATAAACTTCCAAAAATCCACCCTAATCACTGTCAACACGGCTGAGGACGCGACCGCACAACTGGCACAGGTTTTCGGCTGTGGGATTGGCTCTATGCCATTCACATACCTGGGGATGCCCGTGAGCACCACCAGGCCTACGGTGGCTGATCTCATGTCGCTGGTCGCATCAGTGGAACGCGGATCTCTTCTGCTGCCACGCTCCTGGACCTCGGATCCAAGCTAACCTTGGTTAATTCGGTGATTACATCCCTAGCGATATACGACATGTGTTTCATCAGGCTGTCGCCCAGAATCCTTGACCATCTTGACAAACTCAGAAGGTATTGTCTCTCGGCTAAACCCACGGAAGATGGTTCCAGAGCCACCTCCCTGGTAGCATGGGAACTGATATGTCATCCCAAAAACAAAGGAGGTCGGATAATCGACCTAAAAATTCAGAATCAAGGGCTACTCCTCAAGCAGTTGCATAAGTTCTATAATCGCATGGACCTGCCTTGGGTGAAACTAGTGTGGACATCACACTACGATGGCTTGGTGCCGCACGCGACGGACCCGTGTGGCTCTTTCTGGTGGCGAGATGTCATGCAACTAGAGCCGATCTATAGAGGGTTCACGTCTGTGGATGTGAAGGACGGGAGCACGGTGCTATTCTGGAAAGACCTATGGCATGACAATATACTCTCTGATAGCCACCCCCGGCTATTCTCCTTCGCGAAGAATGAGGACGTCTCGATACAAAAACTGTTGACAACGCCTATGTTGAACCACAACTTTCACTTGCCGCTATCCGTTCAGGCCAGAGAGGAGCTGGAAGATCTTCAATCAGGCCTGGCTACTGTTGGGGAACGTTGCATGGGAAACAAAAAAATTCCTACGCACACGCAAGATCTATCCATGGTGATGAGCATCTACGAGAGGGAGAGTGGATCTACATACCCTTGTAGATCGCTAAGCGGGAAGCGTTAAGAAACATGGTTGGTGTAGTCGAACGTCTTCGCGATCCAAATCGCCAAGCATCCCGCGATCCAATCATGACCCGTCCCGATCAAGCACCGAACGGACGGCACCTCCGCGTTCAACACACGTACAGCTTGATGATGATCTCCGCCTTCTTGATCGAGCAAGAGGGAGCAGAGAGGTAGACGAGTTCTCTGGCAGGGTGACGGCGCTCCGGCGATGGTGGTGGAGCTATTCCGGCAGGGCTTTGCCTAAGCACTTAGAAATCCGATCTAGAGGAGAAACTATGCACTAGAGGAACAGGTAGCACGTGGCTGAAAATCTAGTGCCAAAACCCTAAAACCCTCTAGTATATATAGGAGGAGAGGAGGAGGAGGCTTGGCTCCCAAGGAGCCTGCCCTTGGGTCGGCCGAACCAGGAGGGAGTCCTCCTCCTCCTCCACTCCTAGTAGGATTAGGACTCCTTCCTAATTTAACACTTTTGCCTTTTTCCACCTTTTTCCTTTTGGGATTTTTCTTCCCAGCTGCATGGGCCCTTTGTGGGACTTCCTCCAGCCCACCAAGGACTGGTATTCATCCTCCCACAGCCCATGTAGCCTCTTGGGTCGAAATACCCCTCCCGATGGTCTCCCGGTACACCACCGGCACTCCCCGTACACTACCGATGAGCTCGAAACTTTTCCGGCGACCAAAATAGGACTTCCTATATATCAATCTTTACCTACGGACCATTTTGGAGCTCCTCGTGATGTCCAGGATCTCATCCGGGACTCCGAACAACCTTCGGTCACCACCATACATAACTCTATACTACCGAAACGTCACCAAACCTTAAGTGTGCAGACCCTGCGGGGTCGAGAACTATGTAGACATGACCGAGACACCTCTACGGTTAATAACCAATAGCGGGACCTGGATGTCCATATTGGTTCCTACATATTCTACGAAGATCTTTATCGGTCGAACCTCTTTGTCAAGGATTCAGTTAATCCCGTATGATGTTCCCTTTGTTCTTCGGTATGTTACTTGCCCGAGATTCGATCATCGGTATCTTCATACCTAGTTCAACCTCGTTACCGGCAAGTCTCTTTACTCGTTCCGTAATACAAGATCCCGTGACTAACACTTAGTGACATTGCTTGCAAGGCTTATTGTGATGTTGTATTACCGAGTGTGCCCTGAGATACCTCTCCATCACACGGAGTAATAAATCCCAGTCTTGATCCATGCCAACCCAACAGACACCCTCAAAGATACCTATAGAGCACCTTTATAGTCACCCAGTTACGTTGCGATGTTTGATACACACAAGGCACTTTTTCGGTGTCCGTGAGTTGCATGATCTCATGGTCATAGAAACATATACTTGAGATGAAGAAAACAGTAGCAATAAACTGACACGATCATATGCTATGTTTGTAGTTTGGGTCTTGTCCATCACATCATTCTCCTAATGATGTGATCCCGTTATCAAATGACATCACATGTCAATGGCTAGGAAACCTTGACCATCTTTGACCAACGAGCTAGTTCACTAGAGGCATACTAGGGACAAAGTGTTGTTTATTTACTTACACATGTAATGTGTTTCCAATCAATACAATTATAAAATGGATAATAAACGATTATCATGAACAAGGAAATATAATAATAAAAACTTTATTTATTGCCTCTAGGACATATTTCCAACTGCTACGACAGAACTGACGGAGGAGACGGACAACTGGAAATGTGTATGGGGGTCGGGTGGGTTCACGTCCCGAGGATACTATTTGCATTGTTTCCGTGAGATGGTGGTGGATAGGGCATTCGAGTGGATCTGGAGGACTAAATGCACTAAAAAAATGGGAAGTCTTCGCCTGGTTACTGTTAGCGGACACGTTGAACACTCGAAATCTACTGAAGAGGAAGAGTATGAAACTAAGAGACGATGACTATGCCTGCCTTCTGTGCGCCAACCCCCCGGAAGAAACAGTGGAACACCTGTTCTTTAACTGTGCTTTTAGCAAAAGGTGTTGGGAGAAAATGGGTATCGTGTGGCCTCGTGGTGGAAACAGATTGCATCTCGTACATGGGGCAAGAGGAAGGTGGACCCAGCCCATGTTCATGGAGATTTTCATTGTCGCGACCTGGAGCATATGGAAGGAACGTAACAACAAACATTTCAGAGGGATCGTGCCCACAGAGGATGGCTGGCTACAAAGATTTAAAGATGATTTTGGTATGATGAAGCACAGGGTTAAAGAGGCCCTTGTGCCATTTGTTGAGCACATTGTTGCGTTGATCTAGCCTTAAATAACCCTTGTGCTAGATAGCTTCTACTTATACCCTAGTGAGTAAGGCTCTCCCTTTTATTCCCCTCCCATGTAATCCCATTGTTGTAACATTCTATGTTCTTGAGTAATACAAAGTCAGTGGGGGTTGCGCCCACTGTCCCAAGCTTTCGAAAAAAATATAGTTGGATTATATGGTGTTCTTCTTTCTCTATCTTTGTTGTGTTGAATTGGGTCTTGTCCTTTGAGGTTTCATTATTGTCAGATTGGATACATGAGGATTTGATATCACTTGATGTATGTCTTTCATATGGATATCCGTGGTGTCAATGGGGTATTCTATTAAGTCACTTGATGTATGTTTTGGTTACAACTTGTGAATTTTGAAGGTAACATTGGAGTATCTAAGTGACATTAGAGTTAATTAATGTGTATCATAAGGTGTTATTTTAGTACGATGTATATGGTTATTTGTGACACTTATAGGAATGAATCAATAGATTAATCAGAAATATAACTTTGAGATGACTTGGCTCCTTATGCGACGAGCCGATCAGCGGTGACGCTCACACGTTGTGCTGCACACTTCAACCAGAGACACAACATGCGACGTGGGAGGGCTGTGCGCCGATTGCAAATTCTAGACCGTCGATGCCGCGACCTAAGACGTGACATGCTGCGACGACCTACTGACGGCACTGTGAGACCCTAACAATAGTGTTGCGACAACCGACGACGGCGCCACAAAGACCTTGCGACGGTGATGCGATGAATTAAAGACGAGGTGCGACACTGCGATGCTGCGAGCGACATGTGGCGAGTTGCGATGGTCGACCATGTGTGCAACAGTCGGCGATACTGCGAGAGGCAGTTGTCGCTGCTGCGTTGGTTCCGGCGGATGTTGCGCCGAATCTTGAATTCTCGCTAGCTGTCAGAGTGTTACATGCATGGGTGTGCGCTATTGTGTTGATCGTCTTCCTAGACAACGACCATGGTGACTAGAGGTCACGGTGGAGCGATGCGGAGGTCAAGATTTTATGCAAGCCATGGGTGCATGGAAGATGGTGTAGTGTGGGGCGTGTTGTGCAGGGTGCAAGCAAGAGCCGAAGTCGTTTTTTTTTGGCACACTAGGATGCGACGACGATGCGTGACCGCATATGATGTCTAGTAAGGTTATCGATCAACGAGTCCGATTAGTCGACCTAGTCAAGCGTCCTCCATCAAATTGTGGCCAAAAATAAAACTCTGCCACAGAAACGAAATCGATTCCTGCTAGCAATACGAATGCGGTTTCAGTGGAGTTGTGTGTCACGCACATCTCATTGATAAGAAGGTTACTGATCAACGATTCCGATCAGTGAACCCAGCTAAGCGTCCTTTATCAAATTATTGCCGAAAATTAAACTCAGCCGACAAACAAAATTAAGCCTAGCTAGCAATACGAATGCGGTTTTGCTGGAGCTATGTGTCACGGGCATCTGATGGCTAAAAAGATTATCGATCAACGGTTCGGACGAGTCGACCTAGCCGAGCGTCCTCTATCAAATTATGGCCGGAAATTAAAGTATGCCAACAAACGAAATCAAGCCATGCGAGCAATACGAAAGCGGTTTCACTAGAGTTTTGTGTCACGCACGTCTGATGACTAAGAAGGTTATCCATCTACGGTTCCGATCACTCGACCAAACCTAGCGTCCTCCATCAAATTATGGTCCAAATTTAAACGCTGCCAACAAACGAAATTAAGCCCTGCTAGCGATACGACCGCAATTTTCGCTAAAATTGTGTGGCACGCCATAAGTGCGAATAAATATTAATTACATTCAATTATAATAGAAAACAAATACTCTCCACAAAATAGAATTAAACGTTTACTTGACGGCATGAACTAAACGTGGTTGGTAATATTGATTCAACACCAGTTTCGATGACCGTTACATAAAAAAGAACCTTTCTCGTGAAACATAAGCCACACGTAAACGTAGACAATAACAATGACACGGCTGCTTGTCTGGCCTGCCTCAGCTCGAAGACGTAGATGAATTTCACTAAATTCCAACGTTGAACTGTTATAAACCTGTCGAAATGAGATTTTTTTTTATAAATACAAATTCCCGCGGAAAACCTGGTATAAATACATAAATTAAACGCTGGCGGTAATGCATGGCCAACGTCCCAGTAGCCGTACGTTAATCTTGTTATTAATCCGTCCGTCCCGCCTTGACCTTCCCTCCCACTAACCGCTTCTCTCCGTTACCCCTTCCCCCCACCTGTCCAGAGCGGCATCTCGGGCCATCTCGCAGTACTCATAGCCAGCCACCCCACCCCCCACCCCCCACCCCCCGCAGTCTCCCTCCCTCCCTCCCTGACCGGTCAAAAGCACGCACCACCACCATCCCAATCCCCAACGCAAGAGCAAAGCAGCAGCTCCCTCCCCTCTCTAGTAGGCGCCCCCGCGGCTCGCCCCTCCCCCCTCCCCGCCCCCGCCCCCGCCCACCCCATGGAGGCGCCGCCGGGGCCGGAGCCCATGGTGCTGGACGCGCCGCCCCCGCTCGCCGCCGCCGTCCCGCCCCACGCGGTCGCCGAGAAGGTAACCCCCCGTGTTTTCCCCCAGATCCGGGGCCTGTTCTGGATCTGAGCCCGGGTTCGGGGGCCGATCTGCTGCTCTCGGCGCTTGCTTTGCTAATGCTCGGTGTTTTGGTGCTCTGCAGACGAGGACGGAGGGGGGCGACCCTGTCACCGGCCACATCATCTCCACAACCATCGGCGGGAAGAACGGCGAGCCGAAGAGGGTGAGCAGCTCGCGTGGCCTCGATTTTCCGTTCCTATTCCTCGCTCTCGCGCGCGCGTCTGGTCAAATGTGCCTGCTCTTCTCACGGTGGTTCCCCTCCCCGTGCTGTCAGTGCCGTAGTCTCTCGCTACGCCAAGGGATTTGTTGTCTATAGCAAATGGTTAGCTTTAACCTTTGGGGAAAAGTGGGAGGGGAGGTTGGGTTGGTCAGGTGGCAATTCGTCCAGGAAATCACTGCGATGCAGCTGATTTTGCGGGTTTTGTTGACCAGAAACAGTGCTCTTTTGTTTATTTCCAACCGATTTGGTATGCGACAGAGAAATTGTGTGGCTATGGCTCCATCTACTGCCTGCTTTCCGTGTTATGGCTAAAGCGCATACTGAAATCATGCTCTAAGCGCTACATGTTTTGTGCTCAGTTTGTTGTTTTTAGAGGATACATATTGATGTTGTTTTAATCCTGTTTGCAGACAATTAGCTACATGGCTGAGCGGGTTGTAGGAACTGGTTCATTTGGGATTGTCTTCCAGGTACGCTCCCTTTGTCTCATGGTTTCCTTTTGCTTTATGTGTTGTTGCCAATTAGTTGATGCAATGCTTATCGAATTCATCTGCTTCTCACATGTAGGCTAAGTGCTTGGAGACTGGAGAGACTGTGGCCATCAAGAAGGTGCTGCAGGACCGCCGTTACAAGAACCGTGAGCTGCAGCTTATGCGCTCCATGGACCATCCCAATGTTGTCTCTCTGAAGCACTGCTTCTTCTCGACCACCAGCAGGGATGAGCTGTTCCTGAACCTTGTCATGGAGTATGTCCCTGAGACTCTATACCGTGTGCTCAAGCACTACAGCAATGCCAACCAGCGGATGCCGCTTATCTATGTGAAGCTCTACATGTATCAGGTCTGTGTACCACCATACTACACTTGCCTGGCCGCCTATTACTGCCTTATTGCTCTGCTAATGTATCTTTTGTCTTGTTTGCAGCTTTTTAGAGGTTTAGCTTATGTTCATACTGTTCCAGGAGTTTGCCACAGGGATGTGAAACCACAAAATGTTTTGGTATGTGTTATGTGAACACGATCTCGTTACTTGTACGATTTTATAGTTGGTCCTGAATTGGTCTCTTCTCTTGCCAATACAGGTTGATCCACTAACCCATCAAGTCAAGATCTGTGACTTTGGAAGTGCAAAAGTTCTGGTATGTTGATTTCCAATTTAAGAATCAGTAGTTTATTTCAATATTGCATTTAGTTTTGAATTGTTCTAGCGTCTGACTGGTCATACTGTTGACATAGCATGTGATCTATGCCATTATCTATCATCATCAAGAGTAGCATGCTATTTTTCCCATTATAACGTGTAATATGTTGAGTCTTGCTAGTATGTCCCGAGTTTTGGAATCACAGCTTAAAGTTGACATAGCATCTGATCTATGCCATTATTTATCATTATCAAGAGTAGTATGCTATTCTTTCCATGATACCGTGTAATATGTTGGAGTCTTGCTAGTATGTCCTGAGTTTTGTAATCACTGCTTAAAGTTGGCTTTAATACAACAATGGAACGGGACTATTTTTTCCATACTTGACAGTCCATTTTCATGATTGATCCATTGTATAATTCGTATCTGGCTGTCTACTTGAATCTTGTTTGCCAAATTGGGTTCTTTACACACTGTTATCTGTATGCTGTCCGCTCTATTCATTACACCAACTGCCATGTAGGTGACTTAACGTACGTAGACTGTATCTTTTATCTTGGTACAAGGTTGCCAAGCCTGACCTTGGTTTGGTTGTACTAGAATCTACATCAGCTTTTTTCCTTTTCGATTTGGTTGTTTCCACACTCTTTAGTTCTAACCACATGTATTGACCATTGCCCTCTTCTTGTTTCAGGTACCTGGTGAACCCAACATAGCATACATATGCTCTCGCTACTATCGTGCTCCTGAGCTCATATTTGGCGCAACTGAATATACAACCACAATAGACATATGGTCAGCTGGATGTGTTCTTGCAGAGTTACTTCTTGGTCAGGTTGGTTATCTTCTCTAAGGAGTTTTGGCCTTGTTTGGGTACATTGATTATATTGTCCATGAGGTGATTCTGATCATCCGTTATGTTTTGTATTTGTCAGCCTCTGTTTCCAGGAGAGACTGCAGTTGATCAGCTAGTGGAGATTATCAAGGTACTGCCTGCTGTTTCACATGCAACATTGTCTTCTTGAGTTCTTCTGCCATGGATGTTTCTTAAAGCCATGTGATATTATTGCAGGTTCTTGGTACTCCAACCCGTGAGGAAATTCGGTGCATGAACCCCAACTACACCGAGTTCAGGTTTCCTCAGATTAAGGCTCATCCTTGGCACAAGGTAGACATATGTTAAGTTTTGTGTTGAATCAACTGCATCATGTCATTATACTTGCATGGTATTAAGTCCACATCTTCTTGCATGTCAATTAGTTAACATATTCTTTCTCTACTCCATCAATAAACTATGAATTAAAATGTGCCTGTGGCTAACGGGTTGCTCTACTTTCCCTTGCCTAGATTTTCCACAAGAGAATGCCTGCTGAAGCTATAGATCTTGCCTCCCGCCTTCTCCAATATTCACCAAATCTACGCTGCACTGCTGTAAGTTTTTCCGTGCTTGGCTTTGTGATTGTTCTTAAAGGTTGTGCCAAGTGGCTGGGTGGATAATACTAAATGGGGTGTACTAAGGTTATTTTCCTTTTTGTGTGTGTGATAACTACATGGTTTGTTCTATTCTAGCTTTCATATCTAAATGTTTTAATCCAGTTAGTTATTCTATTTTGTGAGAGTGAAAGGAATATATGGGGAATTGTTCAATCATTAACGATCGAAGGAGGCTCTTCTGCACCTTTGTGGGAGTAGGATTATCTTGGGAGTTTCTTGGAAGCATCAATAGCTTTCAGTCACTGATTAGCTTCTGGTCCTGCATTGGCATTATAATTATGATATCCTGTGGTCCTGAACTAGATGTTGATGAGTCTTGACTGATAGAGAGTGGGTGCAACTTTATAGTCGCATGTGCTTGTTAACTACAGCTAGTGCTCCACCTAGAAAAGGGTCTCTCTTAATGCTGTTACTTTAGCTGGAAAACAACATAATCTTCAGACTAGCAATCTGTTCAATTTAAAACGTTCTTATATGTTTGTTTTCCTGTGCAGCTTGATGCATGTGCACATTCCTTCTTTGATGAGCTACGTGAGCCGAATGCACGCTTGCCGAATGGCCGCCCATTCCCTCCTCTGTTCAACTTCAAACCCGAAGTAAGTAAAATATACACTGTTTTCAAGCAACAACCATTCAAGTCACAGAAAAAAAAGATAGTAGACTCGTTTCAGGCACATGATCACATGCTCATTCAAGATATATATCAGTTCAATAATTAGGAAGGCAACACCATGTCTTTGCTAGCCTGGAAAGAACCCTCTTGGGCTCTTGATGTGCTGTGCTCATCAATGCTCTTTTCTGGCAATGCAGCTAGCGAACGCCTCTCCAGAGCTCATCAACAGGCTTGTTCCGGAACATGTTCGACGGCAAAATGGCCTCAACTTCGCCCATGCTGGGAGCTAGACGGGCTCCCCGCATCGCCCATATTTTTTGGTTGTCCGCCATTGCCATCATCGAAGAATCAACTCTCCTAAATCCTGAGGAGAGACCGAACCAGTGCCAGTGCCAGTGAAAGAAGTACAACTATGTAAATTACCTGACCTTGGAAGAATCGTTGTTGTTGTTGCCGGTGCCGCCCATGTTTAAGTACATGGCGGCACATGTTGGTTGAGTTGTTACTTATTATTAGTAGGTAAGGGCAATGATGTAGGAGGTGGGAGACATATGTTAATGCCTAGGGCTGTGACCTGTTTTAAGTACATTTTTGTAATGCTTGGTAGTGGTACTGTAATGCGGCAGTAAGTATGGCTGCTCCATGTTTTGTCCGTTGTCCCTGATGTAAATGTCGTCGTCCTGCAGCAAATGACTCTTCTTCTCTTACATGGCCTGAGTCCCGGTTCTGACCCATGGTTTTTGGCAAGTCAGGAGATGTGCACCGGGCCACCGGCCACCGGGGGTGCCTTTGACTGCCCTGACAGTTGCCCCCCTGCGGCCGTCATAATCTCCCCCTTCCATGGCCATCCTACCAGAGAAGTTTGCTGCCAAAATTGACCATGGAACCAGCAAAATCGGTGGGCACCCTTCCCTTTCAGGGTCAGGAACAGACAAGACCACCACTGCAAAATGCAGAGTCAATTGGGATACTGTTTGTCGACCTTGAAGGCCTTTGTGTCCTTGATACTAACAAGTTTGTGAGGGTCCTTAGATTGAGATGGCCTTGCTATGAGTGAAAGGAACCAATCAAGATGTGGGTCGGAACGGGTAGTCATTGAGATGAGTTGGACCTTGACCGATTCTATGCTTGGGCCATCATCACCATTGACAACGGCGCGTGAGCCCCCTTTGGGGCTCCCTTTGCCAAAGAAGTTTCACAAGGGGAAAAATGGAAGGTGCGAAGTTTTAAATGATGATGCGTGGATTTTCAAGATCAAAATCTCCACTAACCTTACCATGGCTCATGTCAGGAATCCATTGTCTTTTGGGTGCTCATCAATGATTTCCTCCGCGAAGAGGAGGGCATTACTTAAGCATATGGCCAGCAGGCACTATTCGGCAAGGTGCAAGTTGAGGGAGCTACGCAGATCGATATGAAGCACTTGGTGTGGAGGCAAGGTGCAATTTGAGAGAACTACACAGACCGATATCAAGAACTTGGTGTGGAGGGCTTGCAAAGTGCCTTAGGTCAAGTTACTTGCTTAGCTTGCCATCCAAATTATAATTTGGATCGCCGAAAAATTGGCTAAGCATGTGTGGCAAAATGGGCCTATGTCCACTTTGTAAAAGTGAGCAAGAATCCGTGTTACACCTTTTCACCAAGTATCCGTTCACCTTGAGGCTTTGGGGCTTGGTAAGGAGTGGCTTGAAATCCAAAGCATTGACACTTGCATGTGGAGCTTGGAGCATTCTATCAAGGAATGGTGGCTCAAACCCGTCCAGCTTGTATGTCCTAAATAGAAAAAACCATGACCTTCCTTGCTATCCTTGTTGGTTAGACTTTTTGGAATGAAAAAAACACACTGGTTTTCCACCACAAGTCCACACCGCTCCCAAATTTTCTTGGCATCATCGTCAAGAATTAAGCTGTGCGTTGGGCGATCGTGAGGCAACGAGCTTAGGTTCAATACTACCGGGGGAGTAATAGCCTTTTTTATTATTATGTTACTGTGTAAACAAATTCTACTCTTCTTAATTAATAAATGAGGCAAAACTTGTGTCTCTCGGGCTTTCTAGCCGATCTGGTGGCCAGGCCAGCGACAATGCTATGCACTATGGTTAATGGAGAAACACGAGTGCCCATATACGCAAAAGCAGTTCATCGCTTCATGCAGTTCATGCTTCACAAGTTCAGTCTATCAGCAAACAGCTTCGGTCAGAGTAACAACAGATGCCACACGCAATGAAACCGGATGCCAAGATCAAACCACCAGCACGGTGCGCTCATCAGATGTCGCCGCTAGGATCTTCTTGGCCACGCGATCTATTCGAGCAGTTCCTGAACAGTACTCTGTTCCCAGCTCAAGTCCAGATGCACGGCATGCCGTGGATTCAGATCAACTCTTCAGGCTACGCGAATCCTACAGCCGCGGCCGCGCTGCCGCCGTCGCCGCGTCGGCGCCGTGGTCCTTGACCTTGCCCCACACGGCGGGCCACATGGCCCTCCTGATCTCGGCCACGACCTCCCCGTCCCACCCCCTCGCCGCGAGCCCCTCTGCCGCCGCGACGGCCGCGGCCACCACGTCTTCGACGCCGCCGTCTGCGGCCGCGTCCACGATGCCCAGCCGCACCGCCTCCGCCGCCGTCATCTTCTTCCCCTGGAGAACCATGTCCCTCCTGGCCGCTGCGTCGGGGACCTTCTGCCGGAGCAGCTCCCCGAAGTAGTCGGCGAACTTGAGGCCGACGTCGACCTCGCTCATGTACAGGAACCCGCGGGAGGCGCGCATGACGACGGAGTCGTGCGCGAGGGCCAGCGCGCAGCCGGCGGCGGCTGCGTGGCCGGTGACGGCGGCCACGGCGGGCATGGGGACCGCGAGGAGATCGGCTACGAGGGCGCGGAAGGCTCCTCTCATGGAGTCGTGGAGGTGGGGCGGGACCGTGCGCGCCCAGGCCTGGTCGAAGCCGTTGGAGAAGTATTTGCCCTCCGCGGCCAGCACGAGGCCATCGGCACCGGGGGAGGCGCGGACGGTGGCCACGGCGGAGCGGAGGGCCGAGATGAGGGATGGGCTGAGTCGGTGCTCGCCGGCGCCGGTGAGGGTTATGAGGTGGACGCGGCCGCGCTTCTCCACTGTGCACATGGTTCTCTTGTCCATTCGGGGATTTGGGGATCGCGAGATGATCGAATGTTTACGTTTTTCCCATATCCGGCAATCGTTAGGGTCAAGGCAACTCGAACGCATTTGTTATGCCCACGCGTCCCTTTAGGTCGAAACGACGAAAACACCGGTCCAAAGCCTTCGCGCAAACCCAAATCTCAGTTTTGTCGCTGTTTATTTGGACACATCTTTAACCCAAATTTAAGTTTGATTTTGCGTCCACATAGACATGAGACAGGCACACTGCGTTCGCTCGGTGTTCGTTTCGGACCGCGTGTAGGTCACCCAACTATCCCATTAAAGGTCATAACGACCGCGAGTATTCGAGTCATAAATGAATTGTATGCAAACACGCAGTTAACATGCTTTTCATAGCCTGACCCGCTAACTTTTGATCAAGTCAAACGGGTCGACATTTTTAACCAAAATGGGTCATCGTTGGGCCTTGCCAATGTAGACGTTTGATAGAAGCGTCTCATCTGGATGACATCTGTCGCAATATGGAGCGGACACTTGGTTCCGTTGGCGAATGAGAAAATGTCACGTGGAAAATCGTCATTGGTCAGGGCTGTTAACGGGTATCGGGTCCGAAACCGTCAACCGTTAACTTAACGATGACTCGTTACGATGGTTGTCATGTGTCAGTTACCCTTGTTGAAATCTCTTCTACAACGCGTCATTTATCGTCATGGAAGTGGACACTTCCGTGATGATAATTTGAGTATTGTCATAGAACACTCGTACGACGGATAGGTATGAGCCGTATGACTATCTTCATTCTGTCATAAAATTGTCATGGATGTACATGCGTGACAGAAAACGTGTCCTACCGTGACAAACACATATTATCATGGAAGTGTTTTTTTAGTGTAACCCTTAGGTATCATGAGTTGTAACCGTATTATCACAAACACGTATTATCACTTCTACAATTATGATGGTGGCAGGAAGTCTACTTCGAATAGAACGTGTTCTGTACCCGGCTCCGTCCAACATTCCGTCAACGATGGTAAGTATCTGTATCATACTATGCTTAAGCATAGGTATGCTAGAGACCTACCAATGGGGATTCCAAACTCCCTGAGAACGTCTTACAATATTGCTACTTCATCAGTCACTTAATAGCCGCTCTCTATTTACTTTTATGTTATTTACTTCTCAGTTTGCTCGGTTACCCAAGTAAAATTTATTTTGCCCTCACTTTGCTTTAAGTCTACAATTATCTACAGGTATATGCGTACATAATTCATGACAAGAGGCAAAAGTCTGATTCCTATGCTCCCTCTAGGATCGATACTCTTACTTTGAAAAAGCTATAACTAGACCATGTGCACTTGCATGCTATCAAAGCACCCTTTAGCAAACTTAATAGATCAGGTGGAGACGAACCTCCATTGTTCTAGACGGGAAAACATAGATGATCATACACAAATAGAAATAAGGGAGAATGGTGGTTAACATCGGCCCCGTTGTGTAAACCTCAATGCTCTTCCTCCTCTCTATCTCTCCTTTTTATTGTAAGCTCTTATATCTTTCAAAGTAGCATCATGCTTGGACTGTGTGGTTCGACGCTCGCTGCACACAAAAGAAAAAATATTTTCACATCGAGCATAGCTTCTGGGATATAACAATTTTTGCGTGTAAAAAAGGAAACTTTTCATAAGGGGGCCTTTCCTTGAATTCAACCCCACTAAATATCCAAGATATTCTCGACCCCAAGTCATCGGTATTTTGTATTACATGCATAGTTTTCGAGTTGTGTCTTTGGTCAACAGCTGGATTGCCCGACTCCTGTACTTGCCCTTATGTTTCTGCTTTGTTTGGCTAAGGGCTAAAGGGAGAACCACTGTGATTCTCACTTTCGGTTTAACTGGTCAAGTGCCTCAGATGAAGAAAGCCGAAAGTTGACTGTCATAACAAGCGTAAATCGGTCAGCAAAACCACGTACATTGTGGAACTAAATATAGCCGTTGGAGGTCATCTGAGTAAAACAAAGGCCCTTCTTTTCGAAAAGGCTAGGTAGTAGGTGGACCGACCTTGGCCAGCCGAGCAATCGACGTATACCGGGGGCTATGAAGTTGCCTTCAATCACGAGCTCCCATGACTAAGTGTAAGTTATTAGGCCTCACCGACTGCCTTGTTTATTCTGATAAAACTGCCTCTAAGCATTGAGACGTAGGCTAAGGGTTATTTATCGATAATAAATACCCAAGGTATACTCTACCAAAGGGAAGAAGCCGGCAACTGGTAAACTACATCTTTGAAGAGTCAGGGTGGATTCAAACTAAAGCATCAAGCTAGTTTTGAAAAGGTAAAAATGACCAAGTAGCAAAGCATTAATATTGTCTTACAAAAGGAGCATCTCGACATACCTAGGAAAATGAATACACAAGGATTACTAGAGACCCTCTAAGATTTTTTTCCTTCGTGCATGTCGCCTCGGACACTCGAGAAGCTGGCATCACTATCTCATAGTACCGATGAGCCGGTCGATTCTTCCCCTATGGACCATCTTGCGCCATCTCCTCCACCTTCATCGCTGGCCAATGCGTCTTCACGACCGCGAACGCCTCTTGTGCACCTCCAAATAGGCTAAACGTTTCCGCAACTCGACCCGGGGAATAACTCCCCAAAGTCGCCGTGCCAAACTGAAGGAACTCATCGGCCGCGGATCTTCCGACCATAGGGGCACACTGAGGTCCTCCATCACGGGCTTGTCCAGACGGTGTAGCTGGGCATTTGCTTGGGTTGGTCACCAAGCTGCTGGGGCCGAGAAGGATCCTTGAATTTCATCCAAAAAGAGCCCTGGGCGATCGCACCCTCGTGACTACCAAAGTACCGGCATGCCTGCTCCATACGAAGGGGAAGATCAGTGAACTCACGTGACAAACGCCATTTTCGTGTTAGTATAGGGGACAGTTCACATCTGAAAACACACTGGAGTAAGTCCGACTTACTAATACGTCTCCAACGCATCGATGATTTATGAAGTATCCATGCCATATTTACCTATGTTTAAAAATAAAACCAAATTTGACTTTCAAATAATTTGGCACTATTTTCTTCTGAATGTTGGGGTGTCATGTTACCTCCTCTCATACTTTTTGATCAAGGTATTTGCTCAGGGATTTGTGAATATAATTCAAATGCTAATTTGAATTAAAGTCAAATTCAAATTTAAAAATTCAAATGCCACTTCAAATTTCACTAAAAATGCATAGATGCTTAGCTATAATTGTAAAACATTCCAAATTGAAAATTTGGGATGTTATAAACCTACCCACCTTAAGATGAATCTCACCCTCGAGATTCGGATTGGCTAGCAAATAGGTGCGGGTGGTCTCGACGGAGGTCTTCTTCTCGTTCCCAAGTGGCTTCCTCCATGGCATGACGACTCCACAGAACCTAACAAAACTTGATGATTTTTGCTGCGGGTAACTCTGTTTGTAGTTTCGAGAATCCTAATGGGCTTATCCTCATCAGTCATATCACTGTCAAGTTGTATGGCCTCTAAGTGCACCATGTCTCTCAAAGGAATATCATCCATCTTAGCATGGTGTTTCTTCAGCCGGGAAACGTTAAAGCCATCGTGTACTCCTAACAATCCTTCTAGCAATTCTAGCTTGTATGCAACTTCTTCGCGTCATTCAAGGATTTTGTAGGGGCCTATGAATCTGGGTGCTAACTTTCCTTTAACACCAAACCTCTTGATTCCTCGAAGTGGAGACACTCGAAGATATGCTCGATCTCCTAATTTGTATGTTACTTCCATACATTCACTATTAGCATAACTCTTCTATATGGACTGGCCTATCTTGAGTCTGTCATGAATTAGCTTGACCTTCTCTTCGGAATCTCTGCTAAGACCGGGACCAAAAAGTTTTCGATCTCCAACACCATCCCACATCAATGTCGTTTTGCATCTCCTTCCGTATAGAGCTTCTAAAGGGGCCATTTTTAGACTTGTCTGATAGCTATTGTTGTATGAGAACTCTGCGTAGGGCAAGTTATCATCCCAGCTAGCTCCATAGTCTACCACACAAGATATCAACATGTCTTCCATAATTTGGTTGACTCTCTCGGTGTGTCCATCTATTTGCGGATAAAAAATTTGTACTAAACTCCAGCCTCGCACCCAAAGTTTCGTGTAAGTGATGTCAAAACTTTGAGGTAAATTGTGTTTCTCTATCTGATAAGATACTCCTCAGAACTCCATGCAAACATACGCTCTTGGTCATATATATCTTGGCTAACTTAGCACTGTTATAGGTGGTCTTCATGGGAATGAAGTGAGCTACCTTGGTCAAGCGATCAACCACTACCCAGATGGGATCATAACCTAAACGAGTCCTGGGTAATCCTCTGATAAAATCCATCTCAAGTTTTCCCCATTTCCACTCGGGTATCTGCAAAGGTTGAAGTAACCCAACTGGCTTCTGATGTTCTGCCTTTACTCATGACAAACATCGCATGCCACTACATGCTAGGCAATATCTTTCTTCATGCCTGTCCACAAGAAACATTCCTTCAAGTCCAGATACATCTTGGTGTTTCCTGGATGTATCGAGTATGGGGAATTAGAGCCCCCTGAAGTATTAACTTCTTGAGCTCTGGATCATTGGGCACATAGATACGATCATCAAACCATATAGTTCCATGTTCATCCTCACCAAAACCTTTAGCTTTCCCGTTATTCATTCTCTCCTTTATCTCAGAAATTTCCTTGTACTTTTGAGCTTCATGGATTCTTCCGGTCAAGGTGTACTAAATCTCCAGTGTGGCAACACATCTCTTGGAACTATCTCCAATCTGAGATCTGTGTTCACATAGCTCTTATGTCTCAAAGCATCTACTACAACATTTGCTTTTCCTAGGTGATAATGCAATCTCATGTCATAATCCTTTATCAACTCTAGCCATCTCCACTGTCTGAGGTTCAATTCCTTCCGTTAGAAGATATACTTCAAGCTCTTATGATCCGTGTAAATATCAAAACTATTTCCGATAAGGAAATATCTCCACGTCTTGAGTGCGTGCAGTGCGTCTGCTAACTCCAAATCATCCGTGGCATAGTTCAATTCATGAGGTCGTAGCTGTCTGGATGCATAGGTGATACATCCATTTTTCATCATGATTTCTTATTAATAATTATACTATCCTTTGTCATTATTACACTTTATGATACAATTCTTCTGTCTTTTCTCTTTTAATTTACAAGGTACATCACAAAGAGGAAAATTGTGGTAAGTTGGAATTCTGGACCTGAAAACCAGTAAAAAGACTGAAAATTCTTAGGACCCCAAATGACCTGAAACTTCAAGAGAAAATTTTCCGGAATATATGTGAATTTATGGAATAAAAATATACCATAGGGGGCCACCTATTGGTGCCAAGACAATAGGGCACGCCCACCTAACAAGGAGCAGAAGGAAACGACAAGTGTTTTAGTACGGAAGTTTCTACGAACACTGAAAGTAACGGTGATAGATAGTTTTATAGCAAGGCAGTTCATAATAAGTAACAAGTAACAATGGTACCAGTGGTGCAAAAAGGTGGCCCGATCCTTTTTGTAGCAAATGACAAGCCGCAACATACTCTTATATGAAGCAAAGCGCTCTCGAGGACACATGGGAATTTCGTATAGTCACGATTCATCATGTTTAGTTGATCCGCGTTCGTTAGTTTGATAATTTGATATGTGGGTAGATCGGTGCTAGGGTGTCATTCTTACTTAAACAATGAACCCACTGATGATTACCCCCTCTTGCAAGCGTCTGCAACTACGAAAAAAGAATTAAGAAAAAGCTAACCATATCATTAAACATGTGGATCCAAATCAGCCCCTTACGAAACAACTCATAAACAAAATCATTGATTTTCAAAGTATATGATCCTAAAAGAATGTGTACCCCATTCGTCTTATTATATTAGCAATGCATGACCTCGTCTTCACCACATCAATACAAATGTTAAGCACCACAGTGTCCAAGTCAGGCAATTGGATCGTACTTTTTCTGTATGAATCAACATTTTATTCTTCACACAATACATGAGCATGAGCCATTGGACATAACATGTAGATGGAATAGAACATGATGGTAGATATCAAAGGGTAAAAATTAGAGAAGATAGTCTCACATCAAATAGGTGTACCAACGGGCTATGGAGATGCCCATCGATATATGTCAATGCAAGGAGTAGGGATTGCCATGCGAATGATGCACTAGAGCTATACATGTATGAAAGTTCAATTGAATCTAAGTGGGTGTGCATCCAACTTACTTGCTCATGAAGACATCGGGCATTTGAGAAAGCCCGTCATCGGAATATACAAGCCAAGTTTATAATGAAAAAGTGTAATTCCCACTAGCATATGGAAGTGACAAAACATGCGACTCTCTATATGAAGAACATGGTGCCACTTTGAGGCACAAGTGTGGTAAAGGATAGTAGCAAAGTCCCTTCTCTCCTTTTCTCTCATTTAATTTCTTTTTTCATGGTGGGTTTTTCTTTTTTCACCTCCCCCATTTATATTTTTTTGTGTGGTAGGCTCATTTGGCCTCCTCCTTTTTCATTTTTTCATCCAGAGGCTCATCCAGACTTGTGGGGGAATCATAGTCTCCATCATCCTTTCCTCACTGGGACAATGCTCTAATAAGGATGATCACCAGACTTGTATTTACTTACAACTCAATATGAAAAACAGATAGGATGATATGACTCTATATGAATGCCTCTGGCAGTGTATCAGGATGTGCAAGATCTGGCGTGACATGTATCAAAAATATGATGAATGGTGGCTTTGCCACAAATACTATGTCAAATCTATATGATCATGCAAAGCAATATGATAATGAATGAACTAGTCATGTGAGGTGACGATGGAATTTGCATGGCAATATATCTCGGAATGGCTATGGGAATGCCATGATAGGTAGGTATGGTGGCTATTTTGAGGAAGATATAATGAGGCCTATGTGAAAGAGATCCTATCATGTCATGGGGTTTGGATGCACCGGTGAAAGTTGCATCGATCCTGGAGGTGAGAATGGGCTATGCACGATACCATAGAGGCTAGAAAATGTGAGAAGGTGAAAATGCGTATGTGCATGGTATCACATTAGTCATAAAGAACTCATATACTTATTGCAGAGTTATATTAGTTTATCATAAACCAATGTACTACTCGCATGCCCCGAGGGAGGAGGTTGGGAGGAGTTAACCATCATGCACCCCCGACTCGAAACAACACTAGGATTTCAACGAGGAATAGAAATTCTCACACATCATCACCATGCCTCTTTATTTTTGAGATGAACAACAAGTTAACACCTCTTAATATCGATATTTCTATGAATCAGTAATTATGAACTCACACCTTTTTCATATTACCACATCAATGCCATTAACCCGCAGTTTCTCTATATGTGCTACAAGATGGTTTTGATTATCATGTATTGAATACCTATTATTTTTGGACTAGTTTTACGACCCATGCAAATTACCATCACTATTCATTAACTCTCAAACAAATATAAGTGAAGAGCGAGAGCATATTATTTCTATAAAATTTACATACCACCGTGCTCAAAAAGATATAAGTGAAGTACTAGAGCAACTGCCAAGCTAAAAAAAATATAAGTGAAGCACATAGAGCATTCTAACAAATTATGATGAAGGCGTGTCTCTCTAAAATAACTGTGTCCAGAAAATGGTGATTGTCGCAAACTGAAAGTAAAAGCAAACAGAAGCAAACGACGCTCCAAGCAAAACTCATATCATGTGATGAATAAAAATGTATCTCCAAGTGACATACCGACGGATTCAGACGAAAGAGGGGATGCCTTCCGGGGCATCCCCAAGCTTAGATGCTTGAGTGTTCCTTAGAATATTACCCTGGGGTGCCTTGGGCATCCCCAAGCTTAGGCTCTTTTTACTCCTTATGCCGTGGTCCATCGTGATAACACCCAAAACATGAAAACTTCACTGGCACAAAACTTAACAAAACTTCATGAGATCCGTTAGTATAAGCAACATATTGAATACTTTAGGTACTGTTATAAATTGATTCCTATTTTTTTTGCATAATAGGTACTGTATTCTAACTTCTCCATGGCTTATACCCACTGATACAATCCATAGCATAATCAAAACAAGCAAACTATGCAAACAAAACAAAATCTATTTAAAACAGAACAGTCCGTAGAAATCTGCAAAGAGTCCATACTTCTGTGACTCTAAAACTTCTGATAAATTAGGAAAACGTGGAGAATTTTCATTTAAATACTGTGTAAAAATTTCAGATCATCATCACAGTCCAGTAAAAAATGAATATTCCTGTACGGGAGTCAAAAGTTTCTGTTTTTTCCAGCATCATTTCTACTCATCTTGTGAGTCATCCCAAAGGCTCTACTTGACAGAAACACTAATTAAAACATAAAAACATAATATTTACAGAGTAAATAATCATATTATCACAAACTAGCAGAAGGTAAAGAGCAAAAATAAACATAACTATTGGGTTGCCTCCCAACAAGCACTATTGTTTTATGCCCCTAGCTAGGCATAATGCATAGTTTCAAATGTTGTCATCTTTGATACACCACCCATAAGCGGATCTCATGATTGATTCATAAGGTGGTTTAATGATATTCCTAGGGAAATGTTCCATTCTTGTCTTTAATGGGAATTGGAACCTTATGTTTTTGATGTGGCTTGAGGCTGCGTGGGTATTTCCCCAAAGAGGAAGGAATGATGCAGCACATCGACGGTAAGTATTTCCCCCAGTTTACGAAACCAAGGTATCAATCCGTAAGTAAGATAATGCACCCACGTAAATAGTGTTGGGGAACGTTGCATGGGAAACAAAAAATTTCCTACGCACACGCAAGATCTATCCATGGTGATGAGCATCTACGAGAGGGAGAGTGGATTTACATACCCTTGTACATCGTACGGCTCGATAACGATCTCCACCTCCTTGATCCAGAAAACGAGGGTGGAGAGGTAGATGAGTTCTCCGGCAGCACAACGACATGGTGGTGGTGGTGAACTAATGTGGCAGGGCTTCGCCGAGCTCCGCCGAACTAATCTAGAGGAGAAACGATCTAGATGAAGATGAGGGCAACACATGGCAATTAGGGTTGGTGCTGCCCTAAAAAACCTCTAGTATATATAGGAGGGAGGGAGGAGGAGGCAACCCTAGGGTTGACCCTTGGCTTCGGCCGAAGTGGAGAGGAGGTGGAGGAGTCTACATCCAATCCTACTTCAAGTAGGATTGCAATCCTACTTGGAATCCTTCCCCACCTTGGTTTTTTTCCTTTCCTCCCACTCTAGCCGCATGGGCCTCTTGGGGATGGTTTGCCCAGACCACTAAGGGATAGTGCACCACCCCTCAGGCCCATGTGGCCTCCCAGCGTGGGTGGCCCCTCCCTATGGCCCTCCGACACCCCCCGTACACTACCGGAAATACCCGACACTTTGCCAGCGACCAAAACGGGACTTTCTACATATCAATCTTTACCTCCGGACCATTCCGGAGCTCCTCATCACATACGGGATCTCATATAGGACTCCGAACAACCTTCGGTCACCACCATATATAACTCAATACTACTGAAACATCACCGCACATTAATTGTGCAGACCCCGCGTGTCGTGGTTTTGCCACGGCAGATGCCCGAAGACTTAGGTTCAAGGCCATCGCTAAGGAGGTGGACTCAAAGGGGTTGATCGGGATGAGAGACACGATTTTACCCAAGTTCGGCCCCTCGGGAAGAGGTAAACTCGTACGTCCTGCTTTGTGTTGTATTGATGGAGTATCAATTACAAGGGAGCAAATTCGCTTGACTTAGCTATCATTCAATTGGGTTTCTGTCTAAGCCGCCCCAGGGACTCACCTTTATATAGGAGGTCGAGGCCCTGGGGTTACAAGAGTCCAAACCGACTCATACAAGGTATTCGACCCTGTCTCTAAGCCGCCTTGCCTTCTTGGGCAAGCCGTCTCCGGGCGGCTTACACGCCTGGGTCTGATGCCAACTTCTGTCTCTAGCTCTTCACCTTGGCCCATCTGGTAAGTCGCCATGTGTCCTCGCCTTCAATCTTTAGGCCCACCTTAAGGGTTTTGACTATGAGCCGCCAGGCATGACCCGGCCCCTCCCGGACGGGTCTCGCCATGGGGTCATATCCCCAACATTAGGCCCCAGATTGATTTGAATTCGTTCATGTCAATCTTCAATCTCACTTGGCGGCGAGTCTCATGTCTTTGTTGCCTAAAAGATAAAAACTCATAACCCGCCATGAATGACGTCATCTTGGATATGTCAAAAAGATTCTGTGACGTCGCAACGGATCGTCTCATTAAACATTCGGCCTGAAAATCAAGGTGTCCCTTTCGGTCAATCATCATCGTGCCTCCTTGATTCTCGCATGCATTGTTTCTATCCCATCTCATAAATAGGGAAACGAGGGGTCCCATTCCTTTCTCCGCCGCCACTCTCCATCTTCTTCCACTAGATGCTCGCACCACCGGACCTCACCATCATCTCCAACTCTGACCGCTGCATCAACCTGATTTGGTCCAGAGCTTCCTAAGCTCGTCCACATCCTCAAGGTTCGATTCCCACTCCTTGATAGATCTACAAACATCTGTATATATTTCCCCCGAGTTCGTCAGGTTTCTTCAATGTTCATCGCCGTTCATCCGAATGTTCTTGTAGTTTAGATGACGAATAGCCTTTTGGATCTCATAACGCTGCCTAATTCACACACCCATCTGCCCAATGATCTTGTCCTGCTCACTGTAGATCCACAACCCATTTCAATCTATACAATGGCCACCTGTTCTTCCACTGCTCTTTTTAGGTTTAGAAAATATATATTTATCTTCATCTGTAGATCTTGCAATTTTAGTTGTATAAGGCGAAAACCTGTTTGTCCACACTTAGAAATATTTTCAGTATTTGAAAGCACATTTGATCCCTTGGTGGTTTTGGTAATTCATAACAACATATAAGTCATTGAACTAATGTTTCCACCAAGTATGTTTAAGGAAAAGTTCAATGATGGGTTGGCAAAGAGATTGTGGAATACCCCAAGATGCAAAGAAATAGATTGGCTAAGACTCAAGCAAGAGGACTCTACATTTCATATTTGTGAGAAATCACTTTGAGCCCATAGGAAAGCCAATACTATTAAAAGGGGGTAAGGTTTTGTTGGTGAACAAAATGCTCATACGTGCACAAGTGATAGTCACCAAAGACACCCACAAACTCTTCCACCAAAGTGTGTCCAAAGCCAAACACTCAAAATCGGTGCAACCAACATTTCCATCCCGGTGCCACCGATTCCAAACCCTAGACAGACTCAGCCAAACCCTAGACCTTCGGTACAGCCGATACTGCTTCCGGTGCCATCGAGTTGGGCTGCCAACTTTCTGTTCCGCAAGTTCATAGTTTCGGACCCTCCGAGATTGTTGAATTGGTGTCACCGAGATTGAGCATTCTGACCGTTGGTCACCTTATCGGTGCAACCGATTTTCCTATATCGGTCTCACCGAGATTCAAAATTTGCCACTTTTTGGTCACTTCGGTACCATCGAGATTAACACATCGGTGTCACCGAGTTGGTCATTTTGTGTGTAACGATTGGATTTTTGGGGATGCCTATATATACCCCTTCACCACCACCTACTCGAGAGAGAAGCACTCAGAACCATTCCATACCTATCCTATTAGTTTTCTAAGAGAGAACCACCTACCCTTGTGTTGAGATCAAGATCTTCCACTCCAACCATATGGATCTTGATTTCTAGCCTCCCCAAGTTGCTTTCTACCAATCCCATCTCTTCTACCAAGCCATATATGTGAGATAGTGATTGTGTGTTGAGGAGTCTATCATCTTGAAGCACAAGAGCAAGGAGTTCGTCGACATTATCGAGCCTATTACCTTTTGGAGGGTGGTTCCTCTTAGATTGGTTAGGTGTCACTTGGGAGCCTCCTACTTCGTGTTGTGGAGTGAACCAAGAAGTTTGTAAGGGCAAGGAGATTTCCCACTTCATGAAAGATCTACCCATAGTGAGGCTAGTCCTTCATGGACGGAAGCCGTCATGGTATAGTCAAGGTTGCTTCTTCGTGGAACCCTCCGTGGGTGGAGCCCTCCGTGGACTCTCGCGACTGTTACCCTCTGTGGGTTGAAGACTCCATGAACGTGGATGTACGATAGCACCACCTATCGGAACCACGGGAAAAATCATCGTGTCACCAATTGTGTTTGCTTTTTCTTACCCTCTCTTTACTTACATGTGCAATGTATTTATTTTCGGATGCTACTGTTAGACATGCATGTGTAGGGTTTACTTGACATACTATGAATGCTAAAATCTGCCAAGAATTAAAATTGGGAAAAAGTAGTTTTTATTTGGTCAAGTAGTCTAATCACCCCCCTCTAGACCTACTTTCAATCCTACAAGTGGTATCAGAGCTTTGGTCTCCATTGCATTGGTTTCACAACCTAGGAGAAGTATGGCATCTAGTGAGGGAAATTATCACCGTTGAGGTCCATACTTTGATGGCACAAATCTTGCTAGTTGGAAGCACGAAATGAAAATGCATTTGCTTGGTCATAACCCCTCCATTTGGGCTGTTGTTCGTGTTGGCATGCATGGTGAATTCTTTGTGGAAGGAAAGGAACCCGATCGTGAAGCAACCGTGGATGAGCTGAAGATGTTGCAACTCAATGCTCAAGCATGTGACATTCTCTTCAATTGCCTATGCCCCAAAGAATTCAACAAGACCAGCCGTCTTGAGAATGCTAAAGAGATTAGGGATACTTTGATAGATATGCATGAAGGTATAGAGTCTATGAGAGAATCCAAGTTGGACGTTCTTCAAAGTCAACTTGACAAGTTCAAGATGAAGGATGGTGAAGGAGTCGCTGAGATGTACTCTAGGCTAGCTCTCATCACCAATGAGATTGCCGGCTTAGGAAGCGAAGAAATGACTGACAAATTCATCATCAAGAAGGTACTTTGAGCTTTGGATGATCGACATGACACCGTTTGCACATTGATCCAAATGATTCCCAACTACAAAGATCTCAAGCCAACGGAAGAGATTGGAAGAATTGTTTCTCATGAGATGACACTCAAAGACAAGGAAGAGCTTCACCACAAGTCTAGCAGTGCTTACAAAGCCACAAGTGATGATCCCCCTACCTCAAGCGACAACCTTGTCACAAATCAAGAGATAAGCCTCATGGTCAAAAAATTCAACAAGTTCTACAAGAATAGAAGCAAAGATCGAAGCTCCAACTCAAGATATGAAGAGAAGCGTTCATCAAGTCGTGACCGAAACTGCTACAATTATGGGAAGCCCGGACACTACTCCAATGAGTGCACGTCTCCTTACAAGAGGAAAGAAGAGTCACCAAGAAGACGAAGCTCAAGAGACGAGTCACCTCGAAGAGAGAGAAGGAGTAGAGATGATCATTATGAACGAAGACCCTCAAGGAGAAGTAGGGACTCAGAGAAGAAGGAAAAGCACACCAAGAGCTACTCAAGAAGGAAACATCAAGCTCATGTTTGTGAATGGGTTTCCGCCTCCGACTCCGACAACCACTCCGCGAGAAGCTATCACTCCAACTCCGACTATAGTCAAGATGAAGGTGTTGCCGGAATTGCACTAGTGACTACCAACTCCTATGATATATTTGATTCACCTAACGAAGGGAGTGGAAGTTGCTTCATGGCTAAAGTCCCCAAGGTATCACACCCAGAGTATCTTGATTTCAATAATGATGAAGATGATTTGTTAATTGAAGATGACTTGCTATTTGACAAAACTAGTAATGCTAGTCTAAATGAACTTGTTAGTACTCACTCTAGTGTAGATAAGTCGTGTGATGATGATAAGTTGGAAATAGAACGACTAACTCAAGAACTAAAAACTCTTAAGTTAGCTCATGAGTCAACTCTAGAAGATCATAGAGAGCTTGTAAGGACACATGAGAAGCTACGCTTTGAGAAGCTCAATTTAGAGCAAGAGCATGAGTTCCTTAAAGCTATCAATGACGATCTTCGAAAGAAGACTTCCTCTTATCTAGCAAAACGACTTCTCTCATCTACATTCATGTCACAAGTTAAGTCTAAGAAAGCTAGTAACAAAGGGAAGAAAGGTTCTTCAACTAGTAGCAATAAAAATGATAAATCCTATGATATTGCTTCTAGTAGTTCTCTTGATCCCACTAACTCTTCTCTTAGCCAAGTTACACTTGAGCAAGAAAATGAACTCTTGAAAGGGATCATAGAGAAAGGTATCTACACGAGTCTTGAAGGGTGCAAACAATTTGAGGAGATTGTACGCAAGTACGGAGGATACCAGAAAAATCGTGGTGTTGGCTACTTGAACGCTAATGGAGTTGAGTGGGAAGAAGGTCAATACCCCAATCCCAAGTTTGTTCCTCAAAAGGAAAAGTATGAAAATGCTCTCCCCAAGGTAACAAAATCTCAAGATGACCTTCCACCACAAGACATGAAGCTCAAGGACAAGAACAAGCTTCAAGAGGACATTGACTCATATGAAGATGAATCCCAAGCTTTGGTGAAGTGGGTTCCCAAGGCTACTACAAGATCAACTTCTACAAGTGATACTTCAACACCAAGGATCCCCGTCAACTTGACGTGGGTCCCCAAGAAGAAGAACTAGAGAGTTCTTGAGGGGTGACTCTGCCAATGAAATTCACTCATATTCATTATTGGCAAGAACTAGTTGCAAACAACATCAACATTATGCAATAGTTCAAGGAGTCACACATTCCCTCAAAGATAAGAAAGGGACAAGGTAATCAAAAAATCAATGTACATAATCACATATGGTTTGCACTCCATGTCCATAGATATCCTTGTATTTGTCTCTTGTGTGTTGGGACTAACCCATGTAGGTGAGAAGAGTATTGAAACAACAAGTATGCTCCCAACTCTTAATGATCTTCATCAACTTTGAGCATCCACCACTACCTCACCAACATGAATCCTTCTTCGACAAAACCCAATGTTATCTTATCCCTCTTATGGGGGGATGTCACATCTAGGGGGAGCTTTACTCTAAGACTTGAGTTAACGCATCGCATAAGAATGTGACAAAATTAAATGCCTTATGTGAAAGTGGTAACCCCACTTGTGCTTAAACGGTGAGTATGACCTATGATCAAGTATTCTTACTTGGATCCTAAGTCAATATACTCATATATAGATGACTCCGTCATCGCCAAAGTGCTTGTTAGATGCTATTGTGTTTGTGCATGTTTGCCATGATTTCATTTGACATCTTATTGAGTGAGCATGTTGGTCTTCATTTATTTACTCATTCGAGGATATCCAATTGTTGCTATTTGGCTTTTCATATTTATTTGCCCATTGGATATACAAGAATGCCCAGGAACACTTCTTTAGCTATATATGCTTTCTGACCTCATACTCTATTCATGCTGCATCACAAAATTTGAACAAGTGATTTTCGATCCCTCTGTGTGTGGAGCACTCGGAGTTCCGTATAGACAAGGACTGACCATTAAAACCTCCCAAGTGCATCTTGGTGGAACCAACCCCAAAATCTCGGTCTCACCGAATTCCTAGGGTTGATCTGGATTTCTTGCCTCGGTACTACTGATTCCATATTCTCGGTTACACCAAGTTTCCCTGTCAGCTGACAGTTGAGAAACTCGGTGACACTGAAAATTTAGAATCGACATCACCAACAGTGAAGGGTATATATTTGGTGGTCTCGACGGTTTGAAATTTCATTCTTCAAACTGTCGCGCCCCAAGCCCTAAGCTGCCGCAGAAGGACCCCCTGGTCGTCGCCCTTGTCTTCCCGCACTCCTTTGCCACTGGGAATCGCCGCCGTCGATGAAATCTTCGCCCCGTCGCTGCCGTAGCGCATCCGTCACCGAGCTAGGGTACAGATTGGGCCCCCTCTTGCGCTCCAACCTCCGATTCTTGCACATTAGGTTTTCTCCATTATCAAGCCACAGTTTGAGATCGTTCTATCCACAAGATAAACTCTATAGTCTAGCGAATCGAAAAATTCTAGGTTTAGTTGCCCGTGAAGTTGCATCTCGGTGATACCGAGTCAGAAAAATCGGTTCCACCGATTGCCTTTTTGTTCTACTAAGGACAGAACTCGGTGAGATTGAGTGACATGTTTTGGTCTAACCAAAACTATTGCCAAGTTTCGGTTAAGAGTTTTATGAGTCTCGGCAACATTGAAATGTTTGACTTGGTGACACCGAAATCCAATTTTGTAGTGAACTATATCTATAATTCTTCTGTTCAAACTTTCAAAAACCAGCTGAACATTTTGTGATGACTTATCCTATTCCACTCTTCTATACTCTCTTCACAGGGTCAGCATGTCAGGGTCAGATAGTCAGAACTTGGCAGAGCAGAATGTTGAGATGAGTTCAGGCACTAGTCCTGAGTCCAATTCCTTTTCAGATCCAGGCACTCCCAGTTCTCATGGGTTGCCTAAGGCTGCAAAAAGGACCAAGAAAAGACTCAACTCTTATGAAGAAGATTCAGATTTTGTCCCATCAGAGATTCTTGCCAAGAAGCAAGAGAAGGCTGATAGGAAGGATGCCAATGAGGCCACCTCATCCAGAAAGATGGTCCGCAAAATTTATGCACCTACAGAAACCTTCAAAGCACATGAGAGTGCTAGGGCGACAGTGTCTGTTGAAGTCCCCAAGAAAGCATTGCCTAAAAAGGCAGGAGATAAGAAGACATCCAGGAAGAGGATCATCCGCGTGCAAGGCAGGCCTACCTCCATGTTTGAGGATCCATAGGAGGCTGCTGCTTCTAGTGCTGCTGCTGAGGAGGAAGAGGAGGAACCTGCTGCTCAGGCCCCTCCTAAGAAGAAGGCCAAGAAACTGTTGGCTGATGCTATGCCCAAGCCAGGCCCCTCCAAGAGCACCAAGGAAACTTCAAACAAAGCTGCTGAACAGAAGTCCAAGAGGACTACCAGAGACATACCTGCTTCTGAGAAGAACAATAAGTCCATTTTCACAGAAGTGATTGATGATGATGATGCTATGTCTGTTCTGATGAAGCTCAGACCTCACCTTCTAGTTCATCATGCCAGCCACCTAGTTGCTGAGGATATGAAGAAGAGGAAGGATTCAGGCTTGATGGCATGGAAAGCTGTTGATCCATGTGCCTAGAGGATAAAGACTGTTGTTGATTACAGGTTTTACATGAAGGAGCAGCAAGACTTCTATGACATAGTGTTGCTAGACAAGAGCCCAGTAGTCAGTGATATGAGATATGTTGACTGGAAATATATCAAGGAAAATGAGAACTACTTTCCATGTGTCCAAAATAATCTTCACTGCATTGGACTTGATGAGTTTGTTGGCAGAGAGTTCACTACCTGGAATGATGAGATGATCATGCAATTCTACTCCACTACACATTTCTATGGAGATGGTAGGATTGTCTGGATGATTGAAGGAGCGAGATATGAATCTACTGTTTATAAGTGGGCTACCATCTTAGGAGTCCCAAAGGTTCAGGATGCAGATTTGGATGTCTACACAGAATCCAAGGAGAGCCACAATGCCATGAAGGACATGTATAATCCTATCCCAGCAGACAAAGTGCAATCTCACAAGCTTGGCTCCATCTACTTTTTCCAGCCAGGTCTCCGTACCATGAACACCATCCTGAGGCATACCTTGATGCCCAAGTCTGGAGATGAGTAGATGATTCATGGATACTCCATCAACATGCTCATGCATCTTGATTGTCACACCAGGGTTCGAGTGATGGACTTGATTGTAGAGACTATAAAGAGGGTTGCTGCTGATCAGAAGCGCTCATGCTGTTACACACCCTATATCCAGATGCTTATCAACTCTCAGCTTGAGAAGCACATCTTTGCTCTAGACAGTCCCCATTTGCCACTTTAGCCGGACCTTGAGGCTAACGTTGTGGTGATGGACCCAGATCATCCCACATCAGCTGCAGCTCAGGCACATGCAGAGGCACAAGCAGAGGCAGCTCGAGACACTAGTGCTCAGGTTCCCAGGTCCAGGAACAAGCAGATGGATCTTTTGATCACTACTGTCCTGGAGATGAAGAAGGACATCAAGACCATCATGGATACTCAGGAGAGCCTTGCAAACATTATTAATGATAGAGTGAAAAATATGAATGACAAGGTTGATGGGCTGACTAAGACAGTCAATGAGCTCAAGAAGGAGGTTGATGAAGCCCCAATCCATCGCACCTCTTCAGAGTCTGAGTCTTGTGATGATGATGAGGAAAGTCCACCTGTCAGGACAACTGTCCAGTTCATGACTAAGGCCAGGACTCCTACAATACCAGCTCTAGAGATGAGGCCTTCATGTTTTGCTCCAGCCATAGTTTCTTCAGCTCCATCAACTCCAGTGCCTCCATTATCTACTCCAGCTCCATCCAGGACTTCAGCAGAAGTCTTCGCCGACGCAGTTCTCTCGTCTCCGCCATCGACGACCCGAGGAGATCAGCCGTAGAACGATTAGATATATTCCTTTGAACTTTTTGGTAACTTGTTGCCAAAGGGGGAGAAGTGTATATAGATCTTAGGCTTCAAGTGAGAGAGTGTCTGTCTTTATTTTCTATTTTACAAAATGTTTGGTTCTTTTGGTTTGATGTGAGATACTTTTGTGTTTGTGTGTGATCATACGTTGTTATGAGTGTTGCTACTATTTCCTATCATTTGATGATTATGTGATGATCATTCACTTTGCTCGTTGTGTTGTGCTATGTCATTAATTCTAGTTATTCTCGCACACCACCAAGATGTATGTGACATGGAAGAAGTGCCCCATGTACCTAATCGATTGTGCATTTGCATTCAAATGCAAATTCAAAATAATGCACAAATTTAGGGGGAGCTCTTGCTTATCACATACTTCTCAAAGCAACGATTATATTCATTGATTATATCATATGTCAAGGCTTTGATCTATATGTTGTCATCAATGATCAAAAAGGGGGAGATTGAAAGCACATTTGCTCCCTTGGTGGTTTTGGTAATTCATAACAACATATAAGTCATTGAACTAATGTTTCCACCAAGTATGTTTAAGGAAAAGTTCAATGATGGGTTGGCAAAGAGATTGTGGAATACCCCAAGATGCAAAGAAATAGATTGGCTAAGCCTCTAGCAAGAGGACTCTACATTTCACATTTGTGAGAAATCACTTTGAGTCCATAGGAAAGCCAATACTATTAAAAGGGGGTAAGGTTTTGTTGGTGCACAAAATGCTCATACGTGCACAAGTGATAGTCACCAAAGACACCCACAAACTCTTCCACCAAAGTCTGTCCAAAGCCAAACACTCAAAATCTGTGCAACCAACATTTCCATCTCGGTGCCACCGATTCCAAACCTTAGATAGACTCAACCAAACCCTAGACCTTCGGTACAACCGATACTGCTTTTGGTGCCACCGAGCTGGGCTGCCAACTTTCTGTTACGCAAGTTCACAGTTTTGGTCCCTCCGAGATTGTCGAATCGACGTCATCGAGATTGAGCATTCTGACTGTAGGAGATATGCCCTAGAGGCAGTAATAACAGTTATTTTGTATCTCCAAAGTTTGTAATGAATGTTTATGTTCCATGCTATAACTGCAATGATTCTCGAGTCTACAAATTAAACGAGGCTTGGAGGGAAACCCATGTGCACGTGTGGTATAATAAACGGTGAATTGTATTCCTAGTCTTGCCTCTAAGACTGGCTCAAGTGTTGCATGATGGTCCTGTTTTCCTGATCATGGGCATGGCTATGCCAGCAATTTTGAGGATGCGATGTTGGTAGAACACTCGTGTTGAATCGATCCGAATTGATGTTATGCTATGAGATACATTTTTCACAAGTTAATGGTTAATAACACAGAGATGGTTAACGTTTGCATAATTCCTTAGACCATGAGAGTATCGAGTTTCTTCATGCTTGCTTCATGAACTTTGGGGTTTGTTAAACGTCATCCGTAAATGGGTGGCTATTACGGCGGCTTACGGGTTCATGGAAAAGTATGTCAAGTAACTTGATAGCTCAAGATTGGGATTTGCTCCTCCGACGATGGAGAGATATCTCTGGGCCCTCTCGGCGTTACGGTATCCATCATCGTCTGGCCAGACACTTTGTGATTTGATCACGGGGATGCTGGAACACGGGAACGAGAAAAGAGAACAATACCGGCAACGAGGTAACTGGCATAGTGGACAAGTTGTTGATCCACGAGGATGCCTACATGTCTCACCTCGGGTAATTGTTAACATATCGCGAAGCAACAGGAATAGCTCACGGCAACTAGAGGTTCACTCGAATATTCATTCGTGTGGGTATAGGGGTTAATATGGGTGTCCACGGCTCCGATGTTGATCATTGATCGGAAGGAGTTCCGGGTCATGTCTATGCTTCACCGAACCTATAGGGTCACACACTTAAGGTTCATCTATCTGTTGAATACTAGACAGGGAGTCTGAGAGAAAATCACCGAAAAGTTTCGGACACCGGAAAAGTTTCGGACAGCGGAAAAGTTCTGCAGACAGGTCACCGGAACAGTTTCGGTGAAACTGAAAAGTTGTTTCAGGGGATACCAAAAAGTCAAATTGGTTTTGGCACATGCCTGATAATTCTTGAAGGGTGCCAGAATCGTTCTGGAAACTTTCTGGAATTTTCCGGGATGAAACCGGAAATATTCCGGAGCTGCCGGAACCACTTCAGATGCTTTTCGCAGATGAAAATCACTATTCCGGAATTGTTCCGGATCGCATTGAAAATTATTTTAGTGGGGTACTAGAATTGTTCTAAGCCCACATAAATATTTTCAGTTCGAGCGGACGCTGAAAAATGTCGCCGTGAATAGTGAAAGTGCTTTTTGGACTACTTCATGGAAATCCACCTTTCGGGGCTTTGCTCCAAAAGATCTTGGGGATGACATGGATGGATTGGGGCCATTTTTGGGGCCCCACATGAGGTTGTGGCCGGCCACATGGTGGACTCCTTCATGGAGTCCCTCTTGTTCCTTGGTTTCACTTTTATGCCCTTGTGGAAGGACTTCATTCATGTGCATTTTGGGTTTTATTGTAAAACCACCCTACCCCTTGGTTTTCCTATAAATAGGAGGTGAGTGGGCTGCCATTTCATCATCCTTGTGCTCTCATACACATGCTTTGCTTTGCAAGCTCTCTCTCTCTCTCCCTCCCACGAAAAGAGTCTTTCGTAGAGCCGGAAGGCTGTCTGGGTTCCGGCAGGAACTAGTTCTGGACGGCGAAGCCCTGCCGGATAGATGACACTGTATGTGTGCAACCCCATAGAGAGGTCGTAGTTTCGATCTTTTGCCCGAGGGGCTGTTCGTGTGTCCTCCCGTAGGGCTGTCCGAGTCTTCGTTCGAGTTTCGAGGGTCCTCCCGAAGGGCTGTCCGCGACATCGTCCGGGGGACTGTCCGACCGCCTCCCGAAGGGCTGTCCGACGAGGGAGTACATCCTCGCGGTTGGGAGGTTGTAAAATCCTAGCTGCGGGGATCTGCACCAACGATCTCCACCGACTCTTCTTCCGCTGCGCTTCGAGTCGGTACGGATCAGATCAAACCTTGTATGCAGTCTCCATAGTGGTCCTGGGCGTGCTCGCTATACCGGAAATTTTTGTTTTCTGTCGCGTTCCCCAACAGTGGCATCAAGAGCCAGGCTATGAGTAGATGCATGTTATGATCTAGAATACATGAGATTTATGGGAATTGCATAGTATAATTTTGTAGTAGATGAGATCTATTGCTGAAAATTATTTGTGCGGGTAGCAGATGAAATCTGTTACCCGATGTTCCTGTTGCTTCCCGTGAATTTGCGTAGTCCATATCTTGACGGAATGGTGGAATCTTACAAATTTTTGACAAACCGCGATCCTTTCATGCTGCTCCTGAGTATGCTGATTGACAGATCAACGAAGTGCTAACAGTTCTTTGGGTTCCACCATAGTCAAAAGAAATATGGATGTTTCGCAGATGAAAGGGCAATGCAGATATGTCTGCACGGGGGTCACGCGTATGACGAAGTTTAGTATGGGGCTCGAGATTTTATCATCTCGTGTTTCATACACCCTGGAAAGTTAATCTAGCAACTTGAATTATCATACTTGATGATAAACGTTGGTAGCTACGGTTTGAGTCAAAACCTTAGAAGCCACGTAAAATAAAATTTTGTATAAACCGATTAGAGGCGTCTAACTTGGTTTTGCAGGATGGTTTGCATATGATGTGGTATAGCAAAGCTCATATTCAATTTTGATTATGTATGAGATGGCTATATGATGTAATTAACATGACCTGCGTGTCATGATTTGGCATGATGGCTGGAGCCATATGATTGCACTTTAATGACCTGCGTGTCAACCTTATGTAATGCACTTATTTTATTAGCTATAGAGATAGCAATATTATCTGGTGCATCGACAAGGTGGTGGCAATCTTCGCAAAGGTGAACACCGAAGCGAATGCCGAAGACGAAGAAATACTTGACTTCTCTGTCAGAAGGGGCTACACCATATCATGCTATTATGAATTGCCTGAGATGTTTATCCCTCTTGATGCACCCTTCTTAATTGCGCGGTAGTCGCTTTTTATTAGGGTGATCTCTCACTTAGAATATCAAGTAGTTAGTGTTCTCCCAAGTGTAGCACCGTCACAGCACCTATCTCTTCGGGGTATCACATGGTTACATGGGTACGAACGATTAGAGAAGTGTGAGGCGGGTGAGTTGAGACCTCGCAGCGAGATCACTTGGTTGTCTTGACGTTCAGGCATGAAAGTCATGAGCTCGGAACACATGCATCGAAAGATGAACAAGAGTCACATAGAGATGTGATTGGCAAGTTGGCCTACCAATTGAAATTCTCGTCACTTGAGATGGTTACATCCTTGACGCTGAATTGAAAGTTGGGTCTTGCATCACTCACAATCAATTATGAGAGATATTGATTTGAGTGGGAGTGCACCTTAGAATAAAAATTATTTATTCACTAGTGCCAAAAATCATTATGAACAAAGTCTAAATGAACTTGTGTTTTCCGTTGTAGATCAAATGGCTCGCAACACCGCGTTCAACTTAGGCCCTATGTTAGAGAAAGAGAAGTTAGCTGCGAATGGAAACAACTATGCGGACTGGGTCCGTACCCTGAGGATTGTCCTCCGGGGTGCTAAGAAAGTGTATGTGCTTGACGGACCTCTTCCTCCTAAACCGGCGGCAACAGTCGCGACAGACATACAAAATATCTGGGCCACTAAGGATGATGATTACAACTTAGTGCAGTGCCTCATGCTGTCTTGCATGAGTTTAGAGCTTCAAAAACGTTTTGAATTCCATAACTCCTTTGATATGATCAAGGATCTGGATGCTCTTTACAAGTTTAATGCATGGTCTGAACGTTTTGACATCATGAAAATGATGGCGGAGACCAAGATGGCTGAGGGCAGTTCAGTTGGCGAGCACGTAGTAAATATGATTGGCTACGCTGAAAGGCTTAAAATCCTGGAATTCCCACTTCCAGAAGAGCATGTTATGGACTTGTTGCTAGGTTCACTCCCCCCGTCTTATGGAGGTTTTATCATGAACTACAACATGAATGGGATGGACAAAACAGCAAATGAGGTGCTTGCCATGCTAAAAACTGCTGAAGGAGGACTGCAGAAAAATCGCAAGCAAGTGTTGCTTGTGAATAAAACTGCCAGTTTCAAAAAGAAAGGCAAGCCAAAGAAGGGCAAGGGCGCCGGTAAGACTGGTTTCCAACACAAATCTAAGGGCGGAGCCAAGAATGAAACTGAGTGCTTCTACTGCAAGGGCACAGGACACTGGAAGAGAAACTGCAAGAAGTATCTGGAAGATAAGAAGTCCGGAAAAACCGGAAAAGGTATAATTGTTATACAAGTTAATGTCATTGACGTTTTGCTTGCTAGCGAAAATTCTAAGTCTTGGGTATTTGATACCGGATCGGTTGCTCACATTTGCAACTCGATACAGGGGCTTCAGAAGGTGCGCAAGCTGGCAAAGAATGAAGTCGTGATGCGTGTCGGGAACGGCGCTGGGATCGCCGCTCAAGCCGTCGGCATTATGCCTCTACGTCTCCCTTCAGGATTTATTTTGGAACTTAGTAACTGTTATTTTGTTCCGTTATTGTGTAGAAACATTATCTCTGGATCATGTTTAGTACACGATGGGTACTCCTACAAGTCCGAGAACAATGGTTGTTCACTTTATTGTAAGGATATGTTTTATGGATTTGCACCCATTGTTGGGGGCCTTTTCATACTGAATCTTGATTGTGTAAATGATGTCTTTAATGTGAATGCTAAACGCCTTAAGAAGGCTGATACCACCACCACTTACTTGTGGCACTGTCGGCTTGGCCACATCGGAAAGAAACACATGCAAAGACTCCATAAAGATGGAGTTTTACCGTCCCTTGATTTTGAATCATTTGACACATGTGAAGCTTGCTTGATGGGAAAAATGACCAAGACGCCGTTCACGGGTCATCCTGAACGGGCGGGTGAATTATTGGAAATAATACATAGTGATGTATGTGGTCCAATGAACACGGCCGCACGGGGTGGGTATTTTTACTTCGTGACTTTTACTGATGATTTAAGTCGGTATGGCTATATCTACTTGATGAAGCATAAGTCGGAAACCTTTGAAAAGTTCAAAGATTTTCAGAATGAGGTAGAAAATCATCGTGACAAAAAGATTCAGTTTCTGCGGTCTGATCGCGGAGGCGAATATCTTAGTCATGAGTTTGGCCAACATCTGAGTGACCGTGGAATCGTTTCACAGCTTACGCCTCCCGGAACTCCACAGCGAAACGGAGTGTCGGAACGACGTAACTGAACCCTGTTAGACATGGTAAGGTCGATGATGTCTCTTACAGATCTACCGATATCTTTTTGGGGTCACGCACTACTCACTGCCACTTATACATTAAACAGAGCGCCGTCTAAGTCTGTTGAGACGACACCACATGAGATGTGGTGTGGGAAGATACCTAGTGTGTCGCATCTCAAGGTTTGGGGTTGTGAGGCATACGTAAAACGTTTACAGCCAACCAAACTAGAACCTAGATCAGACAAATGTTACTTTGTAGGTTATCCAAATAACACCATTGGATATTCCTTCTACCACCAGTCCGAAGGCAAAATGTTTGTCGCAAAGGTTGCACACTTTCTCGAGAAAGAATTTCTCGCTAAAGAATTGAGTGGGAGGACAGTACAACTTAATGAGATTAGTGAATCTTTGGCAACCATTGATATGGCTAAGGAACTGGAAGTAATTCCACAAATTATCCCTACAACCGAGCTGGAAGTTGTCGCATGTGATGCGGAAACTTCAGACAATGTTGTTACTGAACCGCGCAGATCAGGTAGGGCTATCCAGCCACCTGAGTGGTTCCATAACGAAATCTTCATTCTTGAAGACGATGAACCTGCGCACTACAAGGAAGCGATGGCGGGGCCTAGCTCAAGGGAATGGCACAAGGCCATGAGATCCGAAATGGAATCCATGTACGAAAACCAAGTTTGGAACTTGGAAGAACTTCCAGATGGCGTAAAACCCATTGGTTGCAAATGGATTTTCAAAAGAAAGACGGACGCGGATGGTAACATTACTATCCACAAAGCTAGACTTGTCGCGAAAGGGTTCACGCAAGTTCCAGGAGTGGACTACGACGAGACTTTCTCGCCCGTAGCTATGCTTAGGTCTGTTCGGATATTACTAGCAATTGCTGCTTATTTCGATTATGAAATATGGCAGATGGATGTCAAAACGGCTTTCCTAAATGGAAACCTTGAACAGGATGTATACATGATACAACCAGAAGGTTTTGTCGATCCTAAGAATGCTGGAAAGGTATGTAAGCTTCAGAAAGCCATTTATGGTCTGAAGCAAGCATCAAGGAGCTGGAACATTCGTTTTGATGAAGTGGTCAAAGAGTTTGGCTTCATCAGGAACGATGAAGAATCTTGTGTTTACAAGAAGTTTAGTGGGAGCGCAAAAGCATTTCTAATCTTGTATGTGGATGACATATTGTTGATTGGAAATGATGTGAATTTTCTTAGCGAAATAAAAGACTCATTGAAAAGGAGTTTTTCAATGAAAGACTTAGGTGAAGCGGCATATGTATTGGGCATCAGGATCTATAGAGATAGATCAAGACGCCTAATAGCTCTTAGCCAAAGCACGTACATTGACAAGGTGTTGAAAAGGTTCAACATGGAGAACTCCAAGAAAGGCCTACTCCCCATGTCACCTGGCACAGTGCTTTGCAAGAATGAGAGTCCTCGGACCCTCGATGAGCGAGTACAAATGAATGATATTCCATATGCTTCGGCAGTTGGTTCTATTATGTATGCCATGCTATGTACAAGACCGGATGTTTCCTATGCGCTAAGTGTTAGCAGCCGGTACCAAGGTGATCCAGGATTGGAACACTGGGCCGCAGTCAAGGGTATTCTTAAGTACCTCAGAAGGACCAAGGATTTACTCCTTGTGTACGGAGGTGATGAAGAGCTCATTGTAAGTTGTTACACTGATGCAGGCTTCATGACAGACCCAGATGACTTCAAATCTCAATCTGGCTATGTTTTCATATTGAACGGCGGTGCAGTTGATTGGAAAAGTTCCAAACAAAAGACTGTGGCGGATTCTACGACGGAGGCGGAATATGTTGCTGCTTCTGAAGCCTCCAAGCAAGCTGTCGGTATCAAGCAATTTCTTGAAGACCTTGGTGTGGTTCCAAGTGCTCTGGACCCGGTGGAGATCTATTGTGATAATAGTGGCTCCGTGGCTCAGGTAAGGGAGCCATGTTCGCACCATAAGACAATGCATATTCAACGCAAATATAAACTCATTCGACATCATGTCGAAGAAGGTTTAGTGAAAGTACGCAAAGTTCACACGGATCTGAATGTGTCAGACCCGATGACAAAGCCTCTACCACGAGCAAAGCATGAGCAACACCGGATAGCCATTGGTGTTAGGGAAGCCATGTAACTGGATTATGACTCTAGTGCAAGTGGGAGTCTGTAGGAGATATGCCCTAGAGGCAGTAATAACAGTTATTTTGTATCTCCAAAGTTTGTAATGAATGTTTATGTTCCATGCTATAACTGCAATGATTCTTGAGTCTACAAATTAAACGAGGCTTGGAGGGAAACCCATGTGCACGTGTGGTATAATAAACGGTGAATTGTATTCCTAGTCTTGCCTCTAAGACTGGCTCAAGTGTTGCATGATGGTCCTGTTTTCCTGATCATGGGCATGGCTATGCCAGCAATTTTGAGGATGCGATGTTGGTAGAACACTCGTGTTGAATCGATCCGAATTGATGTTATGCTATGAGATACATTTGTCACAAGTTAATGGTTAATAACACAGAGATGGTTAACGTTTGCATAATTCCTTAGACCATGAGAGTATCGAGTTTCTTCATGCTTGCTTCATGAACTTTGGGGTTTGTTAAACGTCATCCGTAAATGGGTGGCTATTACGGCGGCTTACGGGTTCATGGAAAAGTATGTCAAGTAACTTGATAGCTCAAGATTGGGATTTGCTCCTCCGACGATGGAGAGATATCTCTGGGCCCTCTCGGCGTTACGGTATCCATCATCGTCTGGCCAGACACTTTGTGATTTGATCACGGGGATGCTGGAACACGGGAACGAGAAAAGAGAACAATACCGGCAACGAGGTAACTGGCATAGTGGACAAGTTGTTGATCCACGAGGATGCCTACATGTCTCACCTCGGGTAATTGTTAACATATCGCGAAGCAACAGGAATAGCTCACGGCAACTAGAGGTTCACTCGAATATTCATTCGTGTGGGTATAGGGGTCAATATGGGTGTCCACGGCTCCGATGTTGATCATTGATCGGAAGGAGTTCCGGGTCATGTCTATGCTTCACCGAACCTATAGGGTCACACGCTTAAGGTTCATCTATCTGTTGAATACTAGACAGGGAGTCTGAGAGAAAATCACCGAAAAGTTTCGGACACCGGAAAAGTTTCGGACAGCGGAAAAGTTCCGCAGACAGGTCACCGGAACAGTTTCGGTGAAACTGAAAAGTTGTTTCAGGGGATACCAAAAAGTCAAATTGGTTTTGGCACATGCCTGATAATTCTCGAAGGGTGCCAGAATCGTTCTGGAAACTTTCTGGAATTTTCCGGGATGAAAACCGGAAATGTTCCGGAGCTGCCGGAACCACTTCAGATGCTTTTCGCAGATGAAAATCACTATTCCGGAATTGTTGCGGATCGCATTGAAAATTATTTTAGTGGGGTACTAGAATTGTTCTAAGCCCACATAAATATTTTCAGTTCGAGCGGACGCTGAAAAATGTCGCCGTGAATAGTGAAAGTGCTTTTTGGACTACTTTATGGAAAGCCACCTTTTGGGGCTTTGCTCCATAAGATCTTGGGGATGACATGGATGGATTGGGGCCATTTTTGGGGCCCCACATGAGGTTGTGGCCGGCCACATGGTGGACTCCTTCATGGAGTCCCTCTTGTTCCTTGGTTTCACTTTTATGCCCTTGTGGAAGGACTTCATTCATGTGCATTTTGGGTTTTATTGTAAAACCACCCTACCCCTTGGTTTTCCTATAAATAGGAGGTGAGTGGGCTGCCATTTCATCATCCTTGTGCTCTCATACACATGCTTTGCTTTGCAAGCTCTCTCTCTCTCCCTCCCACGAAAAGAGTCTTTCGTAGAGCCGGAAGGCTGTCTGGGTTCCGGCAGGAACTAGTTCTGGACGGCGAAGCCCTGCCGGATAGATGACACTATATGTGTGCAACCCCATAGAGAGGTCGTAGTTTCGGTCTTTTGCCCGAGGGGCTGTTCGTGTGTCCTCCCGTAGGGCTGTCCGAGTCTTCCTTCGAGTTTCGAGGGTCCTCCCGAAGGGCTGTCCGCGACATCGTCCGGGGGACTGTCCGACCGCCTACCGAAGGGCTGTCCGACGAGGGAGTACATCCTCGCGGTTGGGAGGTTGTAAAATCCTAGCTGCAGGGATCTGCACCAACGATCTCCACCGACTCTTCTTCTGCTGCGCTTCGAGTCGGTACGGATCATATCAAACCTTGTATGCAGTCTCCATAGTGGTCCTGGGCGTGCTCGCTATACCGGAAATTTTTGTTTTCTGTCGCGTTCCCCAACACTGACCGTTGGCACCTTATCGGTGCAACCGAGATTCCTATATCGGTCTCATCGAGATTCAAAAGTTGCCACTTTTTGGTCACTTCAGTACCACCGAGATTAACACATTGGTGTCATTGAGTTGGTCATTTTGTGTGTAACGGTTGGATTTTTGGGGATGCCTATATATACCCCTTCACCACCACCTACTCGAGAGAGAAGCACTCAGAACCATTCCATACCTATCCTATCGATTTTCTGAGAGAGAACCACCTACCCTTGTGTTGAGATCAAGATCTTCCACTCCAACCAAATGGATATTGATTTCTAGCCTCCCCAAGTTGCTTTCCACCAATCCCATCTCTTCTACCAAGCCATATCTATGAGAGAGTGATTTTGTGTTGAGGAGTCTATCATCTTGAAGCATAATAGCAAGGCGTTCGTCGACATTACCGAGCCTATTACCTTTTGCAGGATGATGCCTCCTAGATTGGTTAGGTGTCGCTTGGGAGCCTCCTACTTCGTGTTGTGGAGTGAACCAAGAAGTTAGTAAGGGCAAGGAGATCACCCACTTTGTGAAGATCTACCCATAGTGAGGCTAGTCCTTCGTGGACGGAAGCCGTCATGGTATAGTCAAGGTTGCTTCTTCGTGGAACCCTCCATAGGTGGAGCCCTCCGTGGACTCTCGCGACCATTACCCTCTGTGGGTTGAAGACTCCATGAACGTGGATGTATGATAGCACCACCTATCGGAACCACGGGAAAAATCATCGTGTCACCAATTGTGTTTGCTTTTTTACCCTCTGTTTACTTACATGTGCAATGCCTTTATTTTCTGTTGCTATACTCTTAGACATGCATGTGTAGGGTGTACTTGACATACTATGAATGCTAAATTTTGCCAAGAATTAAAATTGGGAAAAAGTAGATTTTATTTGGTCAAGTAGTCTAATCACCCCCCTCTAGACCTACTTTCGATCCTACGGTATTGTCTTGTCCATTTAACCTGCCATCACGCTGCCGGCTCTCTGATAAATATGACGACGGCTTAGAACTTAACCAGGACCCACCTTGGCATCATCATTGCTTTAGCCATAGACGTCTTAAATACGTAGCGTTTCTAACCTGCCACACCTTGCGTCCTTTCACAGTTTAACCTGCCATCATGTCGAAAGCTCCTGCATCTTGTGATTGGGTTGGCTCGAGAGTCACCGAGCCGCTTTTGCATGACTTCGTAGAGATGGGGTCTTGCCAGCTTAGGACATTATTCATTGGCGGGTTCTAGGGCAAGAAATCAGACCCACCCCTCAGGAAGGGGAAGTTGTCATATTTACTGGTCACCTCCTCCGAGGTTTTAGCCTGCCCGGGTCAAAAAAATTCCGAGATGTCCTTTACTTCTTCAAGGTTCATCCACAAGACATAGGCCCCAATTCTGTCACCAACATGTGCCAGTTTCAAGTCTTATGTGAAGCATATCTACAAGAAGAGCCGTCTATTGACCTCTTTCGCGATTTATTTTACATCAACCGCCAAATTGAAGTGGCGGCTGAACCGAGTTTGGAGCTCAGAGGCGTCTCTATCCAGAGGTAGAGAGATATGCCATATCCAGCGGCTATCTTGCCGAGTCACCCCAAAGACTAGAACAAAACTTGGTTCTATTGCAAGGATACTTCCCCAAAAGAAGAAAAGTCGCTGCCGGGTTATCGCCCTATCCGGCTTTGCACCTCTACCGAGCATCCAGACCGGATGTCCGCCGTAGAGAGAGTAAAATATGCTCAGGCCTTCACCAAAATCAAGGCCTTAACGGCTAACGGCTTGATTGGAGTTGATATAACCCGTTGCTTGGTCTCCTGGAGGATCTTGACGCTGAGCCGACAGGATAAACTCATGTGCGAATATACGGGTGCGGTGGATGACCCTCTTCGTTTCAACACCACCCCTCTGACAGAGCAAGATATTAATTCCACCATCAAGTGACTTCTAGGCAAACCTCAAGATATTTGCAACAAAACCGGCTTGAAACCTTTATGCATCAAGAACTCGGCTCCAGATGTAAGAAACTTTTTCAGCAACTTGCTTGTTTTGTCTTAACCTTCTGCCTTACTCCTTTTAACCTTCTGGCGGCTTGCGCATATGCTAACTCTACTTTCTGGAAAAATAAATATACTCCTCCTTTGAAGAAGAAAACAAAGGCAGGTAAAACCTGCGGCTGCAAGAAGAAAACCTTTGCTCAAGAGCTTCTCGAGCTTGAAGACTCGGAGGTAGAACTTGACTCTCTTGGCCGTCTCTTTATGCAACTTATTGACAATGATTGTTCACAGGAAGAAGCAGAAACAAGTCATGCCGACGCCCCTGAGGTAACTTACATTTCCTCCGACTCAAAAATCTTGGCACGAGAAAAAACACTACGGGTCATCCGGAAAGTTCTGTTTTCACACCCTCTTGCTTACTTGGATCCCAACTTTCTTTTGAAAAAGCAACAACATGACTCCAGACGTTAGACCCGAACCACCGGCTCTGAAGACCTTTTGGCCGTCTTACCAAATTCTCCGGCTCCTAGGAAACGACGTGCTGAGGTATTCCTTCAAATGACTCCATTGTCTGTATACCATTTTTGCAATGTAGCGTACTTTGTTTTTACCATCTTAACCTTTCAGGAGACGCCTCCTTCATCCGGCGACTCAACCGCCTCCAAGCTACCTCCTCTCAAAATCAATCCATAGTATGTATTTTTATACTCCACAACATATGTTAACACCCTTTTCCTTTTATTTGTATATCAATCTTTTTGGTCCGAGGGCTCAGGCAAAACGAAGGAAAGCAGGCGGGTCAACCACCACTCCTACTGCTCAAGAGCTGGAAACCCCCAAGCCAGATTCTCCTGCCGCTCATGTTGAGCCCTCTGAAGCCGAAAAAGATGCTCCTGAAGACGCCCCTCAATTTTCTGAGCCGACTGACCATGACATGGCTGCTCCTGAAGGCCCTCTAGAGACTGAGCCTAAGCCGCCCAGCCCTTCACCAGCCGCCGAAGACACGGCTCCTCTAGAATTTGTTATCACTGGGATGGGTTACAACTCCCCTACTCTTCATGTGTTAACAAAACATACCAGCAAGGATGACGTGCCCTCACTAGAGAAGATTTACTTTGCGTTTCCTAGCTTGGAGAAACTGGGACAAAATCACTGTTTTGACCCTTTTGACAATCTTTGTTAGAAAGTAAACTCGTCATGAAAGTATTTCACGACCTGACCCTTTTGGCAACGCTAGAGACGGTGGCGTTTCTGCTCCACGTAGAAACGCCAAGGTAGCCGCGTTGCTGCTCCACTTAGGAACGCCGAGGTAGGTCGTGTTGCAGACCATATGGAAACGCCAGGGTATTTGGCGTTTCTACCCAGGCTAGAAACGCCATGGGGGTTGGCGTTTCTACCCAGCCCAATTATAATTTTTTATTTACTAGGTAGTAATGGCCCCTGCAGCTTTTGGAAAAGCCCATCGTCACATATACAAGCATGCTCCCTGCTTGACCGTGTCGCCTCTGTTTCTATAATTTTATATTCTCTAATCACGCTCGGGCATAACTGCTCCCTGCTCCACCCATGTTCTGCTAAGTAGTACTAGGTGCTAGACTACTAGTTGCATATTCACGTGTGGCAGCAACACCAAGATTGCTAGGTGCTAGGGACTACTACTGCCTGTGGCAGCAATGCCAAGATTGCAAATCAAGGGCAGCAACGCCAACACCCATGGCATTTCTAGGCTAGGTAGAAATGCCAAAGACCCCGGTGTTTCCATATGGTCTGCAACGCAAGCTACCTCGGCGTTTCTATGTGGAGCAACAACTCATGCTAACTAGGCGTTTTCATATGGAGCAGAAACACCACGATCTCTGGCGTTGCCAAAAGGGTCAGATCGTGAAATACTTCCATATCGAGTTCACTTTGTGACAAAGATTACCAAAAGGGTTAGAACAGTGATTTTGGCCAAGAAACTGATTGCAGATGAGTTACACGCTGGTTATCTGAACCGCCTCTCCGCAAGTCGTAACATGGAGTCTAAGCTTGCTAGACTGATGAAGAAAAAATATGAGGTACTCCTCCCATCTTGCCTTTCCTTATATCCTTATATAGCCCCCAAGATCTGGTTTAATATTGTAAATAGTAGACCGGGTCTTCCAACTTTTGTTTTGTTGTAAGTAGCTTGGCTTGTAGCCCCCAAGTGACGGGTTAATATTGATAATAAGTCAATACTTACTTGAAATTAAGATCCAAGTGTAGCCCCCAAGTCTGGGTCATTATGCCAATGATGAGTCGGAGCTTTATTTTTTAGAAGCGCCAAGTGTAGCCCCCAAGTGCCGGCTTATCTTCTTGATATGACCCAGGGCTTTCTTAGCATTGTAGATTTTGAGAGAAATGACAAACATTTTCCCCCAAGTGTCAAGTATATTGCTTGCAATCTGCTTTGAGACTTGTAACATTATTGCTTCACCACTTTTGACTACTAATGTGTCTCCTTGGCAACTTAAAACCCAATGAGTTTATTTGCACTATGCAGGAAGCTTTGAACACGACCGAGTCTGAACTGACCGGCCTTTAAGAAGATGTTGTCTCAAATCAAGCTTCTCGGGCTGAGGCGGAAGAAAAGTGGCGGGTCTCCGTCATAGAACTTGAGAAAGTACAAGCAGACTTTGCCCCTTTCAGGAAAGCTGCCGAGTCTGAGCAAGCCACCCTGACAAAGCGTGTAGAAGATGCTGATGAAAAGCTCAAACTTGTGACAGAGGAGCTAAAAACCCTCAAACGTCATATATCCCGGATGACAGCTGCCATCTTTGGTAAGTACTTGAAACTTAGAAAAATTCCGTAGTTTTTGTAAAAATCTCTTTAGGCGGCTTATAACTTCTGATTTTGTTTGCAGGCGAGAGAAGCCACCAACTGTCCTGTGATAGCTTGTTGAAGCTAAAAGCAGTATACACCTTGACGGAACAACTGTAATGCGGGACCCTTTGGCCTTTGCACCAGCAAGTCAATCCTGACTGAAAAAGGTGTCCCCAAGTTCATGAAAGGGGTAATAGAAATCTTGTCCACCCTGCCCAAGCAAATCGAGGAGCTAAAACGATCAACCACCAGAAAGGGAGTAGTGTCCACGTTAAGCTGGTCGCTGGCTTTTGCCCCTGAGCTGATCACTGAAGAGATGATGGATGGCTTCCCGTCCAAGGAAGACGACGGCTCAAAATTTACCCAAGCACACTACGCCCAATGTATGAAGGCCTCCCGAGTGCTTGCATCGACACTCATCAACGAGATTGATCTGACCTCATATCAGGCGGCTTATGGCGAGGATAGCAAACGAGTGCGCTGCCCGACCTTTGAAGCCAAGGACTTAATTCCTGCACGTCGTAAGCAACTCTTTGCTCCTGAAATCGACCCGTCTCCCCTATTTGACAAAGCTTAGCTTGAAGCTTTAACAAACTGCAACTGGGATGTGGACAACCTTCAGATCGAGGAGATCGAAGACCCGATGCAGGATGACCCGCCAGCGAGTTGAACAAGTTGCTCCTTATTGAAGGTAACCCGATTGGCTGAGCCACCGGACTAGTAGTGATGCAAAAACTTTAAGTCCGCAGATTTTTGGGATCTTTGAAGAGCTTTGTAATAGCCGTGTCTTCGTGAACGTATGGAATTTGAATAGCTTCATGTGCTTATCTGTCTTACTTACCAGTGGCTTATCATAGAAGACAAGACCTGCAAAAACAAACAAGACAATATACTTTGTATCGTTTTTAGGGCGACTTTAGAGGCACAACCCATAGATGTGAAATATTTTTGTGACCTTGCTTTTCTTTTTACGAAAACTTAGACGCGAATCCCAAAACTCATATGCCGGCTCTCACATGGCACAGATTCTTCGTTTGAACCTTAACAGTGCAGATTCTTTAAGAGAGTAACTGTTAAGATTAGAACGAGCCATATTGGAGAGGCGCAACAGGGCATGAGTAACCCCAAACCTATAAGCCGACTCTCACGTGACATAAATACATCGTTTGAACCTTAAAAAGTGCATGGTCTTTTAAAAAGAGTAGCTAAATAAGAGTATGAATGGGACACAAGGCGGAGAGACGCAGCAGACAGGTGAGTTTATCCTCGCTTTCCGTAAGCCGGCCCTCACGTGACAGAAGCCGCCGTTTGAACCTTAACCAGTACAGGGTCTCTGGTGAGAATGACTGTCAAAATATTTTGACCAGCTCAGGGTCTCTGGTTGAGATTAACTGGTAAGAGTTCGGCGGGTCACCTAACGGAGCAGCAGCAGCATACAGGCAGGTTTAACTCGGCATTGCGGTGGCTGAAAAGCCGGTGAAGAGGGTGTGAAAGCTAAAACCGGTGGGTTGGAAGCCCCAAAATGACCTTGTTGACGGAACCAACTTTTGGGATACAACCCGGCCTTGCGATGGCTGAAGAGCCGATCAAGAGGTTGTGAAAGCTAAACCCGACGGGTTGGAAGCCCCCAAATGACGTTTGGTGAAGTATCCACCTTTGCACAATCTTGTATGAAGAAACGGCGGAAGCCCCGTCTTGTAGGGGTGCCAACTTTATTATATGAAATAGGTATATACAATGATGGATGTATGTACATTGATGAGAGTCGATGGCTCAAGTGTAGTAAGGCCGGAGATGAGCAATGTTCCATGACCTATTGGTTTCCTGCCCAGAGGTACGTGATTCGTCTCGTACATCAATGAGGTAATATGACCCGTTATTGAGATTTCTGCTAACCATGAAAGGTCCTTCCCAAGGGGGAGATAACTTGTGCATATCCGTCTGATCTTGAGTCAAACGTAACACCAAGTCGCCTTCTTGAAATGTTCCGGTCTTGACCTTACGGCTATGATAGCGACGCAAGTCTTGCTGATAAATCACCGATCGTGCCGCTGCAAGATCCCGCTCTTCATCCAAAGCATCTAACGCGTTCTGACGCGCCGTCTTGTTGTCAGTTTCAATGTAAGACGCCACTCTAGGCAAGTCATGACGAATATCACTTGGTAAAACGGCTTCTGCACCATAAACCATGAAGAAAGGAGTATAACCTGTTGACCCAATGATGGGCCAATTCACCCCCATGTTGTACACAGTGGTCAAGATCCACAATCGTCATAGGCTCTTTGCATGCTCCCTGGAAATTCTTGATAAAGCGTGCTTTCAACTCAGCCCAAGACGTGATGGTATTAGGAGGCAAACCCTTCAACCATGTGCGAGACGGCCCTTCTAACATCATGATGAAGTACTTTGCACAAACAACCTCACTAACGTCCAACATCTCCATGGCGAGCTCAAAACTTTCAATCCTAGCTTCAGGGGGTAAATCGGCCGTATAGTTAGGCACCTTACGCGACCCCTTGAAGTCCTTGGGAAAATGCTTGTTCCATAGAGCCGCCGTCAGGCACGGCACACCAACCCCCTGGATGAGGCGCCAGCCCCCACTGAGGAGGAAGGGTTTATTGAAGCCTGCTCAGGGATCGCTGGGTAATCTGTCACTGGTGTCGACCCCCGCTGAGCCCGACCCCTATCTATGATCTCTTGAGCATTGATCCGAGGCGAATTATCATTGGGCGGGTTGCGTCTCGTTCACTGCTGGAAAACGCCGGCGACTCTATGCGCCGGCTGTAGCTACGACTAGGGATGGGCATGGAGTGCACACGACTCCGGCTATGCGTGTAATTTTCCTGCCGAGCCTCCACTGCCTGTAGCAAATTAATGGCGTTCCGTGCCTCCTCAGCAAACAGCATCCCTTCGGCGAAGGGGAGTGCCTCGAGCCTGGCTGCCGCCGCTATCACGTTCTCCATGGGGTTAGAATAATGACCAGGTGGTGTCACAAGGTGTCTTGGCGGAGTCCGATTCCTTCGGGGCGGGTCTGGCTGCCGCGGCGCCTCAGCGCCCCGGGTGCTCGGCCCCGCTCCGGGAGTGTTGAAGAGGTTTTAGGGATGAATAGGAAGGCCGACTTGGGTCCTTCTCCGAAGATTTGCCTCCGAAGCACGCTAGTCTAAGCTAAAATGGAGAGCCTCCACCCTGAGAGATCCCGACTCAGCTTTCATGTGAATTTGCAATGAGTTGGTATCCTCCTGGGCCTGAGCCATCATCCCCTTAATCCAGGTAATCTCTGCATGGCACTTCATCTAATTTCCAGCTGTTACTTCGGTGGCGATCAGGGCGGTTAACTTATCCATCAGTTCCATCAACACTTGAGCCGGCGGCTTAGGAGGCCGGGTTCTGGCGTGGCGGCTCCTGCCGCCGCTTCGGATGTCGTGCCGTTGAAAGCTAGGGCCGAGCTAGCCATGAATACGGCGGCTCGACTCGGCGGGTCGTAGGGCTCCGGAATACTATCACCATCGACATAGCCCCCGAGCCCGCTGTCATGAAGCTGGTAGATTGACTCCGCATCTCCACTAGAGGATCCTTCATCTGAAAGAGCCAAAGTTTCCCCTCTAGACACGGAATCTTCCTTGCCTTGCGTGAAGCCGACAAAGACGCTCCTCCGCTCGGGTTGAACATGGGCGGGTTGCGCACGCCGGGCCGACTCGACGAGGTCAATGCAGATGTCCGGCCTGGGCATAGATCCGCCAATATTACTGATGAACACGTGAAATTTGCCGAAGGAAACCTGGTACCCATACTCGATTGAGTCGGCCTCCGGTCCCCATCCAGAATCGTCGATGTAGAGCTTGCCGCGGGGACTCTTAGTCATCATGCCAATGGCCTATCCTCAATCCCTAGGAGAGATCCCTTTGAGAACTCAACACCACAATGCTGGCCCCATGGTGGGCGCCAACTCTCGTGGTTTTGTCACGGCAGATGTCCGAAGACTTATGTTCAAGGCCATCGCTAAGGCGGTGGACTCAAAGGGGTTGATCGGGATGGGAGACATGAGTTTACCCATGTTTGGCTTCTCGGGAAGAGGAAAAAGCCTACATCTTGCTTTGTGTTGTATTGATGGAGTATCGATTACAAGGGAGCGGATTCGCTTGACTTAGCTATCGATCAATTGGTTTTCTGTCTAAGCCACCCCAAGGACTCACCTTTATAGAGGAGGTCGAGGCCCTGGGGTTACAAGAGTCCAAACCAACTCATACATGGTATTCGACCTTGTCTCTAAGCCGCCTTGCCTTCTTGGGCAAGCCGTCTCCGGGCGGCTTACACGCCCGGGTCTCACGCCAACTTCTATCTCTGGGCCTTCACCTTGGCCCATCTTGTAAGTCGCCATGTGTCCTGGCCTTCAATCTTCAGGCCCACCTTAAGGGTTTTGACTATGAGCCGCCATGCATGACCCGACCCCTCCTGGGTGGGTCTCGCCATGGGGTTATATCCCCAACACTACGGGTTCGAGAACTATGTAGACATGATCGAGGCACCTCTACGGTCAATAACCAATAGCGGGACCTGGATGCCCATATTGGTTCCTACATATTATACGAAGATCTTTATCGGTTGAACCTCTATGTCAAGGATTTAGTTAATCCCGTATGTTGTTCCCTTTGTTCTTCGGTATGTTACTTGCCCGAAATTCGATCGTTGGTATCTCTATACCTAGTTCAATCTCGTTACCGGCAAGTCTCTTTACTCATTCCGCAATACAAGATCCCGTGGCTAACACTTTAGTCACTTTGCTTGCAAGGCTTATTGTGATGTTGTATTAACGAGTGGGCCTTGAGATGCCTCTCCGTCACACGGAGTAACAAATCCCAGTCTTGATCCATGTGACAGATCAGACACCCTCGGAGATACCTGTAGAGCACCTGTATATTCACCCAGTTACGTTGCGACGTTTGATACACACAAGGTACTCCTCCGGTGTCAGTGAGTTGCATGATATCATGGTCATAGGAATAGATACTTGACATGCAGAAAACTATAGCAATAAACTGACACGATCATATGCTATGTTTATAGTTTGGGTCTTGTCCATCACATCATTCTCCTAATGATGTGATCGCGCTATCAAATGACATCTCATGTCCATGGCTAGGAAACCTTGACCATCTTTGATTAACGAGCTAGTCTATTAGAGGCATACTAGGGACAAGGTGTTGTCTATGTATCCACACATGTATCTGAGTTTCCGATCAATACAATTCTAGCATGGATAATAAACGATTATCATGAACAAGGAAATATGATAACAACTAATTTATTATTGTCTCTAGGGCTTATTTCCAACAGTCTCCCACTTGCACTAGAGTTAATAATCTAGATCACATTGCTATGTGATTTACATTGTTATGAATCTCACACCCAATGAGTTCTGAGGTTCGATCATGTTTTGCATGTGACAGAGGTTTTAGTCAATGGGTCTGTGACATTCAGATCCGTGTATACTTTGTAAATCTCTATGTCATACTGTAGATACTGCTACTATGCTCCACTTGGAGCTATTCCAAACGGCTGCTCCACTATACGTATGCGGATTGGTCCTAAGAGTCATCCGAATTGGTGTTAAAGCTTGCATCGACGTAACCCTTTACGACGAACACTTTATCACCTCCATAATCGAGAAAGATTTCCTTAGTCCTTTAGTTACTAAGGATAATTTTGACCACTGTCCAGTGATCCAGTCCTGGATCACTCTTGTACCCCTTGACAGACTCATGGCAAGGCACACACATGTGCGGTACACAGCATGGCATACTATATAGAGCCTATGGCTAAGGCATATGGGGTGACCTTCTTCCTTTCTCTCTCTTCTGCTATGGTTGAGCTTTGAGTCTTACTCAACTTCACACCTTACAAATCAGGAAAGAACTCCTTCTTTGACTGATCCATTTTGAACTCTTTCAAAATCGTGTCAAGGTATGTACTCATTGAAAAATCTTATCAGGCGTCTTGATCTATCTCTATAGATCTCGATGCCCAACAATTAAGTAGCTTTATCCAGGTCTTCCTTTGAAAAACTCTTTTCAAACAACCATTTATGCTTTCCAGAAATTTTACATTATTTCTGATCAAAAATATGTGAGCCACATATACTTATCAGAAAATTCTATAGTGCTCCCACTCACTTTCTTGTAAATACAAGTTTCTCATAAACTTTGTATAAACCCAAAAACTTTGATCACCTCATCAAAGTGTATATTCCAACTCCGAGATGCTTGCTCCAGCCCATAAAAGGATCATTGGAGATTGCATACCTTTTAGCATCCTTAGGACTGACAAAACCTTCTGGTTGTATCACATACAACCTTTCCTCAAGGAAACCATTAAGGAAACGATGATTTGACATTCATCTGCCAGATTTCATAATTGAAAAATGCAGCAACTGCTAAACATAATTCCAACAGACTTTAGCATCGCTACGGGTGAGAAAGTCTCATCGTAGTTAACTCCTTGAACTTGTCAGAAACTACTTTGCAACAAGTCAAGCTTTATAAATGGTGACATTTACCATCAACGTCTGTCTTCTTCTTAAAGGTCCATTTGTACTCAACGACCTGCCGTACAACGGGCAAGTCTACCAAAGTCCATACTTGGTTTTTGTACATGGATCCTTTCTTGGATTTCATGGCTCCTAGACATTTGGTGCAATCTAGGCCCACCATCGCTTCTTCATAGCTTGTAGGTTCACTGTTGCCTAACAACATGACCTCCAAGATAGGGTTACCGTACCACTCCGGAGTAATACGTGCCCTTGTCGACCTACGAGTTTTGATAGTAACTTGATCCGAAGCTTCATGATCATCATCATTGATTTCCTTTTCAACTGATGTAGGCTCCACAGAAACATCTTTCTGCATTGCGCTACTCTCTAGTTGAAACAAAGGTTCAACAACCTCATCAAGTTCTATCTTCCTCCCACTCAATTCTTTCTAGAGAAACTCTTTCTCGAGAAATGACCCATTTTTAGTGACAAACACTTTGCCTCCAGATCTGAGATAGAAGGTGTACCCAACCGTCTCTATTGGGCATCCATTGAATATGCATCTTTCTGCTTTGGGTTCGAGCTCATCAGATATAAGCGTTGCACTCCCAAACTCTGAGAAATGACAGCTTAGGTTTCTGCCAAACCATAATTCATACGATCTCATCTCAACGAATTTAGATGGTGCCCTATTTAAAGTGAATGTAGTTGTCTCTAATGCGGAACCCCAAGACGATAGTGGCAAAACGGTAAGACACATCATAGTACGCATTATATCCAATAGAGCACGACTACGACGTTCAGACGCACCATCACACTATGGTGTTCCAGGTGGCGTGAGTTGTGAAACAACTTTCACATTGTCTTAAGTTGTATACAAAACTCGTAACTCAGATATTCACCTCCACTATCATATCATAGACATTTTATCTTCTTGGCACGATGATCTCAAACTTCACCCTGAATTTGCTTGAACTTTTCAAACATTTCAGACTTGTGTTTCATCAAGTAAATATGCCCATATCTACTCAAATCATCAGTGAAGGTAAGTAAACAACGATATCCAGCACACGCTACAACACTCATTGGACCGCATACATCAACATGTATCATTTCCAATAAGTCACTTGCCCGCTCCATCATACCGAAAAACGGGGTTTCAGTCATCTTGCCCAAGAGGCATGGTCCGCATGTCTCAAAATCGAGTGAGTCCAAAGATCCATCAGCATGGAGTTTCTTCATGCATTTTACACAATATGACCTTAGTGGCAGTGCCACAAGTATGTGGTACTATCATTATTAACTTTGCATATTTTGGCATCAATATGATGAACATGTGTATCACTACGATCAAGATTCAATAAACCATTCTAATTGGGTGCATGAACATTGAAGGTATTCTTCATGTAAACAGAATAACCATTATTCTCTAACTTAAATGAATAACCATATTGCAATAAACATGATCTAATCACATTCATGCTCAACGCAAACACCAAATAAGATTTATTTAGGTTCATCACTAATCCCGAAGGTAGAGAGAGCATGCGATGGTGATCACATTAACCTTGGAAATACTTCCAACATACATCGTCACCTCTCCCTTAGCTAGTCTCTATTTATTCCGTAGCTTTTATTTCGAGTTACCAACATTTAGCAACTGAACTGGTATCTAATACCATGATGCTACTAGGAGTACTAGTAAGGTACACATCAATAACACGTATATCAAATATACTTCTGTTGAAGTTGCCAACCTTCTTATCTACCAAGTATCTAGGGTTGTTCCGCTGCAGTGACCATTCTCCTCATAATTGAATCACTTAGTCTCGGGTTTGGTTTCAACCTTGAGTTTCTTCATTGTAGTGGCAACTGGCTTGTCAGTCATGAAGTTTCCCTTGTTACCCTTGCCCTTCTCGAAACTAATGGTTTTACTAACCATCAATACTTCCTTCTTGATTTCTACCTTCGCGGTGTCAAACATCATGAATAGCTCAGGGATAATCTTTTCCATCCCTAGCATGTTTATAGTTCATGACGAAGCTCTAGTAGCTTGATGACACTGACTTGGAGAACTATATCAATCATTATCTTATCTGGAAGATTAACTCCCATTTGATTCAAGTGATTGTAGCACCCAGACGATCTGAGCACATGCTCACTGATTGAGCTATTCTCCTTCATCTTGCACGCAAATAATCTTGTTGGAGGTCTCATACCTCTCAACATAGGCACGAGCTTGAAATCTCAATTCCATCACTTGGAACATCTCATATGCTCCGTGATGTTGAAAACGTCTTTGGAGCCTCAATCCTAAGCCATAATGCATGACACACTGAACTATCAAGTAGTCATCACAACACGCTGTTAGATGTTCACAACATCCACATACGACGCTAGAGGGGGTGGCGCACCGAGCGGTGCATCAAGAACACAAGCCTTCTGTGCAGCAACCGAGGACAATCCTCTGATCACGACCTAGTCTGCATAATTGCTACCATCATCTTTCAACTCTATTTTCTCTAGGAACGTATAAAAAAACACAGGGGAGCTACAACGCGAGCTATACAACATAATTTTCCAAAGACAAATTTAGACTATGTTCATGATAAGGAGTTTAGTTAATTACTTAAAAACTCCCACTCAAATTGTCGTCGTTTTCTCACGACAGATGCCATGGGTAGGCTTATCATAGGTGGTTGGGGCCGAAGGACGTCGACAGGCTCCGGGTGTGAGATTGGGCACAAGCGGTGGCGACACATGATGTACCCAGGTTCAGGGCCCTTCGGGGGAGGTAATACCCGTAGACCTGCTTGGTCTAGTTGGATGGATAGTTATGTTTACAGGGGTGCTCCTAGAGCCAAGTCTAGAGGAGGAAGAAGGAGCGGCTGGCTCGTCTTCCTCCGTTGCTAGCGATGGCATGAGAGGAAAGCTCTATGTGGGTGTATGCGAAGTGATCGTCCGTCCCTGTTGCATGGGGGCTTGGGGGGTTTTATAGGTCAACCACCCATCTCTATAATATGCTCTAAAGTACAGGGGCGGGGGGACCCGGTTGGCAGTCTCTTCGGCTGGCCAAGGGGTCCCGCCCTTCGTGCCGTCTCGTCGTCTGTAGGGTCCACCGGCTGAGCGGTCCCATCTTCTGCTGGGGCCCGCTAGCCGGTTCTGCGATTGACCCTTGCCCACCCGCCACGGCATGGGTCACTTGGGAGGCGTCGTCTATCGCCAGCCAGCCGAAGTCTCCGGTACGGCCGGCTGTATTGTAGCCATGCCGGGGCAGGTAATCAAGTGGGCGAGGGCTTGCCGGCACTGTTTCCCTGCTCGATCGCGCTTGCCAAGGTCAGCGGCCTGGACGGCCAAACTATAGCCATGTGCTCCAGTGCGTCAGCGGCCACTGTGGCCACAGGGCCGCCCGTTGTGGCGGTCATGTCATGTCGTCGTACCTGCGTACAGAGGGACGGGACGTCGCACATACGCCCCGGGGTCAATGGAAGAGGCGGCCCAGAAGGCAGCCCGGCCACGCCCAGCGGCCGGGGGTCGAACCGGTTGCACGACCGATCGTCCGTGCCACCAGCCGGTGGCGGCTCGAGCCGGCCGTCCTCTAGCCGGCCATGAGCAGCCGGCCACGTTGTTTTCTTTCGAAGTGGAAGGGGGGAGAACCCCGTTGCTTTGGCCTACCTAGGGGTAGTAACCCCGTCACAAATTGACATCCCTCCAGTCATCTGAGTGTTACATGATCCAAATTCACCGACCCAAGTCCTATCATCACGTGAGATCAGGTGGTTTCAATGGTGAACAACATTACTTTGATCATATCTACTATATGACTCATGTTCGACCTTTCAGTCTCTTGTGTTCCGAGGCCATGTCTGTACATCCTAGGCTCGTCAAGTTTAACCCAAGTGTTCTATACGTGCAACACTGGATTGCACCCGTTGCATGTGAACGTAGAGTCTATCACACCCGATCATCACGTGGTGTCTCGACACGACAAACTTTTGCAACGGTGCACACTCAGGGAGAAAACAATTTTATCTTGAAATTATAGTGAGGGATCACCTTATAATGCGGTATCTACCGCCGTCCTAAGCAAAACAAGGTGCATAAAAGGATTAACATCACATGCAAATCATAGGTGACATGATATGTCCATGAACTTGTTCTTTTGATCTCCATCTCGAAAGCACGGCATGATCTCCATCGTCACTGGCATGACACCATGATCTCCTTCATCTTGATCTCTATCAACATGTCGCCATCGGAGTTGTCACACACACCATGCTTCTACTACAATTTCTAACACTTAGCGATAAAGTAAATCATTACATGGTGCTTAATGATTGACACACATGTCATAAAATAATTAAAGACAACCCTATGGCTCCTTCCGGTTGCCGTACTCATCGACATGTAAGTCGTGATATTCTATACAAAACATGATCATCTCATACATCACATATATCTCATCATGTAATTGGCCATATCAAATCACAACATACCCTACAAAAACAAGTTAGACATCCTCTAATTTTTGTTGAATGTTTTACGTGGCTGCTACGGTTATGTAGCAAGAACAATTGTTACCTACGCAAAAAACACAACGGTGATACACAACTTGCTATTCAACCTTCTCAAGGACTGCCTTTGTCGAATCCGATCCACTAGAGTAGGAGAGACAGACACCCGCCAGCCATCTTTATGCAACAAAGTCACATGCCATTCGATGGAACTGGTCTCTCGTAAGCATATGAGTAAGGTTGGTTCAGGCCGCTTCATACCACAATACCGCTGAATCAAGAAAGGACCAAGGGAGGAAGGAATCTGAGCATCAACGCCCACAAACTCCTTTGTGTTCTACTCGTGATCTCATCTACAAATAGACCTAGCTCTGATACCATTGTTGGGGAACGTTGCACGGGAAACAAAAATTTTCCTACGCACATTCAAGATCTATCCATGGCGATGAGGATCTACGAGAGGGAGAGTGGATTTACATACCCTTATAGATCGCAAAGCGGGAAGCGTTAAAAAACGCGGTTGATTTAGTCGAACGTCTTCGAGATCCAAATCGCTAGCCGTCCCGCGACCTGACCACGATCCGTCGTGCGATCCAATCACGATCCGTCCCGTGATCCAAGTCGTGGTCCTTCCGATCTATCACCGAACGGATGTCACCTCCATGTTCAGCACACGTACGGCTCGATGACAATCTCCACCTCCTTGATCCAGCAAATGAGGGTGGAGAGGTAGATGAGTTCTCCGATAGCACAATGGCATGGTTGTTGGAAATATGCCCTAGAAGCGATAATAAATTAGTTATTATAATATTTCCTTGTTCATGATAATTATTTATTATCCATGCTAGAATTGTATTGATCGGAAACTCAGATACATGTGTGGATACATAGACAACACCACTTCCCTATTATGCCTCTGATGGACTAGCTCGTTGATCAAAGATGGTTAAGGTTTCCTAGCCATGGACATGAGATGTCATTTTCTAATGGGATCACATCATTAGGAGAATGATGTGATGGACAAGACCCAAACTATAAACGTAGCATATGATCATGCCAGTTTATTGCTATAGTTTTCTGCATGTCAAGTATATGTTCCTATGACCATGAGATCATGCAACTAACTAACACCGAAGGAGTAACTTGTGTGTATCAAACGTCGCAACGTAACTGGGTGACTATAAAGGTGCTCTATAGGTATCTTCGAGGGTGTCTGTTAGGTTGGCATTGATCAAGGCTGGGATTTGTTACTCCGTGTGACGGAGAGGTATCTCAGGGCCCACTCGGTAATACAACATCACAATAAGCCTTGCAAGCAATGTGAATAAGTGTTAGCCATAGGATCTTGTATTATGGAATGAGTAAAAGAGACTTGCCAGTAACGAAATTGAACTAGGTATGGAGATGCCAACGATCGAACCTCGGGCAAGTAACATACCAAAGAACAAAGGGAACAACATACGGGATTAACTGAATCCTTGACATAGAGGTTCAACCGATAAAGATCTTCGTTGAATATGTAGGAACCAATATGGGCATCCAGGTCCCGCTATTGGTTATTGACCGTAGAGGTGCCTCGGTCATGTCTACATAGTTCTCGAACCCGCAGGGTCTGCACACTTAAGGTTCGGTGACGTTTCGGTAGTATAGAGTTACGTATGGTGGTAACCGAAGGTTGTTAGGAGTCCCGGATGAGATCCCGAATGTCACGAGGAGCTCTATAATGGTCTGGAGGTAAAGATTGATATATAGGAAGTCCTATTTTGGTCACCGGAAAAGTTTCGGGCTCATCGGTAGTGTACCGGGAGTGCCAGGAGGGTACTGGGGACCATCGGGAGGGGTGTCTCGACCCAAGAGGCTACATGGGCTGTGGGAGGAGGTAAACCAGCCCCTGGTGGGCTGTCCTAAGCCTCCTCTAAGGGCCCATGCGGCTGGAGTGGATTGGGAAGGAAAAACACAAGGTGGAAAGAGTTTCCAAGTGGGAAGGAGGAGTCCTAATCCTACTAGGATTGGAGGTGGACTCCTCCTTGCGCCAAGGCCAAGGGCTGGCCCCTTGTGCACCAAGACTCCTCCCTCCCTCCTTCTATATATACTAGAGGTTTTGAGGGTTTTGAGACACAGAAAACAGCCACGTGCTACCTCTCCTCTAGATCATAGTTTCTCCTCTAGATCGGTTTCAGCGGTGCTTAGGCGAAGCCCTGCTGGAATAGCTCCACCACCATCGCCGCAACGCCGTCGTGCTGCCGGAGAATTCATCTACCTCTCCGCTCTCTCTTGCTGGATCAAGAAGGCGGAGATCGTCATCGAGCTGTACGTGTGCTGAACGCGGAGGTGCCGTCCGTTCAGCGCTAGATCGGAAGTACCGTGATCAAGATCGCGAGACGATTTGTGATTGGATCGCGGGACGGATCGTGATGAGATCACGGGACGGATCATGATTGGATCACGGGATGGATCATGATGGGATCGCGGGACGGTCGGCGATTTGGATCGCGAAGACGTTCGACTACATCAACCGCGTTTCTTAAACGCTTTCAGATTAGCGATCTACAAGGGTATGTAGATCCACTCTCCCTCTCGTAGATGCTCATCACCAGGGATAGATCTTGTGTGTGCGTAGGAATTTTTTTGTTTCCCATGCAACGTTCACCAACAGTGGCATCATGAGCTAGGTCTATGTGTAGATAAGATCTCGAGTAGAACACAAAAGAGTTTGTGGGCGTTGATGCTTAGATTGCTTCCTCCCTTGGTCGTGTTTTGGTTCAGCGGTATTGTGGGATGAAGCAGCTCGGACCAACCTTACTCGTACACTTACGAGAGACCGATTCCATCGACTAACGTGTAACTTTGTTGCACAAAGATGGCTGACGGGTGTCTATTTCTCCTACTTTAGTTGGATCGGATTCGACAAAGGTGGTCCTTGAGAAGGTTGAAAAGCAACTTATGTATCACCGTTGTGGGTTTTGCGTAGGTGAGAATTGTTATTGCTAGATACCCGTAGCAGGCACGTAAAACTTGCAACAACAATTAGAGGACGTCTAACTTGTCTTTGCAGGGTATATTGTGATGTAATATGGCCAATTACATGATGAGATATATGTGATGTATGAGATGATCATGTATTGTATAGAATATCACGACTTGCATGTCAATGAGTACGACAATCGGTAGGAGCCATAGGGTTGTCTTTAATTATTGTATGACTTGCGTGTCACTCATTAAGTGCTATGTAATGCCTTATTTTATCGCTAAGCGGTAGCAATAGTATTATGAGCATGGTGGGAGTGACAACCCCGATGGCGACACAATGATGGAGATCATGGTGTTATGCCGGTGACGATGGAGATCATGTTGGTGCTTTGGAGATGGAGATCAAAAGCACAAGTTCATGACCATATCATGTCACTTATGATTTGCATGTGATGTTAATCCTTTTATGCACCTTGTTTTGCTTAGGACGACGGTAGCATTATAAGGTGATCCCTCACTTAAATTTCAAGGAAAATTGTGTTCTCCCCGAGTGTGCACCATTGCGAAAGTTTGTCGTGTCGAGACACCACGTGATGATCGGGCGTGATAGAATCTACGTTCACATACAACGGGTGCAAGCCAGTGTTGCACATGGAGAACACTCGGGTTAAACTTGACGAGCCTAACATGTACAAACATGGCCTCGGAACACAAGAGATCGAAAGGTCGAACATGAGTCATATAGTAGATATGATCAACATGATGATGTTCACCATTGAAACCACCTCAACTCACGTGATGATCGGACTTGAGTTGGTGAATTTGGATCATGTATCACTCAAATGACCGGAGGGATGTCAATTTGAGTGGGAGTTCTTAAGTAATATGATTAATTGAACTCATTATCATGAACATAGTCAGTAGTGTCTTTGCAAATTATGTTGTAGATTACTAGCTCACGCTGTAGCTCCCCTGTTTTATTGACATGTTCCTAGAGAAAAGTAAGTTGAAAGATAATGGTAGTAATTTTGCGGACTAGGTCCATGGTCAGAGGATTGTCCTCAGTTGCTGCACAGAAGGCTTATGTCCTTGATGCACCGCTCGGTGCGCCACCCCCTCTAGCGTCGTCTATAGATGTTGTGAACATATGACAGGCACGTTCCGATGACTGCTTGATAGTTTAATGCGTCATGCATTACGACTTAGAATTGAGGCTCCAAAACGTTTTGAACGTCACGGAACATATGAGATGTTCTAAGAGCTGAAATTGGGATCTCAGGCTCGTTCCTGTGTTGTGAGATATGAGATCTCCAACAAGATTCTTTGCCTGCAAGATGAAGGAGAATAGCTCAATCGTTGAGCATGTGCTCAGGTTGTCTAGGTACTACAATCACTTGAATCGAGTGGGAGTTGATCTTCCAGATAAGATAGTGATTGATGTAGTTCTCGAAGTCACCTCACTAAGCTACTAGAGCTTCATGATGAACTATGAAATGCCAGGGATAGAAATGATGATCCCTGAGCTATTCGCGATGTTCGACACCGCAAATGTAGAAATCAAGAAGGAGCATCAAGTGTTGATGGTTAGTAAAACCACTAGTTTCGAGAAGGGCAAGGGTAAGGAGGGAAACATCATGGACGACAAGTCAGTTGCTGCTCCAGTGAAGCAACCCAAAGTTGAACCCAAACCCGATACTAAGTGCTTATATTATGAGGAGAGCGGTCGCTGAAGCGGAGCAACCCTAGATACTTGGTAGATAAGAAGGCAGTCAACGTCGACAGAAGTATATTTTGATATACGTGTTACTGATGTGTACCTTGCTCGTACTCCTAGTAGCACCTGGGTATAGGATACCGGTTCGGTTGCTAAATGTTAGTAACTCGAAATAAAAGCTACAGAATAAACGGAGACTAGCTAAGGGTGAGGTGATGATGTGTGTTGGAAATGTCTCCAAGGTTGATGTGATCAACATCGCATGCTCTCTCTACCTTTGGTATTAGTGATGAACCTAAATAAATGTTATTTGGTGTTTGCATTAAGCATGAACATGATTAGATCGTGTTTATTGCAATACGGTTATTCATTGAAGTTAGAGAATAATGGTTATTCTGTTTACATGAATAATACCTTCAATGGTCATGCACCCAATGAGAATGGTTTGTTGAATCTTGATCCTAGTAATGCACATGTTCATAACATCGATGCCAAAAGATACAAAGTTAATAATGATATTACCACATACTTGTGGCACTGCTGCTAAATGTCATATTGGTGTAAAGCGCATGAAGAAACTCCATGCTGATGGATCTTTGGACTCATTCGATTTCGAATTGGTTGAGACATGTTGACCATGCCTTGTGGGGAAGATGACTAAAACCCCATTTTCAATATGATGGATCTGGGCAAGTAACTTATTGGAAATGACACATGTTGATGTATACGGTCCAATGAGTGTTGTAGCGTGCAGTGGATATCGTTATTTTCTTACCTTCACTGATGATTTGAGTAGATATAGTGTATATTTACTTAATGAAACACAAGTCTGAATCATTTGAAAAAGTTCAAACAAATTCAGAGTGAAGTTTAAGATCATCATGACAAGAAGATAAAAATGTCTACGATATGATCGTGGAGGTGAATATCCGAGTTACGAGTTTGGCATACAACTTTAGACAGTGTGAATGTTGTTTCGCAACTCAGGCCACCTGGAACACCATAGTGTGATGGTGTGTTCGAACGTCATAGTCATGCTCTTTTTGATATGGTGCGTACTATGATGTCTCTTATCGTTTTGCCACTATCATTTTGGGGTTATGCATTAGAGACAACTACATTCACATTAAATAGGGCACCATCTAAATGCGTTGAGATGACACTGTATGAATTATGGTTTGATAGAAACCTAAGCTGTCATTTCTTAATGTTTGGGGCTGTGACACTTATGTGAAAAAAGGTTTCCACCTAATGAGCTCGAACCCAAAGCGAACAAATGCATCTTCATAGAATACCCTAAGAACAGTTGGGTATACCTTCTATCTCAGATCCGAGTGCAAAATGTTTGTTGCTAAAATGGGTCCTTTCTCAAGAAAGAGTTTCTCTCAAAAGAATTGAGTGGGAGGAAGATAGAACTTGATGAGGTTGTTGAACCTTTGTTTCAGCCATAGAGTAGCACAACACAGAAAGATGTTTCTGTGGAACCTACGTTAGTTGAAGAGGAAGTTAATGATGATGATCATAAAGCTTCGGATCAAGTTACTATCGAACCTCGTAGGTCGACAAGGATGCGTACTACTCCTGAGTGGTACGACAACCCTGTCTTAGAGGTCATGTTGTTGGACAACGATGAACCTACGAACTATGGAGAAGCGTTGATGGGCCCGGATTCCGACAAATGGTTAGAGGCCATGAAATCCGAGAAAGGATCCATGTATGAAAACCAAGTATAGACTTTGGTAGACTTGCCCGTTGGACGACAGGTCGTTGAGTACAAATGGACCTTCAAGATGAAGACAGACACTGATGGTAATTGTCACCATTTATAAATCTTGACTTGTCGCAAACAAATTTCCGCCAAGTTGAAGGAGTTGACTACGATGAGACTTTCTCACTCGTAGCTATGCTAAAGTCTGTTGGAATTATGTTAGCAGTTGCTGCATTTTTCAATTATGAAATCTGGCAGATGGATGTCAAAACATCGCTTCCTTCCTTGAGGAAAGGTTGTATGAGATACAACCAAAAGGTTTTGTCGGTCCTAAGGATGCTAAAAGGTGTGCAAGCTTCAATGATCCTTCTATGGACTGAAGCAAGCATCTCGGAGTAGGAATATACGATTTGATGAGGTGATCAAAGTTTTTGAGTCTATACAAAGTTTATGAGAAACTTGTATTTACAATAAAGTGAGTGTGAGCACTATAGAGTTTCTGATAAGCATATGTGGATGGCATATTGTTGATCGGAAATGATGTAGAATTTCTCGAAAGCATAAAGGGTTGTTTGAAAAGAGTTTTTCAAAGGAAGACCTGGATAAAGCTACTTAATTGTTGGGCATCGATATCTATAGAGATAGATCAATGCGTTTGATAAGACTTTCAATGAGTAAATACCTTGACAAGATTTTGAAAGAGTTCAAAATAGATCAATGAAAGAAAGAGTTCTTGACTGATTTGTAAGGTGTGAAGTTGAGTGAGACTCAAAGCTCGACCACGACAGAATAAAGAGAAAGGATGAAGGTCGTCCCCTATGCTTTAGCCATAGGCTCTATGTTATGCCATGCTGTGTACCGCACCTCGTGTGCGCCTTGCCATGAGCCCGTCAAGGGTACAAAAGTGATCCAGGAGTGGATCACTGGACATCGGTCAAGATTATGCTTAGTAATTAAAGGACTAAGGAAATGTTTCTCGATTATGGAGGTGATAAAGAGTTCGTCATAAATAGTTACGTCGATGCAAGCTTTAACACCAACCCGGATGACTCTTAGTATTAATCCGGATACAGATAGTGGAGCAGCCATTTGGAATAGCTCCAAGTGGAGTGTGGTAGCAGTGTCTACAGTAAGACATAGAAGATTTGCAAAGTACACACAGATCTGAATGTCGTAGACCCGTTGACTAAAAGACCTCTCTCACATGCAAAGCATGATCAAGCCCCAAAACTCATTGGGTTTTAGATTCATAACAATGCGAATCACATGGTGATGTGAACTAGATTATTGACTCTAGTGCAAGTGGGGGGCTTTTGGAAATATGTCCTAGAGGTAATAATAAATTAGTTATTATCATATTTCCTTGTTCATGATAATTGTTTATTATCCATGCTAGCATTTTATTGATCGGAAACTCACATACATGTGTGGATACATAGATAACACCATGTCCCTAGTATGCCTCTGATGGACTAGCTCGTTGATCAAAGATGGTTATGGTTTGCTAGCCATGGACATGAGATGTCATTTGATAATGGGATCACATCATTAGGAGAATGATGTGATGGACAAGACCCAAACTATAAACGTAGCATATGATCGTGTCAGTTTATTGCTACAGTTTTCTGCATGTCAAGTATCTGTTCCTATGACCATGAGATCATGCAACTCACTGACAGCGGAGGAGTACCTTGTGTGTATCAAACATCGCAACGTAACTGGGTGACTATAAAGGTGTTGTACAGGTATCTCCGAGGGTGTCTGTTAGGTTGGCATGGATCAAGACTGGGATTTGTTACTCCGTGTGACGGAGAGGTATCTCAGGGCCCACTCGGTAATACAACATCACAATAAGCCTTGCTAGCAATGTGACTAAGTGTTAGCCACGGGATCTTGTATTACGGAATGAGTAAAAGAGACTTGCCAGTAACGAGATATAACTAGGTATTGAGATGCTGACGATCGAACCTCGGGCAAGTAACATACCGAAGAACAAAGGGAACAATATACGAGATTAACTGAATCCTTGACATAGAGGTTCAACCGATAAAGATCTTCGTAGAATATGTAGGAACCAATATGGGCATCTAGGTCCCACTATTGGTTATTGACCGTAGAGGTGTCTCGGTCATGTCTAGATAGTTCTCGAACCCGCAGGGTCTGCACACTTAAGGTTCAGTGACGTTTCGATAGTATAGAGTTATGTATGGTGGTGACCGAAGGTTGTTCAGAGTCCTGGATGAGATCCCGAATGTCACGAGGAGCTCCGGAGGAAAAGATTGATATATAGGAAGTCCGGTTTTGGTCACCGGAAAAGTTTCGGGCTCATCGGTAGTGTACGGGGAGTGCCGGGAGGGCACTAGGGACCATCGGGAGGGGTATCTCGACCCAAGAGGCTACATGGGCTGTGGGAGGAGGTAAACCAGCCCCTGGTGGGCTGTCCGAAGCCTCCTCTAAGGTCTCATGCGGCTGGAGTGAATTGGGAAGGAAAAAACACAAGGTGGAAAGAGTTTCCAAGTGGGAAGGAGGAGTCCTAATCCTACTAGGATTGGAGGAGGACTCCTCCTCTCCTCCTTGCGCCAAGGCCAAGGGCTGGCCCCTTGTGTGCTCATACTCCTCCCTCCCTCCTCCTATATATACTGGAGGTTTTGAGGGTTTTGAGACACAAAAAACAGCCACGTGCTACCTCTCCTCTATATTGTAGTTTCTCCTCTATATCGGTTTCAGCGGTGCTTAGAGGAAGCCCTACTGAAATAGCTCCACCACCATCTCCGCAACACCGTCGCGCTGCCGGAGAACTCATCTACATCTCCGCTCCCTCTTGATGGATCAAGAAGATGGAGATCGTCATCAAGCTGTATGTGTGCTGAACGTGGAGGTGCCATCCGTTTGGCGCTAGATCGGAAGGGTCATGATCAAGATCACGGGACGGATCGTGATTGGATCGTGGGATAGATCGTGATGGGATCGCGGGATGCTCGGCGATTTGGATCGCGAAGATGTTCGAATACATCAACCATATTTCTTAAACGCTTCCTGCTTAGCGATCTACAAGGGTGCGTAGGAATGTTTTTGTTTCCCATGCAACGTTCACCAACAATGGTGGCGGTGGTGGTGAACTAATCCGGTAGGGCTTCGCCGAGCTCCGCTGAACTAATCTAGAGGAGAAACGATCTAGATGAAGAAGAGGGTAGCACGTGGCAATTAGGGTTGGGGCTGCCCTAAAAACATCTAGTATATATAGGAGGGAGGAAGGAGGAGGCATCCCTAGGGTAGCCCCTTGGCTTCGGCCGAAGTGGAGAGGAGGTGGATGAGTCCACCTCCAATCCTACTCCAAGTAGGATTGCAATCCTACTTGGAATCCTTCCCCACCTTATTTTTTTCCTTTCCTCCCACTCTAGCTGCATGGGACTCATGGGGCTGGTTTTTTAAGCCCACTAAGGGATGGTGTACCACCCCTCAGGCCGATGTGGCCTCCCGGCGTGGGTGGCCCTTCCCGATGGCCCTCCGGCACCTCCGGTACACTACCGGAAATACCCAAAACTTTTCTGGTGACCAAAACGGGACTTCCTATATATCAATCTTTACCTCCGGACCATTCCGGAGCTCCTCATGACATCCGGGAACTTATCTGGGACTAATAATAACCTTCAGTCACCACAATACATAACTCAATACTACTGAAACATCACCGAACGTTAAGTGTGCAGACCTTGCGGGTTCAAGAACTATGTAGACATGACCGAGACACCTCAACGGTCAATAACCAATAGCGGGGCTTGGATGCCCATATTGGTTCCTACATATTCTACAAAGATCTTTATCGGTTGAACCTCTATGTCAAGGATTCAGTTAATCCCGTATGCTGTTCCCTTTGTTCTTTGGTATGTTACTTACCCGAGATTCGATCGTCGATATCTCTATACCTAGTTCAATCTAGTTACCGGCAAGTCTCTTTACTAGTTCCGTAATACAAGATCCCATGGCGAACACTTTCATCACTTTTGTTGCAAGGCTTATTGTGATGTTGTATTATCAAGTGGGCCATGAAATACCTCTCCGTCACACGGAGTAACAAATCCCAGTCTTGATCCATGCCAACCCAACTGACACCCTCGGAGATACCTATAGAGCACCTTTATAGTCACCCAATTACGTTGCGACGTTTGATACACACAAGGTACTCCTCCGTTGTCAGTGAGGTGCATGATCTCATGGTCATAGGAACATATACTTGACATGTAGAAAACTGTAGCAATAAACTGACACGATCATATGCTACGTTTATAGTTTGGGTCTTGTCCATCACATCATTCTCCTAATGATGTGATCCCATTATCAAATGACATCTCATGTCCATGGCTAGGAAACCTTAACCATGTTTGATCAACGAGCTAGTCTATTAGAGGCATACTAGGGACATGGTGTTGTCTATGTATCCACACATGTATGTGAGTTTCCGATCAATACAATTCTAGCATGGATAATAAACGATTATCATGAACAAGGAAATATGATAATAACTAATTTATTATTGCCTCTAGGGCATATTTCCAACAAACATCACCTACACATAAACAACAAATACTTGCAACCTGACGCGGAAGAGAGGTTGTGACGCTCTCTACGGTAATAAGATAGATTAGATAGTGATAGTTTTGGCAAATAGATCTCGCAAGAACACAAAGTAAAATAAATAAATAAAAGTGCAGCAAGGTATTTTTGGTTTTTTTGGATTAATAGATGTGAAAACAAAAGTTGCAAATAGTAGATCAGAAAGCAATATGTTGGAGAAGTAGACCCGGGGGCCGTAGGATTCACTAGTGGCTTCTGTCATGAGTATAGTGCACAGTGGGTGAACAAATTACTGTTGGAGAATTGATAGAAGATAAAATAATCATGACGATATCCAGGCAATGATCATTATATAGGAATCACATGCAAGCTAAGTAGACGAAAAGGATTCTGCATCTACTTCTATTACTCCACACATCGACCGCTATCCAGCATGCATCTAGTGTATCAAGTTCATGGGAAAACGTAGTAATGCAACAAGAACGGTGACATGATGTAGACAAGATCTATTCATGTCGTAATAGGCCCCATCTTGTTATCCTTAATGGGAACGATACATGTGTGTCTTGCTGCCCTTTCTTTCACTGGGAATGAAAACCGCAAGATCAAACCCATCACAAAGCACCTCTTCCCATCGCAAGAAAAATCGATCTAGTTGGCCTAACTGAACCAACGATTCGAATAAGAAATACGAGGCTATAAGCAATCATGCAAATAAGAGATCAAAGAAGACTCAGATCATATCCATGAATATAAATTGATCATGAACTCAAAATTCATCGGATCCCAACAAACACACTGCAAAAGTCATTACTTGTATGGAGAAACATAGGGAGAGAGGAAGCCATCTAGCTACTGCCTACGGACCCATAGGTCTATGGTGGACTACTCACGCATCATCGGTGAGGCACCTATGAGGAAGATGAACCCCTCCATGATGGTGTTAGATTGGATCTCGAGATTCTGGAACTTGCGGCGACTGGAATTGTGTTTCATTGAATCCCCTAGGGTTTTTGGATTTTCAAGGAATTTATAGGCTCAATACTAGGTTGAGGGGATGCGCGAGGTGACCACCCCCACCAGGCCGCGCTAGGGGCCTCTAGCGCCCCCTGGTGGGGGGTGGCCACCCTGGCCCCCCTCTTCTGGTGTTGTTTGGCCCATCTTTCTTATTCCGGTCCATAAAAAATCCACAAAAATCCCCATAGCGTCTGGGCTCCGTTTGGTACAGATTTTCCGCGAAGTAAAAATACAAGCAAAAACAACAACTGACACTTTTGCACTATGTCAATAGGTTAGTCCCAAAAAATGATATAAAGTTGCTATAAAATGATAGTAAAACATCCAAGATTGATAATATAACAACATGGAAGAAACAAAAATAATACATATATTGGAGACGTATCAACATCCCCAAGCTTAATTCCTACTCGTCCTTGAGTAGGTAAATGGTAAAAACAAATTTTTTGATGTAGAATGCTGCCGATCATGTTCATCACATATTCTTTACTTTATAGCATGGAAATTTGGACTTTTCATATGGTTCAAAGCAATACTATAGTATTGACATGAAATTTTTAATACTCGAGCATATCAACAAGCAACCATATCTTTCAAAATATCAACGCTAAAGCAAGTTATCCCTAGCCCACATGCTCAATCATTGATCCATTCACAATACACACTCAAATATTAGCTACACCTAATGCCCAAGTAAGATCATTGTTATTCCTAGTTGGTTCTTTATAAGAGAAGATGGAGACTCAAATTGAAAAATAAAAACTGCATAAAGTAAATAAATAGGCCCTTTGCAGAGGGAAGTAGGGATTTCTAGAGGTGCCATAGATCAAGTGTTTAAATTGATAGAGAAAAATATTTTGAGTGGCATGCCTTTCCTGTCAACGAAAACGACTGAGAGATCTCAATATCTTTCCACACTACATGCGTCAGAGGCAGTTCCCAAACAGAAAACAAAGTTTACTCCTTTTTCCACCATACTTTCACCTTCCATGGCTAGATGAATCCACGGTTGCCTTCCATACCAACACCTTCCAAGGAATTTATTATTTGACAACATAAAGTAAATATTTTTCTTTTTCATTTTGGGTCTGGGCATCCCTATTACCGCCATACTCTCGTGCAATGACAAGTGAATAAACACTCATCTTGAGAATAACACATCTAGCATGAAAAAAATACCGGTCACCCCTACCGTTCCATGAGTAGTACGAGCACACAAAAAGGAAAAATTATTTTGAAAGTTTAGAGATGGAACATACAAATTTTCTTGGAACGGCACAAAAATACCATATATAAGTAGGTATAGTGGACTCATATGGCAAAACTTGGTGTAAGAATTTTGGATGCACAAGTAGTATTTCTACTTAGTACAAGCGAAGGCTAGTATGATATTGAGAAGCATCCAACTAAGAAACAAAAAATCACATCAGAGAGCATGAAGCATAACTAACACTGAATAATGCACCCTAAGTAGGATGTAATTTCGTAGGACAACTATTGACTTTCGTGATTGCATAGGGAATCACAAACCTTAACACCAATATTCTTACTAAGCATAATTACTCATCAACATAACTCACATATCACTATTTTCATGTCTCAAAACTATTACAAAGAATCAAGTTTAATTTGTCCAATGATCTTCATGAAAGTTTTCATTATATCCCTCTCGAATATCTATCACTTTGGGACTAGTTTCATATGTTGCAATTGCTTTTGTTAAGCTCACATGGATATAATGAAGAACATGAGCATACAAGTTTCATCTCTAAAAATCATATAAGTGAAGCATGAGAGGATTTCTTCAAAATTACTAACTCTCAAATTATTATAAGTGAAGCATGAGAGCATTTCTTCAACCATGTAAAAGCATGCCGTGCTTAAAGAAATATAAGTGAAGCACTAGAGCAATTCCTTTGCTCAAAAGTTTTAATTGAAGCATAAAGAGCAATTCTAACAAATCATAGCATAATTTTGGCTCTCTCAAATAGGTATACCGATGGTTGTTGGAAGAAAGAGGGGATGCCACTCGGGGCATCCCCAATATTAGTTGATCGTTACTCTTTGGATATTACCTTGGGGTGCTTTAGCATCCCCAATATTTGACTGTTCTAACTCCTTATTCCTTCATCCATCGTGATCTCACCCAAAATTTGAAAACTTCAATCACACAAAACTTAACAAAATTCTTGTGAGATCTGTTAGTATAATAAAGCAAATTACCACTTTAGGTACTGTTGTAAACACATTAATGTTTTATTATTGTGTTATACCTACTGTATTCTAACTTTATCATTACTTATACCCCCCTATACAAGCCATAGATTCATCAAAACAAGCACACAATGCAATGAAAACATAATATGTTTTAGACAGGACAATCTGTAGTAATCTGTACTCTACCCATACTTGTGGAACTCTAAAAATTCTAAAAAATTAGTACAACGTAAAGAATTTGTATAGAAATACTATGTTAAAATTTCAGCTCAATATCACGTTCCGGTAAAAAAATGAAAATCCATGCACTGGGAAGAAAGTTTCTATTTCAGATTCAGCATTGTTTCTACTCTTCTTATGGATCATCCTAAAGGCATTACTTGACACAAGCACTCAATAAATCATAAAAAAACAATCATAACAGAATCATAATTGTGCAAAACACTAAAATACATAAAGCAAAAGATAAAAATAATTTATTCATTGGGTTGCCTCCCAACAAGCGCTATCGTTTTACGCCCCTAGCTAGGCATAACACATAGATTCAAGTATTGTCATCCTTAGTTTGCACTCCATAGAAGTCCCGCATGGTTGATTCATATGGTGGATTAATTCTTGTTCTAGGTAAGTGTTCCATACCCTCTCTAAGGGGAAACTAAAACTTAATATTGCCTTCTTTCATATCAATCACGACACCTATAGTGTGTAAAAAAGGTCTACCAAGTATGATGGGACAAGACGTATTGCAATCAATATCAAGAACAATAAAATAAATGGTCACATAATTCCTATTTTCAAGAATAAGAACATCATTAATTCTTCCCAAAGGTTTTTTAATAGTATAATCCGCCAAGTGCAAATTGACACAATATTGGTAAGACCAAGCACATAACATAGAGATTTCGGAATTGTGGAAACACTAGCACCCAATCACACAAAACAAAGAATTCATAATTTTTAATCTTTATTTTAATGGTAGGTTCTCACTCATCATGCAATTTTCTAGGAATTGAAATCTCTAATTCCAACTTCTCTTTTAAAGATTTCATCATGTCATCAACGATATGTTTAGTAAAAGATTTATTTTGTTCATAAGCATGGGGTGAATTTATCATATTAAAGCAAAGAAATACAATAAACAAAGGAGAAACTCTCATAATTAAATTATTTATAATCAAAGATAGCGGGCACATCACTAGTTAAAGTTTTGACCTCTCAAAACCCACATTTATCAAAATTTTCATCAAGATTTTCACCCTCCAAATCATTGGGACGTCCTCTAGCTAAAGTTGACTCTTATTCAGTCCCTTTATTATAAATTTTAATGTTACTAATCAAGGAATCAATAGATTACACACCAGTCATTTTAAGATCTTCATCATTGTTATGAAAGTAATCGCTAGAAAATGTTTTTTCTAAAACTTCTCTTTTAGCTCTAAGCATAGCGGTTCTTTTCTTAATTTCATCCATATAAATATATAAATCCTTAATTGATTCATTGATATTAGGTGGAAAATCATGCAACTTGATATTTTCAACATCATTGGAAATTCTATCAATGCATCTAGACATATCATCAATCTTATTCAACTTTTTTCTATCATAGTATTGAAAGATTTTTGAGCATTGATAAATTCTTTACAAATATTTTCATGATCAGCAGTGTTACTATTATTATTATTATTATTATTATTATTACTACTATTATAAGAATTACCATAGGAATTACTATAATTATTAGAGGAATTTCTAGGAAAAGGCCTAGGATTAAAATTACCTCTATAAGCATTGTTATTGAGTTTGTTTCGTGAGATGAAATTCACATCTACGGAATCACTATTTTGCTCAAACAAAGTAGACAAGGGCACATCATTAATATCAAGAGGAGCATTATTACTAGCAACCAACTTCATAAGAGCATCAACTTTTTCACTCAAAGCACTAATTTCTTCTACCAAATTAACCTTTTTACTAGTAGGTGCTCTCCCGGTATGTCATTGTGAATAATTTTCCATGATATTATCTAGAAATGAGGTAGCTTCACCGAAAGTAATTTCCATAAAAGTACCACCTATGGCGGAATCTAAAAGATTTCTAGAGACAAAATTCAATCCCACATAAATTTTTTGTATGATCATGCAAAGATTTAAACCATGAGTAGGACAATTTCTTAGCATCAACTTCATACTTTCACAAGATTGTGCAACATGTTCATGCTCATGTTGCTGAAAATTCATTATTTGAGTCCTAAGGGAAATAATTTCCGCGGGCGGAAAATACTTAGTAATAAAAGCGTCCTTGCACTTACCCTAAGAATCGATACTATTGCGAGGCAAATAAGAAAACCAATTTTTTGCACGATCCCGCAAAGAGAAATTAAAAAATTTAAACTTCACAATATAATTGTCCACATCTTTTTTCTTTTGCATATCGCATAATTCCACAAAGGTATTAAGATGTGACGTGACATCCTCATTAGGAGTACCCTAAAATTTATCTTTCATGACAAGATTGTACAAAGCAACATTAATATCACAAGACTCCGCACTAGTGGTGGGAGGAGCAATGGGAGTGCTAATAAAACCATTATTATTGGTATTGGAAAAATCACACAACTTGGTGTTTTCTTGAGTCATCGTGACTATCCAAACAAGATTGCAAGCAAACAAGATATCTGACGAGAAAAAGGCAAACGAAAAAGAGAGGGCTAATAAAATGGAAAATTTGTGAAGTGGAGGAGAGGAAACCGAGAGGCAAATGGTAAATAATGTAATTGCAAGGAGATGAGATTTGTGATTAGGAACCTGGTAGATGAGATTGCTTCCTCCCCGGCAACGGCGCCAGAAATTCCTTTGTCGTAGCTTGAGACTGCGTTGGTATTTCCCCAAAGAGGAAGGGATGATGCAGCACAACGATAGTAAGTATTTCCCTCAGTTTATGAATGGTGACATGATGTAGATAAGATCTATTCATGTAGTAATAGGCCCCATCTTGTTATCCTTAATGGCTATGATAGATGCGTGTCTTGCTGCCCTTTCTGTCACTGGGAAAGAACACCGCAAGATCGAACCCATCACAAAGCACCTCTTCCCATGGCAAGAAAAATCGATCTAGTTGGCCTAACTAAACAAAAGATTCTAAGAAGAAACATGAGGCTATAAGTAATTATGCAAATAAGAGATCAAATAAGACTCAAATCATATTCATGGATAGAAACTGATCTTGAACTTAATATTCATCGGACCCTAACAAGCACCGCAAATGTCATTACGTCAAATAGATATCCAAGAGACCATTGTATTGAGACACATAGAGAGAGAGAGAGAGGAAGCCATCTAGATACTGCCTATGGACCCGTAGGTCTATGGTGGACTACTCACGCATCATCGAAGAGGCACCTATGAGGGAGATGAACCCCTCCGTGATGGTGTTAGATTGGATCTCGAGATTCTGGAACTTGCGGGGGCTAGAATTGTGTTTCTTCGACTCCCCAAGGGTTTTTGGATTTTCAGGGAATTGATAGGCTCAATAGTCGATTGGGGGGGGGGGGGGTTCCCGAGGTGCCCACCCCCACCAGGCCGCCCTAGGGACCTCTAGCGCCCCTGGTCTTCTTGTGTTGTTTGGCCAATCTTTCTTCTTGTGGTCCATAAAAAATCCACAAAAATCCCCGCAACGTTTGGGCTCCGTTTGGTACTGATTTTCTATGAAGTAAAAAAACAAGCAAAAACAACAACAGGCACTTTGGCACTATGTCGATAGGTTAGTCCCCAAAAATTATATAAAGTTGCTATAAATGATTTTAAAACATCCAAGATTGATAATATAACAGCATGGAACAAGCAAAAATTATAGATACATTGGAGATATATCAGTTTCCCTCTTTCATGTCAATAATTGCACCTATAGTTCGTAAGAAGGGCCTTTCAAGTATTATGGGTCAAGAAGGATTGCAATCAATATCAAGAACAATGAATTCGAAAGGCACATAATTTTTATTTGCAATAATAAGGACATCATTTATTCTAGTTAAAGGTTTCTTAATGGTAGAATCCGCAAGATGCAAGCTTAGGGAACACTCCTCAATGTTAGTGAGACCAAGCACATGACATAAAGTTTTAGGTATTTTTGAAACACTAGCACCAAGGTCACACAAAGCATTGCATTCACATTTATTTATATTTATTTTGATAGTAGTTTCCCACTCATCATGAAATTTTCTAGGAATAAAAACTTCAAGTTCAAGTTTCTCATCATAAGCTTTTACCATAGCTTCTACCATATGTTTGGTAAAAGCTTTGTTTTCTTCGTAAGCAGTGGGTGAGATAATAATAGATTGCATAAAGGAAATACATTCTACTAAAGAGAATTTACCATAATGAAAGTCCTTGTAATCCAAGATAGTGGGCTGTAGCGACCCGACCTGAAAGGTCGAATCTCCGGTGTTTCCGTACCATCCCAAGATCATGCTGGTACACACACGGTACATCAATGTATATATCAAAGGGAAATCACACAACATTATATTAATCGAAATCTCATATCGAGTCCTTTATTACAATAAACATTACAATAAAGTGGCTGAAGGCCAACTCATGAGAATATCTAAATCTTGCGGAAGCGTCGAAGGTAGATGAGTCCATCTGACTCCAAGGGCATCTCACCGAGCGTAGAACGTGTCCTCACTCCTGGTCGGAAAAGTACTCTGCAACATGATACGTTGCAGCCGTGTAGGTCAGCATATGGAATATGCCGGCAAAGTCACAAGAGAGGGGTGAAAAGATAATCATCTATTTCTATATGCATATTTGGCAGGTGGGGTGGTAAGTTTTTTCGAAAAGCAAATTTTTCCTACATCAAGAGAGGGCTAAGCAAAAAAATATTACTAAGTTGGTTGATTAATGAGATGGTTCCACCAACCAATTCTCATACCCAAATTATTAATACCCACATCATCATCTTAATTGTGTTGAGAGTTCCGGAAGTTTTAGTTCCTTTGGCTCAAGTCGTCTATGACCGTGGACACGGCTAATCGATTAGGTTTGAGTACTCTACAGAGTTTTGCACATGTTCCCCATAAGATTTGGTCGCCTCCGTTTGATTTCTCGCACTTCAGGGTGTTTGAGAAACGGATGACCAAAACATGGTCTTCAAAAGGGTTTCCCTGCGACTCTGTCGGTGCCCATCCTTTCCTACCGTTCTTCTACATCTCGTAGCACCGCCTGTACAGGGTTACCACGATATCCAACCAAGCCAGAGCCCATAATGACTTGTGGCTGTGCAGGTAAGCCTTGGGTCTTGAAGCACCCATCCATCTCTTTGTACCTGGGTGGATCTTTCCGCGTGAATACTGGCCATCTCTAGCATCACCTAGGTAAATCCACTGGTTTCTCCAGGGTGCCGTTCAACCATCATCCACCCAGAGGTATGTTTAAAACTCGGAGTCTTGAAATCTTGATCATTATGTAGGTCTTGAAATTATTAACTCTCTCAACTCTCATGAATCACACGACCAACCCCGTCTACTAATAGCATAGCAAAAGTAAAAACAACGTTTCCCGAGGCCAATGTTGTCAAAGGGGTTGAGGGGGTACCTACCACATGATACTACTACAATGTAACCAAGTTTCCAACTAACCTATCTTGCATGCAATTGGGGAAGATGGTAGAACTAATGCATATAAAACATGGGTAAACATGATCAAAGTGACTTGCCTGATTGATGATCTTCGTACGTGAGTGACTCTAAGTAACAAGCTTCGCACTCCGGATAATCTAACGAAGCAAACAAGCACTCATTAAGTATACAACAAAATAATGTAGCTAACACACACATCAACAAAGAACTAGTAAACAATCAAGACAAAACCATGCACAAATCACAAGCAAGGAAAGCACACAAAGTTTTGTTTACTAGGAGATGATTGATAAAACACTACTAACATAATAAAACTATTTTGTAATAACAAAACAATTGTTGACAGCAAGGAAACAATAAAATATTTTATTAATAAACAGAAGAAAATCAATTTAAGTTTGTTGGGAAAACTTTAGTAAAGTTTTTAAAAGTTTTGGTAAACACTATATGGAACAAATATATTTCTACTAACAAAAGAGCAAAACAAAACTTATTATTTATTAGTAAAACATATTTTTAACAGAAAAGAATTTACAAATAAACTTGTCTTAGAAAACAGAATTTATTATATAAAACTTTGTTTGAAAGCAAAACTATTACTAACTAGTTGTTTTAATCAAAATAACCCTATTTGAAAAGAAATTGTGATTCCTATATTAACAAAGAAATAAACTAAACAATTCTATATTTTTATTAACAATAAGTAAAACACTAAATGTTTAAATCAACAGAACCTACTAAACAAATTAAAACTAAATCTAAGTTAAACTAACTAAAACTAAGTAAACAAAAAATATACTATAATACTAGGCAGATTCTGTTTATAGCTAGAACACTAATCAAATCATCCTAAAATTTTTCAAACTAAGCATAAAGGTACTCCTAACTAAGACCAAACAGTAGCAAAAAGATTCATGTCAAAATCTATTTTCAAACTCTAGTTATTCAGATTTGAAGGTTTTAAGCAAATTTGATTCAATTCAAATTTTAGAGGTAAAATTTAAAATTTAAAAGTACAGGGTGAAACTACATGAAAAATGTGAGCTATTGCAAAAAGAATCAACTCAAAACATTAAACAGATTAAAAGATATAAGCAAAACAAAATTTGAACTCACTCTGTTAACTAAAACAAAAACAGAAAAGAAAACTAGATATGCAACGGCCAGGGGGCTACGTGGCGCTTTCCTATTGGTTGGGGGCGTGTGCGCGCGAGTGCTTGTGGACGGGCGACCGGAACGACGAGGAAAACGATTCGGGTTTAAAGGGTTCTAATCCTAGCCGTGGATTGTAGATCCGAGGGGTGAGGATAGATCCGATGACTTACCGGAGAGAGAGAGAGGATCTCCAGCGAGTGGTGACGGCGGCCGGTGGTCGAGGACGTTGCCGGAGGGGTCCCCGGTGGTCGAGAGAGGCAGCGAAGGGGTTCAGACGACGGCGGGCGAGGTCCGGCGTCGAACGGAGGGGTCGGAGAGGCGAGGAGACGTACGAAGCGACGGGCACGTGGGGAGGGAGCTTCGGTGGTCAGAGCAGCTCCGGCGAGGAATCTGGTAACGCCTCGGCGAGGGAGAGAGGGGATTCGGGGGGGAATGGAGAGAGGAGGTTAGGGCTCTTATATAGGGTGCTCGGGTGGTGCGGGGGAGGAGAGAGGAGAGAGATCCGGGGGGGGAGGGAGTAACTGCCGACGAGGTCCGGCGTCGCGTGCGGGGAAGAAGACGACCGCGCGGGCTAACGTCGGTCGGGGAGGGACCCGGTGTCAGCGAGAGGGGAGCGAGGTTTCCGCGTCGGTCGGCCGGTCGGTATTAACTTCGCGAGTAACTGCCGTGGGCCGGCCCGTTTAATACTAAAACCGTTACCGTTTTCTTTTTAATGTTTTCCAATGACAATCAAAAGCTTTTAAAACATTCAAACCATGGTTAAAAGTAGGAAATAAATATATCGAAATTAACAGAATAATAAATGATATTTAATGAACATTTTTATTCTGTCATTTGGATAATTCAAAAAAATATTATTTTCAGAATTGCCTATTTGTTTTTAAATCCTTTTTGCAAATATTTTCAAAACAACCCCTGGTTTTTATTGTTCAAATAAATCACCAAGATGACCCTGGTGTGGAGTGTCATGTTACTCCCCTCTTATTTTGAACATTTTACCAAGATTTCAAATAGGTGAAAGCAACTTAGGGAAAGTAGAAAGGGCTTTCAGAAATTTAGAAAGAACATTTCAACAATACATGTATTCAAGCAATGATGATGATGGATGCATAGCTATATTTCATAACATTTCAAAAATGGAATTTTGGGATGTTACAAACCTACCCACCTTAAGATGAATCTCGCCCTCGAGATTCAGGTTGGCTAGAAAATAGGTGTGGGTGGTCTCTACGAAGATCTTCTTCGCGTTCCCAGGTGGCTTCTTCCTTTGTATGGTGACTCCACAGAACCTTACAGAACTTGATGATCTTGCTGCGGGTAACTCTGTTGGCAGTCTCAAGGATTCTGACAGGTTTCTCCTCGTAAGTCAGATCATTGTCAAGTTGTATGGCCTCTAGGGGCACTGTATCTCTCAAAGGAATATCAGCCATCTCAGTATGACATTTCTTCAGCTCGGACACATGGAACACATTATGAACTCCGGATAATCCTTCTGGCAATTCCAGCTTGTATGCAACTTCGCCTCTACGTTCAAGAATTTTGTAGGGGCCTATGAAGCTGGGTGCTAATTTTCCTTTAACAGCAAACCTCTTGATTCCTCGAAGAGGGGACACACGAAGATATGCCCGGTCTCCCACTTCATACGTCACTTCTTTACGTTTACTGTCAGCATAACTTTTCTGTCGAGATTGAGCTATCTTGAGTCTGTCACGAATCAGCTTGACTTTCTCTTCAGAATCTCAGATAAGGTCGGGACCAAAAATTTGTCGGTCTCCAAAACCATCCCACGTCAGTGGTGTTCTGCACCTCCTTCCGTATAAAGCTTCGAAAGGGGCCATCTTCAGACTGGTCTGATAACTGTTGTTGTAAGAAAATTCTGCGTAAGGTAAGTTGTCATCCCAACTAGATCCATAATCTAGCGCACAAGCTCTCAACATGTCTTCCAGAATCTGGTTGACTCTCTCAGTCTGTCCATCTGTCTGCGGATGAAAGGCTGTACTGAACTCTAGCCTTGTACCCAAACTTTCATGTAACTGATGCCAAAACTTTGAGGTAAATTGTGTTCCTCTATCTGACATGATACTCCTCGGAACTCCATGTAGACATATGATCCTGGTCATATATATCTTGGCTAGCTTAGCACTGGTATAGGTGGTTTTCACTGGAATGAAATGAGCTACCTTGGTCAAGCGATCTACCACTACCCAAATGGAATCATAACCTGAACGGGTCGTGGGTAATCCTGTGATGAAATCCATACCAAGCTTTTCCCATTTCCACTTGGGTATCGGCAGAGGTTGGAGTAACCCTGCTGGTTTCTGATGTTCTGCCTTTACTCGCTGACAAACATCACATATTGCAACATGTTCGGCAATATCTTTCTTCATACCTTTCCACCAATAACTTTCCTTTAAATCCAGATACATCTTGGTATTGCCTGGGTGTATCGAGTAAGGTGAATCGTGGGCTTCCTGAAGTATCAACTTCCTGAGCTCTGGGTCATTGGGCACATAGATTCGGTTCTCAAACCACAAAGTTCCGTGCTCATCCTCACGAAAACCTTTGGCTTTATCATCTTCCATTCTCTGTTTTATCTCAGCTATCTCCTTGTCCGATTTCTGGGCTTCACGAATTCTTTTGGTCAAGGTGGACTGGATCTCCAGTGTGGCAACATATCCGCTTGGAACTATCTCTAGCTTGATCTCTCTGAGATCATCGGCTAACTCTTGGGGTAATCCTCCCACTGTGAGTGTGTTCACATAAGTTTTCCGACTCAAGGCATCGGCTACAACATTAGCCTTACCTGGATGGTAGTGTAATCTCATGTCATAGTCCTTGATTAACTCTAACCATCTCCTCTGTCTGAGGTTCAACTCTTTCTGCGTGAAAATATATTTCAGGCTCTTATGGTCGGTGTACACATCACAACTATTTCCGATAAGGAAATGTCTCCAGGTCTTGAGTGTGTGCACCACACCTGCTAGTTCCAAATCATGGGTGGCATAATTCAACTCATGAGGTCGTAGTTGTCTGGATGCATAGGCTACAACCTTTCCATCTTGCATGAGTACTCCTCCAAGTCCTTGTCGTGAAGCATCACAATAAACCTGGAAGTCCTTCCGAATATTGGGCAAAATCAACACTGGGGCTGTGACCAAACGTTTCTTCAACTCCTTGAAACTGGCTTCACATTCCTCAGTCCAAACATACTTGGATTCTTTCTTCAACAACTCTGTCATAGGCTTGGCTATCTTTGAGAAATTCTCAATGAATCTCCGGTAATATCTGGCAAGTCCGAGGAAACTGCGGATCTCCTTAACTGAGGTGGGTGACTTCCACTCGGTGACGGCTTCAACCTTAGCGGGGTCTACGGCTATTCCTTCTCCGGAAATAACATGTCCAAGGAATCCGACTTCCGTCAGCCAAAATTCACATTTGCTGAACTTGGCATATAACTGATGCTCTCTCAGCTTCTCCAGAACTAAACGCAAATGTTCCTTGTGTTCTTCCTCGTTCTTGGAGAATATCAAAATGTCATCGATGAACACCACGATAAACTTGTCCAAATATTCCATAAACACTTTGTTCATCAAATTCATGAAGTAGGCAGGAGCATTAGTCAAACCAAAGGACATGACAGTATACTCATACAAGCCATACCTTGTGGTGAAAGCTGTTTTGGGTATATCCTGTTCACGAATCTTCAGTTGGTGATACCCTGATCGAAGATCGATCTTGGAGAATACTATGGCGCCTATTAGCTGATCAAACAAGTCATTAATCATCGGCAGAGGGTACTTGTTCTTGATAGTCACCTCGTTCAAGGCACTATAATCGACTACCATTCTCAAGGTTTTATCCTTCTTCTCCACCAAACGAACTGGGGCTCCCCAAGGTGATGAACTTGGGTGAATATATCCTTTGTCCAATAACTCCTTAATTTTCTTCTTGATTTCCACTAAATCATTTGCGGGCATCCGATAGGGTCTCTTGGAAATTGGGGTTGTCCCTGGTTGTAGCTCTATTAGGAACTCAATCTCCCTATCTGGTGGCATGCCTGGTAATTCTTCCGGAAATACATCCGGAAAGTCTTTTACCATGGGTACTTCCTCCTGAACAACTCCTGTGAGAGAATTTAATCGAGCACTCATCTGGGTGCGTCGGGATACATACTTAATCCTCTTGTTTTCCGGGGTGGTGAGTGAAACAGACTTGCTAGAGCAATCAAGATTTCCTTCATACTTGGTCATCCAATCCATGCCTAGGATTACATCCAATCCCTGGTATTCTAAGACGATGAGGTCGGTGGGAAAAACATGGTTTCCTATATTGAGTTTCAGGGCATGGCATCCTATTCCTGCCATCATCATACCTCCTGGGGAACTGACCTTAATGGGCTGACTAAGGGTTTTGGTGGGCAAACCATACTTATCCACAACTACCCTTGATATGAATGAATGAGTTGCACCGGAATCAAAAAGTACTGTAACTGGACGTGAATGCAATAGAAACATACCAACCACAGTCTCGGGTTGATCATAAACTTCTTCCACGTCAAGGTGGTTCACCTGGGCCCGAGGAAACGGATTTGGCTTCTTGGCTGCGGAGTTGCCGTTTCCATTTCCCTGCTTGCTCTGGGGACACTCAGTAGCATAGTGCCCTGTCTTCTGGCACTTGAAACAGGTGATGTGGCTCAGATCCTTCTGAGTAGGAACGTGATGGTGCTGATTGTTGTTCCCATTCCCATTGTCAGTCTTGAAGTTGCCATGGTTGGGACGGACATTCCCATTTCCTCCATGGTTGTGCACGGCATGAGTGTGCCTTCCAAACTTACCGGTACCTGATCCGGTATTTACTGAGTACGGGGAGTAGCGGGGCTTCTGATGAGCTCTAGAGTTAAACTTCCCCTGAGTGTACTTCCGCTTGCGGTTCTCAATTTGCTGCTGCTTGCCCTCAAAGATGAGGGCCTTGTCCACCAGCTCTTGGTAGTTGTTGAAAGTAGCCACTACTAGCTGCATGCTCAACTCATCGTTGAGTCCTTCCAGAAACTTCTCTTGCTTGGCCGCATCATCGGCCACGTCTCCTGGTGCATAACGTGCCAATGTGCTGAAATCGTCCACGTATTGGGCCACAAAGCGATTTCCCTGGCGCAAGTTGCGAAACTCGCGCTTCTTCAGACTCATGGCTCCAGCTGAAACATGTGCGGTGCGGAAAGCAAGCTTGAATTGCTCCCAAGTTACATCAGCAATAGGATAAGTGGTGGCGTAGTTCTCCCACCATGAAGCTGCTGGTCCTTCAAGTTGATGTGCGGCAAAGCGCACCTTCTCAGCATCAGTACATCCAGCGGTGACAAGTTCTCTCTCCATCTTGCGGAGCCAGTCATCTGCCACAATAGGCTCAGTGCTGCTGGAGAAAGTTGGAGGGTTCAACCTCAGAAAACGGGTGAGATTATCAGTCTGGGGTGGATGGTGGTTGTTGTTGTTCTGGTTGTTGGTCTGATTCTGAATCAATAGCTGCATCAGTGCATTCGTCTGCTAAAGGAGTTGCGTGAGTTCCGGCGGGAAAGTGAAGTCGGTCTCACGTCGTGGAGGCATCTTGCTGTTTTCAGAGGGGTGAGAATTAGAATAGAATAAGGGTCTAAAAGGAGAAATTCACTACCCATATGTAATGCCACAAACATATCACACCAAACACTCATTCATTTATTCAATCAATGTCAAACATCGGTATTACAAATCTCAATCAAACTAAGCATCGACCTACGCTTTTAACGTTGAAAATAAAAGATACATGGAGGGCATAACTAAAGTTTTCCTCAGAAGTACATGGTGACTGAGTCTCCTCCAGTGGTGCTCTCCTCATAGTCATCATCATCGCTGATGAAAGGAGCCAAGTCTCCCTCAGGATGAAGATTTTCACCCATGTCCATCTGTTCCTCCAAAGTGGTGATACGAATGTTCAACTTGTCGATCCTCTCTAAGAAATCCTTCACCTCATACTCATGCTCGTACTCGGCTTCCCGTAAGTCAGCTTCGAGGTCAATCTCACGGTTCATCAGATTCTTGATTGTCTTCGTATCAGCACGAACTCGAAGCTCCAGAGTCCTGATGTGTGTCTCTAGGGTCTGGATATAGGAAATAGTGGTGTCAGCAGTGGGAGGAGTTATGATGTTTCCATGGACATCCCTGCGACAAACCACGCTAAGTCCTGGTGAAATGGTTCCACCTTTGTATTCCTCCTGAATACGTCCAAGGGCACGATGAATGGCCATGTCTCTACCAAGTATCCAACTGGGTGCCACGAACTTGAGGTCGATGGGTTCCTTCCGATTCCCAAAGGTCTTCCCTGGGATATGCACCTCGATCCTGTAGCGTCCATCTTGGGGAAATGACATGATAGGAATCCCGGTGATGCTCGGCAAAGCAATCCTCACGTCTTTGACGATCCTCATCAGCTCCTTACCAAAAGGCATCGTTGCGTCAGGCTGGCAAAACTCCGTGATCAACACTGGAATGAAGGTGGCCATCTATAAATTTTGAAATAATCGGAGAGGAGTCAGAAACGAATAGATGAGAGTATAAGAATTTTAAAGACAAAGAGACATAAGTCCTAAGGCTTTCCAGTCCTAGAGGTTACGTCCTACGGTCAGCGTGTGCTCTGATACCATTTCTGTAGCGATCCGACCTGAAAGGTCGAATCTCCGGTGTTTCCGTACCATCCCAAGATCATGCTGGTACACACACGATACATCAATGTATATATCAAAGGGAAATCACACAGCATTATATTAATCGAAATCTCATATCGAGTCCTTTATTACAATAAACATTACAATAAAGTGGCTGAAGGCCAACTCATGAGAATATCTAAATCTTGCGGAAGCGTCGAAGGTAGATGAGTCCATCTGACTCCAAGGGCATCTCACCGAGCGTAGAACGTGTCCTCACTCTTGGTCGGAAAAGTACTCTGCAACATGATACGTTGCAGCCGTGTAGGTCAGCATATGGAATATGCCGGCAAAGTCACAAGAGAGGGGTGAAAAGATAATCATCTATTTCTATATGCATATTTGACAGGTGGGGTGGTAAGTTTTTGCGAAAAGCAAAATTTTCCTACATCAAGAGAGGGCTAAGCAAAAAAATATTACTAAGTTAGTTGATTAATGATATGGTTCCACCAACCAATTCTCATACCCAAATTATTAATACCCACATCATCATCTTAATTGTGTTGAGAGTTCCGGAAGTTTTAGTTCCTTTGGCTCAAGTCGTCCATGACCATGGACACGGCTAATCGATTAGGTTTGAGTACTCTGCAGAGTTTTGCACATGTTCCCCACAAGATTTGCCTTGGGTCTTGAAGCACCCATCCATCTCTTTGTACCTGGGTGGATCTTTCCGCGTGAATACTGGCCATCTCTAGCATCACCTAGGCAAATCCACTGGTTTCTCCAGGGTGCCGTTCAACCATCATCCACCCAGAGGTATGTTGAAAACTCGGAGTCTTGAAATCTTTATCATTATGTAGGTCTTGAAATTATTAACTCTCTCAACTCTCATGAATCACACGACCAACCCCGTCTACTAATAGCATAGCAAAAGTAAAAACAATGTTTCCCGGGGCCAATGTTGTCAAAGGGGTTGAGGGGGTACCTACCACATGATACTATTACAATGTAACCAAGTTTCCAACTAACCTATCTTGCATGCAATTGGGGAAGATGGTAGAACTAATGCATATAAAACATGGGTAAACATGATCAAAGTGACTTGCCTGATTGATGATCTTCGTACGTGAGTGACTCTAAGTAACAAGCTTCGCACTCCGGATAATCTAACGAAGCAAACAAGCACTCAATAAGTATACAACAAAATAATGTAGCTAACACACACATCAACAAAGAACTAGTAAACAATCAAGACAAAACCATGCACAAATCACAAGCAAGGAAAGCACACAAAGTTTTGTTTACTAGGAGATGATTGATAAAACACTACTAACATAATAAAACTATTTTGTAATAACAAAACAATTGTTGACAGCAAGGAAACAATAAAATATTTTATTAATAATCAGAAGAAAATCAATTTAAGTTTGTTGGGAAAACTTTAGTAAAGTTTTTAAAAGTTTTGGTAAACACTATATGGAACAAATATAGTTCTACTAACAAAAGAGCAAAACAAAACTTATTATTTATTAGTAAAACATATTTTTAACAGAAAATAATTTACAAATAAACTTGTCTTAGAAAACAGAATTTATTATATAAAACTTTGTTTGAAAGCAAAACTATTACTAACTAGTTGTTTTAATCAAAATAACCCTATTTGAAAAGAAATTGTGATTCCTATATTAACAAAGAAATAAACTAAACAATTTTATATTTTTATTAACAATAAGTAAAACACTAAATGTTTAAATCAACAGAACCTACTAAACAAATTAAAACTAAATCTAAGTTAAACTAACTAAAACTAAGTAAATAAAAAAATATACTATAATACTAGGCAGATTCTGTTTATAGCTAGAACACTAATCAAATCATCCTAAAAATTTTCAAACTAAGCATAAAGGTAGTCCTAACTAAGACCAAACAGTAGCAAAAAGATTCATGTCAAAATCTATTTTCAAACTCTAGTTATTCAGATTTGAAGGTTTTAAGCAAATTTGATTCAATTCAAATTTTAGAGGTAAAATTTAAAATTTAAAAGTACAGGGTGAAACTACATGAAAAATGTGAGCTATTGCAAAAAGAATCAACTCAAAACATTAAACAGATTAAAATATATAAGCAAAACAAAATTTGAACTCACTCTGTTAACTAAAACAAAAACAGAAAAGAAAACTAGATATGCAACGGCCAGGGGGCTACGTGGCGCTTTCCTATTGGTTGGGGGCGTGTGTGCGCGAGTGCTTGCGGGCGGGCGACCGGACCGACGAGGAAACTGATTCGGGTTTAAAGGGTTCTAATCCTAGCCGTGGATTGTAGATCCGAGGGGTGAGGATAGATCCGATGACTTACCGGAGAGAGAGAGGATCTCCGGCGAGTGGTGACGGCGGCCAGTGGTCGAGGACGTTGCCGGAGGGGTCCCCGATGGTCGAGAGAGGCAGCGAAGGGGTTCAGACGATGGCGGGCGAGGTCCGGCGTCGAACGGAGGGGTCGGAGAGGCGAGGAGACGTACGAGGCGACGGGCACGTGGGGAGGGAGCTTCGGTGGTCAGAGCAGCTCCGGCGAGGAATCTGGCAACGCCTCGGCGAGGGAGAGAGGGGATTCGGGGGGGGGGAATGGATAGAGGAGGTTAGGGCTCTTATATGGGGTGCTCGGGTGGTGCGGGGGAGGACAGAGGAGAGAGATCCGGGGGGGGGGGGGGGGCGGGAGTAACTGCCGGCGAGGTCCGGCGTCGCGTGCGGGGAAGAAGACGACCGCGCGGGCTAACGGTCGGTCGGGGTGGGACCCGGTGTCAGCGAGAGGGGAGCGAGGTTTCCACGTCGGTCGGCCGGTCGGTATTAACTTCGCGAGTAACTGCCGTGGGCCGGCCCGTTTAATACTAAAACCGTTACTGTTTTCTTTTTAATGTTTTCCAACGACAATCAAAAGCTTTTAAAACATTCAAACCGTGGTTAAAAGTAGGAAATAAATATATCAAAATTAACAGAATAATAAATGCTATTTAATGAACATCTTTATTCTGTCATTTGAATACTTTCAAAAAAATATTATTTTCAGAATTGCCTATTTGTTTTTAAATCCTTTTTGCAAATATTTTCAAAACAACCCCTGGTTTTTATTGTTCAAATAAATCACCAAGATGACCCTGGTGTGGAGTGTCATGTTACTCCCCTCTTATTTTGAACATTTTACCAAGATTTCAAATAGGTGAAAGCAACTTAGGGAAAGTAGAAAGGGCTTTCAGAAATTTAGAAAGAACATTTCAACAATACATGTATTCAAGCAATGATGATGATGGATGCATAGCTATATTTCATAACATTCCAAAATGGAATTTTGGGATGTTACATGGGCACACAGGTTCGGTCCGCACAGATGCGTAAAACCCTACTCCTGCTTGGTTCTATTCGATGAGTTCTAGCTCACGTTGTGTGAGCGCTACAGCACACACCCACTACTCATGTAGAATCAGCCAGAGAAGATCCCCCTATAGCTATTCCTTGGTCCTCCTTTCATAATCTTGAAGGGGTCACCAACAGAGGCGTACAACGCATACATGAGGTGTAAAGTGCTACAGTGTTATCATACCTAACACTAACGGTATGAGACAAACGCATTTAATGCTCCGTCAGGTATCCTTGACCTTCTACGGGACGGGACAAGAGCCTGTCCCATCAGCACCGCTTAGCGTCCTCCATCCCTGGCGCCTCGACACGTACCTAGGTGGGTTGACACCTGGTCTTTGCGCTGGCAGGATGGCGAGGCCTTGCCGGGTGCATATATTGCCGGGGCTCCGTAGGCCATCCCGGCAAGATCTTACTGGGGTCCCAGCCATTTGTCTTCGGTCTTTTGACTCGAATGCATTCTTGATGTTGCTGTATTTGTTCTCAATTGCTCCCTGACAGGCCTTACCGCTGGTATGGCTACAACTGTCCGTGCACAAGTACGGGGTACTAAAAAGCCCATACTTTAGTATACTGACAGGAGCCCCCGGGCCTGGGCCAAACACAATGCGAGGCGTTGTTGGGCTAGGCCCAAACAGTGCACGGGCACGCATGGCAGGGATTAACTGCTGTAATCATCCCGCTTACTGCGCCTCCCCATGACGCATGTTAAGTGCACGACGTGGGATACATGTGCAGAATGGTAATAATTGTTTCCATGGCTGCGTCAGGCCGCTTCTGCCACGCGTGCTGCATTCATAGCGGAGAGCCAGCAACGGGCGCTCGTGACTTAAAGTCTTGGTTGTGACAGAAACTTCAACACCGTGGATTGGAGCAATGGGGCGGTTGCTGTTCTCCCTATGATCATGGGCGACGCTATTGGAGGAGGTGGGCGGTGACTCTTGGAGCGAGGGAGAGCCAGACCCCTTGCTTCCCCCCTATAAATTGAGGGGCAGCAAGGGCGATGCTCATCCATCCTTCCTCCCTCATCAAGTGGGAATCTACAGAGCTCGCCTTTCCACTTCTTCCAAACCCTGAGTGGTGCCCGCCCTTAGCCATGAATAGGGGGTGAGGGCGGCCACCATCCTCTGCACCAAGGAGTAGTTCTCGTCTGGATCATGCCACTGCTTCCACTGAATAGGCGAGGGTGACCCGAGTGCTCGCGGCAGGAGAGGCGCGAGGAGCCATGGCCGGCGTGGAGGCCGAGGTCGGGGGAGGCTGAGTGCTGCTCCATCTCTCCCTCTGATGCCAGGCCCCTTCCTCGAAGAGACCCACGTCGAGGGGACGGCGCTGTAGTTCGTCCTCAAACTGCGTGGTCCCCTTCGGAGCCATTTGCGCCTCCCTCGCCCTTTCTCCAGGGCGATGGAGGCCAACGAGCCACCTATTTTGTGGTTGCGGGTGCATGGTTGCTGCAAATGGCACGACGCGGGTGGACGTCGAGTATCCAGAGAGCCAAGTCATGCTCTTCAGACACAACTGGAAATCCTTCGCCCACGCCCAGAACCTCTAGGATGGGCACGCCCTTTGTTTCAAAATGACGGAGGCTGATCTCCTCTCCGTCAAGATTTATGGGCGCTCAGGCGTCCGTCTCAGCTGTTGTGAAGAGAGCTCGAGTGGCGCTGAAAGCTCATCCTCGAGCGACAACGACGAGGAGGACGGTGTCAGTGAAAGCGACGATGAGTCCGAGCTCCAGGCCATCAAGTCGGAATACGACCACCTGAGCTCTGACTGATCGGCGACCACACCATCATCGTCAGCCTCACGCCTCTCCCCCTCCCGACAGGACGATCTTGCCAGGGGTTCTTGTCCCAGGCAGGCCCATGGACTTCGGCTTCCGCCCCCTCGTCCGCACAGTGCTGGTCTTCTCCTCTGTGCAATGCTGGCCCTCTCCTCTACGCAATTCTGGTCCAGGAGGGACCATGCTCTCGTCAAAGGACCCTTGCTATCTTTTCTTCCTGTAATATCCCCTAGGGGAGAAAGTCAAATAAAGATGTACTTAGGAAGAGGCGACGTATCATGTAAATTTCACTCTCTTGGAATGACTAGCTGTGTTTTGCATGTTATTCCTCTTATCTGATTCCTATCTATATGGGTTGCTCCCTAAGCTTTATCGGAAACTTGCCAGCGCACGCAGCCATACCGCAAGCGCTTTGAGGAACAGATCCTTACCAGCCTGCTGGCGGTGCTGCCACTGGCAAGATACCTTGACATTTTTCAGTGCAGCCACTTAAGCTATTGAGTAGACTCGAAATAGAGTAAGGGCACGACTATTCGTGACAAGGTTACCTTGACGTTTTCAGTGCAGCCACTTAAACTGTTGAGCGGACTCGAAACAGAGTAAGGGCGTGACCGATTACGACAGGGTTCCTTCGCGTGCAGGTTTTCCATACAAATGTTGAAACCGTTCAAGGAGAATAACATAACAAAAATACGTTTTAAAGTTTCCGCAACTTAGCTTTTCGTTGCTGTACTCCTTCCGGGAAGATGTTTTCCTTGAACGTCACCCGTCGGTATCCATACCACCATCCCTCCCGACAAAGCTGCACGTGAGGTAACCTTCTGTCCTTTGAGAAAAACAAAGAAGAGAAAATAGGGATATGGAACCTTGGCGGTCCATTAGCTCTTGCCGGGAGTAAGTGCAATACAATATCTCGGACAAACCTATACATAAGTAAAGATGAGAATCAACAAGATTTGCAGAACACTTAGCCTTATTCAACTATGCACAGGGTCTGCGCTTGGCTTTGTACAAAGGATTACATGCTTCGGCGGCAAGACTTGTACAAAAGGTGGTTGCCGGGAGGCCGAACAACCGCGCCTCATGGGTAGAACTTACGAAGATGTTCAATATTCTAGGAGTTTCTCACTAGGATGCCATCCTTGGTCTCCAGGCGGACTGCGCCAGGCCTGGTGACTCGCACTACCCGATAAGGGCCTTCCCACATTGGCGTCAACTTGTTGGAATTCTTGGCGGACTGAACATGCCAAAGAACAAGGTCACCTTCCTCAAGACTTAGGGCATGAACCTTGTGGCTATGATAGTGGCAAAAAGCTTTCTGGTAGTGCGCAGCTTGCATAGCAGCCCGAGGACAATCTTTGTCAAGGAGTGTAGCGTCATCTTGCCACAACTGCTCTTGCTCAAGCTCATCATAAGCGAGCACTCGAGGTGACCCGTATGTGAGTTCCGTGGGGAGAACTGCTTCAGCCCCATATACTAGGGAGAAGGGTGTCTGGTCGGTAGCTTGATTTGGAGTCGCCCTGATTGATCAAAGAACCACCGGCAACTCATCAATCCAGCGTCTTCCTCACTTGTGCAGCTTGTCGTCAGTTCTTATCTTGAGGCCTCGCAACTCTTTAGCATTAGCCCTTTCCGCTTGGCTGTTGCTCCTTGGGTGGGCAACAGAAGCAAAATAGATCTTGCCGCCAAGGTCTTGGACATACTGCATGAAGGTGCGGCTCGTGAACTGTGTGCCGTTGTCGGTGATGATCCTGTTTAGTACACCAAAGTGGCAAACTATTCATTTAAAGAACTTGATGACTAATTGTGCTGTCACCTTTCTCACCGCTTCCACTTCTGGCCACTTTGTGAACTTGTCGATTGCTACGTACAAGTACTCAAAGCTCCCGGTAGCACAGGGAAAGGGACCCAAGATGTCAAGCCTCCAGACCGAAAATGGCCAGGAGAGAGGGATTGTCTAAAGAGCTTGAGCTGGTTGATGCATTTTGTTTGAATGAAACTGGCATGCTTCGCACTTGGTTACTAGCACAGTTGCATCTTGGAGGGCAGTGGGCCAAAAGTAACATTGCCGAAATGTCTTGCCAGCAAGCACTCTTGATCCTATGTGGGATCTACATATGCCTCCATGTATCTCCGCCAACAGCTCCAGTCCATCTTCCCGAGAAATGCACTTGAGTTTCACACCATTCGACCTCTTTCTGTACATGACGTTGTCCATAAACTGGTACATATTAGACCGGCGGGCTACTTTCTCTGCTTCTTCTTATTCCTTAGGGAGTTCTCCTGTTTGAAGGAAATGGACGATGTGCTTGCCCATGCTGGAGCCTGGGGCTTGACAACAAGGACTAAAGTCATATCCTCTGTCGGGGAAGCATTTGTCTCAACGACAAGGGCTCGAGGCCCTGCAGGAGCCCGTTGCCCCCCGACAAGCCTGGAGGGAGCGTGCGCTTCCATGGCAAGAGCCTGAGGCCCTGCCGGAGCGTGACGCGCACCGACAAGCCTGGCGTCGTTCCCGGCAACTTCCTCGCCTACGGCTTCTGGGAGCTCTGCCGAGAAATGCTTGTCGGAACTCAACTTTCTTCATTTCTCTCGTCCAATTGATGGTGTCACGGATAGTTGAGTCAGTCGGAGCACAAAAGTTCCTGGTTCCACAGGCAACTTGTGGGCATCACACGTTGACAGGCCATCAACAACACTGTTCTCTACACGCGGAACGTGCTCCATTTGTAGACCGTCAAAATGTTCTTCCAACTTTCTCACTTCATCTACATAAGCTTCCATCAATGGACTTTGATAATCTTTATTCACCTGCCTGACGACAAGCTGAGAATCACCCCTGACAATAAGTTTCTTAATCCCAAGGTCTGCCACGATCCTGAGACTGGCAAGCAGCCCTTCGTATTCTGCAGTATTGTTCGTTGGCCTCTCCTGGGGAAAATGCATCTGAATCACATATTTGAGGTGCTCTCCGGTGGGTGCGACAAGCAGCACTCCAGCACCGGCGCCTTGCAGCGAGAAAGCCCTATCAAAATACATGACCAACTCTTGATTTGTTTCCTTTCCGGGGAGAGTTGACTCTGGAACTTCTTCATCTGGTGTTGTGGTCCATTCCGCAATGAACTCCGCCAAGGCTCTGCTCTCGATAGTCGAAGTACTTTCAAACTTGAGACCAAAGTTTGACAATTCCATAGCCCACTCCACAATCCTGCCAGTAGCATCTGGGTTCCGCAAATCCGCTACAACGGGAAGCGAGTGATAACGGTGATCTCATGTACCTCGAAGTAATGGCGCATCTTCCTCGAGGCCATAAGGAGGCCAAAGAGCAACTTTTGCACGCCAGAATATCTTGACCTAGCCCCGTGTAAAAGGGAGCTGACAAAATAGACTGGGCGCTGCACCATCTTCTTCTTATGAATTGTTTCATTTGTCTGCATAGATCCTGCCTTGTCGGCACCAGACCCTGCTGGGGAATATCTTGGCTTGTCGCTTGGCGGTCCTGCCGCCGCTGTTGTTTCTTCATCAACTTCTCTTCCAGCCACTAACGCAACACTTACCACTTGATTTGTTACCGCTAGACATAGCAGAAATGACTCTTGTGGTTTTGGCGCGACTAGGACTAGCGGAGAGGAGAGGTACTTCTTCAAATCCTACAACACTGCCTCCGCTCCCAAAGTCCATTTAATTAGACCTGCCTTCTTCAAGATTTTGAAGAAGGGCAGGGCGCACTCAACAGATTTTTAAATGATCCTACTCAAAGCAGCAACATAGCCAGCAAGACGACGCACATCCTTGACACGTCTTGGTGCTTCAATTTGCTCAATTACTTTGATCTTGTAGCGGTTTGCTTCAATTCCATGCTGAGATATAAAGAACCCGAGAAGCTTGCCGGATGGGACGCCAAGCACACACTTCTCAGGGTTGAGCTTTAGGTTGATCTTGCATAGATTTGCAAATGTTTCTTCTAGGTCTGATATCAGCGTAGCCTTGTCCTTAGTTTTGACCACTATGTCATCCATGTAAGCCTCCATATTTCTATGTAGCTGGGGCTCAAAACCAATCTGGACCGCTCTTGCAAATGTAGAACTAGCACTTTGCAACCCGAAAGGCATACGCAAAAAGCAATACGTACCACATGGGGTGATAAATGCGGTCTTCTCTTCGTCTTCCTTGGACATGAAAATCTGATGATAACCTGAATAGGTGTCAAGGAAACACAACAAGTTGCAGCTGGCGGTGGAGTCCACAATCTGGTTGATGCGCGGCAAGGGAAAATGATCTTTGGGGAAGGCCTTATTGATATCTGTGTAGTCAATACCTAGCCTCCATTTCCCATTCGTGTTGCGCACTACAACTAGATTGGCCAACCATGTTGGATGAAGTACTCCTCTAACCAAGCCAGCCGCTTCTCATTTCTTTAATTCTTCGGCAATAAACTGTTGCCGCTCCAACGAGTGCTTCCTGACCTTCTACTTGAGGGGCCGCGCGTGTGGACAAATGACAAGGTGGTGCTCAATCACCTTCCTGGGAACACCGGGGATATCAGATGGTTGCCATGCAAACACATTGACATTCGCCCGCAAGAAGGCGATGAGCGCCCGTTCCTATTTGTCGTCAAGGGTGGAACTTATGGTGAAAGTTCCTCCTGTACCATCCTCCTTGGCAGGCACCTTCTTAGTCTCTGGTGGAGCTGTGTAACATCCCAAAACTCCATTTTGGAATGTTATGAAATATAGCTATGCATCTATCATCATCATTGCTTGAATACATGTATTGTTGAAATGTTCTTTCTAAATTTCTGAAAGCCCTTTCTATTTTCCCTAAGTTGCTTTCACCTATTTGAAATCTTGGTAAAATGTTCAAAATAAGAGGGGAGTAACATGACACTCCACACCAGGGTCATCTTGGTGATATATTTGAACAATAAAAACCAGGGGTTGTTTTGAAAATATTTGCAAAAAGGTTTTAAGATCAATTAGGCAATTTCTGAAAAATAATATTTTTTTGAAAGTATTCAAATGAAAGAATAAAAATGTTCATTAAATAGAATTTATTATTCTGTTAATTTTGATATATAATACTCCTATTGTTAAAAATGTTTTGAATGCTTTTAAAGACGTTTTACTACTCTGGTTAAAGAAAACGGTAACGTTTTCTGTAATAAACGGGCCGGCCCACGAGCAGTTACTCGCGGATTTAATACCGACCGGCCGACCGACGCGCAACGGATGCCTCCTCTCTCACTGACACCAGGTCCCACCCGACCGACCGTTTCGCCCGCGCGGTCGCCTCCTTCCTCTCGCCCGACCTCGTCGCCGACAGTTACTTTCCCCGGATCTCTCTCTCCTCTCCTTCCCTGCACCCCACGAACACCCTATATAAGAGCCCCAAGTCCCCTCTCTCCATTTCCCCCCCGAGCCCCCTCTGTCCCTCGCCAAAACGCTGTCAAATCACTCACCGGAGTTGCCACCACCACCGGATCTCCCCATCGTCGTAGCCGTCGACTCCGTCCACCCCTCGCCCCACCGTTGCCACCAATCGACGCCGGACGTCAAGCCCCACCGCCCGGACCACTCTGCTGCCTTCCTCGACCACCGGAGTGCCAACCCCGACGACTTCGCCATCTCGGACTCGCCGGAGAACCCCTCCTCGCCGGCGAGCTCTTCTTTGTGAGCTCCCCTCCCACTCCGTAGCCGTTCGATCTCAAACCGACGCCTAAGATTAGATCGGATTAATTTCCGAACCGGTATTCTCTACCGACCGGTCGCCCGCCCGCAAACACTCGCGCGCACATGCCCTCAACCAATAGGAAAGCGCCACGTAGCCCCCTGACCGTTGCATATCTAGTTTTCTTTTCTGTTTTTGTTTTAGTTAACAGAATGAATTCTGATTTTGTTTTGCTTATAACTTTTAATATATTTAGTGTTTTGAGTTGATTCTTTTTGCATTAGCTCACATTTTTCATGTAGTTTCACCCTGTGTTTTTAAATTTCAAAATTTAACTATAAAATTTGAATTGAATCAAATTTGCTCAAAACTTTCAAATCTGAATAACTAGAGTTTGAAAATAGATTTTGATATGAATCTTTTTGCTACTGTTTGGTATTAGTTAGGACTACCTCCATGTTTAGTTTGAGAATTTTTAGGATATATTTGATTGGTGTTTTAGCTATAAACACAATCTGCCTAGTGTTATAGTATAGTTTCATTTACTTAGTTTTAGTTAGTTTAACTTAGATTTAGTTTTAATTTGTTTAGTAGGTTCTATTGATTATACATTTAGTGTTTTACTTATTGTTAATAAAAAATATAAAATAGTTTAGTTTATTTCCTTGTTAAGATAAGAATCACAACTTTTTTTTCAAATAGGTTTATTTTGATTAAAACAACTAGTTAGTAATAGTTTTGCTTTCAAACAAAGTTTTATATAATTTAATTTTGTTTTCTAAAACAAGTTTATTTGTAAATTCTTCCCTGTTAAGAACATGTTTTGTTAATAAATAATAAGTTTTGTTTTGCTCTTTTGTTAGTAAAACTATAGTTGTTTCATATAGTGTTTAACAAAACTTTCAAAAACTTTACAAAAGTTTTCCCAACAAACTTAAATTGATTTTCTTCTGTTTATTAATAAAAATATTTTATTGTTTTCTTGCTATCAACTATTGTTTTGGTTAATACCAATAGTTTCATTATGTTAGTAGTGTTTTATCAATCATCTTTTAGAAAACAAAACTTTGTGTGTTTTCTTGCTTGTGATTTTTGTGCATTGTTTTGTCTTGATTGTTTACTAGTTTTTGGTTGATGGTTGTGAGTTACAATATTTTGTTGTATGCTTATTTGAGTGCTCTTGTTTGCTTCGTTAGATTATCCGGAGTGCGAAGCTTGTTACTTAGAGTCACTCGTGTACGAAGATCATCAATCAGGCAAGTCACCTTGATCATGTTTTACCCATGTTTTATATGCATTAGTTCTACCATCTTCCCCAATTGCATGAAAGATAGGTTAGTTGGAAACTTGGTTACATTGTAGTAGTATCATGTGGTAGGTACCCCCTCAAACTCTTTGACACATTGGCCCCGGGAAACGTTGTTTTACTTTTTGCTATGCTGTTAGTAGACGGGGTTGGTTGTGTGATTCATGAGAGTTGAGAGAGTTAATAATTTCAAGACCTACATAATGATCAAGATTTCAAGACTCTGAGTTTTCAACATACCTCTGGGTGGATGATGGTTGAACGGCACCCTGGAGAAACCAGTGGATTTGCCTAGGTGTTGCTTGAGATGGCCAGTATTCACGCGGAAAGATCCACCCAGGCACAAAGAGATGGATGGGTGCTTCAAGACCCAAGGCTTACCTGCACAGCCACAAGTCATTATGGGCTCTGGCTTGGTTGGATATCGTGGTGACCCTGCACAGGCGGTGCTACGAGATGTAGAAGAACGGTAGGAAAGGATGGGCACCGACAGAGTCGCAGATAAACCCTTTGGAAGACCATGTTTTGGTCATCCGTTTCTCAAACACCCTGAAGTGCGAGAAATCAAACGGAGGCGACCAAATCTTGTGGGGAACGTGTGCAAAGCTCTGCAGAGTACTCAAACCTAATCGATTAGCCGTGTCCACGGTCATGGACGACTTGAGCCAAAGGAACTGAAACATTCGGAACTCTCAACACAATTAATATGATGATGTGGGTATTAACAATTTGGGTATGAGAATTGGTTGGTGGAACCATCTCATTAATCAACCAACTTAGTAATATTTTGCTTAGTCCTCTCTTGATGTAGGAAAAATTGGCTTTACGCAAAAACTTACCACCCCACCTGCCATATAAGCATGTAGACTAGATGATTATCTTTCCACCCCCTTTTGTGACTTTGATGGCATATTCCATATGCTGACCTACACGGCTGCAACGTATCATGTTGCAGAGTACTTTTCCGACTAGGAGTGAGGACACGTTCTACGCTCGGTGAGATGCCCTTGGAGTCAGATGGACTCATCTACCTTCGACGCTTCCGCAAGATTTAGACATTCTCATGAGTTGGCTTTCAGCCACTTTATTGTAATTTTTATTGTAATAAAGGACTCGATATGAGATTTCGATTAATATAATGCTGTGTGATTTCCCTTTGATATATACATTGATGTACCGTGTGTGTACCAGCATGATCTTGGGATGGTACGGAAACACCGGAGATTCGACCTTTCAGGTCGGGTCGCTACAGAAATGGTATCAGAGCACACGCTGACCGTAGGACGTAACCTCTAGGATTGGAAAGCCTTAAGATTGTATCTCTTTGTCTTTAAAATTCTTATACTCTCATCTACTCATTTCTGATTTCTCTCCAGTTATTTCAAAATTTATAGATGGCCACCTTCATCCCAGTGTTGATCACGGAGTTTTGCCAGCCTGACGCAACGATGCCTTTTGGTAAGGAGCTGATGAGGATCGTCAAGGACGTGAGGATTGCTTTGCCGAGCATCACCGGGACTCCTATCATGTCATTTCCACAAGATGGACGCTACAGGATAGAGGTGCACATCCTAGGGAAAACCTTTGGGAATCGGAAGGAACCCATCGACTTCAAGTTTATGGCACCCAGATGGATACTTGGTAGAGACATGGCCATTCATCGTGCCCTTGGACGTATTCAGGAGGAATACAGAGGTGGAACCATTTCACTAGGACTCGGCATGGTTTGTCGCAGAGATGCCCATGGCAACATCATCACCAACCCCACTGGAGACTCCACCATGTCATATATCCAGACCCTGGAGACGCACATCAGGACTCTGGAGTTTCGAGTTCGTGCTGATACGAAGACAATCAAGAATCTGATGAACCGCGAGATTGACCACGAAGCTGACTTACGGGAAGCCGAGTACGAGCATGAGTATGAGGTGAAGGATTTCTTAGAGAGGATCGACAAGCTGAACACTCGCATCGCCACTCTGGAGGAACAGATGGACATGGGGGAAAATCTTCATCCTGAGGGAGACTTGGCTCCTTTCATCAGCGACGATGATGACTATGAGGAGAGCACCATTGGAGGAGACTCAGTCACCATGTACTTCTGAGGAAAACATTAGTTATGCCCTCCATGTATCTTTTATTTTCAACGTTAAAAGTGTAGGTCGATGCTTAGTTGATTGAGATTTGTATTTCCGAAGTTTGACATTGATTGAATAAATGAATGAGTGTTTGGTGTGATATGTTTGTTGCATTGCATATGGGTAGTGAATTTCTTCTTTTAGGCCCTTGTTCTATTCTAATTCTCACCCCTCTGGAAACAGCAAGATGCCTCCACGACGTGAGTCCGACTTCACCTTCCCGTCGGAACTCATGCAACTCCTTCAGCAGCAGAATGCACTGATGCAGCTATTGATCCAGAATCAGACCAACAACCAGAACAACAACCACCACCATCCACCCCAGGCTGACAATCTCACCCGTTTTCTGAGGTTGAACCCTCCAACTTTCTCCAGCAGCACTGAGCCCATTGTGGCAGATGACTGGCTCCGTAAGATGGAGAGAGAACTCGTCACCGTTGGATGTACTGATGCTGAGAAGGTGTGCTTTGCCGCACATCAACTAGATGGACCAACAACTTCATGGTTGGAGAACTACACCACCACATATCCTATTGCTGATATATCTTGGGAGCAGTTCCAGCAAGCTTTCCGCACCGCACATGTGTCAGCTCGAGCCATGAGTCTGAAGAAGCGCGAGTTTCGCAACTTGCGCCAGGGAAATCGCTCTGTGGCCCAATACGTGGATGACTTCAGCACATTGGCACGTTATGCACCAGGAGACGTGGCCGATGATGCGGCCAAGCAAGAGAAGTTTCTGGATGGACTCAACGATGAGTTGAGCATGCAACTGGTAGTGGCTAATTTCAACAACTACCAAGAACTGGTGGACAAGGCCCTCATCTTGGAGGGAAACCAACAGCAAATTGAGAATCGCAAGCGGAAGTACACTCAGGGGAAGTTTAACTCTGGAGATCATCAGAAGCCCCGCTACTCCCCGTACTCAGGGAATACCGGATCAGGGACTGGTAAGTTTGGAAGGCACACTCATGCCGTGCACAACCATGGAGGCCACAACCATGAAGGAAATGGGAATGCCCGTCCCAACCATGGCAATTTCAAGACTGACAATGGGAATGGGAACAACAACCAGCACCGTCACGCTCCTACTCAGAAGGATCTGAGCCACATCACCTGTTTCAAGTGCCAGAAGACAGGGCACTATGCTACTGAGTGTCCCCAGAGCAAGCAGGGAAATGGAAACGGCAACTCCGCAGCCAAGAAGCCAAATCCGTTTCCTCGGGCCCAGGTGAACCACCTTGACGTGGAAGAAGTTTATGATCAACCCGAGACTGTGGTTGGTAAGTTTTTATTGCATTCACGTCCAGTTACAGTACTTTTTGATTCCGGTGCAACTCATTCATTCATATCAAGGGTAGTTGTGGATAAGTATGGTTTGCCCACCAAAACCCTTAGTCAGCCCATTAAGGTCAGTTCCCCAGGAGGTATGATGATGGCAGGAATAGGATGCCATGCCCTGAAACTCAATATAGGAAACCATGTTTTTCCCACCGACCTCATCGTCTTAGAATACCAGGGATTGGATGTAATCCTAGGCATGGATTGGATGACCAAGTATGAAGGAAATCTTGATTGCTCTAGCAAGTCTGTTTCACTCACCACCCCGGAAAACAAGAGGATTAAGTATGTATCCCGACGCACCCAGATGAGTGCTCGATTAAATTCTCTCACAGGAGTTGTTCAGGAGGAAGTACCCATGGTAAAAGACTTTCCGGATGTATTTCCGGAAGAATTACCAGGCATGCCACCAGATAGGGAGATTGAGTTCCTAATAGAGCTACAACCAGGGACAACCCCAATTTCCAAGAGACCCTATCGGATGCCCGCAAATGATTTAGTGGAAATCAAGAAGAAAATTAAGGAGTTATTGGACAAAGGATATATTCACCCAAGTTCATCACCTTGGGGAGCCCCAGTTCGTTTGGTGGAGAAGAAGGATAAAACCTTGAGAATGGTAGTCGATTATAGTGCCTTGAACGAGGTGACTATCAAGAACAAGTACCCTCTGCCGATGATTAATGACTTGTTTGATCAGCTAATAGGCGCCATAGTATTCTCCAAGATCGATCTTCGATCAGGGTATCACCAACTGAAGATTCGTGAACAGGATATACCCAAAACAGCTTTCACCACAAGGTATGGCTTGTATGAGTATACTGTCATGTCCTTTGGTTTGACTAATGCTCCTGCCTACTTCATGAATTTGATGAACAAAGTGTTTATGGAATATTTGGACAAGTTTATCGTGGTGTTCATCGATGACATTTTGATATTCTCCAAGAACGAGGAAGAACACAAGGAACATTTGCGTTTAGTTCTAGAGAAGCTGAGAGAGCATCAGTTATATGCCAAGTTCAGCAAATGTGAATTTTGGCTGACGGAAGTCGGATTCCTTGGACATGTTATTTCCGGAGAAGGAATAGCCGTAGACCCCGCTAAGGTTGAAGCCGTCACCGAGTGGAAGTCACCCACCTCAGTTAAGGAGATCCGCAGTTTCCTCGGACTTGCCGGATATTACCGGAGATTCATTGAGAATTTCTCAAAGATAGCCAAGCCTATGACAGAGTTGTTGAAGAAAGAATCCAAGTATGTTTGGACTGAGGAATGTGAAGCCAGTTTCAAGGAGTTGAAGAAACGTTTGGTCACAGCCCCAGTGTTGATTTTGCCCAATATTCGGAAGGATTTCCAGGTTTATTGTGATGCTTCACATCAAGGACTTGGAGGAGTACTCATGCAAGATGGAAAGGTTGTAGCTTATGCATCCAGACAACAACGACCTCATGAGTTGAATTATGCCACCCATGATTTGGAACTAGCAGCCGTAGTGCATGCACTCAAGACCTGGAGACATTTTCTTATCGGAAATAGTTGTGATGTTTACACCGACCATAAGAGCCTGAAATATATCTTCACGCAGAAGGAGTTGAACCTCAGACAGAGGAGATGGTTAGAGTTAATCAAGGACTATGACATGAGATTACATTACCATCCAGGTAAGGCCAATGTTGTAGCCGATGCCTTGAGTCGGAAAACTTATGTAAACACACTCATAGCGGGAGGATTACCCCAAGAGTTAGCCGATGATCTCAGAGAGCTCAAGCTAGAGATAGTTCCAAGAGGATATGTTGCTACACTGGAAATTCAGTCCACCTTGACCGAAAGAATTCGTGAAGCCCAGAAATCGGACAAGGAGGTAGCTGAGATAAAACAGAGAATGGAAGATGGTAAGGCTAAAGGTTTTCGTGAGGATGAACACGGAACTTTGTGGTTTGAGAACCGAATCTATGTGCCCAATGACCCAGAGCTCAGGAAGTTGATACTTCAGGAAGGCCACGATTCACCTTACTCGATACACCCAGGCAATACCAAGATGTATCTGGATTTAAAAGAAAGTTACTGGTGGACAGGTATGAAGAAGGATATTGCGGAACACGTTGCAATATGTGATGTTTGTCAGCGAGTAAAGTCGGAACATTAGAAACCAGCAGGGTTACTCCAACCTTTGCCGATACCCGAGTGGAAATGGGAAAAGCTTGGTATGGACTTCATCACAGGACTACCTAGGACCCGTTCAGGTTATGATTCCATCTGGGTAGTGGTTGATCGCTTGACCAAGGTGGCTCATTTCATTCCAGTGAAAACCACCTATACCAGTGCTAAGCTAGCCAAGATATATATGACCAGGATCGTATGTCTGCATGGAGTTCCGAGGAGTATCGTGTCAGATAGAGGAACACAATTTACCTCAAAGTTTTGGCATCAATTACATGAAACTTTGGGTACAAGGCTGGAGTTCAGTACAGCTTTCCATCCGCAGACAGATGGACAGACTGAGAGAGTCAACCAGATTCTGGAAGACATGTTGAGAGCTTGTGCGCTAGATTATGGATCTAGTTGGGATGACAATTTACCTTACGCAGAATTCTCGTACAACAATAGTTATCAGACCAGTCTGAAGATGGCCCCTTTCGAAGCTTTATATGGAAGGAGGTGCAGAATGCCACTGACGTGGGATGGTGTTGGAGACCGACAACTTTTTGGTGCCGACCTTATTCGAGATTCAGAAGAGAAAGTCAAGCTGATTCGCGACAGACTCAAGATAGCTCAATCTCGACAGAAGAGTTATGCTGACAGCAAACGCAAAGAAGTGACGTATGAAGTGGGAGACCGAGCATATCTTCGTGTGCCCACGCTTCGAGGAATCAAGAGGTTTGGTGTTAAAGGAAAATTAGCACCTAGATACATAGGCCCCTACAAAATTCTTGAACGTAGAGGCGAAGTTGCATACAAGATGAAATTGCCAGAAGGATTATCCGGAGTTCATGATGTTTTCCATGTGTCCCAGCTGAAGAAATGTCATGCTGAGATGGCTGATATTCCTTTGAGAGACACAGTGCCCCTAGAGGCCATACAACTTGACAATGATCTGACTTACGAGGAGAAACCTGTCAGAATCCTCGAGACTGCCAACAGAGTTACCCGCAGCAGGATCATCAAGTTTTGTAAGGTTTTGTGGAGTCATCACACCGAGGAAGAAGCCACCTGGGAACGCGAAGAAGATCTTCGTAGAGACCACCCGCACCTATTTTCTAGCCAACCCGAATCTCGAGGGCGAGATTCATCTTAAGGTGGGTAGGTTTGTAACATCCCAAAATTCCATTTTGGAAAGTTATGAAATATAGCTATGCATCTATCATCATCATTGCTTGAATACATGTATTGTTGAAATGTTCTTTCTAAATTTCTGAAAGCCCTTTCTATTTTCCCTAAGTTGCTTTCACCTATTTGAAATCTTGGTAAAATGTTCAAAATAAGAGGGGAGTAACATGACACTCCACACCAGGGTTATCTTGGTGATATATCTGAACAATAAAAACCAGCGGTTGTTTTGAAAATATTTGCAAAAAGGTTTTAAGATCAATTAGGCAATTTCTGAAAAATAATTTTTTTTGACAGTATTCAAATGACAGAATAAAAATGTTCATTAAATAGCATTTATTATTCTGTTAATTTTGATATATAATACTCCTATTGTTAAAAATGTTTTGAATGCTTTTAAAGACGTTTTACTACTCTGGTTAAAGAAAACAATAACGGTTTCTGTAATAAACGGGCCGGCCCACGGGCAGTTACTCGCGGATTTAATACCGACCGGCCGACCGACGCGCAACGGACGCCTCCTCTCTCACTGACACCGGGTCCCACCCGACCGACCGTTTCGCCCGCGCGGTCGCCTCCTTCCTCTCGCCCGACCTCGTCGCCGGCAGTTACTTTCCCCGGATCTCTCTCTCCTCTCCTTCCCCGCACCCCACGAGCACCTTATATAAGAGCCCCAAGTCCCGGCTCTCCATTTCCCCCCCGAGCCCCCTCTGTCCCTCACCGAACCGCTGTCAAATCACTCGCCGGAGTTGCCACCACCACCGGATCTCCCCATCGTCGTAGCCGTCGACTCCGCCACCCCTCGCCCCACCGTTGCCACCAATCGACGCCGGACGTCAAGCCCCGCCGCCCGGACCACTCCGCTGCCTTCCTCGACCACCAGAGCGCCAACCCCGACGACTTCGCCGTCTCGGACTCACCGGAGAACCCCTCCTCGTCGGCGACCTCTTCTTTGTGAGCTCCCCTCCCACTCCGTAGCCGTTCGATCTCAAACCGACGCCTAAGATTAGATCGGATTAATTTCCGAACCGGTATTCTCTACCGACCAGTCGCCCGCCCGCAAACACTCACGCGCACATGCCCTCAACCAATAGGAAAGCGCCACGTAGCCCCCTGACCGTTGCATATCTAGTTTTCTTTTCTGTTTTTGTTTTAGTTAACAGAGTGAATTCTGATTTTGTTTTGCTTATAACTTTTAATATATTTAATGTTTTGAGTTGATTATTTTTGCATTAGCTCACATTTTTCATGTAGTTTCAACCTGTGTTTTTAAATTTCAAAATTTAACTATAAAATTTGAATTGAATCAAATTTGCTCAAAACTTTCAAATCTGAATAACTAGAGTTTGAAAATTGATTTTGATATGAATCTTTTTGCTACTGTTTGGTATTAGTTAGGAATACCTCCATGTTTAGTTTGAGGATTCTTAGGATATATTTGATTGGTGGTTTAGCTATAAACACAATCTGCCTAGTGTTATAGTATAGTTTCATTTACTTAGTTTTAGTTAGTTTAACTTAGATTTAGTTTTAATTTGTTTAGTAGGTTCTGTTGATTATACATTTAGTGTTTTACTTATTGTTAATAAAAAATATGAAATAGTTTAGTTTATTTCCTTGTTAAGATAAGAATCACAACTTTTTTTTCAAATAGGTTTATTTTGATTAAAACAACTAGTTAGTAATAGTTTTGCTTTCAAACAAAGTTTTATATAATTTAATTTTGTTTTCTAAAACAAGTTTATTTGTAAATTATTCCCTGTTAAGAACATGTTTTGTTAATAAATAATAAGTTTTGTTTTGCTCTTTTGTTAGTAAAACTATAGTTGTTTCATATAGTGTTTATCAAAACTTTCAAAAACTTTACAAAAGTTTTCCCAACAAACTTAAATTGATTTTCTTCTGTTTATTAATAAAAATATTTTATTGTTTTCTTGCTGTCAACTATTGTTTTGGTTAATACCAATAGTTTCATTATGTTAGTAGTGTTTTATCAATCATCTTTTAGAAAACAAAACTTTGTGTGTTTTCTTGCTTGTGATTTTTGTGCATTGTTTTGTCTTGATTGTTTACTAGTTTTTGGTTGATGGTTGTGAGTTACAATATTTTGTTGTATGCTTATTTGAGTGCTCTTGTTTGCTTCGTTAGATTATCCGGAGTGCGAAGCTTGTTACTTAGAGTCATTCGTGTACGAAGATCATCAATCAGGCAAGTCACCTTGATCATGTTTTACCCATGTTTTACATGCATTAGTTCTACCATCTTCCCCAATTGCATGAAAGATAGGTTAGTTGGAAACTTGGTTGCATTGTAGTAGTATCATGTGGTAGGTACCCCCTCAAACTCTTTGACACATTGGCCCCGGCAAACGTTGTTTTACTTTTTGCTATGCTATTAGTAGACGGGGTTGGTTGTGTGATTCATGAGAGTTGAGAGAGTTAATAATTTCAAGACCTACATAATGATCAAGATTTCAAGACTCCGAGTTTTCAACATACCTCTGGGTGGATGATGGTTGAACGGCACCCTGGAGAAACCAGTGGATTTGCCTAGGTGTTGCTGGAGATGGCCAGTATTCACGTGGAAAGATCCACCCAGGCAGAAAGAGATGGATGGGTGCTTCAAGACCCAAGGCTTACCTGCACAGCCACAAGTCATTATGGGCTCTGGCTTTGTTGGATATCGTGGTGACCCTGGACAGGCGGTGCTACGAGATGTAGAAGAACGGTAGGAAAGGATGGGCACCGACAGAGTCGCAGGGAAACCCTTTGGAAGACCATGTTTTGGTCATCCGTTTCTCAAACACCCTGAAGTGCGAGAAATCAAACGGAGGCGACCAAATCTTGTGGGGAACGTGTGCAAAGCTCTGCAGAGTACTCAAACCTAATCGATTAGCCGTGTCCACGGTCATGGACGACTTGAGCCAAAGGAACTGAAACATTCGGAACTCTCAACACAATTAATATGATGATGTGGGTATTAAAAATTTGGGTATGAGAATTGGTTGGTGGAACCATCTCATTAATCAACCAACTTAGTAATATTTTGCTTAGTCCTCTCTTGATGTAGGAAAAATTGGCTTTACGCAAAAACTTACCACCCCAGCTGCCATATAAGCATGTAGACTAGATGATTATCTTTTCACCCCCTTCTGTGACTTTGACGACATATTCCATATGCTGACCTACACGGCTACAACGTATCATGTTGCAGAGTACTTTTCCGACCAGGAGTGAGGACACGTTCTACACTCGGTGAGATGCCCTTGGAGTCAGATGGACTCATCTACCTTCGACGCTTCCGCAAGATTTAGACATTCTCATGAGTTGGCTTTCAGCCACTTTATTGTAATTTTTATTGTAATAAAGGACTCGATATGAGATTTCGATTAATATAATGCTGTGTGATTTCCCTTTGATATATACATTGATGTACCGTGTGTGTACCAGCATGATCTTGGGATGGTACGGAAACACCGGAGATTCGACCTTTCAGGTCGGGTCGCTACATGCTGTCTTGGACTTCTTGCTCTTGCCGGTGGAACTCTCTGGAACGTCCTCAACGGGAGCGCAGCACTCCGAGGAAGTGCACTTGCTGGAGTCTGTGTGAGAGGTCTTGCCGAGCTTCTTCCTCCCGGGAGTTTTAGCGGCAGGAGCAAGTGCCTTGGCGGCAGATGCTGCAACTGCCTCCTAGTAGAGTTTATCGGCACAGATAAGCGCATCCTTCTTGTCAGACTTGATAGTGATGACGCTCATCGGCCTGGGCATCTTCAAGACATTGTAGGCATAATGCGCCACCACCATGAACTTGGCTAACGCTGGACGACCAAGGATCCCATCGTATGGCAACGAAATTTTGGCGACGTGAAAACAACCTTCTCGGTCCTGAAGTTCATATCGCTACCAAATGTTACCGGAAGCGTGATATTTCCCTTAGGCTGGCTCCTTCTTGGAATGACCCCCTGAAACGAGCCCGTTTGCTCGAGATCTCCATCAGGAATTTGCAATCTCTTGATTACCTCGGGCGAGATCAAGTTCAAGCCGTCCTCACTGTCAACTAACATTTTCATCACCTTGAGGTTGCGAATCATTGGTGAGACCAACAATGGCAAACACCCAACCACAGTTACATGATTAGGGTGATCCTCAACGTCAAAAATGATAGGTGTGTTGGACCATTTCAAAGGCTTTTGGGCACCGATAGATGGCTTAGTCGCATTAACCTCACGCGCCCACTGTTTAAGTTGGCGGTGGGAAGAATGCAACAAGGCACCTCCGTTGACACACATGGCGTCTGTAGCTCTCTAGAATTCTTGCTCGCTGGACTCGTCGTCCTGTTCAACGTCATCATCACCCCCTCTTGCTTGCCGCAACCACAAGAGGGTCGGTCTTTCTGTTACTTGGCCTTGCCGCATCGACCACCACGACCACCGTGCTTCTTGTCGGATCCCTCCGCACCATCCTGGCCCTTCTCCTTGTCTCGCCTCTCATACTTGGCTTTTTTGCTTCTTGGCAAGCTGCTCGACTTGCCGACAGTCCTGGAGATCGTGGCCTTTGGTGTGATGGATCTTGCAATACTGCTTGACGGAGCCTTCCAGCTTGTTGACAGCAGCCAAAGCCTGACAGGAGACGCACCTGACAACATCCTTACCGGGGTCATCAACCTTGGCCTTCTTGGCGGTGCCGGGATTGCCGGATCCCTCGACGGCAAGAACGGCATTGCCCTTGCGCTTCCTGTTACGCCGACGACCCTTCTTTGCCGGGCGGCGGTGTCCTCATCCTCAGAGTCGACCCCTGTGCCAGTGTCCTTGCCCTGATCCTCCTCCCTTCTTTAGCCCGAGTACATTTATCTGCCAGAGCATAGAGCTCAGCAACATCCCTGACCTTGTTCATCGCCAGCTCTTCCCACATCCCGCGGTTGCGCACGTTTTGTTGGAACGACGCTGATAATAGCGTCAGGATGAACATCTGGTATGTTGTGGTGTATGTGGCTGAACCTCTGGATGTACTTCTGCAAAGTCTCTCCCTCCTTCTGGGGGATGACATGTAAATCACTTTCCTGGCTAGGAGCTTGATGACCTCCGGTAAAGGCGCCAACAAACTCATGGCAAATATCTGCCCAGGAAAAAATGGATCCTTCTGGCAAGTGCATCAACCATGACCTGATGTTGGGCTTAAGCACCAATGGGAAGTAGTTGGTGAGTATCTTGTTGTCGCGAGGCCCGGCAGCCTGCACCGCAATGGTGTAGATGCTCAAGAACTCTGAGGGGTGAGTCTTGCCATCATATTTCTCTGGGACCTCCGGCTTAAACGTGCGGGAATTGGGCCACTGGACTCGTCGCAGCTCATGGGTAAACGCTGGAAAACCCACCTCGTAAGGTAGATTGACAAGATACCCCAACGCTGGCTTGTCTACAGTAGGTCTTGCGCGCTTGTCGGACTGATAGCGCGCTTCCCGCCAGCGCTCGATGGTAGTTCGAGCATCTTCCTTAATTCATTCCCAAAGAACTTGACACTGATCGCGGCGAGTCCGTGGATCAGATGATGCTGTCGAGTAACCATCGCAAGCGTTAGTCTGTCGAGTTGGTGACCGACGTTGTTGCTGTGGAGAGTGCACCGTGGTCGCATTGCCTCCGGCCTTCTCGCCACTAGCGCGAGCCGCTCGATGGACCGAAACTTGTCAGCAAGGCTGAGGAGGCTCTTAATGGTGGCTCTCCACTCACCGAGCTTCTCCGTAGTGGGAGGGAAGTTCAGGAGTAGTTGTGCCCGTGCCATTGCTTCTTTTTATGTGGTCGGCAGCAAACGACGTGAAGAACGCGCGGTGCTTTGACTTCTAACCATGCTAGAAGGAGCTCTATCACGGTCTCACAATTCCATGCCACTCCCACTAGCATGTTGGCATGCATGTTGGTTCCGCACATCTTGGGAGCGATGCGCAGGAGCTTTTTCGTGGGGGCGTTGCGAACCACCGACACCGGGGTGCTGCTCTTCACGCGCGTCCTGGGAGGGTAACGGCATACGCGCCGGCGTGGGTGTCTTGGAAGGTGCCCTCTCGTACCCAGAGTTCACCGCACTGCCCACAGGTGGCATAGTCCCGTCTCGAGACCCTGTGGCGCGGGGGTTTCCACCGCCGCCTTGAGCGTCTCCACGGCGGGTGTCGCCGTTTCGTTGGCCTTGATCATCGGAGCCGCAACCCGCTCGACGGGTGCAACCCGCTCGTGTTAACCCAGACATGAAGCATGTCTTCGTCGGTTTTACTCAAGGCATGGATCTTGAGGGGTCCATGTCACAGGAAACTCTCGTCTGTTCGGAGGATGAATCTTCAAGCGGGAAGACAGAGTCAATCTACCCGCTTCATGATGGAAGGCTTGGGGGCTACGACAAGATTTACCCCGAGTTGGAGTATCATGAGTCGGAGGACCATGGGCCGCCGATGCATGCGGCTGTCTTCATGGCAAGTTCAGTACCAGGCACGGGCAGCACAACCGCTAGGGCAGCCTGGTCCAGGGCTAACCCGCCGCTGGCTCAAGTTCTCCTGGATCTGATGAATGATCTCACAGCCCTGATGGCAACTGAGGTCACGGTAGAGAATCAAGCCGCCCGAAACGCAGAGATCGCAAGGCTAACGGACCAGATGACTGAAGTCCAACATGGGATCAGCATGCTGAAGGCTCAGACGGACGTAGAGGTAGAGCGCCTTAGGGCGAACGCTTTCCGCCTTGAGCTGGAGCATCACTCTGCAGCGGTGGTTTAACAGATGAGGCATCAGTCCCGCTTGCCGGAACAGTTCGAGGCTAGGAATCTTTTTAGCACGTCAGGGATGGGACGGACCACAGAAGCACCGGAGAGTCGGCCGGTGGCTCGACAGCAGCGCCCTAACCCGCTACGACAGAACCAACCTCACCAATGGCTTTCCCAATGCCGGCGGGTCACTATTCGGACCTGGCAGAGAACATGGTGGCGGCAGCGACCCAGCTCGGTACGATTCCTATCCCGGACGAGGCGCCCTTTGCAGAAGAGGTGTAGAACACTATTGGATATCTGCAGACGGCGATGGCCCAACAGGAAAAGTACACCTACAGCCGGAGTCGTGTGCACTCAACCCCCATCCCTAGCCGCAACTTCAGCCGGCGTTATGAGTCACCGACAGTTTCTAGCAGTGACCGACACCGGAACCCGCCACGAGACGATCAGGGGGTTCAGGATGCTCAGGCGCTGGTGGACCGGGCAAGGGCACATCACGAAGCGGCGGCTCTAGCGGCGCCTGCGGCTCGTCAAAACCGGCACCTTCCATCTTGGTAGGAGTAGGGGTAACCACCAGGGCCGTGGGAGTACTGTGCTTAGTACCGGCTTTGTGGAACAAGCGTCCGCCGAAAGATTTCAAGGGCCCTCGCAAGGTCCCAAATTACATCGCAGACCTGCCTCCAGAGGCGTGGGTTGATAGCTATGAGCTGGCGATGAGATGTTGGACGTCAACGACGGACTATGTGCCAAGTATTTTATTATGATGCTGGAAGGGATGGCCCGCATGTGGTTGAAGGGCTTGCCACCCAACACCATTAATTCCTGGGCCGAGTTAAAAGCGAAATTCATCAAAAACTTCCAAGGGACGTGCAAGCAGCCCATGACGATTGTGGATTTGGATCATTGTGTGCAGCAGGAGAATGAGTTGGCTCATCATTGGGTCCAACGGGTCTCAACCGTCATCCACTCATCTGAACAAATTACGGTGGCTCAAGCAGTTTTGATTCTGGAGAAGAATTGTCACTTTATGCCTCTGAAGCAGAAGCTTGGCCGGCTCAAGCGCTCGTGTCAGGACATGGGGGACCTCATGGCGGCTCTCACGAAGTACGCCGACTATGACAGTATGAAAGATCCGGGCTCTGACGAGGAGAAGCCCAGTCAGAGCAAGAAGAGTAACAACAGCAAGGGTCCAACAAGCAATGGCAATCAAGGCAAGAGGAAGAATCCAGATGGTGGGTCAGAATTGGTGGCCAATGCCAGCACTGGGAACAATCGTGCTAAAGGCAATGGGAACTTCAGACAACCCTTTAACAAGGGTAAAACTCCTTTCAATTTGGAGGAGATGCTCAATAAGCCTTGTCCGGAGCACAGCCGACCCGATAGGGTGGCGGGTCACACGTGGAGAAATTGCCACATTATGCAGAAGTTTTGAGACTACAGCCTGCGGCAGCATAACAACAACTATGGTGGCCCGCTAGGCGGCTCAGGGCCAAACGGGTCAGGAGCCGGCTTAGGTTCTGGCGGTTCAGGATCCAGCTATCAGGGCCAGGGCCATCAAGGAGGGCATCAAAAGCAATCTGGTGGCAATAATCAGCAGCAAGGTCACCAGTCTGGGTATCAGAGTAATCCGAAGAAGCTTAGTTCGGGTCAGCATCATGTCTTTACGACCAGTCTTAATAGGCGTGATCAGAAGTTGCGCAAGCAGGCGGTTAACGCGGCCATGCCGGCTCTCCCACAATTCTTGAAGTGGTCGTAGTATGACATAACTTGGAGCAGGGAGGATCACCCGCCACGCGTTGACGACCCGGGCCGGCTGGCTTTGGTAGTTTCCCCCCAAGTGGGAGGATATGTCTTTACTAAGGTACTTATGGATGGTGGCAGCAGCATTAACATCTTGTACTATGATACTTTCCGCCGGATGAAGTTGCTTGATAAGGATTTCAGGCCTTCCTCGACATTCTTTCACGGTGTTGTGCCTGGCAAGTCAGCTTATCCAGTGGGGAAAATCTCTTTGGAAGTCGCCTTCGGTGACGAATACAACTACAAGGTCGAGACCTTGTGTTTTGAGGTGGTCAAGATGAAAAGTCCATATCATGCTCTATTTGGGCGTCTGGCTTACGCCAAGTTCATGGCTAGGCCTTGCTATGTTTACCTATAGCTCAAGATGCCCGGTTTAAACGGAATGATTACAGTGCATGGTGATCGGGAGACGGCAATTGAGTGTGAGGAAGGAGATGTAGCTTATGCAGAGTCGAGTTGCATAGAAGCAGAGCTCAAATTTCATAAAGAAAATGTTGACCCGGAGGACATGACTCTCACACCCTGTGTTTGTATCACATTGTGATGTTTGGGTTTATAAAATTTGGTGCCAACTAAAACTTTTTCAAGGTGCTTGTGCTTGTTTGTTATGTTGTTTGCTTGTTTGATGATTGTGTTATATGGCACTACTAGGTTCTATTCCACTTCAAATTCATCTTCCATGTCCTCAAGCCTATTGCCTAATGATCATGCCATGTGAATAGTGCCCAAAAATATTTTTATCAAATTTAGTTTTAACCAAAAACGATTTATTCAAATAAGGTTTACAAAACCCCCTGAATTGAGGTTTGCACTACAAGTCCTCAAATTAGGTGGACCCTTCTTTCCCAAGAGCTTTATTTCAAACCCACTACATATAAGACTTCCCAAAACCACAAAATATTATTTTTAAAGATTATCCTTACATTTTATTTAAGGGCTTTTTCTCAAGGCCAGAAATGATTTTTCATAGGAAAAATATATTTAAATACTTTGAAAATATTTGAGAAAATTTAGAGAAACTAAGTGGACATATATTTTCCATATATATGAGTTTCAACACAAGGACATGATCAGATCATAGGCAAAACCCTCAAAACCCTTTCTGTTCAAATTAAACTTTTGGAATATTTCTATAAGAAATATTCTCAATAAATTTTCTCAATAAATTCCTGGAAAATTCCAGCAAGTCAACACTATCATGGGTGATGATCTTGCAAAGTTTCATCTCAATCCAAGTTGATTTGGTTCATCAAACCATCCCAAAACCATTCGTGTTCATAGTCAAATTTGAGCAACTTTACATTGTGTAGTGTTCCCCCTTGGCCTCAAACTTTTTGAGTATGCTCTAATGACCAAATGGTGATGATACACTAAGTGGTGCATCAAGGGTAAAAGCGTAGCGACAATGGATCTACAGAAATCTGATTCTGCTAATTTCTAGGGTTTATCAAATCTCCATTGTCAATTTCTTCGTCTTAAGCTCAAACTTGGTGAATCCCCTCATTTCTACCTAGCCTTTGACCCTGGTAAATATCTCAGTAAGGTGGAAACATCTTCTTGCCCAAAACACCATCAAACACCTTCTGGTGAAATGGTAAAACCAGCATTTCCACCCCTTTCCCATTTACCCTTGGCCCCAAATATTTACCACAACCTCCTGTGGATGCATTTCACCTCCAGTAACTCTCCCTTGCCAGGTCTCTACAGGGAAGTGGTGTAAAACCCCCATTTCTACCCCTGTTTCACCTTGGCAGAAGCTTTCCCCTTTCCCTTTCTTTTCTCCCTAGCCATGCTTAGCCTCTAAGGCATCCAAAGGGCATCTCCGGACCCTCCAGTGGCTAGTGGATAAGGTGGGGCACCCTAGAGCATGCAGGCCACGGCAATGCCGACCATACGCACGCTCTAGAGCACGCTACAGTGCGCTCCTGCACTGTATCCGCCGCCCATTGGCCGTGCCCGGCAGCCTTGGGCCTCCCCCGCGTGTCCCCCAAGGCGCCCTCGGCGTCCGTGACACGCTAAGCTGTCGGTCCCCTTCTCCCTCTCTCTCCTTCGGCCCCTCTCGCACGTGCCGCGGCCGCCTGAATCGGCAACCCACAGGGCTCGCATGCACGTGCTCCCCCACCCCGCTCTCCTCTCCCTTTGGTCGTGGGCGACGCCCATGAACGCCGCAGACCCCTTCTCTCCCTCCCCCGAGCCCTCTAGCGAGTGCCACGTCCTCGCCGACGCACGGGTCCATGGTGGTCCACCGCCTCCTTCTATTTAAGCCCCCCGGGCCTCTCTCTCCCCTCCTCTGCCCCCCTCTCATCCTCCATAGACCGCCCTGAGCCCCCATTGGAGCCCACCGAGCACCAGTGCTCGAGATCGACCGAGGCACCGCCGTGGCGGAGCTTCGTCGATCTTGGGGCACAGGCCCGCTTCGAAACTCCCCTCTCCTTCTTTGAGCCTGTAACTCACCCCTGGATTGTTTCCCCCTCTCCCCCGCTCATTTTGAGGCAAGAAACGCTGGCTCCGACCCCCTCCCGAATCTCGTCCGCCGTGCCCATCTCCCCGCCGGCAACTTCAGCCATCTCTGGCCACCCTTCCACCCTAGGAGACCGGCAACTCGACCCCGAGCCCGTCCCTGCTCTCGTCTGCCTCTGTCGTGCCCTGCACTGCCACCGGTGAGCTCTCCCCCTTCCTATCCTGAGGTGGGAGAAGGACCCGATAGGTGGGGCCCACTTGTCGGCCTCGCTTCCTCCCTCCCATGCTCTCTCTCTTCCCCCTCATGTCGCTGACGAACAGGCCCCACGCGTCAGGATTAAACCTGGCCGCGCGCGAGGCCGGTTGGCTGGCCAGCTGGGCCGGCCCAGCCTCTAGCCCAGGTCCCAGTGCCTTTTCCCCTTTTCTTTTTCTTTTTCTTTTCTGTGGGATTTTTGCAAAATCCCACAGAGCCCAAATAAAATCCTATGATAAAACTTTTCATAGGAAATTTAGTATTTATCAAAGTAGGTTAACATTTTTTGTAGTAGTTCGAGTGATCTATTTTGTGTGTTGCTTATTTCTATCGTTATTTTATCGCGATGATAGATTACTCTGTTGACGAAGAAGTTGGACCCGAATACTTCGAAGACCCCGGAGACTTTGCTGAGCCAGGAAAGCAACCCTTTGACCATGATAAGAAACCATTTTTATTGCATGTCATATAGCACTTTACTTTCAACATATTTGATCATGTGACATGGTGTTCCCCTTTTGGTGGGATGCCTCCGGTACTTTTCCATTGACACTTGCATCAGGCATGACCCTACCACCTTATGAGGGTTATGCGGGTGGGTGTAGTTAGGATGCAAATAGATGCTACGCAAGTGGGATGGGATTTATGCATAAAGATGGAAAGGAAAGAAATGATTTCAATGACTCTTTCGAAAACCCCGTCGGGTGCCACTAATGCCCGAGGGAGATGATGATGAGAAGGGTGACCAATTGAGAAAGAAGTGGTGTGCCGGAACAAGTTGAGGGTGTGTTTTTGAAAACGGATTAGATTTGAGATTTGTCGACCGTCCCAACCTTACATGCGCAACCACGATACCCCTTATGGGATGGGGCTTTGTTGATTACCTTGGTGGGTACTGGCAAGGATCCCGCATCACTAGTTGTGGGAGTGGCATGGTCACTCTCGATACGGGGTCGTACCGGTATGTACGATCATGCGCTATCTTCACAGGCACCAGGCACACCGTTGGTCCCCTCATGGATGGTATGATTAGAGCGAGGCTCGTGTGATGTACATCGTGAGGATTGGGTACCAATCGAGTGGACTCTTTGTTTAGTTCGCCGGGGGAAAGGCATTGTTCGGGTGCTTACCTCGGGTATGTTACATACCGCGAGTCGTGGATGACACGGAAGTTCCCTGAGTCTTGTGGGTAAAGTGTGCAACCTCTGCAGAGTGTAAAACTATTCGAATAGCCGTGTCCACGGTCAAGGACAGTTGGGCGGTGCTACTTAGACTACGTCCGGATGTTTTCGTGAAACTTGGTGTGAGTATGGATGTGATGGTGACAAGAGGTCACATGAGCTGAGTCCGATGACTTAGCAAGGGAATTAAACTAAGTCCGATGGCTTAGCATGATGAATGAACATGAGATGTTCTACCCCTACTTATGATGGTATCGGTAATTTGATCACATGGATACCTGCTAGATGTTGATGCATGCTCACTAGTCACTTGATCATGTCATTGCATACAAAATTAGCTTTCCACAAATTTACCTACTTAGTGCTATATCATGCATCATTGTTACCTTGTTCCACAACTTGGGTTGCTTGCGAGTACATTCAAAGTACTCATTGGCTTGCCACTGGTTATTTAATTGGCCAGGCATGGAAGAAGAGGAGTATGTTGAAGAGTTCATTGGAGACGAACATGCGAACTAGGACGCTTCCCAGTCAGAATGCCTGTAGGTTAAGGCAGATGGCATGGGTTCACGCTTTCGATCAAGATTTCCGCTGCTTGTTGTATTTTAAGTGTTTGGCCCATGTGGCCCTATCTATGTAAGACCTGACCTTCATGGTCTTTATTTCTGTAAGACGTTAAGTGTGGATGTAAGACTCTTGTTATTCAGCTTCTGTGTGTTCAGTGAGCATTGATCTCTGGGATCACTATACACGTGCATTCGGTGACCACGACTTATGAGTCATGGTCCCCACAGAGCTGGTATCAGAGCTATCCTGACTGTAGGAAGCCCTTAGTTAGCATGGACGTTAGTTAGGATAAAACCGGCTTCCAAACTACACCTAGCATTTTTACTTAGGAATTCTGCACTATTTACCTCTTCTTGTCTTCACCACACCTGGGAGCTACTTTGGCAAGCCAAGACGAAGCCAGACAAGATCAAGAAGGATGGAGCCCCCGAGGGATGACCAACTGTCACTTATTGAGGAGGAGTACCCCCAGCTAGCGATGCACCTACGCGTAGTCATCGCATGAGTGCGAAGGAGTACCGTGAGCTCTTCACCGACCCGCCTGCAAAGCGTCGTCAGGGTGGACCTCCTCATTCCCCGACCCCTTCAATGGGAACGATGCTTGTTTAGGTGATGAACAGGAGGAAGACCTAGAGGAGCGTGACTATGAGACCGAGCACTCCACCACCTGAGTCCGAGAACCCCTAGGGTATGACCAGTCATGTATCCCTCATGCGAAGTCGAGTCCATGTAATGGTTCATATGAAACCATGTGTGCTTGTTCTTTGTTTTGTTGTTTGTGTTCCGATGCAAGTCGCGCTTTTGCCTTAGGCAACATGTAAGCGACCCCATTGTCTATCTTAATATATGTTGGTCTTTCAACCTTTGTTTCAACACACTTGCACTTGACCGACCCCCTTAGGCGCGCTTTTCCGTTATTGCTTATCCTCTTCTCAATCCCAGTTGTTTGACTTGGCTGCTCCAAACAGAATGGTGACTGCTACCCGCAACAGCTCCGTCACCACCCCTGAAGCCGGCAACTCCAGCCAGCAACAGGGAGCCGGTGGGGCTTCTCACGCTAGAGGACACTAGGAGCAGCCACAAGGCGACATTCCCCCGCCACCACCTCCGTCAGAGAACATGACCATAGCTCAGTTTCTCCAAGTTCTCCGGGAGGAACGCCAAGCCAACAATGCTGCTATCGAGTAGATGGCTCAGGCTCACGTGAAAAACCAGCAGCAAGGCAGGAACGACAATGGCCGCTCCACGCTGTCTGAGTTCATGAGGAACTCGCCCCCAACCTTCATCGAGACTGCTGAACCATTGGATGCTGATGACTGGATCCGCACCATCGAGGACCTCCTTGCATTGGTCAACTACAATGAGGATCGTGAGAAGGTGCTTTATGCCTCTCACTGCCTCGAAGGTACCGCCCGAGCTTGGTGGGATGGATTCAAGGTCATGCAAGGAGAGCGTGTGATCACGTGGAATGACTTCAAGGAAGGATTCCGCACTGGCCATATTCCTTTTGGGATCATGACTATCAAGAAGAGAGAATTCCGAGCGCTGAAGCAAGGTAATGGCTCTATCAAGGAGTACCTGCAGAAGTTCAACTTGCTGTCAAGATATGCACCTGAAGTCGTCAGCACAGAGGCTGCCAAGAACGAACGCTTCATGGAAGGACTTCAACAGGTCCTGCAGTATCAGCTCATCGTCTGCGACTGTCGAACCTTTTTCGACTTGGTGAACAAGGACCTCATGCTGGAGGACAAGCGTCATGCCATCGACGACACTCGCAAGCGCAAGATGATCAGCAAGGGTAGCCCCAGCAAGCAGAGCCTCACCCCTGGCAGCCAGCCCCAGCCAAGCCGACCTATCAGCCACAGCAGGCCAGACCTCCTCCACCTCGTCCGAGCTACTAGCCTTAGCAGTATGCCAGTCCTAGGCTAGCCTACAACAACAACCCCAATAACAACAAAAATGGCAGAAACTTCAACAACAACCCTGGACAAGTCACTTGCTTTGGATGTGGTCAGCCAGGACAGACTCTAGGTTGTGTCCCAACAAGTAGCCAGATGCACCGCGCCCCAATGCGCTAGCTCAAGGTCAAGCCCTTGGAGCACCACCAAGGAACCCAAATTCCCGCAACTATCACAACAATGGCAAGGGTCGTGTAAATCACGTCACCGTAGAGGAAGCCCAGGAAGACCCGGACGTCATACTAGGTACGCTCCTTGTCAACTCAACCCCATCAATAGTACTGTTTGATTGTGGAGCTTCGCATTCTTTTGTCACCCAAAAGTTTGCACTAGAGGTGGCATGAAACCTACACCCCTGGGTAGCTGTATGTTGATACAAACCACCGGTTCAGTTATGAAGTCTGGGATAGGGTGTAAGGGAGTGAAGATTGACATCAACGGGGTAGATTTCCTAGTAGACCTTATAGTTCTAGATTCACCTGGCTTGGACGTCATCCTTGGCATGAATTGGTTGACCAAGCACCAAGGCATGCTAGACTGTGCCAAGAGGATTGTCACCATGACTGATAGCCAAGGAGTGGAAGTCAAGTATGTCCCCAACCCTACCTCCACTTAAGCCCCTCAGGCCAACTGCCTATCGGGAGTTGAGTTGGATCTAGTGCCAGTGGTATGTGAGTACCCAGATGTGTTTCCTAATGAGCTGCCCGGAATGCCTCCTGACCGCGACATTGAGTTCATGATTGAGCTTATGCACGGATCAAGGCAAATCTATAAGAAGGCCTACAAGATGGGATCCGAAGAGTTGGCTGAGTTGAAGAAGCAACTGGCAGAACAGCTCAGAAAAGGATTTATTCGCCCAAGTGCCTCTCCTTGGGGATCGCCTGTTCTATTTGTGTCAAAGAGGGACGGGACTATCAGACTTTGTGTTGATTACCATTCTCTCAATGAAGTCACGATAAAGAACAAGTACCCACTCTCTAAGATTGAACACCTATTTGATCAGTTGAATGGAGCCAAGGTGTTCTCCAAGATCGACCTCAGGTCTGGGTACTACCAGCTGAAGATCAGACCCCAAGACATTCCGAAGATGGCATTTGTAAACCGGTATGGCCTGTATGAATACACGGTCATGTCATTTGGGTTAACTAATGCCCTTGCCTACTTCATGTACCTCATGAATAAGGTCTTCATGGAGTACTTGGACATGTTCGTTGTTGTCTTCATTGATGACATACTCATCTTCTCCAAGTCTGAGGAAGAACATGAGGAACACTTGAGATTGCTCCTAGAGAAGCTTTCAGAGCACCAGCTTTATGCCAATTTCAGCAAGTGTGAATTCTGGCTGCATGAAGTTGGATTCTTGGGACATGTGTTGACTGTAGAAGGATTATCAGTGGATCCTGCCAAGATTGAAGCCGTGACTGAGTGGCAAACCCCAACCATTGTGAAGGAAGTCAGGAGCTTCCTCGGACTCGCGAGGTATTACCGCAAGTTCGTGGAAGGGTTCTCAAGCATTGCCCGACCCATGACCCAACTTTTGAAGAAGGATAAGAAGTTCGAGTGGACAGCCAAGTGCGAGGAAAGCTTCCAGGAGCTCAAGAAGAGATTGACCATAACCCTAATTTTGGCCACCCCTGATATTCACAAGGAGTTTGTGATTTATCGTGATGCATCAAGAACCGGGCCTGGAGGTGTTATGAAGCAAGAAGGCAGAGTTGTAGCATATCTATCAAGAAAGCTACGACCCCATGAAGAGAACTACGCAACTCATGATCTTGAGTTAGCCGCCGTGGTTCATGCCTTGAAGACATGGCGACATTACCTTCTGGAGAAGCGATGTGACATATTCACAGACCACAAGAGTTTGAAGTATATCTTCACTCAAAGGGAGTTGAACATGAGGCAGTGAAGATGGTTGGAATTGATCAAGGATTACGACCTCAGTGTTCAGTACCACCCTGAAAAGGCCAATGTGGTAGCAGACGCCTTAAGCAGAAAGGCTTGTTCCTTGAATGCTATGATTAAGGAAAGGCTACCCGCCCTGTATGAAGAACTTGAGAGCTTCCGCTTGGAACTGGTTGCACCAGGATTCCTCGCCAACCTCGAAACAAAGCCTACCTTGATGGATGATATCAAGGAAGCCTAGAAGGGACACAAGAGCATTGAAGGCATCAAGAGGAAGATCAAGGCAGGCAAGGCCCCAGGATTCTCGGTGGACGAACAAGGAGTTGTATGGTTTGGGAATCGCATCTGCGTACCCACCAAAGAGGAGCTCAAGAACCTGATCTTGCAAGAAGCTCATAACACTCCCTACTCCATCCATCCTATAGGAACCAAGATGTATCAAGACCTCAAGGCAAGATCCTAGTGGCATGGCATGAAATGGGAAATAGGCACTTGTGTCACCAAGTGTGACATATGCCAGAGAGTCAAAGCTGAGCACCAGCGACCCGCTGGGTTGTTGCAGCCTCTCAAGGTTCCGGAAGGAAGTGGGATAAAGTCGGGATGGATTTCATCACCGATTTACCAAGGTCAAGCAAGGGACATGATTCCATTTGGGTCATTGTCGACCACCTGACCAAGGTAGCCCATTTCATTCCCGTCAAGACCACCTATGACGGTAACAAGTTAGCCAACCTCTACATCGAGCATATCGTGAGCCTCCATGGAGTTCCAAAGGAGATTGTGTCAGATCGTGGCACCCAGTTCACCTCAAGATTCTTGAAAATGTTTCAAGAAGCTATGGGAACCAAGCTCTCCTTCAGCACTGTTTTTCACCCCGAGATTGGTGGGCAAACGGAATGAGTAAATTAGATACTCGAAGATATGCTCCGCGCTTGTGTTTTCGCATATGGAGCCAAGTGGGAAGATTGCTTACCATTTATCGAGTTCTCATACAACAACAGCTATTAGTCGAGTCTTCAAATCGCACCATTTGAAGTGTTGTATGGACGCAAGTGACGTACTCCCCTCAACTGGTCAGAGACCGGAGAAGGATTAATTTTTGGACCAGACATCCTCCGCGAAGCCGAAGAGCAAGTTCAACTTGTCCAAGAGCGCCTCGAGACTGCCAAGTCAAGACAGAAGAGCCACGCCGACTCCCACCGCCGAGGAGTGAACTTCTGTGTCGGTGACCATGTCTACCTCCGGGTCACGCCTCTCAAGGGAACCAAGCGCTTCCACGTCAAAGGAAAGCTCGCACCAAGATACATCGGCCCCTTCAAGATCACCACTACATGTGGAGAAGCTGCCTACCAGTTAGAACTACCTTCCGAGCTATCGGATGTGCACAACGTCTTTCATGTGTCACAACTCCGGAAGTGTCTGCAAGTTCCCAACCGCCCCGGCCTCTACAAGGACATCGACCATCAAGCCATCGATCTTCAGCCAGATCTCACTTATCATGAGAGGCCAGTTCGCATTTTGGATGAAGCCGAGCGCTGCACCCAAAGCCGCACCATCAAGTACTTCAAGGTCTAGTGGAGCAACCACACTGAAGCTGAAGCAACCTGGGAGCATGAAGATTATCTTAGATCGGAGTTCCCTTATCTTTTTAGTGCTTAGCGTAGGAATCTCGGGGACGAGATTCTTGTAAGGGGGAAGGTCTGTCACACCCTGTGTTTGTATCACATTGTTATGTTTGGGTTTATAAAATTTGGAGCCAACTAAAACTTTTCAAGGTGCTTGTGCTTGTTTGTTATGTTGTTTGCTTGTTTGATGATTGTGTTATATGGCACTACTAGGTTCTATTCCATTTCAAATTCATCTTCCATGTCCTCAAACCTCTTGCCTAATAATCATGCCATGTGAATAGTGCCAATAAATATTTATATAAAATTTAGTTTTAACCAAAAATGATTTATTCAAATGAGGTTTAGAAACCCCCCTGAATTGAGGTTTGCACTACAAGTCCTCAAATTATGTGGACCCTTCTTTCCCAAAAGCTTTATTTCAAACCCACTATATATAAGACTTCCCAAAACCACAAAATATTATTTTTAAAGATTATCTTTACATTTTATTTAAAGGATTTTTCTCAAGGCCAGAAATGGTTTTTCATAGGAAAAAATTATTTAAATACTTTGAAAATATTTGAGAAAATTTAGAGAAACTCAGTGGACATATATTTTCCATATATATGAGTTTAAATACAAGGGCATGATCAGATCATAGGCAAAACCCCTCAAAACCCTTTCTGTTCAAATTAAACTTTTGGAATATTTCTATAAGAAATATTCTCAATAAATTCCTGGAAAATTCCAGCAAGTCAAAATTATCATGGGTGATGATCTTGGAAAGTTTCATCTCAATTCAAGTTGATTTGGTTCATCAAACCATCCCAAAACCATTCGTGTTCACAGTCAAATTGGAGCAACTTTACATTGTGAAGTGTTCCCCCTTGGCCTCAAACTTTTTGGGTATGCTCTAATGACCAAATGGTGATGATACACTAAGTGGTGCATCAAGGGTAAAAGCCTAGCGACAATGGATCTACAAAAATCTGATTCTGCTAATTTCTAGGGTTTATCAAATCTCCATTGTCAATTTCTTCCTCTTAAGCTCAAACTTGGTGAATGCCCTCATTTCTACCTAGCCGTTGACCCTGGTAAATATCTCAGTAAGGTGGAAACATCTTCTTTCCCAAAACACCATCAAACACCTTCTGGTGAAATGGTAAAACCAGCATTTCCACCCCTTTCCCATTTACCCTTGGCCCCAAATATTTACCACAACCTCTTGTGGATGCATTTCACCTCCAGTAACTCTCCCTGGCCAGGTTTCTACAGGGAAGTGGGGTAAAACCCCCATTTCTACCCTTGTTTCACCTTGGCAGAAGCTTTTCCCTTTCCCTTTCTTTTCTCCCCAGCCATGCTTAGCCTCTAAGGCATCCGAAGGGCATCTCCGAACCCTCCAGTGGCTAGTGGACAAGGTGGGGCACCCCAGAGCACACAGGCCACGACAATGCCGGCCGTACGCATGCTCTGGAGCGCGCTACAGTGCGCTCCTGCATTGTAGCCGCCGCCCAATGGCCGTGCCTGACAGCCTTGGGCCTTCCCCCCATGTCCCCCAAGGCGCCCTCGGCGTCCGTGACACGCTAAGCTGTCGGCCCCCTTCTCTCTCTCCCTCCTCCGGCCCCTCCGGCATAAAGATGGAAAGGAGAGAAATGATTTCAAAGACTCTTTCGAAAACCCCATCGGGTGCCACTAATGCCCGAGGGAGATGATGATGAGAAGGGTGACCACTTGAGAAAGAATTGGTGTGCCGGAACAAGTTGAGGGTGTGTTTTCGAAAACGGATTAGATTTAAGATTTGTCGACCGTCCCGACCTTACATGCGCAACTACGATACCCCTGATGGGACGGGGCTTTGTTGATTACCTTGGTGGGTACTGGCAATGAGGCCGCATTACTAGTGGCGGGAGTGGCATGGTCACTCTCGATACGGGGTCGTACCGGTATGTATGATCATGCGCTGTCTTCACAAGCACCGGGCACACCGTTGGTCCCCTCATGGATGGTACAATTAGAGCGAGGCTCGTGTGATGTACATCGTGAGGGCTGGGTACCAATCAAGTGGACTCTTTGTTTAGTATCGCCAGGGGAAAGGCATTGTTCGGGTGCTTACCTCGGGTATGTTACAGTTACATACCGTGAGTCGTGGATGACACATAAGTTCCCCGAGTCTTGTGGGTAAAGTGTGCAACCTCTGCAGAGTGTAAAACTATTTGAATACCCATGTCCACGGTCAAGGACAGTTGGGTGGTGCTGCTTAGACTACGTCCGGATTTTTTCGTGAAACTTGGTGTGAGTATGGATGTGATGGTGACAAGAGGTCACATGAGCTGAGTCCGATTACTTAGCAAAGGAATTAAATTAAGTCCGATGGGTTAGCATGATGAATGAACATGAGATGTTCTACCCCTACTTATGATGGTATCGGCAATTTGATCACATGGATACCTGCTAGATGTTGATGCATGCTCACTAGTCACTTGATCATGTCATTGCATACAAAATTAGCTTTCCACAAATTTACCTACTTAGTGCTATATCATGCATCATTGTTACCTTGTTCCACAACTTGGGTTGCTTGCGAGTACATTCAAAGTACTCATTGGCTTGCCACTGGTTATTTAATTGGCCAGGCAGGGAAGAACATGAGTATGTTGAAGAGTTCGTTAGAGACGAACATCCGAACTAGGACGCTTCCCAGTCAGAATGCCTGTAGGTTAAGGCAGATGGCATGGGTTCACGCTTTCGATCAAAATTTCCGCTGCTTGTTCTATTTTAAGTGATGGCCCGTGTGGCCCTATCTATGTAAGACCTGACCTTCATGGTCTTTATTTGTGTAAGACATTAAGTGTGGAGTAAGACTATTGTTATTCAACTTCTGTGTGTTCAGTGAGTATTGATCTCTGGGATCACTATACACGTGCATTCGGTGACCACGACTTTTGAGTCGGGGTCCCCACAATGACTCCGCTTAAAAAGCCCAGCACAGAATCTGAGCCGCCCCTGAAGTTTTTGGCGGATGACACCAAGTTAGTGGATTTTACTCCAGGCGATTCATCTCAGCAGTTTACTATTGGGGCTAATATGGATCCCAAATAGGAAAGCGCTCTCATCGAATTCATCCGTGAGAATTGGGACATCTTTGCATGGTAGCCGCCTGACATGTCGGGTGTATCGAGAGAGTTTGCTGAGCACCACCTTAATGTAGATCCTAAGTTTAAGCCGATCAAACAGTTCCTACGGCGGTTCCATGAAGAGAGGCGCAAGGCCATCAGGGAAGAGGTGGCCCGGCTCCTGGCGGCGGGTTTCACCATTGAAGTATTTCACCCAGAGTGGCTTGCTAACCCGGTGCTAGTGCTTAAGAAGAATGGCATGTGGCGGATGTGTGCGGATTACACGGATCTTAACAAGGACTGTCCGGCTGACCCATTTTCTCTCCCACGCATTGACCAGATCATCGATGCAATGGCAGGTTGTGGGAGTTTATGTTTCCTGGATGCTTATTCTGGCTATCATCAGATCAAGATGGCAGTCAAGGACCAAGAGAAGATGGCTTTCATCACGCCTTTTGGTGCCTTCTTCTATGTGTTTATGCCTTTCGGGCTCAAGAGTGCCTAGATGACTTACCAGCATTGTGTGCAAAATTGTCTTCACAGCCAAATTGGGCTCAACGTTCATGCATACATGGATGACATTGTGATTAAGTCCAGGAAGAAGGAGACTCTGCTTGACGACCTGAAGGAGACTTTTGACAACTTACCGGTCTACAAGATGATGCTTAACCCGACTAAGTGTGTTTTCGGTGTTCCTATAGGAAAGCTCTTGGGATTCCTAGTCTCTGAGCGTGGCATTGAGGCTAATCAAAATAAGATCAAGGCTATTACTTCCCCATCTGAGCCGGCATGCATCAATGATGTTCAGTGCCTGGCGGGACGGATCGCTGTGTTAAGCTGGTTCATAAGCCGCCTTGGGGAGAAGGCCATCCCTTTGTACCAGATGATGAAGAAGACGGACAACTTTGTCTGGAGTGTGGCGGCGGGTGAAGCGTTTGAGGATCTCAAGAGGCAGCTCATAGAGCCACCAGTCTTAGCGGCTCCCGCAGAGAAGGAACCTTTACTTTTATACGTGGCAGCTAATAACAGGGCAGTCAGCGCTGCAATCGTTGTTGAGCGTAAGGAAGCAGGGATGGAATATCTGGTTCAAAGGCCGGTTTATTATATTAGTGAAGTCCTGACAGAGTCCGGGTGTTCATGGCCAATCGTAAACTGAAGCATAACTTCCTAGGGCACCTCATCACAGTGGTTAGCTCTGTCGCGTTAGGAGACATAATTCAAAACAGAGAGGCCACCGGCAGGATTGCTAAGTGGGCATTGGAGCTTGGACCTCTTAATCTGAAATACGTGCCTCGCATGACAGTCAAGTCTCAAGCCCTGGTGGATTTCATAAACGACTGAACAGAGTGTCAGGCGCCTAAGGAAAAGCCAGATAACACGTATTGGACAATCCTCTTTGATGGATCCAGGCAGCTGGAAGGATCAGGGGAGAGGTTGTCTTAACTTCCCCCAAAGGAGACCTGTTCTGTTACGTGTTAAGGTTGATGTTTCCTTGTACTAATAATGCAGCTTAGTACGAAGCTCTGCTTCATGGCCTCTGGGTGGCTAAGGAGATGAACCTGAGCCGGGTTAGGTGTCTAGGCGACTCAGACCTTGTGGCCCAGCAAGTTTCGGGCACTTGGGACTCCAAGGACCCACGGATGGCGGCTTATCGTCAGGCGGTGGATGTCATAGCTGGTCATTTCAAGGGTTATCAGGTGGATCATATTGATCGTCATAGGAACGAGGCGGCTGACGCCCTGTTAAGGCTGGGTTCTCAGCGTAAGCCGGTACCGCCTAACGTTTTCTTAGATGTATTACACCACCCGTCAGTTAAGTTACCTTCAGAGGAGGACTTGGCCGTACCTAACCCAGAGGGGCAGCTGGTGGCGGCTCTACATGCTATTCCCGACTAGAACGTGCCTTACTTGGCGTACTTGACTCGTCGTGAGTTACCTGATGATGAAAATCTGGCCAGACAGATCACCAGGCGGTCTAAGTCTATGACAATAATCAATGGAGAGTTACATAAGTGCAGCGTCACTAGCGTCTTTCAACATTGTGTTTCACCTGAGGAGGGCAAGGAAATCTTGAATGAAATTCATGCTGGTGATTGTGGTCATCACGTCGGCTCAAAATCTCTGGTGGCCAAGGCTTTTCGACATGGTTTCTTCTAGCTGACGTCTCATAAAGATGCGGAGGAATTGGTTCGCAAGTGCGATGGATGTAAGAAGTTCGGTCGGTGTGCTCACATTCCGGCTCAGGAATTGTGCATGATTCCAATTACTTGGTCGTTTGTATTCTGGGGGCTTGATATGGTCGGGCCGTTCAAGAGATCCAAGGACAAGAAGACCCACCTCCTGGTGGCAGTGGACAAATTTACCAAGTGGGTAGAAGCTGAGCCGGTCAGCAAGTGTGACGCGGCTATGGCGGTTCAGTTTGTTAAAAAGCTAATCTACTGCTTTGGTTATCCTCACAGTATCATCATAGATAATGGTACGAACTTAGCCAAGGGGGCTATGCGAGATTTCTGTGAAAGTGAGAACATCCGGCTTGACGTCTCTGTGGCTGCTCGTTCACAGTCAAATGGTCAGGCAGAGCGTGCTCACCAGGAAATCTTGAGAGGTATCAAACCATGGCTTATGGTTCCTTTACAGCACACGCCGGGTTGTTGGGTAGAGGATTTTTCGTCCGTCTTATGGAGCATCAGAACCACTCCCAACAGATCAACAGTTTATACACCTTTCTTCATGGTTTATGGCGTAGAAGCCATGTTACCAAGTGATATCTGTCATGACTCGCCACGGGTGGCGGCTTACGTTGAGGCTGACAATGAAACAACACGTCAAGATGCATTGGATTCTTTGGTGGAAGAACGTGATGTGGCGGCAGCTCGATCGGCGATTTATCAGCAAGACCTGCATCGCTATCATAGCTGTAGGGTCAAGACCCGGGCGTTTCAAGAAGGCAACTTAGTGTTGCGGTTGATTCAAGATCAGACAGATGCACACAAGTTGTCCCCTCCATGGGAAGGACCTTTCGTGGTCAGCAGAAATATCAACAATGGGTCATATTACCTCATTGACATACGAGATGAGTCAAGCACTTCTGGGCAGGAGACCCGTCGGCCGTGGAACATAGCGCATCTGCGGCCTTACTATACCTGAGTCGTTGAGACTTCACATTGTACACCGTCATTGTACATATCATATATATATATATGTGTGTGTGTGTGTGTGTGTGTGAATAAAGTTGGCATCCCTGCAAGCCGGGGCCTCTACCGTTTCGCCTATCTCAGTTTGTGCAAAAAGGCCATCTAGGGGGCTTCTAACCTGCCGGGTTTAGCTTATCAGACCCTATTGGTCGGCTCTTAAGACAAATAGTTTACTCCGTCAACATGATCGTCTAGGGAGCTTCCAACCCGCCGGGTTTAGCTTATCACACCCTATCGATCAGCTCTCAAGCCAAACAGTTGTCTCCAACAACAAGGTTGTCTAGGGGGCTTCCAACCCTCTGGGTTTAGCTTATCACACCCTATCGATCGGCTCTCAAGCCAAATAGTTTATTCCGTCAACAAAGGTCATTTGGGGGCTTCCAACCCACCGGGTTTAGCTTACATACCCTCTTGATCGGCTCTTAAGCCACCAGAGTTAAACTTGCCTGTTTGCAACTTGCTACTCCACCAGGTGACCCGCCGAACTCTTACCAGTTACTCTCGCTTAGAGACCTCGAGCCGGTTCAAGGAAATTGACGGCCAATCTCGATAGAGACCCTGTACTGGTTAAGGTTAAACCGGCGGTTCTTGTCATGTGAGGGCCGGCTTATGGAAAGCAAGGATAAACTCTCTCATCTACCGCTGACTCTCCGCTATGTGGCCCGTTCGTACTCTTAGACAGTTAATCTTTTAAAGACCCTGCACTATTTAAGGTTAAAATGACGGATTTATGCCACGTGAGAGGCAGTTTGTGAGCTATCAGGGTACTCATGCCCTGCCATGTCTATTTCTGGGACATTACACTTCCTATTAGTTAATCTCGCTTAGAGACCCTGAGTTGTCTAAGAAATTGACAGCCAATCTTGATAGAGACCCTATACTGATTAGGTGTTTTAATTAGCAAGTCCACCCAGAAGAACCGACAGATGAGTTCAATTTTTTTTCAAAAAACAAATCAGGAAAGATATAACATCTCCGGGTTGTGTTGTTCTAAGCCTCCCTACTAAACAGTATGGAACATATTCTGTTTCCATAGGTTGGTTATCTCAAGAAAAGCCGCCACGACATCTGGTATGAATCGAAGCACAAGGCGGCCACAATATGTTAAAGCAATGCAATTTCCTATGTGCACGATGGCACAGTTCAGGCAGGACAAAGTTTTTACTAAAGGCCTATTACAATGCTCTCCACAGAGCTCAAAAGCAATGACTTAAAGTTTTTACACGCAACAAAGTTCGGCGGGTCACGAGAGCCGGATTATCCATGGCATTATCAAATTGATCAGCTGGACGGCGGTTCACCCTGCCCAGGGTCTTCGACCTCCTCGATCTGGAGATTGTCCACATCCTAGTTGCAGTTGGTTAAACCTTCAAAGTTTGCCTCTTCAAAGAGGGGAGATAGGTCAAGAATAGGAGGAAAAAAGTGCTTACGACATGCAGGAATTAAGTCTGTGGCCTCGAAGGTTGGGCCGCACACTCTCTTGTTCTTGGCATTGTAAGCCGCCTGATATGTTGACAAGTTCACTTCTTTCGCTAATACTGATGCAAGGACTCTGGAGGCCTTCATACAACGGGCATAGTCGGCTTTTGTGAATTCTGAACCGTCGTCCTTCTTTTGATGGACACCCGTCCATCATCTCTTCAGGAGTTAGCTCTGGGGCGAAGGCTAAAGCCCGACTTAGGGCCGCAATGGCTCCCTTTCTGGCGGATGATTTCTTGAGCTCCTGGATTTGCTTGGGTAGGGTGTACAACATTTCTATGACTCCATGTACTGGGGGATACTCTCTTTATTAAGCATTGCTTTGATGGTGCAGAGCATTCCGCAGTATAGCTGTTCTGATAGTGTGTAGACGGCTTTCGGCGACAACAGGCTATCAACGGCGAGTTGATGACTCCTTGGACCTGCATAAGATGGATTTTTGGTTATAAGCCGCCTGTATAAGTCTTCACACAAAGATATTGGCTAAGTCTTTAGTGCTTACCAAAGATAGCAGCAGACATCTTTGCAATATGGCACTTCAGGGCGTGATGTTCATCGGATACCTCAATGAGCCGCTGGTCAGCATCATTTGCACATTGAGCCAGGGCAGTTTTCTCTGCCTCAGCAGTTTTCTTGAAGGCGGCGAAAGGAGCTTTAGCTTTTACAAGCTCTTCGTCCGCAAGCCGACACTTCTCTTCGTTGTACTCCTAGTGGCTTGCTGGGAGGCCAGATTGCTCTTCAAGGCGGTCAATTTAGACTCGGCATTGTTTAAAGCTTCCTGTAACAGACCAAAGGTAAAAGAAGGGTAAGTCGCCAGGGTAGCATGTCGTCAGAAGGTTAAGTTAATAAATATAATGCAAGTCTCAAGCAGATTGCAAGCAATATACTTGACACTTGGGGGCTAATGTCTATTTGCTCTCCAAGACTACAAACTACAAACTACAAACTACAATGAAGTTCCGGCTCATATTTGTGAAAGATAAGCCGGCACTTGGGGGCTACATTTGTCTGTTTGTTCAAATCTACAATGAAGTTCCGGCTCATATTTGTCAAAGATAAGCCGGCACATGGGGGCTACACTTGGCTCTTTCCACAGGAAAGTTCGACCCATTATCTCTATATTGACCCGAACTTGGGGGCTACAGTTGATCAACTACTGAAAACTGAGTACCAGCTCAATACTTACATATTAAGACGATACTTGGGGGCTACAGGTTAAGTGGTTCTACTTAATGCATGGATTGGAAGACCCAGTTTACCATTAACAAATACTAAACTGGCTCTTGGGGGCTACATAAGGATATAAGGAAAGGAAGGAGTACCTCATATATTTTCTTCATCAGGTTAACAAGCTTGAGCTCCATGTTTCGGCTTGTGGAAAGGCGGTTCAGATAACCGGCGTGTAGTTCATCAGCAGTCAACTTCTCTAGCATGGGGAGTTCAAAATCTAGCTTGTCAGAGGCTTCAGTTTTCTCAGCATGCTTTATCAACACACGAGGTTGAGGAGTTTGAAAGCCGGTGCCGGTAATGATGACGTACCGAATATCCAAGTCGTCAACAGCCGTTGAAGGGCTTGGCGGCTTAGAGTTGGATCTCGGAGGACTCTAAGTTGCCGTCTCATGGGTGCCGGCTCAGCAGAACGATGAGTGTCTTCGGGCACATCCTTTGAGGCAGCAGAAGGATCAGCATCTACAACTGGGGAGTCCGGATTGGCAGCCTCCAGTTCTTGAGCAATGGGGGACGAGGTAGACCCGACGGTTTTCCTTCGTTTTACTTGTGCCCTAGAAGGCATAGAAGGTTATTGTATAAAATCCAAAGGATGACAAAGGATAGGATGCAAGTATGAAAGCACGTACTCTAGGTTAATCTTCAGAGGCGGCAGCTTGGTTGCCGTAGAGTCGCCTGAAGAAGGGGGTAATTCCTGAAAACAGTTAAAGCAATATAAATACAGAGTCAAGTTATAAAAGCAAAGTTGACCAGACTAAGCTAAGTTGATAAACTACCTCTGCGGGCCGTTTCCGTTGAACCGGAGAGTTGGACAACCCGGCCATCAGGTCTTCAGAGCTGGCGCTCCGGGTCTGGCGTCGGGAGAGGTGTTGTTGCTTTTTCAAAAGAAAATTGGGGTCTAAATAAGCAAGAGGATGAGAAAATGGGAATTTTCGGACGACCCGCCGTATCTTCTTTGGTGGAAGATGTTCTGAGTCAGATGAAACATAGGTTACCTTAGGAATGTTGGCATGGCTGGTCTCCATTTCGTCCTGTGAATTATCATTGTCAATAAGGCGTATGAAGAGACGACCAAGAGAGTCAAGTTCTACCTCTGAGTCGTCAGCCTCAGGTTGTTCTTGAGGGGAAGGTTTCTTCTTTCGGCCAACAATTTTATCCTTCGATTTCTTTGGAGGAGGGACGTATTTCTTCTTCCAGAAGCTAGATTTAGCCTGAAAGTATAAGCCGTCGAAAAAGGTTAAAGATTGCAAATGTACATGAATAGCTAACATGGAAGTAAGAAGCTTGAGAGTCGCCCTTACGTCTGGGGCCGGGTTTGCGGCACAGAAGGGTGGCAGCCCAATGGTGCGACAAGATCCGTGAGACTCATGGACAAGGCTCTTGATGGCGGCAACGATATCATCTTCAGTCAGCGCGGTAGGATTAAAGCAGAGGGGGCATTGGCCTCACCCGTATATTCACACATGAGACGGCTTCTCCGGCTCAGAGGCATGACTTTCCAAGAAACCCAGCAGCGGGTCAGATCCATCCCTGTCAGACCATTGGCCATAAGGGCTCTAATTTTGGCATAAACCGGAGCATATTTCGCCCGTTCAGAAGCCGACATACGGTCAGGGAGTTCAGTGTTGGTGTGGAGTCGGGTTGGACGATAACCCGACAATGGACATTCTCCCTCTAGAGAGGTGTTTTTGCAATAAAACCAGGTTTTGTTCCAATCCTTAGGGTGACTTGGCATTCGAACAACCGAAAAGACCATATCCCGTCTTCTTTGAATGGAGATTCTACCGAGCTCCAAACTTGGGCCGGCTGCTACCTCTGTCTGACGGTTTGCATAAAAGAACTCACGGAAGAGGTCAACCGACAACTCTTCTTGTAAGTAAACCTCACAGAGAATTTGGAAGTTGCACATGTTTGAGACGGAATTGGGTGCAATGTCTTGAGGATGCAACTTGAAGAGATGAAGGACGTCTCAAAAAAATTTAGAGCCGGGCGGGCTGAAACCGCGTGCAAGATGGTCTGCGAATACGACTACTTCGCCCTCTTGGGGTATGGGTTTCTTTTCTTTGCCTAGAACCCGCCAATGGATGACGTCTTTCGTTGGCAAGGTCCCCGCGTCTATGAAATCCTTCAAAAAGTCCTCAGAGACTGCAGAGCCGACCCAATTACAGGAAGAGGATCCATGAGGCATAATGGCGTCTTAAAATTGCGGAAAGTAACATTGCGCGGCAAGTTAGAAGGTAATATACAACTAAGGGTGGTTGATGAAATCTAAGTTTTACGAAGCTAAGCCGCCGATGCAGTTCCTGGCGAGAGCTGGAGGTTTAATGGCGGGTTACGTTGCAGGGCAATGGATCAAAATACAGCTAAGTGTGGAAAACAGGATTCACATGTTATTTTTGCAGTGACAGATCTATGGCTGGAGGAAAAAACATATTATTCTAAACCTAATGATGAACGGAGGAACTGGTGATATTCGCGGACGGTAGAAGGAAGCAACTATCGATCTGTCTTGAAGTATTGGTGGTTTCCTATGGTTTATCGCGTTAGGGAGAGATTCATTACAAGATTCATGGGGTATTATGTCGTTGGGCATTATGAAGAACTCGTGTTCTAGCGGACCGAAGAACTCCATGGATTCATTACCCTAGGCTACAGATCTAAGGGATGGAGAAGGGTGTACCGGAACTGAAGCGGTAGATGCGAGCAATGCTCTGGTATGTTCAGGTTGATGTAGCGGCCTCAGGTGATGACGGCGCAGGAGCTTCAGCAGAACGAGAGAGGTCGGGGGCGACGACGTCGGGAGGAAGAAGAAGAGGCGTAGGAGGCGGAGGAAATGAGAAAGACCCTTCGTGGTCCTATTTAAGAGGCTGGAAAGAGGAAACGGGCATGGGAATCAAGGCGACCAAAACTGACCGACCGAGACAGACGCCTCGATTTTCGGGCCGTCGGTTTAATGATGAAAGATCCGTTGTAGTCGTCAGGGAATCTTTTTGGCATATCCAATATGACATCACGGCGGGTTACATTTCTTACTTTTAGGAGATGAAGGGTGTCGAGGGAACAATCCTGACAGTAGATGGAAGGGGTACGAATGGAGAAGGCAGAGTCCTAGCTATGGCGAGGGTGTACACACATGTGTATGAGTTCAGGCCCCTCTCGTGGAGGTAACAGCCCTACGTCTCAGTGCTCGGGAGCTCTTATGGCGAGTGGAATGTAGAGATTACAATAGTTTCTAACCCTTGTGCCGGAGGGGAGGGGCGGCTTATATAGAGTTTGCTGCCCCTCATAATGGTCCCGCATCAAAGGGTCTGGTCGTGGGGTGTAAAGTCTACCGTTACAGGTAACGTACGCAGTAAAAGCTATTAAAGGCCATTAAGCCAGCGTCCGCCCGTTGGGCTCTTGATGATGGCTCCTGGTCTTCTGGCGTCGAGTGAAGCGAGGTCTGTCGAGTGACACGCGACTGTCGAGTGAGTGCGGGAGTTTCCGAGTGGATTACTGTCGAGTGACTTTGAACGTCTCCAGGGATCCACTCGGAAGTTCATGCTTAAGCTTCAAGTCCTCCCGTGTGCTGTCCTTAGGTAGGGTATGCGGGCCTTGCCTAGGACCCTACCCTCGGTACATATCCTCGTCATGAGCCCCCGAATGGATCGGGGTTTGAGGGGTGGAAGGAGGTATCAACGAAGACCTTGAGTTAGTATAGCAAATCCTCCGAATGACATTTGAGAATTCCATGGAACTTGCGTCGATTGAACTCTGAGCCTTAGCATTCATTCAGGATCGACACACAAAATCTTCCGAATGATATTTGGGTCTTCAACGAAATTTACGTCGATTGAATTCTTCTCCGCTCGCCTGGATCCATTCAGTCTTAAAAGTGTCTGAGTGAATCGAGCGCATCTTGGGGAGGTGACGGGTCGGTCTGACGGGCCCGAATTCTCCGGGATACAAAAATTTGGGAAGCACGCGCATGCGTGGAGATGACGCCACGATCAGGGCTAGTGGAGGCACGACGCCTCAATTCTTGCGCCGATCATCTCGCCACGCATGGGGCGCCGTCAGCGGTTGGCGTGTGCGGTTATCTTGCGGGCCCACCGGTCAGTGAGACACTCGGCAGCATATAAAGCACTCTGAGCTGCGGATTGCACAGTACCTTCCGCTGATTCTTCCTCTCTTCCTCCGCCTCCTCTGCTCCCCAACACAGCACACCGCTTCCCTCCGACCAGAGCCGCCGCTCCGATGACAAAGCACGCGACGGAGAAGCTGGAGCATGCAAAGAAGGGGACGTCGAAGCTCAAGGGCAAGAAGCCCTCGACCGCTCGGTTCACTGCGCCCGCGGGTTGGATGCAGGGGGATTTTCTCCCCTCTGTTGTCACCCGTGTCGACCTCGAGGGCCTCGTCTCTAACGGGCTGGTGGCGGAAGGCTCCTGGAGGTTGCTGGGGGAGGAGCGTGAGCCGGAGCCGTGTGACGGAGAGCGGGTTCTTCTCCTGTCCCATGTAGAAAGTGGTTTCTCCATGCCTTCTCACCCATTCTTCCGGGGGTTTCTGAATTTCTTTGGTGCGCAGCTGCACCACTTTCCGCCGAACACGATGGCATACTTGTCTGCATTCGTCACCTTGTGCGAATGTTTCCTGGGGTGCCCTCCTCATTGGGGGTTGTTTAAGAATCTCTTCACGGTCAGATCACAGACTATGAAGAAAATCCTTGCTGTTGATGGGAAGACCCACGTGCTCCAGCTGTGTGGAGGCTTAGGGGTCCAGAAAAGGCAACTTAGTTCCTTTCCTGCCTTTTCTCTTCCCGAATCTGTCCGAGGCTGGTAGTCGACCTGGTTCTACTGCAAAGATGTAGCACCACCCAACATGTCGACTGGTCTTCCTCCGTCTTCACCTGACCGACCCGCTGCCCCAAGTCCCTGAAGGTGACCGACAAGGACCATGTCCAAGTAGGTATGCTAGTCGAGGCCGTGGTTCAACTGATCCGGGGCGGGGTGACAGGCATGGATGTGCTCGAAACGTTCCTCGGTCGACGTATCCAGCCACTCCAGGCCAGAGACCACACCATGTGGCACTACTCCGGCCCGAGGGACTCGACCAGGACGCATCCAGAAGAAGTTACATAGGGGATTGTCGAGCAGTGGCTTTGGAGCATCATTGGAAATTGTGAAAACCCCTCGAGAGCCAAGAGGATCCAGCCTTACTCGGCTGAAAACCCACCGAAGAACCTGGTGAGATGTGTAATGGCGACTGATACGTTTATACTGTCGAGTGATGTACTGACTTGTGGTCTAACTCTCTTGTTTGAATTATGCAGGAATGGACGAACATGCACTCACCCATTCCCAATGGGAATTAGGTGCACGACGGCGTGGTGAGTGAGGGCGGCAGTGTGGACAGCGACGAACTCTCTGACTCCGAGGATGAATATGAAGATTCCAGCAAAGAGGAAGGAGTCGAGTCGCCCCCTCGTCATGAAGGACGCACTAAGGCTCTCAATGACCCGGCAGCTGCTGAGGACAAGGCCCTGTGCCCAAGCGAGAAGAACCCAAAATGGAGCCGCCCCTCAACTTTCGAGTCGAATGAAAGACTGGCCAAGTAGCCGAAGCAAGCCACCTCCAAGCCTCGAAAAGCAGTGCCCCGTATGAGGGTGGCCGTACCTGTCGTCTCCACGTAAGTGTTCATTTTCGAATCGTTCTGTCGACTGAGGTCTTGAGTTATATCTGAGTGAAAGTTGTCTACTCCATCAGAGCTGCAACATCTGTGACCTCGCCTCATAGAGATGAGGAGGACGTAATTGATGTTGATAGCACTGACGCTGCCACTTCTCATAGAGGTAAGAAAGTTGTTAGTTTTTCCGAATCGGATTCGACACATGTAGATGTTGATGTTGTCGATTGTTGCAGAGGTCATTCAAGTGGAGGACGATGTGGGGCTGCTGGACACTTCGTGCGCTCGCACCCGAAGGGCGTCATCGTTGCAAGCACCCCAACGCTCAACTGCGGAGTCTTCCCAGAGGGGAGGTGACTCGACGTGACCCAGGGTTGAGTCTACAACGCCTCCGTCGCATGCTCCTCCAACAGTCTCAACCGTCGTGACGTCAGCTCCGCCCGGACCTCTTCAGGCTAATCCAGCTGCTCCAGCGACTGCGCCGACCCCACCTGCGACGGCTTTCCCTCTGCATCGCATCCCGGAAGACCAAACCGGAGATGCAAAGGAAGCCATGATCCAGGCGGAGCAGCTGATGCTGAGGACCAAGGAGGCGTACGAGGCCAGCAAACTGGCTTTTGATGTCAGCGCAGCCCTCCGCACCAATGTCCGAGTAAGTTAGATTGTAAGTCCATTGTCGATTGAATTATTGTGTTTTCTTGGCTGCCGAACACCCACTGGGTGATTTCCGTAGAATGTTTGAACCTCCTCCAGTCGAATAGATCGGATCGTAGTCGAGTAGGATTAGGATTGGTAGTACACGTAGTACTGTTGTCGTTCGACATGTCGAGTGTGTTTTCTGACGAGTTACTCGACGGATCGAGAGTTAACCGTCTCAGTGGGGGCGCTCTTAGCGCACCCACTGGGTGTAGTCCCCGAGACCGCTGTCGATTGCTTGCATTGACAGGGGTCTGAGTGTCTATTGTATACAGGATACACTTTGTCTTCGAATCACACCACTCCATAGATACTTTGCATGTTTCATGGCTATCATTATGAAACCATTATATGACGATGCATAAGGATCGACTGCACTTCATAGGGTGGGGGAGGTGTGTCGCTCAACGGGTTGAGTGTCATGACAGGGCCGACCTTGTCGATAGTTTTTTTTCTGACGAGTTACTCAACGGATTGAGAATTAACCCTCTCAGTGGGGGCGCTCTTAGCGCACCCACTAGGTGTAGTCCCCGAGACCGCTGTCGAGTGCTTGCCTCGGCAGGGGTCTTAGAGTCTGTTGTCATACGCGTGGTACTAATGTCACTCGACATGTCGAGTGTATTTTCTGACGAGTTACTCGACGGATCGAGAGTTAACCGTCTCAGTGGGGGTGCTCTTAGTGCACCCACTGGGTGTAGTCCTCGAGACCGCCGTCGAGTGCTTGCATCAGCAGGGGTCTTAGAGTCTGTTGTTATACGCGTGGTACTGTTGTCACTCGACATGTCGAGTGTATTTTCTGATGAGTTACTCGACGGATCGAGAGTTAACCGTCTCAGTGGGGGCGCTCTTAGCGCACCCACTGGGTGTAGTCCCCGAGACCACTGTCGAGTGCTTGCGTCGGCAGGGGTCTTAATAGAGACAACTTTTGAATTTGTTTATGGTGCGCGGAGCGCCAAAGCCACTCGACATGTCGAGTGGACTTTCTGCTTGAATTCTTCCAAAATGGTCATTCACCGGTGTTCATAACTCAGTCGACTGTCCAGGAACTACTTGCTGATTGAACTCCTGTCTTTTGTTGGTTCCAGACGGCTTGCGAACTTGGAACGCAGTACAAGGACATGGAGGATGAGAGGAACCGGTTGCAGGTGGATCTGGCTGTTGCCAACAATGCCTTGGAGCGAGCGCGTGTTGAGCTGAAGTCTCTGGGAGGTAATTACTATCGGCTGTCAGCATTCCCACCTTCACTTTTCATGTTTTGAACCGAGTGCTCTCACTCGAACAGACGTGCGCAATGAAAACCATCGACTCCAAGCGCAACTCAACAATGTTGTTTCTTTAGATTCCATGAAGAAGGCACTAGAGGAGAAGGACAAAGCACTCGCCGACGCCTAACGGCTGGCTAGGGACAAAACTGAAGCTGCAGATCAGAAGCTGGCGGCCGCCCAGAAGCTGGAGAAGGAGAACACCAAACTCAAACAGGAGCGCGCGGACCTCGTCAAGAGGGCCGAGCAGCTGAACAAGAGGAGCAATGGCCTGGAGAAGCATTTGGGCGAGTTCTCGAGGAAGATGTATATTCTGCTCGATGGTAACTATTTTGGTCGACTGAGCTTTGTAAAATCTTTGAGGGTTGCAGTTCACCGATTCTCCTCCCATTCCCCATTCTTCAACAGAATTCTGCCAAGACTTTGAAAAGGAGACAGAGAAGGTCGAGCCCAATCTGGATCCCACCAAGTCTCGTGTCGCACATGCAGTGGCCGTGAACATGCTCCGACTCAATTTTCAGCTCCAGGGCGTCCAGGCGTATCATGTCCGACGGAAGTCTGCAATGGAGAGGATCGACAAAGAGCTATGGCCCGAGGACACCTTCCAGCTTGTGCTCAACTCTATGATGGCTCACCTTCACGAACCTCCAAGTCGAGTGCAGGCCTGGAAGAAATCTGCCGCTCGTTGTGGGGCTGACGTGGCGTTGTCACTCGTCAGGGTCCATTGCAGGGACGTGAAGGAGGAGAGGCTAAAGGAGCTTCAGGTGGTCAACACGAAGAAACTCCAATTTCAGGACTTCATGGAGACCTTCATCGAAGCGGCCACCAGAATCGCCGATGGCATCGACCTGGACACCTTCGTCGAGCCCACCAGTCCGTCACCTGCTTGAAAAACTTGTCTTTAAAATAAATAGTTAAATTTACCTCGGTATGCCGAGTGGATTTGTATCCTTAAAAACTTTGTTCAGGCCTTAGGCCTGAGCGCATTTGCTTTCGTATGAAACGTTTATCCATGGTTTACCCTTTGGATTTTGCTCGTATTTGGCTTTCAATCATCTGTTTGACTGAGTTTTACTTAGGCGAAGCGTGTTCGCAGCTAAGCCCCCAAGTGTGAGGATTGCTCATCACTCGGAGTTTTTTTTGAACTGAGGCGAATGTCGATTCGCGGCTAAGTTGTCGAGTGAATGGATTACTATCCACTCGACGAGGTTTTTACTTAGGCGAAACGTGTTTCGCAGCTAAGCACCCGAGTGTGAGGATTGCTCATCACTCAGAGTATTTGAAACTTAGGTGAATGTCGATTCGCGTCTAAGCTGTCGAGTGGATGGATTACCATCGTCTCGTCGAATTTTTTAACTTAGGCGAATTGTATTCGCAGCTAAGTCCCCGAGCGTGAGGATCGTTCAGCACTCGGAGTATTTGGATCTTAGGCGAATGTTGATTCATGTCTAAGCTGTTGAGTGGATTGATTACCATCGTCTCGACGAGGTTTTTACTTAGGCGAAACGTCTTTCACAGCTAAGCCCCCGAGAGTGAGGATTGCTCATCACTCGGGGTATTTTTGAACTTAGGCGAATGTCGATTCGCATCTAAGTTGTCGAGTGAATGGATCGCTATCCAGTCGACGAGTTTTTTTTAACTTAGGCGAATTGTATTCACAGCTAAGCCCCTGAGCGTGAGGATCGCTCATCACTCGGAGTATTTTCAACTTAGGCGAACGTCGATTCGCATCTAAGCTGTCGAGTGGATGGATTACCATCGCCTCGATGAGGATTTTAACTTAGGCGAATTGTATTCGCAGCTAAGTCCCCGAGCGTGAGGATCACTCATCACTCGGAGTATTTTGAACTTAGGCGAATGTCGATTCGCATCTAAGCTGTCAAGTGAATGGATTGCTATCCAGTCGACGGGTTTTTTAACTTAGGCGAATTGTATTCGCAGCTAAGCCCCCGAGCGTGAGGATCGCTCATCACTCAGAGTATTTTGAACTTAGGTGAATGTCGATTCGCATCTAAGCTGTCGAGTGGATGGATTACCATCCACTCGACGAGTTATTTTTTGAACCCAAGCGAAGACGGATTCACAAATAGTCCATCGAGTGAATGGACTGCTATCCACCCGACATGGTTTTTAACTTAGGCGAAATGTATTCACAGCTAAGCCCCCCGAGCGTGAGGATCGCTCATCACTCAGAGTATTTTGAACTTAGGCAAATGTCGATTCGCCTCTAAGCTATCGAGTGGATGGATTACCATCCACTCGACGAGTTATTTTTTGAACCCAAGCGAAGACGGATTCACAAATAGGCCGTCGAGTGAATGGACTGCTATCCACCCGATAGGGTTCTTAACTTAGGCGAAACATGTTTCACAGTTAAGCCCCCGAGTGCGAGGATTGCTCGTTGCTCGGAGTATCCCCAAGTAAATAACTGCACGGTTGGAATCGACAAGGTATTAATTGCAGAGACACAAATTGCATTGATGAAGAACTCTTATTACATCAGAAAACTAATGTCTCAAGTGTAAAAACATCGAAGCAGGTCTGCATTCCAAGCCCGTGGCTTATCCATCTGCTTCATGAGATTATATAAGTGATAGGCCCCATTGTTTAGCACCTTGGTGACTACAAAAGGGCCTTCCCATGCAGGAGCTAGCTTGTGACGTCGGTGCTAATTCACTCGGAGCACCAAATCTCCTTCATGGAACGCTCGGCTTCTGACGTTCCTTGCATGGAGGTGCCGCAAGTCTTGTTGATAGGCTGTGGTCCGGATCAAAGCCATCTCGTGCTCTTCTTCCAGAAGATCTACCCCATCTTGCCTGGCCTGCTCGGCTTCGGCTTCAGAATACAGCTCCACTCAAGGAGAGTTGTGGGCCAAGTCACTCGGCAGTATAGCTTCAGCACCATAGACAAGGAAGAAAGGAGTTCGTCCAGTCGACTGATTAGGCGTTGTCCTAAACCCCCACAAAATAGACGGCAGCTCAGTTACCCATGCACTAGCGGCATGATCCAAATCGCGCATGAGACGAGGCTTTAGAACTTGCAGAATGAGACCGTTAGCCCGCTAAACTTGCCCATTGGTTTGAGCATGCGCAACGGAAGCTTAATCCACTCGGGTGCCTTGGGAGTTATAGAATCTTCTGATTTCTTACGAGTCAAAATTAGTGTCATTGTCCGTGATGATACTATGGGGAATGCCGAACCGGATAATGATCTCTCTCATGAACGTGACCGTCGTGCGGGAATTCAGCTTCTTGATGGGCTTGGCTTCGATCCACTTGGTGAACTTGTCGACTGCTACCAACAGGTGGGTGAATCCTCCTTTCCCGGGTCGGAAAGGACCAACCTTGTCGAGCCCCCAAACCGCAAACGGCCAGGCGAGTGGAATTGTTTTCAGAGCAGATCCTGGCTTGTGTGACAGGTTTGCATAGAACTGACAGCCTTCGCAATGATCAACAATGTCCTTAGCCATTTCATTAGCTCGTGGCCAATAAAAACCCGCTCGGTATGCTTTAGCGACGATCGCCCTTGAAGACGCATGGTGTCCGCAAGTTCCCGAGTGGATTTCATCAAGAATCATTCGACCTTCTTCGGGCGAAATGCAGCGCTGGGTGACACCCGACACACTTTCTCTGAAAAGCTGATCTCCCATCACAGTGAAAGCTTTGGACCTGCACACAATCTGTCGAGCCTCTGCTTCATCTTCAGGAAGCTCCTGTCTGAAGATATAGGCTATGTACGGTACAGTCCAGTCGGGAATGATAACTAGCACCTCCATGACCAGGTCAATCACGGCGGGAACGTCGACTTCAGTCGAGTCAAAGGAGCTTAAGGTTTGTGGGGGCTCTTTGGTGAAGGGATCCTCTTGGATCAAAGGAGAATGCAAATGCTCCAGGAACACTCCGCTGGGGAAAGGCCGTCGAGTGGAACCAATCTTGGATAGCTCATCTGCTGTCTGATTTTTTAGTCGAGGAACATGGTGAAGTTCCAAGCCTTCAAATTTCTTCTCCAGCTTCTGGACTGCATTGCAGTATCTGGTCATAGCAAAGTTTCTAACATCCCACTCTTTCATCACTTGATTCACCACCAAATCTGAATCACCATAAACCATCAAGCGCTTGACGCCGAGCGAAATAGCCATGCGCAACCCATACAAAAGTGCTTCATACTCTGCTTCATTCTTGGAGGAATCAAAGTGAATTTGCAAGACATAGCTGAGCTTGTCGCCTCTGGGGGATATCAAACAACGCCAGCATCGGATCCATTCAACATCTTGGAGCCATCGAAGAACATTGTCTAATGCGCCGAGTGAACTTAGATCAGCTGTTGCTGTTCGATCCACCTGACCTTGAAATGTGCCAATGCGTGGGACTTGATTGCCTTCTTGGCTTTGAATCTGATGTCGAAGTGCCCCAGCTCAATTGCCCATTTAGCCACTCGACCTGATGCATCGCGATTATTGAAAATCTTTGATAAAGGTGCATCACTGACGATTGAGATCGAGTGGTCTTGGAAATAATGTGCCACCTTCTTCGCTGATAAGTAAATACCATACACCAGCTTCTGATAATGAGGATATCTCTGCTTCGAGGGGGACAAAACTTCCGAGACATAATAGACTGGCCGCTGAACCTTATAGGCTTTGCCTTCCTCTTCTCGCTCGACAGTCAGCACTGTACTGACGACCTGATTTGTGGCCGCGATGTACATGAGCAAGGGCTCTTTGCCGATAGGAGCAGCAAGCACCGGCTGGGTGGACAGCAGGGCTTTGAGCTGAACAAACGCTGCTTCGGCTTCAGGAGTCCAGTCGAATGTGTCTGATTTGTTCATCAGCTGATAGAAGGTCAGAGCTTTCTCACCAAGATGAGAAATGAATTGACTTAATGCCGCCAAGCAACCTGTGAGCTTCTTAACATCGTGCACTCGCACGGGAGTCTTCATACGGGTAATGGCGCTGATCTTCTCGGGATTGACATCAATTCCTCATTCGGAAACGAGAAAACCGAGTAACTTGCCGCTAGGGACACCAAATGTACATTTCCCCGGATTCAGCTTTATGTCGAATCGCCTCAGATTGGCGAATATCTCAGCCAAGTCAGCTAGCAGGTCGGGACCTTTGCGGGACTTGACCACTATATCGTCCATGTACGCCTCGACATTCCGAATGATCTGGTCGAGTAAACATTTCTGAATCATGCGCATAAAAGTAGCACCGGCATTCTTGAGACCAAAAGGCATGGTGATGTAGCAAAAACACCCAAACGGGGTGATGAAGGCTGTTTTTATTTCATCTGGGCCAAACAGACGGATCTGATGGTACCCAGAATAGGCATCCAAAAACGATAATCGCTCGCACCCCGCTGTCGAGTCAACAATCTGATCTATGCGGGGGAGCGGAAAATGGTCTTTCGGACACACCTTATTAAGATGCTTGAAGTCAATGCACATGCGCAACGACTTATCTTTTTTGGGCACCATCACAACATTCGAGAGCGACTCGGAGTGGTAAATCTCCCGAATGAACTTGGCTTGCAAGAGACGGGCCACTTCTTCTCCGATTGCCTTGCGCTTCTTAGCCGCGGATCGACGCAAATGGTCTCTGACGGGCTTGGGCTTTGGATCCACTCGCAGGCGGTGCTCTACCAGCTCCCTGGGAATTCCCGGCATGTCAGTAGGCTTCCATGCAAAGATATCCTAAATCTCACGGAGGAACTGGATGAGCTCGTCGTCCTATTTGCTGTCGAGTGTCGTCGAGATATTCATCGGGGCAGCTGTTGGATCCGCCGGGTGGATGTGCCCCTTCTTTACTTCACCTGACAACTGAAATGCCGACTTGGAAGCCGGCTTTTTTGCGTGGAGCAAATCAGCAGGATCAGTGGTTTTCTTGTACTCCTCTAGCTCGACCATGGCCATCTGTTGATCAACGATCTTGGACCCTTGCTGGAGGCACTCTTCGGCCCGCTCTCGGTTGCCAGTGATCATGATCATGCCCTTAGGGCCTGGTATTTTCAGCTTGAGATACACGTAACACAGTCGGGCCATGAAACGTGCATAGGCGGGTCGATACCAAATGGCTTGGTAAGCGCTCTTGAAATCCACGACTTCAAATGTCAACTTTTCTTTTCGGAAATTTTTGCTATCTCCGAATGTCACATCCAATGATATCTGGCCGAGTGACTTGGCCTTCTTTCCTGGGATGCCCCCGTGGAAATGCATGCTGCTTTCGCTAAGACGGGACATAGGAATGCCCATTCCCTTCAGGGTATCCGCATACAGAATGTTCAGGCCGCTGCCGCCGTCCATGAGGACTTTTCTGAGCCGAGTCCCCCACACCACCGGATCAACTACCAGAGCCCGTCGACCGGGTGTGGCCACACGTGTAGGATGGTTAGTCTGGTCGAATGTGACAGCATACTGAGACCATTTGAGGTAGGTGGGGGTGTTCGGCACAGCCATATTGATCTCTCTATTTATGACTTTCAGACGACTCTTGCTCTCGACGTCAGCAAAGATCACCAGGGTAGCAGTGACATCTGGAAAGGTTTCCTTCTCTTCGTCTTCATCTTCTTTCCCAGGTGATTTCCCACTCGACTGGTCTCCCTTGAACTGTTGGATGAGGGTCTGACACTGTCGAGTGGTGTGCTTAGGCAAAATCAGGTTGCCTTCTGCATCTTTCTTCGTGTGAATCACACACGGCTGATCCAAGATATCGGTTCCTGGCTGACCCTTACCCTTCTTGGGGGCATACTGAGCTTTCCCCTTGCCCTTGTTTTTCGACTGAGTCGCTAGTGCTGCGGCCTCTGCCGGAACTAGGTCTTTAGCCTTCCGCTTTTGTTTCCTATTGTTACCGCCGCCAGACTCGTGGCCAACCGCTTTTCCTTTGCCGCTATGGAGGCGGTCTTCTTCCTCTCCATTGGCATAGCGAGTGGCAATGTCCATCATCTTGCCGAGTGAAATGTCGCCCGTGCGCCCGAACTTCAAATACAGCTCTCTGTATCTCACACTGGCCTTGAAGGCACAAACAGCCTGGTGTTTCGACCCATTTTCCACCGTATGATGCGGGGTGGACCATCGCTGAATATAGTCTCTTAAGGTTTCGCTGGGCTTCTGGACACAGTGCTGTAAGTCGACCAGACCTGCGGGGCGCTTGCAAGTGCCCTTGAAGGTCTGCACAAACACTCAGGAAAGATCTCCCCAACAATGAATGTTGGAAGGAGCCAAACGATTCAACCAAGCTCGAGCGGGTCCATCCAACATAAGAGGCAGGTGCTTCATTGCGACATCGTCATTCCCGCCGCCAATCTGCACAGCCACTCTGTAATCATCAAGCCAAGTCTCTGGTTTTGTTTCACCAGAAAACTTTCCGATCCCCTCCGCCATTCTGAAGTTGGGGGGAATCTCCATAGAGCGTATAGCTCTGCTAAAACACTCTGGACCAGCCACTGTAGCTGAGCTACCACTCGGGACATCTCTATCATGCCCTTCTCTAAAGGATCTGCTCTTGTCGATCCGCTTCTGAAGAAGGTATGCGCGGGCATCAAAGTCCGCGTCCCGCTCGTCACCGAAGGAGTGCCTGTCGTCCAGGCACCAGGGCACGTACGGACCACTCCACGGGGGAGTGGGCACTCAACGGTGGACTTCACGGTGGTGTTGATATCTATCTTGCCCTTCATGATAACCGCCGCCTCGACGACGCAAGGGCAACCCAGGACTATGTGCCGATTGAACGATCTCTTCCTTGGGTGAATTGCTGTGTATCTTGTGACGAGCCTGTGAAACTGCTGAATTCTGGCGTTGTGCTGCATCTAACAATGTTGTGATCTGCAACAACCCTCGACCAGCCTAGGACTGGGAAGGCTGAATGGAATCTGCTATCCTAGCAGCAGCAACTACATTAAGCATGGGAGTTCGGTATACCTCTACGCCATCGTGAGATCCAGTCAGGAACTGCTGTCGCTGACGTCGACTGGAGCGCGGCGGGCGCGGACGGGCGCGCTCATCTATCTCTGCCTGGAGCTCTTCTAAACGAACGTGCGTGGCCTCCAAAGCCCGGGCCTCGGTGGTCGTGCCGATGATGGGGGTATGAAGGACCTTCTCATCACGACGCAATTGCGCATTAGACGGGCCACCAGCCTCGTGCTCGCCACGACCAAAACCAGGCGGTGAGCTCTGATGCGAGCCCGCCATCAAGACCTCCGCTGCAGGATCACAACTCTCGCACTCAGAAGGCATGTCGGACGGATAGGAATCCGATTCGAACACGCCATCAAGGGACTCGGCAGGTTCGAGTGCTGCAACCTGTGAAGAAGCTTGACGCGCTGTTGCGTTTTCGACCCACCACTGGAGTCGTGAGCGGCCAGACCGCTTGCGAGAATGGCGAGATGAGCCGATGCATAAGGGGTCGACGGTTGACATAGCAGCACGCCGCACGGACTCGCGTGGAAATGCGCGGCCCCGCGAACCGGGAGCGCCTCGACATCAAGAGGCGCCTCCTGGAGCCATGCCGAATCGTCGGCAATGAAAGTGAGCGCTCCGAAACTCATCTCGCGGCCCAGAGCAAAGACACCGCCGGATGACATGTTGAAAGATGAAAAACGCAACCTCGCCGAAAGTCGCTTAGACGCCTGCCCCATGGTGGGCGCCAGCTGTCATGGGAACGAGCCTGACAGTAGATGGAAGTGGTACGAATGGAGAGGACAGAGTCCTAGCTACGGCGAGGGTGTACACACATGTGTATGAGTTCAGGCCCCTCTCGTGGATGTAATAGCCCTACGTCTCAGTGCTCGGGAGCTCTTATGTAGAGTGGAATGTAGAGATTACAATAGTTTCTAACCCTTGTGCCGGAGGAGAGGGGCGGCTTATATAGAGTTCGCTGCCCCTCATAATGGTCCCGCATCAAAGGGTCTGGTCGTGGGGTGTAAAGTCTGCCATTACAGGTAACGTACGCAGTAAAAGCTATTAAAGGCCATTAAGCCAGCGTCCGCCCATTGGGCTCTTGATGATGGCTCCTGGTCTTCTAGCGTCTATTGAAGCGAGGTTTATCGAGTGACACGCGACTGTCGAGTGAGTGCGGGAGTTTCCGAGTGGATTACTGTCGAGTGACTTTGAACGTCTCCAGGGATCCACTCGGAAATTCATGCTTGATCTTCAAGTCCTCCCATGTGGTGTCCTTAGGTAGGGTATGCGGGCCTTGCCTAGGACCCTACCCTAGGTACATATCCTCGTCAAAGGGTGAGACTCACCGCCAAGTAAAATGGACGATTGACATCAGCAACCTCAAATCAACCTGGGGCCTAATGTTGGGGATATAACCCTGTGGTGAGACCCGCCCAGGTGGGGCCGGGTTATACCTGGCAGCTCATAAGCCAGACCAAGGCAGATGGGCCTCGAGATGTAAGACTAGACATATGGCGCTTTACCAAGATGGGCCTAGGCGAGGCCCGCACAAAGAAGGCATGAAGACCCGGGCCGTTAATCCGCCAGGAGACGGCTTGCCCAGGAAGGCAAGGCGACATAGAGATAGAGTCGGATACGTTGTGAGAGTCGGTACGAGACTTGTAAGCCGTTGTCCTGACCTCCTATATAAAGGCAGAGACCCGGGGCGACTTAGACAGAAACCAACTAATCGAGAACTAGGTCAAGCGAAACCACTCCCTTGTAATCGATACTCCAATCGATACAATGCAAGCAGGACGTAGGCTTTTACCTCCTCCGGAGGGGCTGAACCTGGGTAAACTCATGTCCTTTGTCCCAATGAACCCCTTTGAGTCCATCACCTTAGCGATGGCCTCGAACTCAAGTCCTTGGACATCTGCCATGACAAAACCATGACACCTATGGTCACATCCATACAGGTGCCATATGCGGCAGAATCTAGAAGATTTATAGACACAAAGTTTAGTCCAGCATAGAAGTTTTGGATAATCATCCACAAGTTTAAACCATGAGTAGGGCAATTTCTTATCATCAATTTCATTCTCTCCCAAGATTTTGAAACATGATCTTCATCTTGTTGTTTAAAATCCAGTATTTGATTTCTAAGGGAGATGATCTTAGTAGGAGGAAAATACTTGGCAATGAAAGCATCTTTACACTTATCCAAAGTTCCAATACTATTACGTGGTAAAGATGAAAACCAGGCTTTAGCTTTATCTCTTAGTAAAAAAGGAAATAATTTTAATTTTACAATAGCATTATCCATATCCTTTTTCTTTTGCATATCACATAACTCAACAAAGGTATTAAGAAGTGACGCGGGATCCTCATTTGGACTTCCCAGAAATTGATCTTTCATGACAAGATTCAACAATGCAACATTAAGATCAAAAGCCTCTGCACTAGTGGCGGGTGGTATAGGAGTACTAATAAATAATTATTATTAGTATTTGAGAAGTCACACAACTTAGTAGTATCTTGAGACATGGTGACAGAACAAGCAAAGCAAAAGCGAGACAAGTAAAACTAGCAAGAAAAGCAAGCAAAGAAGTAAACTAGTAACTAGCAAAGATAAATATTTTTGTTTTTTTGTTTTTTATGGGAAAAAATATAACAACAAATAAAAAGAAGAACAAGTGAATGATAATTTGAGCGAAGTTACTTGATAGTTGGTGATGGTATTCCCCGACAACGGCGCGATAAATCCTTCCTGATACTGTGATATGTGTTGGGTTTTTTGTGAAGAGGATTGGGTTATCGCGGCACAATGTGGGTAATTATTTCCCTCAGTTATGAAACCAAGGTTTATCACACCAATATTAATACCAATCCTCAACCATCTTCAGCTGCTGCACACAAAACAACAAACAACTTGCACCCAACGCTGTCAAGGGGGTTGTCAATCCCCTTGGTCTCGTTATTTGCATGCAAGTGAGTTCTGTAGATAATTGTAGATAATTTTTAATTGCAAAAAAAGTAAAAGCAAGTAAATGGAAACTAGGTAATAGTAGCGTTTGTAAATATATAAGTTAATAGACCAGAGGGCCGTAGTGTTCTCTAGTGGCATCTCTCATAGAAATAGCATATGGTGGGTAAGCAAATTACTGTTGGGCAATTGATAGAAAAGCGGATAGTTATGCGGTTTTCACGGCAATGATCATGTGTATATAGGCATCAAGTCCATAGGCAAATAGGCTGACTCCTACCTGTACCTATTACTATTACTCCACTTATCGACCGCTATCCAGCATGCATCTAGATTATTAAGTAAAATAGAGTAATGCTTGGAGAACGATGACATGATGTAGACAAAGTAAACTCAATCAATATGTATTAACCCCATCGTTCTATCCTTAGTATCACACACACAAAGATGTATCTTGTCCCCTTGTAGGATCGAAAGTAAGTCTAGAGGGGGTGATTAGACTACTTAACCAATTGAAAATTTTGCCTATACCAAGTTTTAGAGTTGACAGTTTTTAGCATTTCATGGCAAGTCAAGTACACCCTACACATGCAAGTCTAAGAGTATATAGGAGCGGAAAGTAACAACAAGCATGTATAGAAGGGATAGGTTTGGAAGATCAAATGTAGTTGTAGACACGATGATGTTTCCCGTGGTTCCAATAGGTGGCGCTATCGTACATCCACGTTTATGGAGTATTCAACCCACGGAGGGTAACGGTCGCGAGAGTCCACAGAGGGCTCCACCCAAAAGGGTCCACGAAGTAGCAACCTTGACTATTCCATAACAGCTTCCGTCCACGGAGGACTAGCCTCACTATGGGTAGATCTTCACAAAGTAGGCGATCTCCTTGCCCTTACAAACTTCTTGGTTCACTCCACAACACGAATTAGGAGGCTCCCAAGCGACACCTAACCAATCTAGGAGGCACCACCCTCCAAAAGGTAATAGGCTCGATAATGACGATGAACTCCTTGCTCTTGTGCTTCAAGATGATAGACTCCTCAACACACAATCACTCTCTCAAAGATTTGGCATGGTGGAAGAGATGGGATTGGTGGAAAGCTACTTGGGGAGGCTAGAAATCAAGATCCATATGATTGGAGTGTAAGATCTTGACCTCAACACAAGGGTAGGTGGTTTTCTCTCAGAAAATCTGATAGGATAGGTATGGAATAGTTCTGAGTGCTTCTCTTTCGAGTAGGTGGTGGTGAAGGGGTATATATAGGCATCCCCAAAAATCCAACCGTTACACACAAAATGACCAACTCGGTGACACGTTTTTGGCGACTATCACTTGTGCACGTTTGAGCATATTGTTCACCAACAAACCCTTACCCCCTTTTAATAGTATTGGCTTTCCTATGGACTCAAAGTGATTTCTCACAAATATAAAATGTAGAGTCCTTTTGCTTGAAGCTTGGCCAACCTATTTCCTTGAATCTTGGGGTTTCTCCACAATCTCCTTTTGCCAATCCTATCATTGAACATTTCTTGAAATATACTTGGTGGAAACATTAGTTCAATGACTTACATGTTGTTGTTAATTACCAAAACCACCAAGGGAGGAAATGTGCTTTCAATCTCCCCCTTTTTGGTAATTGATGACAACATATAGATCAAAGCTTCGACATATGATAAAATCAATGTATAGAATCATTGCTTTTAGAGGTATGTGATAAGCAAGATCTCCCCCTAAATTTGTGCATTATTTTGAATTTGCGTTTGAATGCAAATGCACAATCGATTAGGTATATGGGGTACTTCTTCCATGTCACATACAACTTGGTGGTGTGCGAGAATAATTAGAGAATGAATAACATGGCACAACACACACAAGCAAGGGTGAATGATCATCTCATAAGCATTAAGATGATAGGAAATAGTAGCATCTAACAATGTATCATAACACACATCAACACAAAAGTATCTCACGTCAAACCAGAAGAACGAAATGTTTTGAAATGCAATAAAAACCAAATCGCTCTCTCGCTCGAAGCCTAAAGATCTATATACACTTCTCACCCTTTGGCAACAAGGTACCAATAAGTAAGGCATACATCTAAGCGTTCTTGGTCATATCTCCTCCGGTTGTTGATGAAGGAGTCGAGATGACAGCATCGGCGAAGATCTCAGCAGATGTCGTGGATGGAGCTGGAGTGGTCACTGATGGAGCAGAAGATGATGGAGCTGGTAGAGTGGCTGATCTGGCCTGAGTGGTGAACTGAGTGCCTGGCCCTAGAGGTGATTCATCCTCATCCTCCTCCTCCTCATCATCTGAAGTAGAAGAGACCCGAGGGATGTGCACGGAATCAACTTCATGCTGAAGCTCTGTGACTGTATTCGTCGGCCCGTCCACCTTATCACTAAGGGTCTTGATTCTAGTCTCAAAGATCCTGACAAGACTGTTCTGGTTGTCCAGAATCCCCTTAATGTCCTTCTGCATGCCCTGAATAGATGATATTAGCAGATCCATTTGCTCGTTCCTGGATCTAGGGACTTGAGCACTAGTGGCTCTGACTGGCTCTGCTTGCTCCTGAACTGCAGCTGAAGTGGGATGATCAACATCCATCACCACAACGTTGTCCTCAAGATCTGGCTATAGGGGCAAATGTGGGTGATCTAGGGCAAATGTGGGTGATCTAGGGCAAATATGTGCTTCTCCAGTCTTGAGTTGATGATCATCTGAATATAGGGTGCATAACAGCAGCAACGCTTCTGGTCCGCAGCAACCCTCTTGATTGTCTCTACAATCTGATCCATGACTCTGATCCTGGTGTGACTGTCAAGGTTGATCAACATATTTATGGAGCGGCCTCGGATCATCTTGTCATCTCCTGACTTGGGCATCAAGGTATGCCTTTGTATGGTGTTGATAGTGCGGAGGCCAGCCTGGAGAAAGTAGATGGATCCTAGCCTGTGAGACTTCACATTTGCAGCAGGGATCTCCTTGTACATGTTAGCCATAGCATTGTGGCTAGCCTTGGATTCTGAGTAGACATCCAAGTCACCATCCTGTGCTTCAGGAACTCCTAAGATTTCAGCCCATTCCTCAACAGTTGATTCATATCTCGCACCTTCAGTCATCCACACAATTCTACCATCTCCATAGAAGTGTGCAGTGGAGTAGAATTGCATGATCATTTTGTCATTCCAAGTTGTGAATTCTCTGCCAACGAACTCATCCAAACCTATGCAATGGAAGTTGTCCTGGACACTTGGAAAGTAGTCCTCATTCTCCTTGATGAACTTCCAATCAACGTAACGCATGTCACTCACAACTGGACTCTTGACAAAGAGCACAGTCTCATAGAAGTCCTGTTGCTCCTTTGTATAGAACCTGTAGTCCACAGCTGTTTTCTTCCTCTGGGCATAAGAATCTATAGCTCTCCATGCCCTCAATCCAGAATCCTTCCTCTTCTTCATGTCCTCAGCTAGTGGGTAGCTGGCATTGTGAACTGGGAGGTGTGGTCTGAGCTTCATGAGTGTTGTCAAGTCATCCACATCTTCAACTCTCGATGCAATTCCTTTGTTCTTTTCAGAAGCTGGAATCTGCCTAGTTGTCCTCTTAGGCTTCTCAGCAGCCTTCTTGGATGTGCTGGTCTTAGGCATAGCATCAGACATAAGTTTCTTTGCCTTCTTCTTGGGAGGAGCCTTTGTGGCTGGCTCATCCTCCTCAGCAGCATCACCAGTAGCTTCCTCTCGATCTTCATACATGGAAGTGGGCCTGCCAGTCACATGAATGATCCTTTTCCTTGACTTCTTCTCTCCTGCCTTCTTAGGCATAACCCTCTTGGGGACCTCTATTGACATTGTTGCTCTGGCTGTCTCATGAGCCTTGAAAGTAGAAGCAGGAGCATATATCTTGCTGCCAACTCTTCGAGAGGAAGTAGCTTCAGTTGTAGCCTTCTTGGCAGCCTTATCTTGCTTCTTAGAAAGAATCTCCTCTGGAACAAAGTCCGAATCCTCTTCATCTGAGTTCAACTTCTTCCTGGTTCTGGTGGCAGCCTTGGGCAACCCATGAGAGCTGGGGGTGCCTGGGTCTGAGAAAGAACTGGCTTCTGGGCTTGTTCCAGAACTCATACCAACTCCCTACTCTGGCACATTCTGACTATCTTCTGAGCCTGACATACTGACCCTGTGAATAGAGTGTAGATGAGCAGAAGTAGATGAGTTATCACAAAATGAGGCTGGTTTTTGAAATATGAGCAATGAGTTTTCAAAAGTTTTGCAACCTGTCACATACATATCGGTGCAGCCGAAGAGAATTTTTGGGTGAGACCGAGACAAACCAACTCGTTAACAGAAACTTGGCAGCCTTTTCGTTTGGACCGAAAACAGCTACTCGGTTCCACCGAGTCACTTCTCGCCCTCACAGAAAAGCATATCGGTGAGACCAATATTTTCGTTTCGGTTCCACCGAGATATATCGGGCGGACGGCAAAACCCTAGAAAATTCATCTAACTCAAGATTTTGCAGATTTTAGAGGATGGATACATGAACAAAGGTGGCTTATGGATAAATTTAAGTCCAATGCACTAGAATCAGAAGGGGAGCGCACTAGAGATCGAATCCATACCCTAGTTTGGCACGGATCCTTTACGGCGGCGACGATGGAGTAGATTTCATCGACGGTGGCGATTCCCAGCGGCGGAGGGGATCGGGAAGAAAAGGGCGATGACCAGGGGTCTCGAGGCGGCAGCTTAGGGTTCTGAGGCACGACGTTGAAGATTGAATTTCAAAGCGTCGGGGTCCATAGAATATATACCCTTCACTGTCGATGATACCGATTTTATGTTTTCGGTGTCACTGAGTTCCACAACTCTCAGTTGATAGGGAAACTCGGTGTAACCGAGAATATGAAATTGGTGTTACCGAGATTCAAGACCAGATCAACCCTAGGCAATCAGTGTGACTGAGATTGTGGTGTTGGTTCCACTGAGTTGCACTTGGGAGGTTTTAATGTTCAGTCCTTGTCGATATGGAACTCCGAGGGCTCCACACATAGAGGGATCGAAAAGCAATTGTTCAAATTTTGTGACGTAGCATGAATGGAATATGAGGTGAGAAAGCATAGATAGCTAGAGAGTGGTCCTAGGCATTCTTTTCCATCCAATTGGCAAAAGATAAATCAAAAGCCAAATAGAAACAATTGGATGTCCTCGAATGAGAAAATAAATGCAGACCAACATGCTCACTTAATAAGATGTCAAAAGAAAACATGACAAACATGCACAAACACTCTAGCATCTAACAAGCACTTGGGCGATGATGAAGTCATCTACATATGAGTATTTGACTTAGGAGCCAAGTAAAAGTACTTGATCATAGGTCATACTCATCGTTTAAGCACAAGTGGGGTTACCACTTTTTCATAAAGCATTTAATGTTGTCACATACTAAGAGATGCTTTGACTCAATTCTTAGAGTAAAGCTCCCCCTTGATGTGACATCCCCCCATAAGAGGGAACTAACCTTGGGTTTTATCGATGAAGACGTCATGTTGGCGAGGTAGTTGTGGATGCTCAATGTTGATGAAGATCATCAAGAGTTGGGAGCATCCTTGTTGTTTCCTTTCTCTTCTCACATAAATGGGTTAGTCCCAACACACAAGATATAAATACAAGGATATCTATGGACATGGAGTGCAAAGCATATGTTATGATGTCCATTGATTAGTTGATTAACCTGTCCCTTGCTTACCTTAGAGGGAATGTGTGACTCCTTGAACTATTGCATTGAGTTGATGTTGAGTGCAAAATGTTCTTGCCCATAAAGAATGTGAGTGAATTTCATTGGCGGAGTCACCCCTCAAGAACCTTCTAGTTATTCTTCTTGGGGACCCACATCAAGTTGATGGGGATCCTTGGTGTTGAAGTAGCCTTAGTAGTACTTGAGCTTGAGGTAGCCTTGGGAACCCACTCCACCAAAGCTAGGGGTTCATCTTCATATGAGTCAATGCCCATTTGAAGCTTGTTCTTGCCCTTGAGCTTGTGGTCTTGTGGTGGAAGGTCATCTTGAGTGTTTGTCCCCTTGGGAAGAGTATTTTCATACTTATACTTTTGAGGAACAAACTTGGGCTTGGGATATTGACCTTCTTGCCACTCAACTTCATTAGCGTTCAAGTAGCCAACACCATGATTCTTCCGGTATCCTCCGTGCTTGCGTACAATTTCCTCAAATTGCTTACATCCGACAAGACTCTTATAGATACCTTTCTCTATAATTCCTTTCAATAAAGCATTTTCTTACTCAAGTGTAACTTGTCTAAGAGAATAATCATTAGTGGAATCAATAGAACTACTAGAAGCAACATCATTGGGTTTAGCATTTTTATTGTTGCTACTAGATAAAGAACCTTTCTTGCCTTTGTTACTAGATTGCTTAGTTTTAACTTGAGGCATGAAAGTAGACAAGAGTAGTCATTTGGCTAGATAAGATGATGTCTTCTTTCGAAGATCGTTATTGATAGCTTTGAGAAACTCATACTCTTGCTCCAAGTTGAGCTTCTCGAAGCGTAGCTTCTCATGAGTTCTCACAGGCTCTCTATGATCTTCGAGAGTAGATTCATGAGCTAACTTAAGAGTGTTTAGTTCTTTAGTTAGTTGTTCTATTTTCATCTTATCATCATCAAATGACTCACCTTGACTAGCATGAGAATTATCAAGTTCATTTTGATCAACATCACTAGTTTTATTATAAAGCAAGTCATCACAACAAAGCAAATCATCTTCATCACTATCAAAATCAAGATACTTAGGGTGTGATACCTTGGGGCCTTTAGCCATGAAGCAACTTCCACTCCCTTCATTTGGTGAATCAAATAGATCGTAGGAGTTGGTAGTCACTAGAGCAATTCTGGCAACACCATCATCTTGACTATGGTCGGAGTCAGAGTGATAGCTTCTCTTAGAGTTGTTGTTGGAGTCGGAGCCTGAAACCCATTCACCAACATGAGCTTGATGTTTTCTTCTTGTGTAGCTCTTGGTGTACTTTTCCTTCTTCTCCAAATCTCTACTTCTCCTTGAGTGTCTTCGTTCATAATGATCATCTCTACTCATTCTCTCTCTTTGTGGTTTCTCATTTCTTGAGCTTCGTCTTCGAGGTGACTCTTCTCTTCTTTTATAGGGAGCCGTGCACTCATTTGAGTAGTGTCCGGGCTTCCCACAATTGTAACAATTGCGGTCACGACTTGACGAACGCTTCTCTTCATATCTTGAGTTGGAGTTTCTTTCCTTGCCTCTATTCTTGTAGAACTTGTTGAATTTCTTGACCATGAGGCTTATCTCTTCATTGGTGACAAGGTTGTTGCTTGAAGTTGTGGGAGCATCACTTGTGGCTTTGTAAGCACTGCTAGACTTGTGATGAAGCTCTTCTTTATCTTTGAGTGTCATCTCATGAGCAACAATCCTTCCAATGACTTCCGTAGGCTTGAGATCTTTGTAGTTTGGCATCATTTGGATAAATGTGCACACAATGTCGTATCTCTCATCCAAAGCTCTAAGTATCTTCTTGATGATGAATTTGTCGTTCATTTCTTTGCTTCCTAGGCCGGCAATCTCATTGGTGATGAGAGCTAGCCTAAAGTACATCTCTGCGACTCCTTCACCATCCTTCATCTTGAACTTGTCAAGCTGACCTTGAAGAACATCTAACTTGGATTCTCTCACGGACTCGGTTCCTTCGTGCATATCAACCAAAGTATCCCAAATCTCTTTTGTATTCTCAAGACGGCTGATTTTGTTGAATTCTTCGGGGCATAAGCAGTTGAAGATAATGTCACATGCTTGAGCATTGAGTTGCAACATCTTCAATTCTTCCATGGTCGCTTCACGATCTGGTTCCCGTCCATCCGCAAAGAACTCACCTTGAAAGCCAACACGAACAACAGCCCAAACGGCGGGGTTATGACCAATAATATGCATTTTTATTTTGTGCTTCCAACTAGCAAAATTAGTGCCATCAAAGTACGGACCTCTATGGTGATAACTTCCCTCACTAGACGCCATACTTCTCCTAGGTTGTGAGACCTAAGCAATGGAGACCAAGGCTCTGATACCACTTGTAGGATCGAAAGTAAGTCTAGAGGGGGGGTGATTAGACTACTTGACTAATTGAAACTTTTGCCTATACCAAGTTTTAGAGTTGACAATTTTTAGCATTTCATGGCAAGTCAAGTACACCCTACACATGCAAGTCTAAGAGTATATAGCAGCGGAAAGTAACAACAAGCATGTATAGAAGGGATAGGGTAGGAAGATCAAACGCAGTTGTAGACACAATGATGTTTCCCGTGGTTCCGCTAGGTGGCGCTATTGTACATCCACGTTTATGGAGTCTTCAACCCACAGAGGGTAACGGTCGTGAGAGTCCACGGAGGGCTCCACCCAAAAGGGTCCACGAAGTAGCAACATTGACTATTCCATAACGACTTCCGTCCAGGAAGGACTAGCGTCACTATGGGTAGATCTTCATGAAGTAGGCAATCTCCTTGCCCTTACAAACTTCTTGGTTCACTCCACAATGCGAAGTAGGAGGCTCCAAGCGACACCTAACCAATCTAGGAGGCACCACCCTCCAAAAGGTAATAGGCTCGATAATGACGATGAACTCCTTGCTCTTGTGCTTCAAGATGATAGACTCCTCAGCACACAATCACTCTCTCGTAGATTTGGCATGGTGGAAGAGATGGGATTGGTGGAAAGCTACTCGGGGAGGCTAGAAATCAAGATCCATATGATTGGAGTGTAAGATCTTGACCTCAACACAAGGGTAGGTGGTTCTCTCTCAAAAAAATCTGATAGGATAGGTATGGAATAGTTTTGAGTGCTTCTCTTTCGAGTAGGTGGTGGTGAAGGGGTATATATAGGCATCCCCAAAAATCCAACCGTTACACACAAAATGACCAACTCGGTGACACCGATGTGTTAATCTCGGTGGTACTGAAGTGACCAAAAGGTGGCAACTTTTGAATCTCGGTAAAGCCGATATAGGAAACTCGGTTGCACCGATAAGGTGACCAACAGTCAGATTTGCAATCTCGGTGATGCCGATCCAACGTTCTTGGTGGTACCGAAAATGTGAATTTGCATAACAGAAAGTTGGCAACCTAAACTCGGTGTCACCGGTATGGAATCGGTTGCACCGGAGTGGCTAGGGTTTGGCTTGAGTCTTTCTAGGTTCTGGAATCGGTGGCACCAAAGTGGGAAAGTTGGTTGCATCGATTTTGAGTGTTGGGTATAGAAGAAACTTTGGTGGGAGAGTTTGTGGATGTTTTTGGCGACTATCACTTGTGCACGTTTGAGCATATTATTCACCAACAAAACCTTACCCCCTTTTAATAGTATTGGCTTTTCCTATGGACTCAAAGTGATTTCTCACAAATATAAAATGCAGAGTCCTTTTTCTTGAAGCTTGGCCAACCTATTTCCTTGAATCTTGGGGTTTCTCCACAATCTCCTTTTGCCACCTATCATTGAACATTTCCTAAAATATACTTGTAGGAAACATTAGTTCAATGACTTATATGTTGTTATTAATTACCAAAACCACCAAGGGAGCAAATGTGCTTTCACCCCTACTTTGTCACTGGGATGTAGAAACTCGTCAGGTTGAACCTACCACAATGCACCACTCCCACTGAAGAAATATCAATCTAGTTAGCCAAACTATCTGAGTAGATCGCAGAGCATTATGAAGCTATAATGATCATGCAAATAAGAATTATAGTAATCAGGTTTGACTGAAATACTTTTCATGAATAATCTGAACATAAACCCACAATTTATCAGATCCCAACAAACGCACCATACAATGGGATTAGATCGGATATATCAAGGCAAAGATGCGATGAACATTGTATTGAAGATCAAGAGAGAGAGATTGCCATCTAGGTACTACCTACGGACCCGTAGGTTTGTGCTGAACTACTCACACATCATCACGAGGGCATCAAGGTTGATGGAGAGGCCCTCCATGATCGACCCCCCTCCGGCAGGGTGCCAGAATAGAGCTCTAGATGGGATCCCGTCAGAACAAAGACTTGTGGCGGCGTAAGAAGTGTTTAGGGAGCTCCTCTAGGGTTTTGGGGTTATTAGAGAATTTATAGGCTAGAGAGGGACGTCGGAAGAGCCATGAGGGGGCCACCACATATCAGGGCGTGCCCTCATGTGTGGTGGAGCCCTTGTGTGCCTCCCGGCCTCCTTCTAAAGCTTCTAGATCTTCTTTTGGTCTATAAAAATCATCAAAAAGTTCCATGGCAATTGGACTTCGTTTGGTACTGTAAACATGAAAAAAAACATGCAGAAAACAACAACTGGCACTGGGCACTGGGTCAATAGGTTAGTGCTCAAAAAGATTATAAATTGGTAAAAAATCCCCAAAAAGTATCATAGAATGATAAGATATCACCATGGAACAATAAAAATTTATAGATACGTTGGAGACGTATCAGTCCAGAATTCCAGCTACTGCCCTCTTTGAATGGAACTGCTAAAATAAGAGAGAAAAGGCATTAGGATCACATCATAAATTGTAATAATGACTTGAAATATAATAATTATAAAGGAAAAACATCATGCAAAATGGACTCATCAACTCTCCCAAGCTTAGACCTCGCTTGTCCCCAAGCCAAAGACGAACTCGGATATCATGACCACATGCTTAGAGAGAGAGGTGTCGATAAAATGAAATACGAAAGCATCATGATCATAATAGCAATATAATATGAAGTCATAACAGTAATATAATATCATAACAACAACATAATATCATAAAACTTCTCTTGAAAAAGAGATAATTGATCCACACACTAAAGTATGAATCAAAAACCTTATTGAAAACTAACAAACTATGTTCTTAGTCATTGAAACAATTGCAATCCATCATATATTGGAAGTTCACATACTCAACTATCATTTAGAGCATCTCCAACCGCCCCCAACAGCCCCCCAAGGCCATTTTTTATCGCCGGCGGGCAAAAATTGGCCTAGTCGCGCCCCCAGGAGCCCCATATTTGCCGGTTAGGGCAGAATTTGGCCGAACCTGGCGCGGTAGGGGGTGCCTTGGGGTGTCGGGAAAAACTTTTTTTGGCGCGAAAACGGGTGTGTCCGCCTAGTCAGCGACTGCACGGGCTTTGTCGTCCTCAACGCCTCGGTTTCTCGCGGGGAACCAATGCAAGGCTGCCGCCGGTCAGCCTTCCATTGATGCGGTAGGTTCACGAGCCATCGCTCACGGGGCGGTGTACTCAGTACGGGGCGACGCGCATCCACACCTCGACCCCCACGCATCCGCACGGTGTTGCCCGCTCGCCCCTTATGAAAGTCGACCCTCGTCGGTGTCCGCCACACCTTGCCTCGCCACCATCTCCTACCCTAAGTCCCGCCGCTGACGCCTCTCTCTCTCTCTCTCTCAGCGGCGATCTTCTCTTCCCCTCTTTCTCCCAATGACAGAGCACTACCCAGGCGACAGTGCGGCCTGCAATGGCTTTGGCTGCCGGCACCTCCACGAGGATGAGGCCCGCCTCCTGTACAAGGCGGAGTACCCAATGTCGCCTGACATGCAAGCGCCGGGTGCATGGAGGCTCAGTGCCGACGGGGTCCCCGTGCCACCGGTGCCTACCGGAGCCATGCGACACGCCAAGATCGCTAGGATCCGGTCGTCCCTATCTTAGGAGGTGCGCTGGGAGCCGAGGTACGCCCCGAACAATAAAATCTCTAGACGGCCTACTTCGAGTGTCGTCTGTTGGGGAATGTCGCATGGGAAACAGAAATTTTCCTATGCTCACGCAAGACCTATCCATGGTGATGAGCATCTACGAGAGGGAGAGTGGATCTACATACCCTTGTAGATCGCTAAGCGGGAATCGTTAAGAAACGCGGTTGGTGTAGTCGAACGTCTTCGCGATCCAAATCGCCGAGCGTCCCGCGATCTCATCACGATCCGTCCCGTGATCCAATCACGATCCGTCCCATGAACTCATCACTATCCGTCCCGCGATCTCATCACGATTCGGCTCGCAATCTTGATCACGGTCCTTCCGATCTAGCGCCGAACGGACGACACCTCCATGTTCAGCACATGTACAACTCGATGACAACCTCCGCCTTCTTGATCCAGAAAGAGGGAGCGGAGAGGTAGAAGAGTTCTCCGGCAGCATGATGGTGCTCCGGTGATGGTGGTGGAGCTATTCCGACATGGCTTCGCCTTAGCACTGCAGAAATCCGATCTAGAGGAGAAACTATGCACTAGAGGTACGGGTAGCACGTGGCTGAAAATCTGGTGCCAAAAACCCTAAAACCTCCAGTATATATAGGAGGAAGAGAGGAGGAGGCTTGGCCCTCAAGGGGCCAGCCCTTGCTTCGGCTGAACCAAGTGGGAGAGGAGGAATCCTCCTCCAACCCTAGTACGACTAGGATTCCTCCCTATTTTGCCTTTTTTCCACCTTATCACTTTGGGTTTTCTCTCCCAGCCGCATGGGCCTTGTGTGGGACTTACACCATCCCACTAAGGGCTGGTATTCACTCTCCCACAGCCCATGTAGTCTCTTGGGTCGAAATACCCCTCCCGATGGTCTCCTGGTACACTACCGACACTCCCGGTACACTACTGATTAGCCCGTAACTTTTCCGGCGACCAAAATAGGACTTCCTATATATCAATCTTTACCTCCAGACCATTCTGGAGCTCCTCGTGATATACGAGATCTCATCCAGGACTCTGAATAACCTTCGGTCACCACCATACATAACTCTATACTACTGAAACGTCACCAAACCTTAAGTGTGCAGACCCTGCGGGTTCGAGAACTATGTAGACATGACCGAGACACCTCTATGGTCAATAACCAATAGCGGGACCTGGATGCCCATATTGGTTCCTGCATATTCTACGAAGATCTTTTTCGGTCGAACCTCCGTGTCAAGGATTCAGTTAATCCCGTATGTTGTTCCCTTTGTTCTTCGGTATGTTACTTGCCCAAGATTCGATCGTCGGTATCTCCATACCTAGTTCAACCTCGTTACCGACAAGTCTCTTTACTCGTTCCGTAATACAAGATCCCGTGACTAACACTTAGTCACATTGCTTGCAAGTCTTGTTGTGATGTTGTATTACCGAGTGGGCCCTGAGATACCTCTTCGTCACACGGAGTAACAAATCCCAATCTTGATCCATGCCAACCCAACAGACACCCTCGGAGATACATGTAGAGTACCTTTATAGTCACCCAGTTACGTTGCAACGTTTGATACACACAAGGCACTCCTTCGGTGTCAGTGAGTTGCATGATCTCATGGTCATAGGAACACATACTTGACACGTAGAAAACAGATGCAGTAAACTGACATGATCATATGCTATGTTTGTAGTTTGGGTCTTGTCCATCACACAATTCTCCTAATGATGTGATCCCATTATCAAATGACATCTCATATCCATGGCTAGGAAACATTAACCATCTTTGATAAACGAGCTAGTCTATTAGAGGCATACTAGGGACATGGTTTTGTCTATGTATCCACACATGCAGCTAAGTCTCCGATCAATACAATTATAGCGTGGATAATAAACGATTATCATGAAAAAGGAAATATGATAATAACTAATTTATTATTGCCTCTAGGGCATATTTCCAACAGTCCCACTTGCACTAGAGTCAATAATCTAGTTCACATCACCATGTGATTCGCATTGTTATGAATCTAACACTCAATGAGTTCTGGGGCTCGATCATGCTTTGCATGTGAGAGAGGTCTTATAGTTAATGGGTCTACGACATTCAGATCTGTGTGTACTTTGCAAATCTCTATGTCAAACCGTAAACACTGCTACCACACTCCACTTGATACTATTCCAAATGGCTGCTCCACTATATGTATCCAGATTGCTACTACGAGTCATCCGGATTTGTGTTAAAGCCTGCATCGGCGTAACTCTTTACGACGAACTCTTTATCACCTCCATAATCGATAAACATCTCCTTAGTCTTTTAGTTACTAAGGATAATCTTGACCGCTGTCCAATGATCCACTCCTGTATCACTTTTGTACCCCTTGAATGACTCATGGCAAGGCACACACCAGGTGCGGTACACAGCATGGCATAATATAGAGCCTATGGCTAAGGCATAGGGGACGCCGTTCGTCCTTTCTCTCTCTTCTGCCATTGTTGAGCTTTGAGTCTCACTCAACTTCACACCTTACAAATCAGGCGAGAACTCTTTCCCTGACTGATCCATTTTGAACTCTTTCAAAATCAAACATCTTGATCTATCTCTATAGATCTTGATGCTCAACAATTAGGTAGCTTTATCCATGTCTTCCTTTGAAAATCACTTTTCAAACAACCGTTTATGCTTTCCAGAAATTCCACATTATTTCCGAATAGCAATATGTCAACCACGTATACTTATCAGAAACTCTATAGTGCTCCCACTCACTTTATTGCAAATACAAGTTTCTCATAAACTTTGTATAGACTCAAAACCTTTGATCACCTCATCAAAGTGTATATTCCAACTCCGAGATGCTTGTTTCAGTTCATAGAAGGATCACCGAAGCTTGCACACCTTTTAGCATCCTTAGGACTGACAAAACCTTCTAGTTGTATCTCATACAACCTTTCCTTAAGGAAGGAAACGATGTTTTGGCATCTATCTGCCAGATTTCATAATTGAAAAATGCAGCAACTGCTAACATAATTCCAATAGACTTTAGCATCGCTACGAGTGAGAAAGTCTCATCACAGTTAACTCCTTGAACTTGGCGGAAACTTCTTTGCGACAAGTCGAGCTTTTATAAATGGTGACATTTACCATCAGCGTCTGTCTTCATTTTAAAGGTCCATTTGTACTCAACGATCTGCCGTCCAACGAGCAAGTCTACCAAAGTCTATACTTGGTTTTCATACATGGATCCTTTCTCAGATTTCATGGCCTCTAACCATTTATCGGAATCCAGGCCCATCATCGCTTCTCCACAGCTCGTAGGTTCATCGTTGTCCAACAATATGACCTCCAAGACAGGGTTGTCGTACCGCTCAGGAGCAGTACACATCCTTGTCGACCTACGAGGTTCGATAGTAACTTGATCCCAAGCTTCATGACCATCATCATTTACTTCCTATTCAACTGACATAGGTTCCATAGAAACATCTTTCTGCGCTGCGCTACTCTGTGGTTGAAACGAAGGTTCAACAACCTCATCAAGTTCTATCTTCCTCCCACTCAATTCTTTCAAGAAAAACTTTTTCTCGGGAAAGGACCCGTTTTTAGCAACAAACACTTTATGCTTGGATCTGATATAGAAGGTTCACCCAACTGTTCTTAGGGTATTCTATGAAGATGCATTTGTCCGCTTTGGGTTCGAGCTCATTAGGTGAAAACATTTTCCACACAAGCATCACAGCCCGAAACATTAAGAAATGATAGCTTAGGTTTCTATCAAACCATAATTCACACGGTGTCATCTCAACGGATTTAGATGGTGCCCTATGTAAAGTGAATGTAGTTGCTCTAATGCATAACCCCAAAACTATAGTAGCAAAACGATAAGAGACATCATAGCACGCACCATATCCAATAGAGCATGACTATGATGTTCGAACACACCATCACGCTATGGTGTTCCAGGTGGCGTGTGTTGTGAAACAACTTTCACATTGTCTAAAGTTGTATGCCAAACTCGTAACTCAGATATTCACCTCCATGATCATATCGCAGACATTTTTATCTTCTTGTCACGATGATCTTAAACTTCACTCTAAATTTGCTTGAACTTTTTGAACGATTCAGACTTGTGTTTCATTAAGTAAATATACACCATATCTACTCAAATCATCAGTGAAGGTAAGAAAATAACGATATCCACCGCACGCTACAAGACTCATTGGATTGCATACATCAACATGTATCATTTCCAACAAATCACTTTCCCGCTCCATCAAACCGGAAAATGGGGTCCTTAGTCATCTTGCCCAAGAGGCTTGGTTCACATGTCTCAACCGATTCAAAATCGAATGATTCCAAAGATCCATCAGCATGGAGTTTCTTCATGCGCTTTATACCAACCTGACATTTAGCGGCAATGCCACAAGTATGTGGTACTATCATTATTAACTTTGTATATTTTTGGCATCAATGTTATGAACATGTGTATTACTACGATCAATATTCAACAAACCATTCTCACTAGGTGCATGACCATTGAAGGTATTATTCATGTAAACAGAATAACCATTATTCTCTAACTTAAATGAATAACTGTGTTGCAATAAACATGATCTAATCACGTTCATGCTCAACGCAAAACACCAAATAACATTTATTTAGGTTCGTCACTAATCCCGAAGGTATCGAGAGCATGCGATGTTGATCACATCAACCTTGGAAACATTTCCAACACACATCATCACCTCACCCTTGGCTAGTTCTCCGTTCATTCCATAGCTTTTATTTCGAGTTACTAACATTTAGCAACCAAACCAGTATCCAATACCCAGGTGCTACTAGGAGTACTAGCAAGGTACACATCAATAACACGTATATCAAATATACTTCTGTCGACGTTGCCAGCCTTCTTATCTACCAAGTATCTAGGGTTGTTCCGCTTCAGCGACCGCTCTCCTCATAATCGAAGCACTTATTCTCGGGTTTGGGTTAGACTTTGGGTTGCTTCACTAGAGCAGCAACTGACTTGCTATCCATGAAGTTTCCCTCCTTGCTCTTGCCCTTCTCAAAACTAGTGGTTTGACTAACCATCAACACTTGACGCTCCTACTTGATTTCTACCTTCGCGGCGTCAAACATCGTGAACAGCTCAGGGATCATTATTTATATCCTTGGCATTTTATAGTTCATCACCAAGTTCTAGTAGCTTAGTGACTGTGACTTGGAAAACTATATCAATCACTATCTTATCTGGAAGATCAACTCCCACTCGATTCAAGCGATTGTAGCACCCAGACAATCTGAGCACATGCTCAACAATTGAGCTATTCTCTTTCATCTTGCAGGCAAAGATTCTTGTTGGAGATCTCATATCTCGCAACACAGGCATGAGCCTGATATCCTAATTTCAACTCTTAGAACATCTCATATGTTCCGTGACGTTCAAAACCTTTCGGAGCCTCAATTCTAAGCCGTAATGCATGACGCACTAAACTATCAAGTAGTCATAAGAACATGCCTGTCACATGTTCACAACATCTACAAATGACGCTAGAGGGGTTGGCGCACCGAGCGGTGCATTAAGGACATAAACCTTCTGTGCAGCAATGAGGACAATCCTCAGATCACAGACCCAGTCCGCAATATTGCTATCATCATCTTTCAACTCTATTTCTCTAGGAACATATAGAAATTCAAGGGAGCTACATCGTGATCTAGTAATCTACAACATAATTTTGCAAAGACACTACTGACTATGTTCATGATAATGAGTTCAATTAATCATATTACTTAAGAAATCCCACTCAAATTGACATCCCTCCGGTCATCCGAGTGATGCATGATCCAAATTCACCAACTCAAGTCCGATCATCACGTGGGTTGAGGTGGTTTCAATGGTGAACATCATCATGTTGATCATATCTACTATATGACTCATGTTCGACCTTTCGGTCTCTTGTGTTCTTAGGCCATGTCTGTACATGCCAGGCTCGTCAAGTTTAACCCGAGTGTTCTGCATGTGCAACACTAGCTTGCACCGTTATATGTGAACGTAGAGTCTATCACACCCGATCATCACGTGGTGTCGCGACACGACGAACTTTCGCAACGATGCACACTCAGGGAGAACACGATTTATCTTGAAATTAAGTGAGGGATCACCTTATAATGCTACCATCCTCCTAAGCAAAACAAGGTGCATAAAAGGATTAACATCACATGAAAATCATAAGTGCCATGATATGGCCATGAACTTGTGCTTTTGATCTCCATCTTGAAAGCACCAGCATGATCTCCATCGTCACCGGCACGACACCATGATCTCCATCATCTTGATCTCCATTAACGTGTCACCATCGGGGTTGTCGCGCCCATCATGCTTGTACTACTATTGCTACCGTTTAGCGATAAAGTAAAGCATTACATAGCGCTTAATGATTGACACGCAGGTCATACAATAATTAAAGGCAACCCTATGGCTCCTGCCGGTTGCCGTACTCATCGACATGCAAGTCGTGATATTCTATACAACACATGATTATCTCATACATCACATATATAACATGATGTAATTGGCCATATCACATCACAACATACCCTGCAAAAACAAGTTAGACGTCCTCTAATTGTTGTTGCATGTTTTACATGGCTGCTACGGGTATCTAGCAAGAACAATTCTCACCTACGCATAAACCACAACGGTGATACATAAGTTGCTTTTCAACCTTCTCAAGGACCGCCTTTGTCGAATCCGATCCAACTAAAGTAGGAGAAACTTCCACCCGCCAGCCATCTTTTGCAACAAGTTGCAGTTGAGGGAACCGATCTCTCGTAAGCGTACGAGTAATGTTGGTCCGGGCCGCTTCATCCCACAATACCACTGAACCAAAACACGACCAAGGGAGGAAGCAATCTAAGCATCAACGCCCACAAACTCTTTGTGTTCTACTCGAGATCTCATCTACACATAGACCTAGCTCATGATGCCACTATTGGGGAACGTCGCATGGGAAACAAAAAATTTCCTACGCTCACGCAAGACCTATCCATGGTGATGAGCATCTACGAGAGGGAGAGTGGATCTACATACCCTTGTAGATCGCTAAGCGGGAAGTGTTAAGAAACGTAGTTGGTGTAGTCGAACGTCTTCGCGATCCAAATCGCCGAGCGTCCCGCGATCTCATCATGATCCGTCCCGCGATCCAATCACGATCCATCCCGCGAACTCATCACGATCCGTCCCGCGATCTCATCATGATTCGTCTCGCCATCTTGATCACGGTCCTTTCGATCCAGCGCCGAACGGACGGCACCTCCGCGTTCAGCACACGTATAGCTCGATGACGATCTCCGCCTTCTTGATCCAGAAAGAGGGAGCGGAGAGTTAGAAGAGTTCTCCGGCAGTGTGACGGTGCTCCGGCGATGGTGGTGGAGCTATTCCGGCAGGGTTTCGCCTAAGCACTGCAGAAATCCGATCTAGAGGAGAAACTATGCACTGGAGGAACGGGTAGCACGTGGCTGAAAATCTGGTGCCAAAAACCCAAAAACCTCCAGTATATATAGGAGGAAGAGAGGAGGAGCCTTGGACCTCAAGGGGCCAGCCCTTGGTTCGGAAGAACCAAGTGGGAGAGGAGAAATCCTCCTCCAATCCTAGTAGGACTAGGATTCCTCCCTATTTTGTCGTTTTTCCACCTTATCTCTTTGGGTTTTCTCTCCCAGCCACATTGGCCTTGTGTGGGACTTCCACCAGCCCACTAAGGGCTGGTAATCACTCTCCCACAGCCCATGTATCCTCTCGGGTCGAAATACCCCTCCCGATGGTCTCCAGATACACTACCGGCACTCCCGGTACACTACCGATTAGCCCGAAACTTTTTCGGTGACCAAAATAGGACTTCGTATATATATATCAATCTTTACCTCCGGACCATTCCGGAGCTCCTCGTGACAACTGGGATCTCATCCGGGACTCCGAACAACCTTCGGTCACCACCATACATAACTCTATACTACCGAAACGTCACCAAACGTTAAGTGTGCAGATCCTACGGGTTCGAGAACTATGTAGACATGACCGAGACACCTCTACGGTCAATAACCAATAGCGGGACTAGGATGCCCATATTGGTTCCTACATATTCTACAAAGATCTTTATCGGTCGAACCTCTGTGTCAAGGATTCAGTTAATCCCGTATGATGTTCCCTTTGTTCTTCGGTATGTTACTTGCCCGAGATTCGATCGTCGGTATCTCCATACCTAGTTCAACCTCATTATCGGCAAGTCTTTTTACTTGTTCTGTAATACAAGATCTCGTGACTAACACTTAGTCACATTGCTTGCAAGGCTTGTTGTGATGTTGTATTACCGAGTGGGCCCTGAGATACCTCTCCGTCACATGGAGTAACAAATCCTAGTCTTGATCCATGCCAACCAAACAGACACCCTCGGAGATACATGTAGAGTACCTTTATAGTCACCCAGTTACATTGCGATGTTTGATACACACAAGGCACTTCTCTGGTGTTAGTGAGTTGCATGATCTCATGGTCATAGGAACAGAAACTTGACACACAGAAAACGGTAGCAGTAAACTGACACGATCATATGATATGTTTGTAGTTTGGGTCTTGTCCATCACACCATTCTCCTAATGATGTGATCCCGTTATCAAATGACATCTCATGTCCATGTCTAGGAAACTTTAACCATCATTGGTCAACGAGCTAGTCTATTAGAGGCATACTAGGGACATGGTTTTGTCTATGTATCCACACATGGATCTAAGTCTCCGATCAATACAATTATAGCATGGATAATAAACGATTATCATGAACAAGGAAATATGATAATAACTAATTTATTATTGCCTCTAGGGCATATTTCCAACACCATCACGAGGAGCAGCTCGCCTCCACCAACGGCGCCCCCTATGCACGGGCGCTTCAACAGCGAGGACCACCGTATGTGGTGGGGCTCCCCCGGCCGCACGCTCTAGGCCGTCCTCGAGTACATTGAGGGCGGCAACAAGCCGCGCCTCGAGTACCCATAGGATCCGACGTCCATCTCCCGCCGGAGGGGCCCCTCGTGGTAGCCATGGCGCATGGACACGCCGTCGTCGTTGTCCCACTCCTCCCACTCCTCCGTTTCACCGCGCATGCCACGTGTAGCCATGAAGGATGAGCCCGGCGAGACGCTGCTCCGCCGTAGTGGGCGCAGCGGTGGTGCCGCCAGCCATCACCTCCCCACAGTCACCTCCGCTTTGTCAGGCCGAAGATGGAGCCTGGCACGTCGGCGGTGGTCAAATAGGAGCATCTCCCCATGGTCGCCAACGACGAGACTGCCCTGAAGTGGACGCGGGACGACTACGTCCGGGAGGAGATGGGGCGGCAGCGCTGGGCCCTCGAGGAAATCGAGGCTCGTCATCATTCCTGCCATGAGGTGGAGCTTGCCGGCCTCATCATCCTCGACAACGACAGCGATGGGGAGGCGCCTGTGGCCTCCAACCCCGACCTGCACCATCTCGGCGACCCAGGACAGGGCTACAGTAGGGACGGCAGTCGCGACATGCGGGACGACGATGGTAGTGACGGCGACGGTGTCGGCGACGACGACGGGGGCAAGGGTGGCGACTACACCCATTTCTACAAGCTCCTCGACATGTAGAATGTGGCTATGGCGGCGATGGGACGACATATTTTTTTCCTGTTTTTTAATTATATGAATGAAAATGCGAATTTGGTTAAATGTTTTGCCGAATTTGAGCCATTTTTTGGGCCGAATTTGGGCCCATACTGGGCCGAAATCGCCGGTTGGGGGCCATTGTGGGGCATGACTCGGAACCCAAGTCCCCAAGCCGATTTTAGCACCAGCTGGACCCCAGGCGGCACTATTTCGGGACCCTGGGGGGTGCGAACGGCTGGAGATGCTCTTGGTCTTCTATGATTGCTGACTGATATGTTTATTTTGCATTGTGATTTCCTACTAATATTTATGACATTCTTGTCCATTATTCCACATATGATACAATTCTTCTTTTCTTTTCTCTCTGAATTTACAACGTACATCACAAAGAGGGTAATTGCCGGAAACTGGAATTCTGGATGTGAAAATCAAGGAAAAGGGTGAAAATTCGCTAAAATCCAAATGATCTGAAACTTCACGAAGAAATTGTATGGAACGTATAAGAATTATTTGGCTAGAAATATACCAGAGGGGGGCGACCAACTGGACACAAGCCAACAGGGCATGCCTATCCCCCTCGGCGCACCCTATTAGCTTGTAGGGCCCTAGCAGGCTCCGAACCCCCTCTTCTCCTATAAGGTGTGTTTTGACCTAGAAAAAATAAAGAAGACACTGTCAGGACAAAGGGCCTCCATCTCGAGGCGGTTACCTGGGCAAAGGCCCTTTTGCTCTCCGGCAGAGAGATTCTGCCAGGGAAACTTCCCTCTAGGAGGGGTAGATCGAAGCCATCGTCATCAACAATGCTTCATCCTTCGTGGGAGGACCAAGCTTCATCAACATATTCACCAGCACCATCTCATCTCAAACCCTAAATCATCTCTTGTATTCAAGCTTTGCCTCAAAATCTCAGATTGGTACGTGTGGGTTACGAGTAGTGTTAATTACATCTCGTAGTTGATGCTTGTTGGTTTACTTGGTGGAAGATATTATGTTCAGATACTTGATCACCATTATTATACCTCTGATCTTGAACATGTTGATGATGTATTAGTAGTAACTTTTGTTCTTGTGGACATGGGAGTAGTCTTGTTATAAGTAATCATGTGAAGTTGGTATTCGTTCGATATTTTGACGATATGTATTTTTTTGCTTCCCTTAGTGGTGTCATGTGAACATCGACTACATGACACTTCACCATGTTATTGGCCTAAGGAAAGGAATTTTGGAGTAACAAGTAGATGACGGGTTGCGAGAGTGACAAAAGCTTAAACCCCGGTTTATGCGTTACTTCATAAGGGGCTGATTTGGATCCACACGTTTCATGCTATGGTTAGATTTATCATAATTCTTCTTCCATAGTTGCGGATGCTTGTGAGACGGGGTAATCATAAGTGGGTTGATTGTTCAAGTAAGAACAACACCTTAGCACCAATCCATCCACATATCAAATTATCAAAGTAACCAACGCGAATCAACTCAACATGATGAACATGACTAGACATAAAGTCCCACGTGTCGCCAGGAGCGTTTGCTTTATATAACAATACTTTTAGGCCTGTCCTTTGACATAAAAAGGATTGGTTACGAATTATCTTGCTACAAAACAATCTACCACTGTTACACACAACACTTGCAAAGAATACCTTGTTGAAAACCCTTATGATTTCCTTCCGCTCCTCGTTGGCTTTGAAACTCTTACTTATATAAAGGACTATGATTGATCCTCTATACTTGTGGGTCATCACTAACACTCAGGTCACATTGGTGAAGCAAAAAGTTTCAATCGGACACACAGGAAGATAGGGTTTTTATAATTTTCACCACCCAACAACTTATCTGAGGGATAATGTTAAAAATAATAACTCATGATCACCTACATCCAACTTGATATATGTGCGTGGATCTTTCCCCAACACATGATGCTTGCCAAGTGGAGGATAATAAGAACAGAGTAGGGATTAACATTATTTACTCTTGCTTAAAAGTAGATATAGAATAGTAAAAGGTAGCCCCTTCACAGAGGGAAGCAGAGGTTGTCATGCACTTCTTATTTGGATGTGCAAGCTCTGAATGGAAAGAAATTTCACTTTATATTGACCCTTATGACAGCAAACTTTATTATGCAGTATGTCGCTTTTATTCTTTGCCATCACAAGTTTGTACAAAGCTTATTTTCCCTTATAACAAAAGATCATACATATTGAGGAGCAATTTTTATTGCTTTTGCACCGATGATAACTTACTTGAATGATCTTATAAAATCCATGGGTAGATATTGTGCAAACTTATGGCAATAAACTAGTTTTAGGGTTTTTTGGATGCACAAGTAGTATCTCTACTTGGTGCGAAGTTTTGGTTAGCAAAATGTTTGGAGAGAGCATCACATGTAAGAGGATCCATGGCAATATAACTTCTATGTGAATATAAGAAAACATGACTCATTACGTTGTCTTCCTTGTTCAACCTCAACTAGTTTATCAAGCATATAATATTTAATGGGGGTGAGGGAGTCCGGTAATAAGGGGTCCTCGGACTGCCGGCCTATTTCTTATGGGCCGGACTCATGGGCCGCTCACTCAGGATTGGACTGGTCGAAGGCCCCGTCGCCAGGGAGGAGACGTCAGGAGCCGTGGCATGTCTTTTCAAGTTTGAGATTGAAGATAGTCATGCTTTTCCTTCGGTGTGCAACTGACTATGTGTAACCCTAGGGACCCTTGCCGTCTATATAAGCTAGAGGGTTTTAGATTGTAGGGAAGATAAACTCATCTATGGTTTTAGCTATCGGATCTTGACGTAGATCAACTCTCTAACCTTCATACCATCAATATAATCGAGCAGGACATAGGGTTTTATCTCCATAGGAGAGCTCGAACCTGGGTAAACATCGTGTCCTTCATCCCCTTGTTACCATCGATCCTAGACTCATAGCTCGGGACCCCCTACCCAAGATCTGCCGGTTTTGACACCAACATTGGTGCTTTCATTGATAGTTCTATTGTGATCGCCAAAAGAATCGATGGCTCGCCTTCTCATAAGCAATGAAATCTGCACCCAGGATGTCTCCATCCCTGGTCAGATCTCCGCAGGCGTCGGCATCCTGTCGCATGCCGATCCGACTGACCATCTTGGCCAGATCAGAAGTTTCTTCCCCGATCAAGAAATCAGATTTGGGAACCTAGAGTTCGTCGCTGATTCACGAGGAGAACTTGTTTGGATGAAGCTCTCAACTCGCATGGAGGAGCCCGCAGATCCCAACGCCTTGATGCCGGTGAGGGAGTCCGGGATTAAGGGGTCCTCGGGAGGCCGACCAATTTCTTATGGGTCGGACTGTATGGGTCGCTTGCTAAACATTGATCGATTGAAGGCCCTGTCTCCAAGAAGGAAGCTTCAGGACTCGTGGCTTGTCCTCCACGTTTGATGTAGCAAATAGGCATGTTTATCAATTCGGCATGTAATCGACTATGTGTAAACCCTAGGTACCCGTGGCGTCTATATAAGCTGGAGGGTTCTAGGTTGTAGACACAGAACAACTCATCTAGGGTTAGCTATTCGATCTCGAGGTAGATCAACTCTGTAACACCCATATCATAAATACAAGCAAGCAGGACATAGGGTATTACCTCCATAGGAGGGCCCTAACCTGGGTAAATCCTTTTCCCCTTCGTCTCCTGTTACCATCACTTCTAGTCTCACAGCTTGGGACCCCCTACCCGAGATCCGTGGGTTTTGACACCGACATTGGTGCTTTCATTGAGAGTCCCGCTGTGAGCAGCCAAGGAATTGCTGTTTCGCCTTGTGATCGACGAGGAGGTCTGCAACATGGACACTTTTGTCCTCGGATAGATCTTCGCCATCGGTAGCGTTGTGCTACACGCCGACCAGACTAGCCATCTAGTCCATGTCGAAAGGTTCACCCCTGATCAAGAGGTCAGATTCGGGAACCTAGAGTTCTCCGTGGATCCTAGGGATGACTTATCACTAACCGGGCTCCGCAGCCTTGCCTGCCACATCCGAAGACTCGAAGGCTTTAACCTTGAGTCCCCTTCTTGGGCACGCCCATGGGGTTAACTTTGGTGTCGGCCCGACTCTTAGTCCAAATCCGTCCATAGTGCTAGAGGACTGGATACTTGTTCCTGCTGGACACTCCATCCATCTGGACACGCCAGGGATTAACTCCGCATGATTTGACCCGACCGGGCTCTTAACATTGAACGAGGCCCTAGATCGGATCTCATCGATGAAAATTACCGATGATCCCACCCTGATTTGTGCTCAGATCGACCATAAAGTTGTCTAGGACGAGTTTTTTAACCCACCCACCACCCACTTCATATCCACAGTCGAAGACTTAACTGACATGTTGGACTATGGCTCCAATGAGGAAGAATATATTGATGAAGAGGATTACGCCCCGACCCCCGTTAACACTGGGTGATGGGCTGTCACCTCCACATAAGATATCTACATGGTAGACACCCCTGTCACTAATGGCGACAAGACGCCTAATAATGATGGTGACAAGTCGCGTGAGCACCGTCAAGGCGCCGGAAACCGCACAAGCCGTCCAAAGGCAAAAAGGGAAGGAAGGCTATTATCGGCACCGGGGACGGATATACCCCTTAGGACCATGGCGATCCTGACATCCACGAACACCCGTTAGAAGGTCAGAAAAGGCGTGAGGACCAGAGCAACCCCGACGACTTCAATGATTTCAAGGACATCCCGGCAGCCGATGACCTAGACATTCCTGATAACTCTGAAGATCAAGAATTGTTCAGACAACAGCTCATAGAACCGGCGTGCAGCCTAAAAGCGAAGGAACGGCAACTCAAAGCCGAGCAAGATGACCTCAACGATCAATGGACGAGAGTCCTCTCAGCTGAGGAGGGATACGGTCTGTCGGACCAACCTAAGAGTTATCCACGCAGAAGGCTCCTACGGCAATTTGATGACGAGCTCACTGATACCCCGTCTCCCAAACATACCCCGTATGACAAGCCGGGCCGCCCTCCTCACGGGCGTGACAGGACGACTGATGACACCGGTTATAGACCGGCCATCCCCCGACTATGGGGAAAGGAGCCGCTAGAGCCCAATGACAGGTTCGACCTTCTAGACGACTTAGACTACAGAGTAGGTCGCACAAGATCTATCTATGGATCCAGAGGCTACTCACCCGATAGACGAGATAGGTACAGACCATGGCTCGACCGAAGCAATAACAGAGACCAGGATTGTAACCGAGCTAGAACAGATGCCGAATACAGGCGCAACATAGCTCGGGTTCGAGGCACCGCTCACTCGCTGGGCTTCACGGATAAGGTGATGCGGCATTAGTTCCTGGAGAGATTTAAACCCATGAACATCGAACAGTATGATGGGACAACTGATCCATCCGTATGGATCGAAGACTTCCTCCTCCATATCGACATGGCACGAGGAGATGATCTCCACGCCATAAAATACCTCCCCCTAAAACTCAAGCGGCCAGCTCGGCACTGGTTAAATAGCCTCCCCGAAAACTCCATTGGATGCTGGGAAGACCTGGAAGACGCATTCCGATCTAACTTCTAGGGCACTTATGTTTGGCCGCCGGATTCCTCCGACCTAAGCAACCTTGTTCAGAAGCCCGGAGAGTCTACGTGGCAATTATGGAATAGGTTCTTAACCAAGAAAAAACATATTTTTGACTACCCGGACGCTGAGGCAATAGCCTCCGTCCGGCACAATATTCGGGACGAATGGCTTACCCGCCAGCTCGGCCAGGATAAACCTTGGACTATGTCCGCCCTTACATCCCTCATGACCCGGTCTTGCGTGGGTGAGGACAATTGGCTAGCAAGGCGCAACTACGACTCCAAAGACACCGGAACCTCTGAAGTTCGGGATGACAATGGGAAACCGAAGCGTAATACGAACAAACACCGGCACAATAATAGTGATGCCGATGACACGGTCGTTAACACCGGCTTCTGCCACTCCTGACCTGGGCAGCGGAAGAAGACTCCTAGAGGCAATCGCTATGGACCCACTCCGCTAGAAAAGATCATGGAACAGCCTTGCCAGATCAATGGGACTCAAGAGAAGCCCGCCAATCACACACACCGCAATTGTTGGGTGTTTAAATAGGTCGGCAAGCTCCCGCTATAGGATCAAGGCAAGGGCCCTTGTAGCGAGGATGAGGATGAGCCTCGGGGTCCGATTGGTGGTGGACAAAAGAAATTCCCTCCAGAAGTCAAAATGGTAAACATGATATATGCCACCAATGTACCTAAAAGGGAGAGGAAGCGCGCTCTTCGAGAGGTCTACGCCGTAGAGCCTATGGCCCCGAAGTATAACCCATGGTCGGCATATCCGATCACCTTCGATCGGCGTGATCACCCGACCAGTATCCACCATGGGGGTTTGGCGGCCCTCGCCCTAGACCCCATTATAGATGGGTATCACCTTCCAAAAGTCCTAATGCACGGAGGAAGTAACCTTAACCTGATTTACTCAGACACGATGAAAAAGATGGGCATAGATCCATCAAGGATCAAACCCAATAACACTACCTTAAAATAAGTGATCCCAGGTGTCGAAGCCCGATGCACAGGCTCTGTAACCCTGGAGGTTGTGTTCGGCTTGCCCGACAACTTTCGCAGCAAAGACTTGATCTTCGACATTGTGCCCTTCCACAGCGGCTATCATGCCCTGCTCCGCCGGACAACGTTCGCTCGCTTCAACACCGACCCGCATTACGCATACCTCAAGCTCAAGATACCTGGACCTAAGGGGGTCATTGCTGTTAACGGCAACATAGAGCACTCTTTATAACCGAGGAACATGCGCTGGCCCTGGCGGCCGAGTTTAACTACAAGGATAATCAGCAAGCTCCAACATCTGTCGTAAAGGCGCGCAAGATGGGGAAGCAAGCTCGGCTTCAGTCCGAACTCTCAGAGCCTTCCTCTCCCCTTAAGTAGGGATTCGCCCCGCGCAACCCTAGGACCAGCAAAGTACGGGCCAAGGAGGCACAACGTTACACTTAAAATTCCACGGGTAGCGGTGGGGAACCAAAGGTGGGTGTCCGGCTGGATCTAACCACTACCATTAGCATGTCTTCGGACTCAACTCCTGTACAATTGAAAGACCTGCCAATGCCGTAAAGCTCATCCACAATTTGGCGTCTTCTCAAGACCTTGTTTGTAAGATCCGTTTGCCAAACAATATCACCCATTAAGGTGCACCGAGACATAGGAGTACACAAGCGACGGGGCACACCAAAGACTTAAGGTCACAAATTGAGGACCCCTGGTATAGCCACCCCTATAAAACGTTTTATTTTTTCACATACCTGTAAACAGTTGCTTCGGCAACCCGAGTAAAAATAGTTATTGAGAGAAATATAGCATCATGATACATGTCCGTCTTGTTATCATTTTGGGCACATGCTTTTCCTTTTTCTCCCTCTTCTCGTGCAACAGTTCGGTATGTTACGATGCAACCGGCTAATAGACCAGGGCCTCAAGTATAAAAACAAATTGCCTTACGTACAACTTATTATGTGTTCGGTGTCTTGGAATTCACTTTATATGCATCGGCTCCGAACTATGTCTTGGGTCAATAGTTGGGTTGCCCGGCTCCTGTGCTTGCCCCTTTATGTTCCGCTCGTTCATCTAAAAGGGAAAAGGGAGAACCCCTGCGATTGTGTTTCCGGATAGTCTGGTCAAGCACCTCAGGGGACAAAGCCAAAAACTGACTGTCATAGTATGCGAGAGCCAGTCTGTGAATCCGAGCTTCAAGTGTTATACCTACATCCTCGTTAGAGGATATTCCGTGTTATACGAGGGGTTTGTTCTTCGTGCAAATCATGTGATGATGGCCTTAGCCGCGGTTCATCCGAACATCACAAACATCCCGAGGGCTAGTTATCATCCCCCCGTAGCCCTTTTTGTGCCCCTATGGCTAAGTGGAAGAAATAATGCACCATAGTCTGATTACCTAGTCCGCCGCACTCTACCACCTTCGGGTTCCGATAATTTGCCTAAGGGACATAGTGCATTGGCAGAGACGCCCCATGTAGTATCTACATGGGGGGGGGCTGAAGTCGACGACTCGCATCTTTCAGTTTCAAATGGCCACGTAGGAGTTATAAAGGAACGCAAAACATTCAAAGCCTGATAGATTATAACATTAAAAGCTTTAAAAATGTCTTCAGACACATTACAAATTTATTCATGCATGTTATCTTTCGAACACTATGAAGCTATCGCCTGAGAACCTTCCATTACTCTGGCAAAGTACAGCTCGGTGCATGTATGTTCCTTCCCGGGAGGCGGCGGGGCGGTGGCTATCTTCATTGGATCCAGCCCCGACCAATGCACCTTGGCCTTGGCAAGGGCCATCGGGCTCCCTCGATGCAGGAGGAGTGGTTCACAGTGTCGAGGCGGGGCAAAGTGGCAATCAACTTCTGCACCAGGCCAAAGTAGCTGCCTAGCAGCGGCTTGCCTGGCCATAAGCGGATGCAGAGGTCCTTCATGGCCGGCTCCGCTATCTGATGCAGCTCCGTCAACTGCTTTAGTTGCTTGACAAGAAGAACAGAGCGCTCGGGGGCTCCGAACTACGCCCAGAACTAACGAGCTTCGTCTCCTTCTTCCCTCGATGCGTATAGCTGATTGGCGTCTGCTTCGCTCTTCTAGAGGTCGGAGGAGGCGACCGAGGAATGCCACACCTAGGTAAGCAACTTGAACTTGCTATCCCCGAAGACAAACTGCAGTAAGTATGGCTTACCACCCGTTATGTCCTTCGCTTGGCGGACCTGTTCTTCAAAGAACCATCTATCCACCCACTCTTTTGGAGATCGGTTTTTAGGGTGGATAGTTCGCCCGCGCGCTCCTTGCCCTCTTGCTCAAGGACCTCACACTTTTGGCTGCCGTCCATGAGTTCATGTTGGATATCCTGCACCCGCGCCTTGTGTTTATCGCCGGTGGCCCTCAAAGCCGAAAGCATGGTGGATGCTTGTCCGGCCGCCGCCCTCTCAATCGCCGCTTCGTCCTTGGCCTGTTGCAGCTTGGCCTTGAGCTTTTCCATCTCCTTCGCCGAGGCTGTTTGATCATTAATACTATGAAACACTGCATGGACAGTATTCGTACAAAGGTGTCCGGATGTGGATTCAGACTTACCTTGCACCTCATCAAATCTTTTGTTAAGAGCATCAAGCTCGTATTCGTCGCTTTTGAGCTTCCGATTCAGCTCGTCCAGCTTGGCGCCATTCACGACCGCCGCCAATGACGAAGCCTGCAACACACAAATACTTGTCAGGTTGTATAAGTTAAATACTCCCGAGTTGTAGTCAACCCTATCATATGACCGACCCTCTTAGGGGCTACAATAAGGTTCTGAACACATACTACCTATATAGTTAGGAACCGGGTACATGATTGACCCCGAGGCAAGTTTTTTCAAACTCACCTAGGGCTCGGGGCTGCCATGTATATAATAAAGAAAATAAAATCCATATTTTGCAAACAGAGTGTCGCGTGGTTTACCTGATAGCCGGTCAAAAGACCTTTAAAGGCCTCCTTCAGTCTGTTGTCAACAGACTGAATGCTCTGCAATACCGCACCCATAAGGGTGTGGTGTTTCTCGGAGACGGAGGCGCTCGATAAAGCCTCCTCCATGACCGGGGTTTGAACCAATACCTCCGGAGGCATGATGCGCTCCGGAGATGCCTTTGCAGGGGACTGAGCGACCGCTCGTCCGGCCTCCTCACTATCCGGGTGGGGTACCTCCCCTCGGTATTCGGTGACCGAGGTGTTAACCTCGTCCATGATGTTGTCTCCCCCGCCACTGGTACCTGGCTTCATAGGAGCATGATGGGATGACACCTCTGCGGTGTCCTTCGCGGCGCCTGGAGTGGCGGGATGTGACGCATTCCCGCTCTCCGCTAGTTTGGCGGGAGGGGTCTCCCCGTCTGAAACTTGATCGGTGGGGAGCACATGCGGGGGGCTGCAAAGTCGATAAATACCCGCGTTTTATTAAACTATAAACTTATTAATGACAACTAAGGGAGTCTTTGGATTCTCACCTGCGAGTAGGGGACTTGACCCTTAGGGTCCTTCGTGGAACCCTCTCGAAGTCATTGGACTTGGTATCCCAGTCCGAACTGTCGTCGGATAGGAGTACCTGTGACCGACGTGCTCTCTTTGGGGCAGGAGGGGGTACCACCTCCGTGGCATCCGATGACGCCACTCTCTCTCTTGCAAAGGGGGAATCATTCTCACCCTTGTCTTCGTCCTCGTCCTCATGCTCCTCTTGATTTGAGGAGGTATGGGTTTCTTCAGACGCAGCCTCTGGCTGGTCCTTGATGTGCAGGCCTTCTCGGCCTGGTTTCTTATTCTTCTCTTTCTTCGCAGGTGCTTCGTAAGGCGCCTCCACGAGCATCTCTGCTAACAGCCCAGACCTAGGGTCTTTGGGCTGAGGTGTCGGGCAGTCGATGCATGTGGCTTTGCTCATCCATTTCTACGAAGTGATTGGAAAAAGATGTTATAGATCTTCTCTATGAAGGACGAAGCGGGCTTGGCGGCGTGCAGACCCTGGTCTTCCTCTTCGGATGGCCAGTCCTCTTGTGACTTGAAAAGTGACTTCCACAGCCTCTCTCACGTAGTACAGAAGAGGTGCATAAATGTGGGCGCGTCGTCGAGATGACGAGCCCACAGGGGAGTATCCCGACGGTGGGAGGGGAGGATGCGCCGTTGGAGCATAACTTGGACCACATTGGTCAGCGCAATGTCGTTGTCGATCATAGAGCCGAAGCGCTTCTGCAGGTCGCTCACTTCCTTGTTCGGTACCCAGCTGAGGCCCTTACGGAGCCATGAAGTTAATCTGGTGGGGGGACCAGATCTAAATTTGGCAGGTGCAATCTAACCTTCCTCCTATGGCTCAGTGATGTAGAACCACTCTTTCTTCCATACCTTGATGGTGTCGATGAAGGTGCCGGATGGCCATACAACGCGGGTGAGCTTGCCGATGACAGCTTTGCCGCGCTCTATGTGTTTGCCGTCGACGCACTTCAGCTTGACGTCGAACAATTTGATCCAGAGCCCAAAGTGTGGCTCGACCCGTGGGAACGCCTCACAGACGATGATAAAAGCCGATATATGCATGAAGGAGTTCGGCAGGAGGTCATGGAAGTCGAGGTCGTAGAAGAACATAAGCCCCCTAACAAAGGGGTGGAGCGGGCAGCTCAGTCCCCAGATAAAGTGCGGGATGAAGACCACCCTTTCACCTGGCTTGGGAGTGGGGATCACTTGGTCCACCTCCGGCGCACGGTGAGGAATGTTTGCGGGAAGGTATTCGGCCTTCTTGAGGTCTTGGATGTCCTGGTCGTTGACCAAGGAGGCCTCTAACTTGCCGTCGGAGCCCGCCATGGATGAGCTCAAAGGGGGAAGAGTGGAAAACCTAGATCTAAGCTTCGGAGGCTCAGAAGAATGAGGAAGCAGAGGAGGCGACTAATAGGTGTGGTTAGGCCCTACGGTTTTTCTTACACTTTTATGAGGCTTGTTGCTATTTGGCCTCCCTCTGTCACGCCCTGAATCCCTCTGCTTCCCGAGGCATGGGTGCTGTTGCGCGTGCATGATTAAATGTATCCCGTATAAAACGGGGCACGATCTGTGCATTAATAGATTGTGTTGATTAAAACTTCCTCGAACCACGAATCGAGTTTCTACAACTGGCCTAGTGGTCGTGGAGGGTTGTCCCCTTTCGTCGGAAAGGTCATCAGGGGACGTTATTTTCCCCTTGATGTTTGGCCTTCAGGGCTGACCTATTCACGATGTCCGAACATGCCACTATTCGAAAACCTACAAGTCGTTGAAGGCCAAACTGAATTCGGCGGGAAGAACTCACCTCGCAAGCCGAAGACTCTAAATACACGAAGTGACTGAAGCTAAGACCCTTGGCATTGGAGGCAAGTTTGGGGGACTACTGAGGGAGTCCTGCGTTAAAGGGTTCTCGGGAGGCTGACCAGTTTCTTATGGGCCGGACCGTATGGGCCACTTGCCGACCATTGATTGATAGAAGGCCCTGTCTCCAAGAAAGAAGCTTCGGGAATCGTGGCTTGTCCTCCACATTTGATGTAGCAAATAGGCATGTTTATCTTTTCGGCATGTAACCGACTATGTGTAAACCCTAGGTACCCCTGGCATCTATATAAGCCGGAGGGTTTTTGGTTGTAGACACAGAACAACTCATCAAGGGTAAGCTATTCGATCTCAAGGTAGATCAACTCTGTAACCCCGGTATCATCAATACAATCAAGTAGGACATAGTGTATTACCTCCGTAGGAGGGCCCGAACCTGGGTAAATCCTTGTCCCCTTCATCTCATGTTACCATTGCTTCTAGTCTCACTGCTCGGGCCCCCCTCCCCGAGATCAGCCGGTTTTGACATCGACAACCGGGAGCGTCCGGCCCTGCCTCTGAGGTGGCCTCTACCCTCAGGCCGTCAACAATGCCCAACCCCATCGATGTGCCAGGATCTGCCTCGGCCGAATACGACCTGGATTCTCCATCGAGCGATCCTAGGACCACGGTGTTGCGGATCGCCCCCATGGGCTTCGACGACACGTACCCCACAGACGTCTCGTCCCTAAACGAGCTTCTTGATCGGATTCGAACCATGGGCATGGCCGACGACCAGACCCCCGTCTATGACCAGATGGAGCTTAAACCCGGTCATAGGGAGATTCGCACCCCCTCGATCAGTCACTTAGTCGTCACCGTCGAGTGTCCGGCCGGAGGCTCGTGCCCCCAACAACCGGAATTAAAGATGGTTTATATCCCAATTTACGATCATCAAGATCTCTCTTGTAAACCAGACTCTGGAGTTCGCTTCAGAAATAGGTCGGGATCGATCCCCAATCTAGCGCACAACCCATCTGAATCAGTAGCGCGCAACTCAAACCCCATGGTTTCGGACTCGCATCATGGCGCAGAACCAAAAATTTTCCCACCCACCCCCAAGTCGAGCACTCAAGCATCGCAGGAGAGTATAAGTCTTTGGACTTACGGGATGTTAAACAATTACCAGGGGAGTCGAGTCATATTTTTGGGCTAGACTCCTCGTTAGAGGCAGAGTACCAGGCTCTAGTGACCAGCAGATAATGGCGACCTTCAGTCGCAATTTTCATGAGGAAGGGATCCTCAACGCGCTAGCCCATCGACACATTCACGACTTCACCGAGCTATCGGACCTGATACAAAAATACTGTGCCATGGAGAGCACCTGGCAAGCCAAACGGTTACTTTCGGAACCAGTCTTTACTGAATACCCTAGAGGAGATCGGAAAAAGCAGATACCTCCGAAGCGGCTAGCCGAACAAGAACCCACCAAGAAAATAAATAGACCCCCCTATGGGGGTCAGAACTGTCCTTGACGGACTATTGGACAAGCCATGCCGTATACATTTTGTCTTGCTAAACACAAGCCCGATTCACAGCCTCAGAGCTTGCTGGGTCATCAGGTAGGTCGCAAAAAGTGGAGAGGCCATCCTCGAGGGAATACCACCCAACAGGCGCTCCACAACGCCACCAGAATACGATTTACGGAACGTTCCCCACTAGGAACAGGAGGAAAAGAGTTGTTAGAGAACTCGAATAGGTCTACCATGTGGTGGCAACAAGTTCATGGGTAGACATACCCATCACCTTTGGAGATACTGACCAACCAACCATCCGTCCTAGTCAAACACCGGCCGCACTGGTCCTAAACCCCATCATCGATGGTTTCAGGCTACAAAAGGTGCTAATGGACGGTGGCAGTGGTTTAAACCTCATCTACAAAGACACCCTGGAAAAAATACAGTTCGATCGATCTCGCATTGAACATAGAAACACAACCTTCCGGGGGATCATCCCTAAGAAGGAGGCGCGTTGTTCAGGATGGATCACCCTGGACATGGTGTTTGGCATGCCCAAAAACAACCGATCTGAAGAAATTCTATTACATGTCGTGCCCTTCCCTAGTGGCTACCACGCCATGTTGGGGCATGACGCCTTCCCAAAATTCCAGGCTATACCACATTACGGTTATATGAAGCTCAAGATGCCAGGCCCAAACGGGGTAATCACAATTACGAGTGATCCGAATATAGCCCTTCGAGCCGAGAACAAAACAGCAGCGCTCGCCCTCGAGGCACTAGCCTAGACCTTTGCTGCAGAGGAATTGACCGCACTCCGGTAAATAGTGGACAAGGAGGATGTGATCCTTAGAAAAAGGCCCGAACCCACATCCTTTAAACATAAAAAAGAAATTGTTAAATTTTAGGTACACCCAACGGATCCCAATAAAACAACATCCATCGGACTCAGTTGGACCCCATGGTGGAGGAGGCGCTTCGAGCATTCTTACGAGAAAACTGGGACATCTTTGCCTAGCATCCTTCTGATATGCTAGGAATCCCACAACAGCTAGAAGAACATAGTCTGGACATCATTACATGCTTCAAGCCCTTCAAACAGACTCTACGCCGCTTTTCCGAGCCCAAACGACAAGCTATGGGAAAAGAACTAGCCAAATTACTAGAGGTCAGATTCATACGAGAGATCAAGCACCCTGAATGGTTAGCAAACCTAGTGATGGTACCAAAGAAAGATAAATCCTGGTGGCTCTGCATCGACTTTAAAGACCTAAATAAGGCCTTCCCTAAGGACCCTTTCCCCTTACCATGCATAGACCAGATTATTGACGCCACAGCCAGACACGACTCATTGTGCTTCCTCGGCGCCTATTCAAGATACCATCAGATCAAAATGAAGGAATCCGATCAAGCTGCAACCACATTCATCACCCTCTACGGGCCATTCTGCTTCAACACAATGCCTTTCGGGCTAAAAAACGCTGGGGCTACATACTAGCGCGTGATTCAGACTTGTCTCGAGAAACATGTCGGTAAAACAGTCGAGGCATACGTGGACAACGTGGTCATTAAAACCAAACACGTCAACTGGTTGATTGACGACCTAAGGCAAACCTTTGCCAGTTTATGAGAGCACAATATACGACTATATCTGGAGAAATGTGTGTCCGTAGTTCCCGCTCGTAAACTTCTCGGATTCATTGTTTCCCATATAGGAATAGAAGTCAATCCGGCTAAGATCCGCACCCTATCAGAACTTGCAATTCCTATAGAGCTAAAGCATGTCGAAAAGTTGGCGGGTTGCATGGTGGCATTAAGTCACTTTCTTTCCCGCCTCGGTGAAATGGCTTTACTGCTCTACACATTGCTGAAACGTACCAACAATTTTGAGTGGACCGATGAAGCAGCGGCTGCGTTAGAAGAAAATCAAAACACCGCTGGCAAGCAACCCCAAACTCACAGCACCAAGCACCGGTGAACCAATGTTATTGTACATATCGGCCACCAACCAAGTGGTTAGCGTAGTGCTCATCGTTGAACGAGAAGAGGAGGGTCACAAATTCCAGATACTCGCATTACCGAAAGATAGCCCACATATTATTTATGGCATCACGAAAAATAAGACACTACTTTGAAGAGTGTTCGGTCATGGTAGCATCCGAAGTTCCCCTGAACAAAATAATCAATAACAGGGACGCCACCGAATGCATAGCCAAATGTGCCATTGAACTCCCTCCTTTCAAACTTGCCTATAAGCCACGACGAGCTATTAAATCTCAGGTGTTGGCAGATTTCCTCACCGAATGGACAAAGGCCGAGCTCCCCACGGAATATAGTACATACTCCCATTGGACGATGTACTTCGACGGATCCAAAACACTAGCCGGACTGGGGGCTGGAGTTATTCTCACATCTCCCATAGGTGACAACGTCAGATACATGTTCCAAATCATGTATGCCGATTTCAACAACACAGCCGAATACGAAGCAATTTTGCGCGGTCTTTGGATGGCAGCATCAATGAGCATACAACGGCTGGAGGTACGGGGAGACTCCAACCTGGCCATCTCTCAAATCAAAGGAGAATTCGATGCAAAAAACCAGAAGATGTAGGCATATAGAAACGTCGTCCTTAAAATATCCGCACGGTTCAAGGGGCTAGAATTCCATCATGTCGCTATAGACAACAACCAAACCACTGACATACTGGCCCGCATGGGGGCCAAACGCAACCCTGACCCGAAAAACACCTTCCATCAACGGCTCTACAAGCCGTCAGTGGTTTGGCAAAACAACAATAAGGGCACTAGATCCATCAGTGCGAAAGAGGTTGTTCCCCCTATAAATGAACCACACGACCAAATCGTCGGCGGCTCCATAATGGACGAAACGCCTTCGGCTCATGAGGTCCTGGCAGTAATCGCACCATGGATCGAGCCCTTCCTCCCTTACCTTCTTTGCCAAGAACTTCCCCACGATCAGACAGAGGCGAGATGCATAACTCGGCGATCCAAGGCTTATAAAGTCCACGAGGGTGAGTTAGAATAAAAGCACCATCGGACTACTCCATCGATGCATATCTGAGGAAGAAGGAAGGCAGCTGTTGGCCAAAGTACATGCAGGAATGGGCGGCCATCATGCTGCAGCAAGGGCCTTAGTAAGCAAGGCCTATCAGGATGTTTCTTCTAGCCCACCACTCGAGCGGACGCCCAGTCACTTGTTCAACATTGTGTGGGATGTCAACTGTTTGCAAATCAAAGCTAGATTCCCCCAACAACTCTTTGGACTATTCCGATTACCTAGCCTTTTGCGGTCTGGGGGCTGGTTTTGCTCAGACCACTTAAAGGGGGGACCAAGAAGAATAACTATCTACTAGTCATGGTTGACAAGTTCACCAAATGGATCGAAGCAAGACCTGTCAAATCAGCCAACTTCGGACCAGTAATCGACTTCATATACGGCATGGTACACCGTTACGACGTCCCTCAAAGTATAATAATGGACAATGGATCCAACTTCACTGTCCAAGAGGTAAAGTACTGGTGTCCAAAGATGGGCATCAAGCTCAATTACGCATCGGTGTATCACCCGCGGACCAATGGACAAGTCGAACAGGCCAACGGCCTAATCATGAGTGGTATTAAACCACGTCTGATCCGATCTCTTCATGAATCTGACTGCAATTGGGTAAATGAGCTTGACTCCTTTCTATGGGGTTTCTGTACCAACCCGAATCGATCAACGTGATACACACCATTCAATATGGTCTACGGGACACAAGCAGTCCTTCCCTATGATATTATTCATGACGCACCAAGGGTGTGCATGTGTAACATCCCAAAATTCCATTTTGGAATGTTATGATTTATAGCTATGCATCTATCATCACCATTGTTTGAATGTATGTGTTAGTTGAAATGCCTTCTCTGAATTTCTGAAACCCCTTTCTACTTTCAATGTGTTGCTTTCACCTATTTGAAATCTTGGTAAAATGTTCAAAATAAGAGGGGAGTAACATGACACTCCACACCAGGGTCATCTTGGTGATCTATTTGAACAAAAATAACCAGGAGTTATTTTGAAAATATTTGCAAAAAGGATTTAAAAACAATTAGGCAATTTCTGAAAATATTATTTTCTCAAAATGTTCAAATGACAGAATAAAAATGTTCATTAAATAGCATTTATTATTCTGTTAATTTTGATATATAATACCCCTATATTTATAAACGGTTTGAATGTTTTAAAAGCTTTTGAATGTCGCGGAAAATCATTAAAAGAAATGGTAACGGTTTCCTGTATTAAACGGGCCGGCCCAACGGCTTTAAAAGCCGAGACCGTTACCGGTCGGCCGACCGACGCGCAACGAACGCCTCCTCTCTCACTGACATCGGGCCCCACGTCGACCGACCGTTGCTCCGCGCGGACGCCTTCTTCCTCCCGCACGCGACGCCGGACCTCGCCGGCAGTTTCTTCTTCCCCGCGGATCTCGCCTCCCATTACTCCCCCGCACTCCCCAGCGCCCCTATATAAGCCGGCCACTCCCCACATCCATTTTTCCCCGAGCCCCCTCTATCCCTCGCCGAATCGTTCCCGCAATTCCTCGCCGGAGTAACTCCGACCACCGAAGCTCCCTCCCCACGTGCCCGTCGCCTCGGACGTCCCCTCGCCTCTTAGACCCCTCCGTTCGACGCCGGACCTCGCCCGCCGTAGTCTGAACCCCTTCGCTACCTCCCTCGACCACCGGAGCTCCTCGCCATCATCTTTGCCGCTTTCGGATCCACCGGAGACTTCCAACGCCAGCGACCTTTCCTCCGTAAGCTCCCTGGACCGTCGGATCTATAATCAACGCCTGAGATTAGATCGGAAATAATTCCAAACCGGTATCCCCTACCGACCGGTCGCCCGCCCACAAACACTCTCGTGCACACCCCCTTAGCCAATAGGACAGTGCCACGTAGCCCCCTGGCCGTCCGGTAGATTTCACTCTTTTCTATTTTTGTTTTAGTTAACAGAGTGAATCCAAATTTTGTTTTGCTTATAACTTTTAATCTATTAAATTTTTTGAGTTGATTCTTTTTGCAATAGCTCACATTTTTCATGTAGTTTCACACTGTACTTTTAAATTTCAAATTTGAACTATAAAATTTGAATTGAATCAATTTTGCTCAAAATCTTCAAATCTGAATAACTAGAGTTTGAAAATAGATTTTTATATGAATCTTTTTGCTACTGTTTGATATTGGTTAGGACTATCACCATGTTTAGTTTGAGGATTTTTAGGATGATTTTGATTAGTGTTCAAGCTATAAACAGAATCTGCCTAGTGTTATAGTATAGTTTTATTTACTTAGTTTTAGTTAGTTTAACTTAGATTTACTTTAAATTTGTTTAGTAGGTTCTGTTGATTAAACATTTATTGTTCTACTTATTGGTAATAAAAATATAAAATTGATTAGTTTATTTTCTTTGTTAATATAGGAATCACAACTTCTTTTTAAATAGGTTTATTTTGATTTAAACAACTAGTTAGTAATAGTTTTGCTTTCAAACAAAGTTTTATATAAATTCTTTTCTGTTAAGAACATGATTTATTAATAACTAATAAGTTTTGTTTTGCTCTCTTGTTAGTAAAACTATATTTGTTCCATTTAGTGCTTATCAAAACTTTTACAAACTTTACAAAAGTTTTCTCAACAAACTTAAATTGATTTTCTTCTGTTTATTCATAAAACTATTTTATTGTTTCCTTGCTGTCAACAATTGTTTTGGTTATTTCAAAATAGTTTTATTATGTTAGTAGTGTTTTATCAATCACCTCCTAGTAAAGAAAACTTTGTGTGTTTTCCTTACTTGTGATTTGTGCATTGTTTTGTCTTGACTGTTTACTAGTTCTTGATTGATGTTTGTGGGTTACAATATTCTGTTGTATGCTTATTGAGTGTTTGTTTGTTTCGTTAGATTATCCGGAGTGCGAAGCTTGTTACTTAGAGTCACTCACGTACGAAGATCATCAATCAGGCAAGTCACTTTGATCATGTTTACCCATGTTTTATATGCATTAGTTCTACCATCTTCCCCAATTGCATGCAAGTTAGGTTAGTTGGAAACTTGGGTACATTGTTGTAGTATCATGTGGTAGGTACTTCCTCAACCCCTTTGACAACATTGGCCCCGGGAAACGTTGTTTTACTTTTGCTATGCTATTAGTAGACGGGGTTGGTTGTGTGATTCATGAGAGTTGAGAGAGTTAATAATTTCAAGACCTACATAATGATCAAGATTTCAGACTCCAAGTTTTCAACATACCTCTGGGTGGATGATGGTTGAACGGCACCCTGGAGAAACCAGTGGAATTGCCTAGGTGATGCTAGAGATGGCCAGTATTCACGTGGAAAGATCCACCCAGGCACAAAGAGATGGATGGGTGCTTCAAGACCCAAGGCTTACCTACACAGCCACAAGTCATTATGGGCTCTGGCTTGGTTGGATATCGTGGTGACCCTGGACAGGCGGTGCTACGAGAGGTAGAAGAACGGTAGGAAAGGATGGGCACCGACAGAGTCGCAGGGAAACCCTTTGGAAGACCATGTTTTGGTCATCCGTTTCTCAAACATCCTGAAGTGCGAGAAATCAAACGGAGGCGACCAAATCTTGTGGGGAACGTGTGCAAAACTCTGCAGAGTACTCAAACCTAATCGATTAGCCGTGTCCACGGTCATGGACGACTTGAGCCAAAGGAATTGAAACTTCCGGAACTCTCAACACATTTAATAATGAGGATGTGGGTATTAATAATTTGGGAATGAGAATTGGTTGATGGAACCATCTCATTAATCAACCAACTTAGTAATATTTTGCTTAGCCCCTCCCTTGATGTAGGAAAAACTTGGCTTTACGCAAAAACTTACCACCCCACCTGCCATATATGCATATAGACTAGATGATTATCTTTTCACCCCTCTCTTGTGACTTTGCCGGCATATTCCATATGCTGACCTATATGGCTGCAACGTATCATGTTGCAGAGTACTTTTCCGACCAGGAGTGAGGATACGCTCTACGCTCAGTGAGATGCCCTTGGAGTCAGATGGACTCATCTACCTTCGACGCTTCCGCAAGATTTAGATATTCTCATGAGTTGGCCTTCAGCCACTTTATTGAAATTTTATTGTAATAAAGGACTCGATATGAGATTTCGATTAATATAATGTTGTGTGATTTCCCTTTGATATATACATTGATGTACCGTGTGTGTACCAGCATGATCTTGGGATGGTACAGAAACACCGGAGATTCGACCTTTCAGGTCAGGTCGCTTCAGCATGTATGAAGGAAAGGAGGCCGAGTTAGATGAGTAGGATGACTTGGGCGCCTTAGAAGGAGAGTGCGACATAGCTCGGGCTCGCTCTACTTTTTATCAACAACAAGCCCGGTGTTACCAGAGCAGGGTGGTCAGGGCAAAAGCGTATAATGTGGGTGAACTCGTCTTATGACTCCCAGAGAAGCAGAAGCATAATCTCAATCCCAAATGGGAGGGACCCTTCATAATTGACGAAGTACTCGCAGGAGGGGCTTATCGTCTTCGAAACCCGTCGAATAACCGTCTCGAACCAAACCCATGGAACGCAGCTCGTCTTCAGTGCATTTACGGCTAGACCAGTGTCATCATACTTTTTTACCTTCCTTTTCCTCTTTTTTCTTTTTTACTTCCTTCCCTTCAACCTTGATTCTGGAAGGTTCGTATTTTTCTTTTCCCAAGTATATCTTCGGCTAAACCGAGACCGTGTTACGTTTTTCGGCATACATCCTCAAATGTTAAACCTGAATATAACACCTGGGGGCTTCTTCCCGAAGCTAATGATTATATATTTTAAGCATATATTCACATTTATTGTGTATGCATGTTTCCCTTGTCGATTTTAAGCCATTATATGCATCAATTCGAACTAAGATTTTTGCCAAGATGGGTTGCCTCGCTCCTGTGTTTACCCTATACGTTCCCGATTGTTTGACTAGAGGGTAAAGGGAGAACCTCTGTGATTGTTAGGACCAGGTTATCCGGATACGTACCTCAGACGGTGAAGCCAAAAGCTAGCTATGTTTAGCAGAAAATTGGTCAGCTACGACGAAAGCGACATATAAAAATTATGGTTTTATCACCATTACTCGGGCTTATTTTCTCAAAAAGGCCATTAGTCGCATACTAGCAGTATATGGCCTTACTACCTATGATTTATGTAGCAGCCTGAAGGAAGGTACTGATAGAGGTATTATTTTCTTTGGAAGATATTTCTTATGCTAAGGATTGCCTGGTTCCTCGAAAGAATTCCCTCTTATCAAGAGATATTTCATAAGGAACACTCTCAAGGTCTTAGCACGGGAGGTCGAAGTCGATGGCCGGTTAAGAGAGAGTTTACAACACAAACGAAGCAATTTTTGATTTAAAGTACATAGTTACATAAAATCACACATTTGGCCACTGGTCGAGATTGTCTATTAAGGCATCAAGGGCGCAATCTTCCTGCGAGAGATGAGAGGCGGGCATCACTTGGTCGTACACCAAATGAAGCGGCACTTCTTGCCCATCCAGCCCTGCCGGCCAAAGTCGAGCCGTATGCTAGGGGTTAAGGCCGGTATAATAGGTATTGATCATCGCCCACACCTCTCGTCCTCCCTCCCCGGCAGGCCGATGTCTTCCATAGCTCGAACCGACTTCGGGCTCCCTTGAACCGATTAGCTAGTTTGGCCAGGCCCTCTAGAGGCTTCACGGCAGGCCATAGCATTTTTATCATTCTCCTCATAGCCTTCCGAGCCGGCTCATGTACGGCGGACAGTTCCTTCAGAAGGCTCCCCCGGTAGGATCCTATCTCTTCTTCAGGCCGCCCAGTTAGGAGACCTATACATGAGACGAGGCATCTCCATTACACTTCATGTATTATAGGTTCCCTTCGACGTTATAATCACACTTACCGAACATGCCCCTCTGTAGTTTCTGGTTCTCTTCTTGGGTTTGGGCCAATTGAGTCTTTAAATTCTCAATTTCTTCGGCATGCTGCTTGTTTTCCGCTTGGAGACGGTTCTTCTCCTCAAGATTTTGTTGCGTCGAAAGGTAGCCATCCTTGTATTGGGACTTGGCGTACCTCTGGGATTCTCAGGCCACATCTAAATGTTTTTGCAACTGCCCTATAGACTCAGTTGCTACAAAGTACCCTCGCGTCAGTGCGGGACTATATAATAAGATCAGAAAAATGGAGAATACTCACCATGTGCCTCCCAGGTAAAATTATTCACTTGTTCCAATTCGGCCTTCATGGCTTCCACCTGTGTTCAGCTCGCCTCCAATTCACTGACCAATTGCTCATTCTGCTGCCTTGAGGCCTACATCATCAATAATATAGTATGCGGATCCTTAACTCGACCGTCCCGAAAATTCAAGGCCCAGGGGCTACTAGGTTATCATGTGTGTCCGGATTCTTAAAACCAACCACTCACCTTCAGACTGGATGATATCAGTTTCACGGCTTCCCCAAGCCTAGCTCGAGCAGCACCGATGTGTGTGTCTACTAATCATAGAGCATTACAATCTTGTTTGGAAAACACTGGGTGGCGCGGGGCTTCTCGTCGCCGCTGGTGGTTCATCATACTCTCTACCTTGGATTTAGTGACTGATACCGCGTCCCCAGAATCTTCAGGGGCCTGATTGACCACATGGGCCTCCGCAGCAGGTTCAGCATGAGCAGAAGATCTTGATTGATGAGTGTTGCCACGCACCCCGGCAACATTCCCGACACAAGATGGTTGTACTCATTTCCTGAGTGTTTCGACATGAGATCTTCTGTGAAATCCTATTGATCATGATAACAATAGATTAAGCGGCCGAACAAAGTACCTTTTGGTTGAACGAGTGGTCGGGGTCGTCCCCACAGCCGGCTCACATGAAGGATACCTGTTGCTGCCCGGTCCGGGCATTGCTGCCATAGCCGACGTTCGTCGCGTGGACCGATGACGCTTGGGAGCAGAAACCGGCACATTTGGGTCGACGGAGGACGCTTGCCTTTTACGTGAAGATTTTTTCTTCTTGCCTGTAATAGGGGAAGGGAGTGATCTGGGGTGATCGGCTATGATATCCACCTTCGAACGATCAAGGCTCTCTTGGTAAAAGACCCGGTGTTCGTACTCGATTGACAGCTCCGGATCGTCATGGAATCCTGGATCGTCATCACGAGAGTAGTTCTCTGGTTGGGGGCCCAGACAGTTGACTGTCTTGACAAAGCTCCTCCATTCCTGTTTACACATATTAAAAGCTTCGGTCAAAAGGGGCAAATAAAAAACCCGAACTCAGGTCACAAAGTAGAAAGGCTTACCCATTCGATGGGGTTGTAACTCGAGTAGCCCTCCTTAACCGGTGGCCAAACAATGTCTTCTTTTTTCTCTTTGAACAGGTTGGCACGAGCGGCTGCTAATGCCACTTGATTGACCGTCGGGAGTGAGTGGTGTCACTTGTTCCGTTGTAAGGTGTATCCTTTGCTGAAGAGGTTGAATGCATCGGGTGATGGCGGCAGCCATCACATCAATCATGGTCAGCTTCTGATGACCCAGTAGCCTTACGTGGGCAGCCAAGCATTGCACTTCGGCAACGTCCTCTTGGGATGAACTCTTCGGTCGCCAGTTGTACCTTTTCCTCAAAGGGACGTCAAAGTATTCGGGCAAACCCCTCCAAGCTGGATCAAATAGGGGAACGTCCTCAATATAGAACCATTCCGCAGACCATTCTTCGGACGCCTTCTTCGGTGTCCCCACTAGATACCCCGTCCCAGCTATACGACATACTTCGGCTCCTTGGACTTCCCGAATTGTCTAACCCCGAGTGCGGGGGAAAAGACAGAAGTACTTCCTCCATAACCCAAAGTGGGCCTCGCAGCCGTGAAGCATCTCGCAAAGGGAAACAAAGCCCGAGATGTGCACAATAGATTCGGGGGTAAGATCATGGAGGTGGATCCTGTAAAACTCCAGTAATCCCCTCAGGAAGGGATGAATGGGGAACCCTAGGCCCCACAAGAGGAAAGGCACGAAGCATACCCAGTCTCCCTTATGAGGATTAGGGAAGTTCTCCGTGAAGGCCTCATTGCCAAAAGAATTTAATCCGGCATGGGTAGCCGCTAGATCCGAGGAGGCAAGATAACCTTGGGCCTCGAGGTCATGCAACCAAAGGAGAGATATAGAGCAACTTGCCCAATCCCCGGGAAGGGTTTCATAAGGACGCGAGGAAGAGCTAGGGACGCTCGCCATGTTTTTTTGGTGAGCTCTCATTTGAAGCTTTTTATGATGGGGAAGAATAGGAAGGGGTGGTCTAGGCCACAATTCAGCCTGTTTAAACTAAGTGGTGTCTCCCTTGTGAGGGGCGGTCTCGTAAAAAACTACCGGGCCGCCCGTATCCCCTCGGCGCACAAGGATCGAGAAGCACTAAAATTACTACAATGGGTCCCGCAAATTCTCAACGATTGAGAGTTCATCGATGACAGGATCGTTGCCAAACTATAAGGGATATAGGGAGTCACCTCGCAAGCCGAAGACTTCGACACACAAGATTGTCCGGATAATATACATCGGCATTGGAGGCTAGTCCGGGGGCTACTGAGGGAGTCTGGGAATAAGGGGTCCTCGGACTGTCGGCATATTTCTTATTGGCCAGACTCATGGGCCACTTGCTGAGGATTGGACTGATTGAAGGCCCCGTCACCAGGGAGGAGACCTCAGGAGCCGTGGCGTGTGTTTCAAGTTTGAGATAGAAGATAGGCATATTTTTCCCTTCGGTGTGCCACCGACTATGTGTAATCCTAGGAACCCTTGGCGTCTATATAAGCCAGAGGGTTTTAGATTGTAGGGCGGAGAAACTCATCTAGGTTTTAGCTATCTGATCTCGAGGTAGATCAACTCTGTAACCTTCATACCATCAATATAATTGAGCAGGACCTAGGGTTTCACCTCCATAGGAGGGCCTGGATCTTGGTAAACATAGTATCCTTCGTCCCCTTGTTACCATCGGTCCTAGACTCACAGCTCGAGACCCCCTAACTGAGATCCGCCAGTTTTGACACCGACAGGGGGCTCATAATCATAAAAGATGTCCAAGATAGTGTATTTATATATGAGACCTATTTTTCATTATAATTTTACATGAACTACATCAATGACCAATGCTACGTTTGTCTACTTCCAACAAATTTTATCAATTATGCTCTTTTTAGGTGGAGTCATCACTCCCCATGGGATTAACATATGATCTTTTTATTCGTTTAATTGCTAGGATTGATGCAAGAAAGTAAAGAGAACAAACTCAGACTAATCTTTATTATACAACTGTCACACTTTTCTGGCTTATCTGAAGCCAATCATGTACTTCCCTTGTGGATTTTTTCTAATTAATTAAAAATTGCAGTGGGGATTTTCCCTATTGTGTATAGTCAAGAAAATATAACCCTCACAATTGATTATATAGATAGATAGCTCACAAAGAAAGCACTCAAAACTAAATGATACTAAAACTTCATTCATCTAAATCATAGGATAACTAAGGCTCAAACTAAATAGATAATGATGGTAAAGTGATGGCGATACGATACCGAGGCAGCTCCCCCAAGCTTGGAACAAGCCAAGGGTGGTGCCCTAATACATCAATTTTGCATCATGTTTTTCTGTTGATATTTATTATGTTTTGAATCACTATTATCCTTTATGACGCAATCCTAATGCTTTCTCTGTCTTATTTTGCAAGTTTCTTACAAAGAAGGATATTGTCGACAGTTGGCATTCTGGACCGGAATGGACCACCAATGAGCCACATATTCTCTAAAATTGCAAATGAGCTGAAAATTGATGGAGACTAACTTTGATATATATGAAAATTATTGGTGAAAGAATCGTCAGGAGGGTACCCACCAGATGGCCAAGAGCCAGGGGCACGCCCGACCCCTATGCCGGGGATACACAAAATAGCTAGGTGCCACGCCCAAGATGCGGTCCTATCCTTATTTTGGCACGAGGGCCTCGACAGGGATAGAAGCGCATCTCGTCGTGTTGCAAGAATGGATATCATTACAAGTACATGTATAGAAGAGATGAGTATGTGGAATTGGCTTACACTCTCCACATGCTACATCAGAGTCACATCAAAACAACAACATACTCAAACATCATACAGAAGAGCAAGGTCCGACTATGGACGAAATCAAACGATAAAATGACAACCATCCTTGCTATCCCGGGCTACCGCCTGGAACCCATCCTAGATTGATGAAGAAGAAGCAGTACTCCAAATCAAAACAAACATCGCGCTCACGTTCATTCATCGCATTACCTATACCTGCAACTGTTGTTGTAGTAATCTATGAGCCACAAGGACTCAGCAATCTCATTTCCAAGGGTATCAAGACTATTAAAGCTTAATGGGTGAGGTATGGTTAAGTGGTGAGGCTGCAACAAGCGACTAAACATTTATTTGAGTGGCTAACATACGAGTACAGAAAGTAAAGTATGGTGGTCTACGCATAACGGACGAGAACTAGTAATGATCACTAACTGATCCTGAACACCTACTTACGTCAAACATAACCCCACCGTGTTCTGTTTCGGATAAGGACTCACGGGAAGAGACAGTCACGGTTACGCACACAGTTGGTGTATTTTATTAGAGTTTACTTCAAGTTTGCTATAACCGGGTGTTAAACAAAGTATCCAAGTTTGCCACATAACCGTGGGACGGCTTTTTGAAAAGATTTAACCCTGTAGGGGTGCTCCAACTCATGCATCACAAATTAACCACACGCAGCGGGAATAACCTCAACCACAGATCTCGTGATCTTCCCAGGCAATTCCAAAGGAAATTCGACACCTCGAGATAGCCCGAAGAAGATGCGAGTTCCTCACTCAAGACATTCGAGAAAGGTAAAACAAATCCAACAAGGCCGCCGACGTGCCGACAATCCCGATAGGAGCCGCATATCTCGTTCTCAAGGCACGGCAAATGTGCGACGTGTACAGTGGCCTGATAGAAATCTCCCGAGTTGCCCCGGGTTGGCCCCGCACAGTGCTCTATTTTGGACCAACACTCATGAGGAGCACTGGCCCGGGGGTTGATTAATTATCCGCGGGTGCCGACGGGTCCCTATGCAATTTTATTAATTATTAGGCAAATGTATTACCAATGTTGGGCCTTGCCGGACAAGCTTTATCCCCAAACGAAAATCAAGGGGGTACCCATAACAACCCCCGGTTCACAAGTAACTAGGGGCGGCAAGAGTGGAACAAAACACCGAGCAAAAGGCCAAGCCTTCCACCTTTACCAAGTATATATGTGCATTAAATTAAATAGCAATTATATTGTGATAACAAAAGAATGTCCATGTTGACACATGGAAGCAATTGCACCTGCAGCTAGAAACACTATAAGAAGGGTTGAGCAAGCGGTAACATAGCCAAACAAAGGTTTGCTGGGATGTGGAGGGGTCAGAGGCTTATCATGGCAATGTTGGGAGGCTTGAAAAACAAGTGGTAGGCAGTGAGACATAGCGATAAAAACAAGACATCTAGCATGGCAATGATAGTAGTGGTATCCAGGGAAATGTGTCATCTTGCCTGAGATCCCGCTCGGAAGAAGAACGAATCCATGAAGAAGTCGAGCCAACATAGTCGAACGAATCCTCACACTCCGAACGCTTTCAGAACTCTATCGAGAAGAAGCAATACGAAAACAACAATCAGCACAAGATACATGACAACACCTGCATGACATGATGCACAAACAAATATGATGCATGACCGGTTTAAACATGCAAGGCATGACAATTCACATCAAACAACTACTACACATTAAAGTGAAGCTCAATATGCAACGGGTTGCATATTGCCGAAACTCCACGTTTGAATTATTTAGTTCATTCCCGTTTAGGTACACATCAACATTAAATGTTCTTAGGCGTGGCAAGAGGTGAAGCATAAGTAAATTATCTATCTAGGCATCTTAAATGAGGTCGGAAACAACTTATAGCATTTCCGAAACGACCTCATACATTAATTTCGAAATTGGTCCAGATCTGAACTAACCATATTTTATATTTGTTAAACAACAGAATAAATCAAACCATTCAATTCTACACGTCATTCTAGTCGATTTACATATATGGAACATCTCAAACGGAGCTACGGCCTAAAAGATATGAGCAACACAAGATGCACATGTCATGAATGCAATGCATGGAAAATACCATCACAAACATTTCAAATCATGAATGCAGCAAGTTATTATGAAACTACATCAGATTCCAAGCAAGTTTCATATATGACATGACCAAAACAGAGCTATGGTTCAACCACAAACACCAAAACAAGTTTTACTTGAAATCTGCCCAAAACAGCAACTTAGCATTTGCACGCATGAAAACAACAAGCTACAAACTTCTAAAAATGCACAAACTAAGCATGGGGAAGTAGCATATAACACACACTTCAAAACAGCAGTAATTTTTATAGCAAGTAGACAACAAGAAAACACCACCTAAGCATGCATTTCTATGCCAAGAAAAATATCCAGGGGCTAGGACACATATCAAAGGGCACATCTCATGTTCAAAATTATTTGAAATCTTGCATGGATAAAATCACACAAAAATAACAAAAGGGTATCACAGCAAAATGACATGCAACAAAAATTCTCACATGACAAAACTAAATGCACAGATAAATTCAATGGATTTTTCTACCCCGAAAACATATATAATATGCATAGGTTCATGTGGAAAAATAAGTCACAATTAATTATGCAAGTTAATGGAATAACCCCGTTCGCAATTCTAAATGCAACTAAAATGCAATTATTACAATGAACAGGTTTTTCATGCATGAAAATGCAAAGCCGATAACATGCACATTTTTAATATATGGTTTGATCAAATCCCGATGCACGTTAATTAAATATGGGCATTGCACCATAATGTTATTTATGCAAAATAAATGCAAACACCATGCCAACATTTTGTTATCATGCATAAAAATGCAATATAATGAAACTACACAAAATTCCACATGTTTTACATATATAAAGTATTTGGTTATGATGCACGGTTAAGTAGATATTGGCATTTTAAATATGCAATTGGCCCTATGCGAAAAAAATATAAAACGCGGGGGGGGGGGGCTAGCTCACCATGGGCCAAGCCCATTCGGTGGGACAGGGGACGCCGAGCTGGGCCGACGGAGGGAGCTGGGCCTTGGCCCACCCGCGGGTCAACGCGAGCAGGAGCTCTTCCCGACCCCGTGCTCGCTCCCGAGCGGGGCGGAGCGCCGACGGCGGCTGCTGCGCATGGCGGCGGGGCTGGCGCGGCAGATCCGGTGCGGGGATGGGTGGATCCGGTGGTGGGGATCCCATCCTCGGCGAAGAACGGCGGCGAGCGGCGGTCTGGGGCGGCGAGCTGGAGTCCATGGCGGTAGGGACCTGCGGGAAACAGAGAGCTCTAGGGTGAGAGAGATGGAGGAGGAAGGAGAGGGAAGGGGGAAGGAGAGGAGGTCCGCCGAGGTCCTGGTCGCCGGCGGCGGCTGCTCCGGCGAGGCCCGATGGCCCGCTGGGGTGGCACGGGTGAGCTGCAGGAGCGAGGCGCTCAGGCACCATGGGAGGCTCGGCTCTGCGGTCGCCGGACATGTCCGGGTTGGCCGCCGGACATGTCTGGTAGGTGGGGATTTTGGGCGATTTCAGCCTCTAGATCGCGATCCGAGGGCCGAAAACGGGCAGCTGGTTGGGGCTGCGGGATCTGGAGGAGGAGGGCTGGCAGGTGGGGTTTTCTAGGGGGGTGACTGCAATTTGGCAAGGGGGGAAACCCTAGGGAGTGAGGGGCTCTCTGTCCATGGGGTTTATATAGGGAAGGCACTAGGTGTGGCTGGACAACGTCCGTCCGATCGCGATCCGACGACCACGAACAGAGGGAGTGGCTAGGTTGGGCTAGCGGGCTGTGTAGTTGGGCCAGGTGGGGATGAGAGAAAGAATTGTGGCCCGTGACATGAGGGTTTTTAAAACACCGAAACGTCCGACGAATAAACCGACGACCGCACTGCTACGGATGACCGACGGGGTATCAAACGAACTCAAAACACGACGAAATTCGACAGGCAGTCTACCTACAATATAACAAGACCGCACGCCGAGTTTCGACCCAATCCAAGAATATTTTAGCGCGCCTTTTAAAACATTTGAAAACGATGCCGCGGGCGCATGCATGTGTGGCTGGTCTCAAAATGGTCAGCGACGAGAACGAAGAGAACCGGCAACTACGAACGGATGCAAGTTTGAAAACGAGTGACGATGCTATGCAGATGATGCGAATGATGCGATGATGAGTGTGACAACCAGACGAACACAGACGAGAACGGAAAGATAGGGGAATCTTCTAGAATCTTCTGGAGCGTTGGTCCCGGGCTGTTATAACTCTCCTCCACTACACGAGGATATCATCCCGAGATCTAGAATGAGAAGGGCAAAGAGAAAGAGCAAAAGGTAAACTTAGTTGCTTCTCAGACAAACGAGTGAAACCAATGATCATGAAGGTTGGAAAGAGATGAAGAATGACATGGGAGCAAGCAAGAATTCACAAGAAATTTCGGCAGCACTTCGGTAGGATAGAGGGACAAAATTAGATATGATGGAAAGAAATTGAAAGAGACACACCAAACTTTGGTTGGATTAGAATCAAAACTTCATGACATGGAAGGATCATGAAAACATTGCACAAAACTCCGGTTAAATTAATAAGCAAAGAAAGAACATGATCTTAATCAAACTAGATGAGAGTTGATAAGAGCAACACCACTATGCCTCCAGAACAAAAGAATAGAAGCTAGATCTTTGGAGAGAAGAGAACGGAGAAGAAAATAACAACTTCTACCAGCATTGAACTTGAGAAGCATCTTACAAGAAGAGATTGAACGGGGTTGTTGAAAAAATCAACAACAAAAGAATATCTTGTTATGGGCTTGTGGGAAACATCTCAAAATTATTAGGTGACAATCTGCCACAACAGAAACAATTGATTGATTGAGAGCAACAAGATGTGCAGAACTTCTTTCACGAAGAAGAGGAGGAGAAAACATGAATCATTTATAACACCATGATAGCAACAATCCGTAGGAAATGATTTAGGTGAAATCTAATCGAAGATGACTCCGAGAAGACAAGATGGTTTTACTTATAATATTCAAGACAATTTCCTACGAGACTCCTCATAACCAAGAATTTAATAACACCACCTCAAAACATAACGGAGAAGGAATTAAACTTAAAATCCAAGAGAAAGAACACTTGAGCACCTCCAACAAGAAATCTTGAAGAACACTTGAAAATGAAATAAATCTTGATGAACCACCATGAAGAACCTCCAGAAATGAGAGGATGATAGAAAAGAATTGAAGGTTGAAAAAGAACAAGATTGGGGCCTTGCTATGATATAGATGAAGCTTCGAAAAAGATATTTGAGCAACTTGAACTCCGGAAAGAAAAGAAGAACCACTTGGGATAAGGAATTTGATATCATGAACAACTCTAGAAGAAGGATTGAAATTACTTGGATGAACCAAGAATAATAATTATGATATGACTATCCTTCATCAAGTTAAATTGATGACAAGCAACGGATTTCCCACACCACATATTGTTCTTGCAAAGAATTGAGGAGAGAGAGATAGATCACAACTTGAAGAAGTCTTTCAAATAATTGATGACAAGCGACGCGTACAGTACCCTGATAGAAATCTCCCGAGTTGCCCCGGTTTGGCCCCGCACAGTGCTCTATTTTGGACCAACACTCATGAGGAGCACTGGCCCGGGGGTTGATTAATTATCCGCGGGTGCCGGCGGGTCCCTATGCAATTTTATTAATTATTAGGCAAATGTAGTACCAATGTTGGGCCTTACCGGACAAGCTTTATCCCCAAACAAAAATCAAGCGGGTCCCTATAACAACCCCGAGCATGTTAGGAGCGCTCAATTATGGAACATAACACCGGTTCACAAGTAACTAGGGGCGGCAAGAGTGGAACAAAACACCGAGCAAAAGGCCAAGCCTTCCACCTTTACCAAGTATATATGTGCATTAATTTAACTAGCAATTATATTGTGATAACAAAAGAATGTCCATGTTGACACATGGAAGCAATTGCACCTGCACCTAGAAATGCTATAAGAAGGGCTGAGCAAGCGGTAACATAGCCAAACAAAGGTTTGCTGGGATGTGGAGGGGTCAGAGGCTTATCATGGCAATGTTGGGAGGCTTGACAAACAAGTGGTAGGTAGCGAGACATAGCGATAAAAACAAGACATCTAGCATGCCAATAATAGTAGTGGTATCCAGGGAAATGTGTCATCTTGTCTGAGATCCCGCTCGGAAGAAGAACGAATCCATGAAGAAGTCGAGCCAACATAGTCAAACGAATCCTCACACTCCGAATGCTTTCGGAACTCTATCAAGAAGAAGCAATAGAAAAACAACAATCAACACAAGATACACCACAACACCTGCATGACACGATGCACAAACAAATATGATGCATGACCTGTTTAAACATACAAGGCATGACAATTCACATCAAACAACTACTACACATTAAAGTGAAGCTCAATATGAAATGGTTGCATATTGATGAAACTCCACATTCGAATTGTTTAGTTCATTCCCGTTTAGCTACACATGAACGTTAAATGTTGTTAGGCACGGCAAGAGGTGAAGCATAAGTACACTATCTATCTAGGCATCTTAAATGAGGTCGGAAACAACTTATAGCATTTCCGAAACGACCTCATATGTTAATTTCGAAATTGGTCCAGATCTGAACTAACCATATTTTATATTTGTTAAACAACATAATAAATAAAACCATGCAATTCTACACGTCATTCTAGTCGATTTACATATATGGAACATCTCAAACGGAGCTACGGCCTAAAAGATATGAGCAACACAAGATGCAAATGTCATGAATGTAATGCATGGAAAATACCATCAAAAATATTTCAAATCATGAATGCACCAAGTTATTATGAAACTACATGAGATTCCAAGCAAGTTTCATATATGGCATGACCAAAACGGAGCTACGGTTCAACCAGAAACACCAAAACAAGTTTTACTTGAAATCTGCCCAAAACAGCAACTTAGCATTTGCACGCATTAAAACAAGCTACAAGCTTCTAAAATGCACAAACTAAGCATGGGGCAGTAGCATATAACACACACTTCATTTCATCTTCACATATCATATTCAAAACATGCATGGATCACATGGTAGGAAGCTCACAAGGTGGCTACTTGAAAACAGTTTCAGACTTAGTGAAAATAGCAGTCTTTGACAGTGCAGTTTTTATCACGAAGGCATATTGATAGCAGTAAAACTATATGCTACATGTCATATTATAGCATGAAACTTAACAGCATACTAAAGGACATCATCTACTACAACTAACTCCATTACACCGACCCCAAAGGAGTTCTAGATCACTAGCAAAACACATGGCAAGACAGTAACAAAATATTAGAGATACCAGACTTAGAAATATTTTTGGACCCTCAAAACAGCACTAATTTTGATTTTTTTCAAAACGACCACTATTTATGCAGCAATTTTGAAAAAAGTGTTGTCACTTGAAAAAATTTCAAAAATGATACCCTGTCGGCCGGTATTGGGCCGACTATCCTCCCGTCGGCCTAAACGAGGCCGAAATAGGCCCATCGGCCTTAGCCTGGCTGAACCGGCCAGCCGTCGGCCCGCTCCTGGACGAGTCCCACCTGTCGGCCGCCAGGAGGCCGACCGGTCCCAGGATTAGCCCGACACGGCCGGCCTCCTTTCTTCCTCCTCCAGCTTTCTCTTCCTCTCTATTCGGCTGAAAATCACCCCCTCTTGATCTCCCATTCCCTCCACCCATTTTACGTTTCAATCCAATGAAACGGTAGATCGGCTTCTTCTCCCTCGCCCTACAGTTTTATTTTTTGCAACGGGTATTGGTTTGTTCGTGTGGAGGAGAAAATGGTGTGGTGGTGGATGTGTCAATGGTGAGAAGGTGTAGTGGTGGAGAGGAAGAAGAAGGTGGAGAGGAAGAAGAAGGGGACTCACGCATCAAAGGTATAAATTTTTGCTATTGGTTATGTTTTTTTTGTGTTAGTTTTTTTAATGTACGTAAAATTAGTTTATGTTATTTTTAGTAGTGTAGTTATTTTAGTGTATGTTTTCGGAGTGTAGGTTTAGTTAGTGTAGTCATAGTAGTGTTGGTTAAATTTGTGTAGTTCATTTTAGTCTAGGTTTAGTTAGAATATGTAGGTACATTATAGTGTACGTTTTATTTTAGAGTTCATATATTCATTGCGAATAATCAGAAGCTGGCAATGTCTGACATGTTAAAATGTCTGAATCCGTAAATCTGACTGTGTATTACGGCCCTGGTACTGTTCGATATAATGAGTTGGGGGTTGATCTTAGCGAGTTTAAAACAGGCGAGATGACACTTTCAGACCCGGACAGACTGGATATTAGGTACTTGAAGCACTGGTTGACTACTAGTTTTTGCCTCGATCCTGAAGTTTGTTCCGTCAGTATTCATGCCTTGTGGACACAATCCTGTAAAAATGTCAAGTGGGATTTGATTCCGATAGATAGGAGCCAGCATTGGTTGTCTCTGTTAAGTCATTGCAGAGAGCGAAGAATTCATCCTTATGCCCTAGTGCACCAAGTGGCAAAGGAGGACATCGTACCACCCACCGTGGGGTATGATCCAGGCCAGAGTACTCAAGTGGCTAACGAGATTTATGTATCCGGGTCACAGCCACCGGATCTCAATGCTACCCAAGCCGACAATGAGTCAGATTATGTTAGTGGTCATGCTGCGGGTCAGAGTATTCAATCTGTTGTATTAGATGTCGCAGGTGTTGCTGATGGGGACGAGGAAGGCGAGGAAATGCAGAGGGTTATGGAGGAAGAGGACGAGGATGGGATTGTAGAGGAACTTGATTCTGAAAATGCCGAGGATGAAGAGGAGGTACCAATTCCTGCTGCATGGGAGCAGGACATATCCGCCGGCTTCACTGTCAACGATGGCCATGAGACTCCATGGCAATATAATTTGAACCAAGTCCAGATCGGTGCTATGTTTGACACAAAGAAGAAAATGAAGTATGTGGTGATAAAGTGGGCTATGTCTACGCAGAGGGTTTTCCGGACACACACATCGAGTCCAACAAAATATACCATGAAGTGTGTTGAATCAGGTTGTCCTGCGAAGGTGCACGCCCACGTGCCAAAGTATAACATCCACTGGGTTGTGACAAATGTTGTCCCGCATAATTGTCTAAGGAAAAACATGTTGGTTCGTGATGCAAACCTTACTTCAACTCTCATAGCGCAACTCATGTATACTAAGATAGTGACGAAGAAGGATATGGAAGCAAAGCACATCCAGACAGCAGCGAAGGTCAGATGGAAGTATGACATTCCATATGGGAAGGCTTGGAGGGCTAAGCAGAAGGCTATGGAGGAGAGGTTTGGGACGTTCTTTGACTCCTATGATAATGTTGTCCGTCTCCTTGACATGCTGAAGGAGAGGAATCCCGACACTTATGTTAACATTCAGCACACGAGGTTGGAAAGCATACCAGATTACAAGGTGTTGAAACGAGTATTCTTCTCTTTCGGTATGTGCATCGAAGCTTTCAGGCATCCTCCTATGATGTTTGTGGATGCTACGTTCCTTACTGGTCAATACAAAGGGCAAATCCTGACTGCTATTGGTGTGGACGGGAACAACCAAATCATCCCACTAGCCATGGCATTTGTGGAGGGTGAGAACTTTCCGAGCTGGGTATGGTTCTTCCGGCAAGTTAAAATTGCGATCGTGAAGGACCGATCAAATGTGTGTCTCATTCATGACAGACATCCCAGTATATTGAAGGCCGTGAAGACACTGAGTAATCCAACTACTGACGAGCCAACACCTTGGAAGGACTTGCGAAGCCGGTGGTGCATGCGCCATCAGGGTGCTAATTTTTTCTCATAGTTCAAGAACAAACGGTTGATGAACTTGTTCAAGAAGTTATGCAAGCAGAACCAGCAGCGCAAATACGATTTTATTTGGTCAAAACTAGATGAGTTCACTAAGAAGCAGGTGGTTGCTAGGAAGAAAATGGAAAAAGACCAGGTTAAATTAACAGCACTCATTGCGGAGATGGAGGGGCCAGTTGCTCTTTGTGACTGGCCAGCAATTGACCCTCCTAATACGAAGAGAAAGAAGGCAGGGCAATAAAGAATTTTTCTGAGTGGATAGAGAAAGAGCCTCCAGTGAATTGGTCTCTGCTGCATGACACCCATGGAGCTAGGTATGGCCACATGACAACCAATCTTGCAGAGATCTATAACTTTGTTCTCAGAGGGAATAGAGCATTGCCACTGACAGCTATTGTGGAGGGTGTATTCCATGGCACTGTGAGGTATTTCAGAGAAAGGCATGAGTTAGCAAGGAAGCATATTGAAGATAATCAGAACACTCCTTACTACAGCCGTGTCATGGAGTATATGGCTGAGAAGATAAAGAAAGCAAAAAAGCACACCATCACACTCATAGGTAATCAGGAAAGGATGTATGAGGTTCAGCTTCCTACTGATGGTTTTGGTTATGCAAATGAGGTGAAGACGCATGAGGTTACAATTGGAGAAGAATTTTATCCAACTTGTGAGTGTACATGCAACAAGCCGTAGTTGTTGCACCTGCCTTGCTCACATGTGTTGGCTGCCTGTGGCCAGATTCAGTTGGACGCTATCTCCTTCGTGTCTCTATACTATTCAAAGGAGGAAGTACTCAATGTCTGGATAGGTGAAATGAAAGGGTTTAGAGACGCCGGCAATTTCAACAAGGTAAACGATGCCGATAGAGTATACATCCTGGATCCTGCACTACGGCAAACTAGCAGGGGCAGGCGTAAGGTAAAGCGCATCCGAAACGATATGGACCAATCTGAAGCTGGTGGAGCAACCAGGCAATGTTTGCTCTGTGCGTCGTATAGGCATAGGATGAAATATTGCCCCACACTGAAGAAAGACGGTGCTTCCACATCGACGAGTGCTACCGCATCGACGACTGCAACAGCAGTTGCAAGAGGAGGTCCTGGCAGTTGTGGTGGATGTGGCTCTCGAGGTCGAAGGGGCGGACGAGGAATGAATAACTCAGAAGCTACATAATCTGTGGGACTATGTTTTTATTTGTAATTTGTGGGACTATGTTTTTAATTTGTAATATGTCGGACTATGGTTTTATTTGTAATATGTGTGCACTATGTTTTTATTTGTAATATGTGAGACTATGTTTTAATGCCTTTCGGATACTAATTTTTTTTAGTATGCAAACATCTATGTTTTATTTTTTAATATGTTTGTACTATGTTCTCATTGTAGATATGGCTTCGTATCCGATGCTTAATGGTAATATCGATAGAGGGCACCGAGGCGCACTTACGGAATCGGGCACGAACTTAGACGTGTTGATCACTCGCACCCCAAAGTATAACTGGATGATACACCCTCCATGAGTGAATAGGTATGTGTCGGTACAATCACTTAGTATGTTCGACATCGTTTTGATAGAAGCTAATTGTAAGCTACATTCTGTTCATTTTGTAGGCTGAATTGGGCTGGACTTCTACCCTTGGCACGACTGGTTGAGAGTACATTGGATGAGTGGGTTGATCACTCGGACTTGGATGACGCGAGCGAACCGATGGATCTGCACAAGAGGCCAGTATCACGCTTCTCTTATGACAGGTCACTCCTTAGTTGCTTAGTAGATAGATGGAGACCAGAGACACATACGTTCCACTTTCCCTAGGGAGAGATGGCTCCTACTTTACAAGATGTGTCTTACTTGTTGGGATTACCTCTGGCCGGTGCTGCCATAGGACCTTCAGAGGTAGAAACTGGTTGGCTAGCATCTATGCATGCCCGTTTTCTGGCTGCGGTGCCAACTACCACGGAGCTAGACAACGATCGGCACAGGCCTCTTTTTAGGTGGTTGAGCCAGTTTCAGATTTTTGCCTTAGGATATCTCACTTATCAGTTGTTAGAGGCACAGATTGACCGGTCCCTAGAGACATATATTATGTGGTTGTTTGGCAAGACTATGTTCACAGAGAACCACGTGACCACTGTAGATGCACGACTGATCGGCATTGCACGAGAGATACCTGAGGCATGTTCCGCTGAGAACATTGTGCGAAGGAGTTTTGGTTCTGCCGTGTTAGCAGCTACATATAGAGGCCTCTTCAAAGCTTGCCAGTTGAGGTCTAGGAAATCTGGTCTTCTCGGATGTCCACTTATGTTGCAGCTTTGGTCTTATGAGAGATTCCCTATTGGTTGACCCTACGTGAGCGTTGACAATCCTTTTGGTAATGAGGACATGGCTGGACATTACGTGCCTTCTATCGGTGACTTGCCTACTATGGGATCTGTTTGGGCACGGATAGAGGTATTTTCATTATTAACAATATGAATTGGTAATGTTTATTTCTCGCTATTCAATATCATGTACTAATGTTTGTTGTGATGCACAGAGACAGTTTACGCCTAGCCAGGTGAGGGGCTGCTACCCCTCCTTCACGGCGCAGTTTGATAGTCTGCACGAGGATCAGGTTATATGGGAACCGTACAACCGTAAGGCTATTTTAGATAGGTACCCAGGTGGCATTTCTGCGTACTGCACTAGAGATCAGCATTACTGGATGACCAAGGCCAAGTTGGTCTTCGATGTGACAGTTGAGGAGATGGCTATTAATAGGGTGATGAGACAGTTCGGTCTGTTCCAAGAGCCTGACATTCCGGTTATTTCATGATTACCAGATCATGTGCACAAGTAAGTAATACTACTTTGGTTCTCAACTCTGCGTTAATAGGTTATTGAGACTATTCGGTCTACTTATAGCTAATCATTTAACATGCATTTCAATCTCGGGTATAGTCACAGCGGAGGAAACAAGTCCCATACTTCTTGGGTTCGTGATATCAGACCTTACCTCGAGGAATGGAATACTGCCCCGACAAATATATGGGATGAAGTTCGTGTCTTCGACTGGGATAGGTACGGGTTGTATCTGAAGCGTTACAGACAGAGCACGAGGATGTACTTGGTTCCATCATCTTCTCCGGAACATATCCCAGTTCCTCTCGCTAGCGATCTATTCCCAACTTCCTCACTTGTGGGAACCAGACACCACACGGTATGTCCTCAGTATTTCTCAAATTCTACGTTTTCCCTGTGCATGAACATGTACAATTGGTTAACTTTCTGTGTACAAGGTGAATTGTCAACTCAGGCGCTAGAGGAGGTTACCGCTTTGGTGGACCGCCTTGACAGAGGAGAAAATATCCCACAGCGAGAGCAAGCAACACTGTTGAAGAGTCTTCAAGCGAAGTTACGCGGGATCGTCGTAGCTGTTACATGTAGACGATCTTCCGATGTTGTTCACACTCGTGCAGCACATCGTCCGCCACGCCCCTCTATGCAGCATTCAGAACCTCGACCTTCACAGCCAGGGAGCTCCTCCTGGCAGCAGGAACCTCCTTCACAACCAGGGGGCTCCTCCTGGCAGCAGGCACATTCTTCAAAGCCAGGGGGGCTCCTCCGGGCAGCAGGCACATTCTTCATAGCCAGGGGGCTCTTCCCGGCAGCAGGCACATTCTTCACAGCCAGGGGGCTCCTCCTGGCAGAAGGCACCTCCTTCAAAGCCAGGGAGCTCCTCCTGGCAGCCAGGGGACTACTTCAACTAGCAGCCACCTACTTCATAGCCCGACGGCTATTTGTACCAGTAGCCACCTCCTTCACAGCCCGCGGACTCTTTCTGGCTTCAGTAGATGGACCTAGGTAACTTAACTTTGTACATTCTTTTACAAAATTTACTCTCGTAAGTCATTCCTTACATGTTTTAATTCACCAGCAGGCGACAGCCAGTCACAGCTATTTATGACTTCAGTTCAGTCACCTCTATTTACTGGTCCTGGTTCGTACATACCTGGTGACGGCGAGGACGATGATCGTGCTGCATGCACCTATGGTATCTCAGAGATAGTTCTTGCCACTCTGCCACCACCATCGACGCAGGAGACACAGACACCGACGGACGAGGTGTTCTATGGTCGTGGTCATCGTGACACTCGTCCACCGCCTCAGCGCTTGTTGCCTTCTGGTCCACGTCCGAGGAAGCCGAAGATTCGTCGCAAGCCCCAGCAGTGATATGGTCATCTACGTACGAGACATGACTATCTATTTATGTATGAGACATATGTAGCCTTTATGTATCGGACATATTCATGTATTTGACATATTTAGCCTCTATGTATCGGACATATTTAGCATCTATGTATTTGACATATTTATGTTTGAGACTTATTTGGTTTGGAGAGAGAACAACAGTCCGTCGACATGAATTACACGTTACAACTGAATTAAACGTTACAACTTAATTAAACTGCACTACATAGAACAAGACTACAAAACATAGTACTACATGAAAAACGTATCACATGAATGCATCATCGTCATCCTCCGTCGATGCAGATCTCTTCCCCTTTTTTGCTGCAGAACTATTGCCCTTCGACAATGCGGTGGTCTTCACCTTGGTACTCGGCATGAAGACATCGTCATCATCCTCCGTCGCTGCAGAACTATTCCCCTTCGTCGATGTAGAACTCTTTCCCTTTGTCGATGTAGAACTCTTGCCCTTCGATGCAGAACTCTTCACCTTGCTGCTCGGCATGAAGAGGTCATCCTCGTCCTCACTTCCTGCTGACCATAAACCTGAATTATTCACAGCAATCCTGAGATAAGCATCGCCCTTGTGCAGTTGCTTCTGTCATATGGCGTGCAACCTTAGAAATTCTTTCTGTATCTCCTCAAAAGTCCTAGGAGGCCACCCACTCCTAGATAATTGGTGAGCCAACTCATTCATTATACAGTCACTACAATGAGTTCCTCCCATGGAACTACTCTATCATTCATCTTGAAATTGGCAGCTAGACGAAGAAGACGGTCGGACATACCCTTGTGAAAACTACGATCAAAAGGATAGTGAGGATGAGGAGGATGAGACATCTCCACGAAAGGATGGCAAGAGCGGAAGGATGGCGGAGGCGAAAGGGAAAGGAAGGGCCTGCTCACCCTCCTTACTACGAATGTGGTTTTGTAAGCGAGAAAGACTATGGCGGGAACGAATGGCTGTTAAGACTATGGCGGCAACGAATGGTGGGAACAAAAGTGGTGGGAGAAAAACTGGCGGGAGAGAAACTGGCGGGAGGCAAGTATCACGCTTCTCACTGAAATTAAGATACAATTTGCTGAAATTAAGATACATCTTGCTGAAATTAAGATACAACTTGCTGAAATTAAGAAACAATTTGCTGAAATTAAGATACAACTTGCTGAAATTGAGATACAACTTGCTGATATTGAGTTACTTGAATTTAAATCTACTGAGTCCAACGTGGATATTTTCCTTTTCCATCTGCAGATTCTTCTGCTGCCTGGGCTGCACGAGCCCTTTCTTTCTTTCTCTGCCTCTTAACTTCATGGGCATCCTCTCGCTGACGGCGCTCCTCCGCATGTTAAATTTGGTTTTCTTGGTTGTTCTTCTTCATCTCAGCAAGAAAAGCCCTCTACTCGACACAGTACTCTTGCCAAGCTCTCTCTTGCTCTGCTTTCTCCTCTGCTGCCGCCTTATCACGGCGCTCCTCCAAGTCCAAACTAGCCCATGCTCGACGACTTCTTTCACGAATCTCAGTCATCGCCCAGTCCGGCATTTTCGTGTATATCCAACGACAGTACTGGCACAGGGGCGGAGGAGACTACAAAGGAAACAGAAATATAACAAATGAAATAAACAACAATATCAACAACGTGTTTATTGTGTGTGACTCAAACTTACCGGAGGCGTGATGTTCGTTGAAGGACCAACGGGTGGATCTTCCTCATAATTAGCGCACATGAAAAACTTCATGCCCAACCAATCTGAAAAATCCGTCACCTCCTTCACCTTGTAGACATCCCTGCACCAACAACGAACTACTTTCACCCCCTGAGGCAACTTCGCACTTTTCCATTTGCTAGGCCTAATGCTTTGATCAAAACAAGGCAAACTCATAATGACTACCGCGCTGGTTTCTTCGAGTACTGGATGCCGATGGAGGAAGGCACATACAATGCCTCCTTTTATAGGCAGATGACAACTGCAATGGCAGGAAATCGGCCGGGATAGAATGGAGGGAGAGAATGGCAGGAGAGAATGGCGGGAGAAAATGGCGGGAGAGAATGGCGGGAAAGATAATGGCGGGAGAGAATGGTGGGATACAGGTGGCGGCACAGTATGGCGGCAAATAAAAACGGTAATAGTACGGCTAGCTAAAATTAAGATACATCTTGTCGAAATTAAGATACAACTTGCAGAAATTAAGATACAACTTGCTGAAATTTGAGTTACAAGAAGATAAATCTACTTAGTACAACGTGGATATTTTCCTTTTCCATCTCCGGCTTCTTCTGGTACCTGAGCTTCACTAGCCCTGTCTTTCTTTCTCATTGTGGCAGATAGCTGAAAACAACAGCTAGCTCCTATTCACACTGTTTGAATGTTACGAGCACCAAATTGTTGACTCTCATAGACGATGCCAGCAGAAAATTACCGAAACCTTCCTTCTTAACCACCATTCGATCACCCAAGCCAATGAAGTACGAACAAGGAATGCTCACAAATATATCATCATTTTCTGAATCCAAAGTAATTTCAAGAAGTAAAGAACCAGTCCTAGGAATAGCCACAAATTCCATCAAACTCCTCACAACCATGGTAGGAATAACCTGACAAAAACAAGCAAGTTATATGATCCATCTGATGAACTAGCAAAGAACAAACAAATAATAAAAACCAGAAACCAAAGCTTACCATATGTTGGGAAATAACGTTCATGCGATCCATCCTATGAACAAAAGGAGTACACAGTATGTAGTTGTCATCAAAGAGCTTCCGCGACATGACATACATTTGATGATAATTCAGAGTGACACCACGACTATAAAAACAGTTGTCAACAAGTTCCCTCTGAGTTTCACTCAGATCCTCAAGAGCTACAAAAAAATGATTTCACTAACTGAGATGAACCGCAAAAAGTATAAGCTCAATCAAATGTGAAAATCAGTCAAAAAAATATCTTACCAACATGGGGTAAAGGGAACAACATAACACCATCCCGATGAAATTCGACACTAATATAAGTTCCATAGTGCTCAAGCATAACAGTCATCATGTCACTGTGGCGAAGACCATAATCATTCATGAGTTCCTCCCACGAAGGACCATGGAATTTACTGCTCATCCTACCATGTGTAAATATAACATGGTATAAGTTACCCTCAGTGTTGTGCAGAGCAAGATCAAAATCTGTGTCACCTCTCCGAATAGCTAAAGCTCTCCACTCCTCAATGTACCAAGCAAGATGAGATCTAACACTGCATGGAACATAGTACAAAAAGAATGGAAACAAGGATCATAAACTTATAAACAAAGGCATTCGAATATGCCACAGTTATATAATCAAGACATAGAATCTTACAACACGTCTTGCACATCGACGATCCAGCACCACAATAAATACAGACGCACCGGAATCAACGACAGCACAAGGGCCACCTGGAGCTCGGCAAAATGGGCAAGCCATTACCTACAAATGGACGGTGACAAATATTAACTAAATCCACTACTGACTTGGCAGTTCTCATTCGATTGAGTTGGAAGCAAAAAAAGATACCGTAGGCCGATGGAGAATGCCCTGATCTATTGTTTACGCCGGTAGGATAACAAAATGGGTGGTACAACGAGGAGATCGACGAGGCGGTGGAACCATCGGAGAGCAACGAGAGTGAGAGGGGAAGAGGGTAAGGCTAGTACACGGGGGAGGGTGAAACGACTGGTCAGAGGAGGAAGAAAAGAGGGTCGGGCCTTATCCAGGGCCCCATCGGCCTCCCACTGGCCGACAGGTGCCTTTCGGCCTATCCCTGGCCGATAGGCCTCTCCCCTGGCCTCTGATTGGCCGACAGGGGCTCTTCGGCCTACAGGTGGCCGACTGGTCACTGGTCGGCCTGGTGGTGGCCGACAGGTCCCTGTTCGGCCTGCTACTGGCCGACAGGGTACTAGTTTTGATATTTTTTCAACTCAGACACCTGTTTTCAAACTTGCTACAAAATCCATACTAGTTCTGTAACCTTCATACCATCAATATAATTGAGCAGGACCTAGGGATTTACCTCCATAGGAGGGCTTGGACCTGGGTAAACATAGTACCCTTCGTCCCCTTGTTACCATCGGTCCTAGACTCATAGCTCGGGACCCCCTACCCGAGATCCGCCGGTTTTGACACCGACAGGGGGCTCATAATCATAAAAGATGTCCAATATAGTGTATTTATATATGAGACCTATTTTTCATTATAATTTTACATGAACTACATCAATGACCAATGCTACGTTTGTCTACTTCCAACAAATTTTATCAATTATGCTCTTTTTAGGTGGAGTCATCACTCCCCATGGGATTAGCATATGATCTTTTTATTCGTTTAATTGCTAGGATTGATGCAAGAAAGTAAAGATAACAAACTCAAACTAATCTTTATTATATAACTCTCACACTTTTCTGGATTATCTCAAGCGAATCATGTACTTCCCGTGTGAATTTTTTCTAATTAATTAAAAATTGCATTGGGGATTTTCCCTATTGTGTATAGTCAAGAAAATATAACCCTCACAATTGATTATATAGATAGATAGCTCACAAAGAAAACACTCAAAACTAAATGATACTAAAACTTCATTCATCTAAATCATAGGATAACTAAGGCTCAAACTAAATATATAATGATGGTAACAGTGATGGTGATACGATACCGGGGCACCTCCCCCAAGCTTGGAACAAGCCAAGGGTGGTGCCCTAATACATCAATTTTGCATCATGTTTTTCCGTTGATATTTATTATGTTTTGAATCACTATTATCCTTTATGACGCAAACCTAATGCTTTCTCTCTCTTATTTTGCAAGTTTCTTACAAAGAAGGATATTGTTGACAGTTGGCATTCTGGACCGGGATGGACCACCAATGAGCCGCATATTCTCTAGAACTGCAATGAGCTGAAAATTGATGGAGACTTACTTTGATATATATGAAAATTATTGGTGAAAGAATCGTCATGAGGGTACCCACCAGATGGCCAAGAGACAGGGGCATGCCCGACCCCCATGCCATGCCACCCTAGCTCCTGGGCCACCTCGTAGGCCTCTGGTGCCCATCTTCTCCTATATGGTGTCATTTACCCTAGATAAAAAAATATAAGAAGACTTTCGGGATGAAGCGCCACTGTCTCGAGGCGGAACCTGGACAGGAGTAGTGTCGGGGATAAACAAAATAGGTAGGTGTCACGCCCAAGATGCGGCCCTATCCTTATTTTTGTACGAGGGCCTCGACGGGGATCGAAACACATCTCATCATGTTGCAAGAATGGATATCATTACAAGTACATGTACAGAAGAGATGAGTATATGGAATTGGCTTACACTCGCCACATGCTACATCAGAGTCACATCAATACAACAACATACTAAAACATCAAACAGAAGAGGAGGGTCCGAATACGGACGAAATCAAACGATAAAATGACAACCATCCTTGCTATCCCAGGCTGCCGCCTGGAACCCATCCTAGATTGATGAAGAAGAAGCAGAACTCCAAATCAAAACAAACATCACGCTCATGTTCATTCATCGCATTACCTGTACCTGCAACTGTTGTTGTAGTAATCTATGAGCCACAGGGACTCAGCAATCTCATTTCCAAGGGTATCAAGACTATTAAAGCTTAATGGGTGAGGTATGGTTAAGTGGTGAGGCTGCAGCAAGCGACTAAGCATTTATTTGAGTGGCTAACTTACGAGTATAGAAAGTAAAGTATGGTGGTCTACGCATAACGGACAAGAACTAGTAATGATCACTAGCTGATCCTGAACACCTACTTACGTCAAACATAACCCCACTGTGTTCTATTTCGGATAAGAACTCACGGGAAGAGACAATCACGGTTATGCACATAGTTGCCGTATTTTATTAGAGTTTACTTCAAGTTTGCTATGACCGGGTGTTAAACAAAGTATCCAAGTTTGCCACATAACCACGGGCATGACTTCTCGAAAAGATTTAACACCTCAGGGGTGCTCCAACTCATCCATCACAAATTAACCAAACGTAGCGGGAATAACCTCAACCACGGATCTCGTGATCTTCCTAGGCAATTCCAAAGGAAATCCGACACCTCGAGATAGCCCGAAGAAGATCAGAGTTCCTCACTCAAGACATTCGAGAAAGGTAAAACAAAACCAGCAAGGCCGCCCGACGTGCTGACAATCCCGATAGGAGCCGCTTATCTCATTCTCAGGGCACGGCGATGAGCGACGCGTAAAGTGGCCTGATAGAAATCTCTCGAGTTGCCCCGGGTTGGCCCTGCACAATCCTCTATTTTGTACCAACACTCATGAGGAGCACTGGCCCGGGGGTTGATTAATTATCCGCGGGTGCCAGCGGGTCCCTATGCAATTTTATTAATTATTAAGCAAATGTAGTACCAATGTTGGGCCTTGCCGGACAAGCTTTATCCCCAAACGAAAATCAAGGGGGTCCCCATAACAACCCCGAGCATGTTAGGAGCGCTCAATTATGGAACATAACACCGGTTCACAAGTAACTAGGGGCGGCAAGAGTGGAACAAAACACCGAGCAAAAGACCAAGGCTTCCACCTTTGCCGAGTATATATGTGCACTAAATGAAATAGCAATTATATTGTGATAACAAAAGAATGTCCATGTTGACACATGGAAGCAATTGCACTTGCAGCTAGAAACGCTATAAGAAGGGCTGAGCAAGCGGTAACATAGCCAAACAAAGGTTTGCTGGGATGTGGAGGGGTCAGAGGCTTATCATGGCAATGTTGGGAGGCTTGACAAACAAGTGGTAGGTAACAAGACATAGCGATAAAAACAAGACATCTAGCATGCCAATAATAGTAGTGGCATCCAGGGAAATGTGTCATATTGCCTGAGATCCCGCTCGGAAGAAGAATGAATCCATGAAGAAGTCGAGCCTACATAGTCAAACGAATCCTCACACTCTGAACGCTTTAGGAACTCTATCGAGAAGAAGCAATACGAAAACAACAATCAACACAAGATACACCACAACACCTGCATGACACGATGCACAAACAAATATGATGCATGACCGGTTTAAACATGCAAGGCATGACAATTCACATCAAACAACTACTACACATTAAAGTGAAGCTCAATATGCAATGGGTTGCATATTGACGAAAATCCACGTTCGAATTATTTAGTTCATTCCCGTTTAGGTACACATCAATGTTAAATGTTGTTAGGCATGGCAAGAGGTGAAGCATAAGTAAACTCTCTATCTAGGCATCTTAAATGAGGTCGGAAACAACTTATAGCATTTCCGAAACGACCTCATATGTTAATTTCGAAATTGGTCCAGATCTGAACTAACCATATTTTATATTTGTTAAACAACAGAATAAATCAAACCATGCAATTCTACACGTCATTCTAGTCGATTTACATATATGGAACATCTCAAACGGAGCTACGGCCTAAAAGATATGAGCAACACAAGATGCGCATGTCATGAATGCAATGCATGGAAAATACCATCACAAACATTTCAAATCATGAATGCAGCAAGTTATTATGAAACTATATGAGATTTCAAGCAAGTTTCATATATGGCATGACCAAAACGGAGCTACGGTTCAACCAGAAACACCAAAACAACTTTTACTTGAAATCTGCCCAAAACAGCAACTTAGCATTTGCACGCATGAAAACAACAAGCTACAAGCTTCTAAAATGCACAAACTAAGCATGGGGCAGTAGCATATAACACACACTTCATTTCATCTTCACATATCATATTCAAACATGCATGGATCACATGGTAGGAAGCTCACAAGGTGGCTACTTGAAAACAGTTTCAGACTTAGTGAAAATAGCAGTTTTTGACAGTGCAGTTTTTATCACGAAGGCATATTGACAGCAGTAAAACTATATGCTACAGGTCATATAAAGGCATGAAACTTAACAGCGTACTAAAGGACATCATCTACTACAACTAACTCCATTACATCAACCCCAAAGGAGTTCTAGATCACTAGCAAAACACATGGAAATACAACAACAAAATATTAAAGATACCAGACAGAAATATTTTTGAACCCTCAAAACAGCAGTAATTTTTATAGTAACTAGACAACAAGAAAACACCACCTAAACATGCATTTCTATGGCAAGAAAAATGTCCAGGGGCTAGGACACATATCAATGGGCATATCTCATGTTCAAAATTATTTCAAATCTTGCATGGATTAAATCATACGAAAATAACAAAAAGGCATCACAGCAAAATGACATGCAACAACAATGCTCACATGACAAAACTAAATGCATAGAAAAATTCAATGGATTTTTCTACCCCAAAACATATAAAATATGCATAGGTTCTTGTGGAAAAATAAGTCACAATTAATTATGCAAGTTAATGGAATAACCCCGTTCGCAATTATAAATGCAAGTAAAATGCAATTATTACAATGAACAGGTTTGCCATGCATGAGAATGCAAAGCCGATAAAATGAACATTTTTAATATATGGTTTGATCAAATCCCGATGCAGGTTAATTAAATATGGGCATTGCACCATAATGTTATTTATGCAAAATAAACGCAAACACCATGCCAACATTTTTTTATCATGCATGAAAATGCGATATAATGAAACTACACAAAATTCCACACATTTTACATATATAAAGTATTTGGTTATGATGCACGGTTAATTAGATATTGGCATTTTAAATATGCATTTGGACCTAAGCGGGAAAAAAAACACGGGGGGGGGGGGCTGGCTCACCATGGGCCAAGCCCATTCGATGGGACAGGGGAGGCCGAGCTGGGCCTTGGCCCGCCCGCGGGTCAACGCGAGCGGGAGCTCTCCCGACCCCGTGCTCGCTCCCGAGCGGGGCAGAGCGGCGGCGACGGCGGCTGCGCACGGCGGCAGGGCTGGCGCGGGCGGATCCGGTGCGAGGATGGGTGGATCCGGTGGTGGGGATCCCATCCCCGGCGAAGAATGGCGGCGAGCGGCGGTTTGGGCGGCGAGCTGGAGTCCATGGCGGCGGGGACCTGCGGGAAAGAGAGAGCTCTGGGGTGAGAGAGATGTAGGAGGAAGGAGAGGGAAGGGGGAAGCAGAGGAGGTCCGGCGGGGTCCTAGTCGCCGGCGGCGGCTGCTCCGGTGAGGGCCGGTGGCCGGTTGGGGCAGCACGGGCGAGCTGCGGGAGCGAGGCGCTTGGACGCCATGTGAGGCTCGGCTCTGCGGTCGCCGGACATGGCTTATATAGAGTGCGCCACCCCCTCACCACATAGCTCAGGCTAGCTTCTTCTCCCTTGGCTCTCTCTCGCCATTAGTCTGAGGACTTAGCTCAAGCATGGAGATCCGTTCTCCTTTCTCCCTCCCAAATACACCATGTAACTCATGTTCATGAAGAATAAGCAAAGCCTCTCCGGAGCACGAGACGTAGGGTTGTTATCTCCACCGTGAGAGGCCCGAACTCGCTAAAACCACCGTGTCACCCATTTGCATCTCGATAGATCATCTTCCGTTATCCTACCGCATTCTAATGTCAGAATCGCTCCCACGACATTTGGCGCCCACTGTGGGGCATGGCGTCTATCAAGCTATGGTGCAAATGGTTTTTTCTTCAATCTTTAATAGCGGATCATCGATCATTACCAGAGAAATCTGCTGCTGGAGTTTTTGCCATCATGCCATTCACACAAACAAAAGGATCAGGGAAGTATCCATTCCATCCAGTCTATTTACATTAAATTATCTAACAATGAGTTGATCTTTTACTCATGTAGGAGTGTCGGCGAGGTCCTCCCACCGCCTCTGACTCCTTCTATGGCGCTGACGCCATGCTTCCATGCATCAGTGTTGATGACGACCGCATGTGTTCATCTCCAGTCGCGACGCCGTCATCAAAACCTTCACGTATGACGACCTCTTCATCCGGCAAACTGCATTGCGGCGTCCTCGGCGTTGAAGGCACACATCCGTTGACGTGTACATGCTGAGGACAGGCTGCACCCCATGCACACAACTCGGGCGACCACAACCCTACCCGGAATGTCATAGTCAAGTTCATCGTGCCCGTCGGCATGCTACGCCGCGCCGAGCACGTCCTCGAGGTGTTCATCGGGCCCGCCGACGGCGTCATGTCCGTCGAAGCGCTACTCCACACCGAACACGCCCTCGAGCTATCAGTCGAGCCCGCGGGTGTCGTCGTTTCCGCCGGCATGCCGCTCCGGCGGCCCAACCCGGCCTCGAGCTGTTAGTTGTGCCTGACGGTGTCGTCGTGTCTGTCGACACGCTGCTCCGGCAGCCGTAGGCTGGCCGCGATGTCGACAACGTCCACATCAAGCTCCCGAGCTGTTCTCCAGTGTCTTAGATGGCCTGTCCCCAACGAGTTCGACGGCCGCAAGATTGAGTCCAGCAAGACCCACGACGCAGCAATAAACAACATGCACTGAATGCGTCGTGGAAAATGGGAACGTCCATAGTATGCAAGACCTGTCTTAACTCTTGCTTAATTACCGCTAATTCATATATCTTGCTTGCAGGCCATCAATGTGGAATCTGGTTGTGGTTAGCTCTTCAATGCGTCAGTTAGCCAAACAATCACACCTAATTACTAGGAAATTATGGTTAATTTTGGCAGGAGCAACATTGATGAGACAACCACGACAACGGCCAGCGTGTTGTTGTACTTGGACGCGTCCATGTCCACTCGACCGCCTCGGGTATCGTCACGCGGCCGCTCCGTGCGTTGTCACTCGACTGGATGCTCCTTCGACACTCGGCCGCTCCGTGCATCGCCATCGTCACTCGGCAGCTCTGCGCGCCGTCACTCTACTGGATGTGTCGTCATCACTCGGCATCTTCACGGATCGCCATTCAGTCAGACGCTCCATCATCACTCGACAGCTCCGTGCGCCGCCACTCTACTGGACGCGTCGTCATCACTCGGCAGCTCCGTGCATCGCCATTTAGCCAGACGCTCCATCGTCACTCGGCATCTCCGCGCGCCGTCACTCTACTGGACGCGTCGTCATCACTCGACAGCTCCGCGCATCGCCATTCAACCAGACGCTCCATCGTCACTCGGCAGCTCCGCGTGCCATCACTCTACTGGACGCATCGACATCATTCAGCAGCTCCGCGCATCGCCATTCAGCCAGACGCTCCACCGTCACTCGACACCTCCGCGCGCCATCACTCTACTAGACACGTCGTCATCACTCGGCAGCTCCACGCATCGCCATTCAGTCAGACGCTCCATCGTCACTCGGTAGCTCTGCACACCGTCACTCTACTGGATGCATCATCATCACTCGGCAGCTCTACGCATCGCCATTCAGCCAGATGCTCCATCGTCACTCGGCAGCTCCGCGCACTGTCACTCTACTGGACGCGTCGTCATGACTCGGCAGCTCCACGCATCGCCATTCAACCAGACGCTCCATCGTCACTCGGTAGCTCCGTGCGCCATCAGTCTACTAGACGCATCGTCATCACTCGGTAGCTCTGCGCATCGCCATTCAGCCAGACGCTCCATCGTCACTCGGTAGCTCTGCGCGCCGTCACTCTACTAGACGCGTCGTCATCACTCGGCAGCTCCACGCATCGCCATTCAGCCAGACGCTCCATTGTCACTCGGCAGCTCCATGCGCCGTCACTCTACTAGACGCGTCGTCATCACTCGGCAGCTCCGCGCATCGCCATTCAGCCAGACGCTCCATCGTCACTCGGCAGCTACGCGCGCCGTCACTCTACTGGACGCGTCGTCGTCACTCGGCACCTCCGTGCATCGCCATTCAGCCAGACGGTCCATTATCACTCGACATCTCCGCGCATCGCCACCCGATGATACACGTCTTCATCGCTCAGTAGCTCCGTGCATCGCCACTCAGCTGGACTTGTCTACTTTGCCCGACCGCTCCTGCACCATTAGACAGCTATGCCATTCGTCATACACTGCATTCAATTAAATAGTTGTTTCCGCATCACCGAGTGTCGAGGAAGTCATACATGACGTTCACTCGGAGGCCACGCCACCTAGTGTACCTCTGCGCTCAGTTTGTTTATTTTTATGTGGGAACACTTCACTTCTGCTTCTTTTGGGTCCAGTACTCAAACGAGTTTAGTCGGATCTTGCAGTCTGTTAGACCCTTGCCAGTCCCGAACCAACAAGTACCTGGCACATCCAGCGGGTGTCTATAGGTGTTATTTACACAAATTATTTCATCAAATATCAGGTTACTTCAAGAACTTTTTATGTTGGCTTGTGCTATTTTTCGTACACAGGTTACGCGTTCACTCGACGCATCTATGCACCATCTTCGTCGTTACTCAGGCTCTGTCGCCGCGACGATCATTCGTGTGTTTCCACTTGTTGAAATGCCTCCTTGATGACATGATGGACTTGCCTGCCCCGCGTGCCGCCTCTTGATCGGCTATCTGTTTGACGACAAACTCGACTCGGCCGCCCTACGTGCCGTCACTTGGTCGATTCCTCTTCGACGACAAGCTCAACTCGGCCGCCCCGTGCACTGTCACTTGGTCGACTCCACTCTGATGGATGCACCTTCTTCACTCAGCCACCCTGCGCGTCGCCACTCCGACGGATGCGTCTTCATCACTCGGCCGCCTCGCGTGTCGCCAATCCAATGGATGTGTCTTCATCACTCGGCCGCCCCCGCGCGTCGCCACTCTGATGGATGCGTCTTCATCACTCAGCCGCCCGGCACATCGCCACTCCGACGGATGCGTCTACATCAATCGGCCGCCCCGTGCGTCGCCACTCTGACGGATGCGTCGTCATCACTCGGCCGCCTCGCGCGTAGCCACCCCAACGAATGCGTCTTCATCACTCGGCCGCCCCGCGCGTCTCCGCTCTGACGGATACGTCTTCATCACTCGTCCGCCCCATGCGTCGCCATTCCGACAGATGCGTCTTCATCACTCGATAGCCCCGCACGTCGCCACTCTGTGTGGCACGTCTTCATCATTAAGCCGCCTCGCACGCCATCGCACGACTTAGCTGCGATTCCATATCGCCTAAGTCAAAAACTACTCCGAGTGCGGACATGCTCCACACTCGGGGGCTTAGCTGTGATTCCATATCGCCTAAGTCAAAAACTACTCAGAGTGCGGACATGCTCCACACTCGGGGGCTTAGCTGCGATTTCGTATCGACTAAGTCAAAAACTACTCTGAGTGCGGACATGCTCCACACTCGGGGGCTTAGCTGCGATTCCGTATCACCTAAGTCATAAACTACTCCAAGTGCGGACATGCTCCACACTCAGGGGCTTAGCTATGATTCCGTATCGCCTAAGTCAAAAACTACTCCGAGTGCGGACATGCTCCACACCCGGGGGGGCTTAGCTGTGATTCCGTATCGCCTAAGTCAAAAACTACTCCGAGTGCGGACATGCTCCACACTCGGAGGGCTTAGCTGCGATTCCGTATCGCCTGAGTCAAAAACTACTCTGAGTGCGGACATGCTCCACACTCGGGGAGCTTAGCTGCGAGTCTGTATTGCCTAAGTCAAAAACTACTCCGAGTGCGGACATGCTCCATACTCGGGGAGCTTAGCTGCGATTCCATATCGTCTAAGTCAAAAACTACTCCAAGTAAGGACATGATCCACCGTCGGGGGCTTAGCTATGGTTCCGTGTCGCCTAAGTTAAAAACTACTCCGAGTGAGGACATGCTCCACACTCGAGGGCTTAGTTGTGATTCCGTATTACCTAAGTCAAAAACTACTCCGAGTGCGAACATGCCCCACACTCGGGGGCTTAGCTGCGATTCCGTATCGCCTAAGCAAAAAGTACTCCGAGTGCAGACATGCTCCACGGTCGGGGAGCTTAGTTGCGATTCCGTATCGCCTAATTCAAAAATTACTCCGAGTGCGGGCATGCTCCACACTCGGGGGCTTAGCTGCGATTCCATATCGCCTAAGTCAAAAACTACTCCGAGTGTGGACATGCTCCACACTCGGGGGCTTAGCTGTGATTTCATATCGCCTAAGTCAAAAACTACTCCGAGTGCGGACATGCTCCACACTCGGGGGCTTAGCTGCGATTCCGTATCGCCTAAGTAAAAAACTACTCCGAGTGCGGACATGCTCCACAGTCGGGGGCTTAGCTGTGATTCTGTATCGTCTAATTCAAAAACTACTCCGAGTATGGACATCCTCCACACTCGGGGGCTTAGCTGCGATTCCGTATCGCCTAAGTCAAAAACTACTCCGAGTGCGGACACCCTCCACACTCAGAGGCTTAGCTGTTCCGTATCGCCTAAGTCAAAAGCTACTCAAGGACATGATCCACACTCGGGGGCTTAGCTACGAACCTGATTCACCTAAGTTAGAAGCTACTCCGAGTGAGGACAAAATCCACACTCGGGTACTTAGCCATGATCCACATATCATATAAGGCAGACTCAATAAACATTCAGCATGCCAACCACACGAAGATTTGCCCGACTGGCCCAGTTCCAGGTTACATCTATTTACTATGCCCATCACACAAGGATCAGTCCGACTGATTCAGCTCTAGATTGCAACAAATTACTACGCCAAGCACATCAGAGTTCACCTGTTTAGTTCAGTTCCGCACTGGAAGACATAAACCCTCTGCCCGACTCATCTAGTCCGACAGAGGCTCGGGGACTACACCCAGTGGGTGCACTTAGCGTGCCCCCACTGGAAGAGAAATAAAAGAAACATTATGCTCGATCAGGTTCGACAACAACATTCAAGTTTAAATAAGCTCTGCAGACTCCAACTGACTGCCAGCAATCAGTCAAAGTCTCAGGGGCTACTGTCGGGGATACACAAAATAGGTAGGCCCATGAAGGGTCGAAATATCATAACAACATGGGGTCCACATTTCAGGTGGGTCCAGATAAATACATTCATACTATCCAGTCGGCAAGCAATGTTCCATCTGCTCAGATGACAGTCAACCACTCGGCAGTACGGCTCACTCGGATATGCTAGGAGCAACAGTCGGCAAGCCAGTCGAAGCATAGAGAAGGTTTTGTAGTGGGCCGACATGATGGCATCAATGCCCAATCTTGTAACATAGGAGGTGAGGGGGTGGCGCACTCTATATAAGCCACCCCCCACCACATAGCTCAGGCTAGCTGCTTCTCCCTTAGCTCTCTCTCTCTCGCCATTATTCTCAGGACTTAGCTCAGGCATGGAGATCCGTTCTCCTTTCTCCCTCCCAAATACACCATGTAACTCATGTTCATGACGAATAAGCAAAGCCTCTCCTGAGCACGAGACGTAGGGTTGTTATCTCCACCGTGAGAGGTCCAAACTCACTAAAACAACCGTGTCACCCATTTGCATCTCGATAGATCATGCTCCGTTATCCTACCCCTCTCTAATGTCAGAATCGCTCCCATGACAAGTATTTTTGCTGCCCGACAGAGCGATTCCGCTAGGGAAACTTCCCTTTGGGAGGGTGAAATCGAAGCCATCATCATCACTAAATCTTCCTCCATACTGGGAGGATCAATCTTCATAAAAATCTTCACGAGCACCATCTCATATCATACCGTAGTTCATCTCTTGTATTCAACCTTTTTCTCCAAACCTCAGATTGGTACATGTGGGTTGCTAGTAGTGTTGATTACATCTTGTACTTGATGCTAGTTGGTTTAATTAGTGGAAGATTATATGTTTAGATCCTTAAGCATATTCATTACACCTCTGATCTTGAACATGATTAAGCTTTGTGAGCAGTTACTTCCGTTCTTGAGGATGTGGGAGAAGTCTTGTCATAAATAATCATATGCTGTTGGTATTCGTTCGATATTTTGATGATGTGTATGTTGCTCTTCCTTTATTGGTGTTGTCTGAATGTCAACTACATGGCACTTCACCATATTTGGGCCTGAAGGAAAGCATTGAGAAATGATAAGTAGATTATGGGTTGCGAGAGTGATAGAAGCTTAAACCCTAGTTTATGAGTTGTTCCGTAAGGGGCTGATTTGGACCCAGATGTTTAATGCTATGGTTTGATTTATCTTAATTTTTCTTTCGTAGTTGCGGATGCTTGTGAGAGGGGGAAATCATAAGTGAGTTGTTTGTTCAAGTAAGAAAGGCACCCTAGCACCGGTCCACCCACATATCAAATTATCAAACTAATGATCGCAAATCAACTAAACATGATGAACCGTGACTAGACGAAATTCCCATGTGTCCTCGAGTGCGCTTTGCTTCATGTAAGTGTATGTTCTGGCTTGTCCTTTTCTACAAAAAGTATTGGGCCACCTTGCTTCACCATTTTTTACCATTGTTACTTGTTACTTATTATGAATTGCCTTGCTATAAAACTATCTATCACGGGTACTTTTAGTGTTTGCAGAAACTTCCGTACTAAAAACCACTTGTCATTTCCTTATGCTCCTCATTGGGTTCAACACTCTTACTTATCGAAAAGACTTTGATTGATCCCCTATAATTGTGAGTATTCAAGACTCATTTCTGGCGCCATTGTCGGGGAGTGAAGCGCCTTTGGTAAGTGGATTTTTCGAAGGAAACACTTTTGTTACATGCAGAAATTTCTTATAAATTGTTAGTATGGCAGATAATCATGTGAGGGTCTTGTTCGGGGTATCTTCACCTCGTTCGAAAGGGGAAGAGCCGCTCCTCAACCTACTGACAATATTTACTATGAAATTCCTTTGGGTATGTTAGCAAAACCGGTCGCTAATCCATATGCAGGAGATGGAACAATATATCCTAATAAGCACTTGATCTATATATATGCAATTTGTTATTTATTTAAGCTTACATGTTTTTACAAATATGGTGTTAAGAACAAGATTTGCCATTTATATTTGTAGGGAAAGGCGTTGATTTTGTATAGGATATTGGATGATGCTAGTACATGGGACTGAAATCGATTGAAGTTGGAATTCCATCAAAAAAATTATCCTATGCATTTGGTTCATCGTGATCAGAATTATATATATAAGCTTTGGCCTCATGAGGGAGAAAGTATCACTCAAGTTTGGGGTAGGCTTAAATCCAAGACGCACACATGCCCCAATCATGATCTCTCAAGGGAAATAATTTTACAAAACTTTTATGCTCGGCTTTCTCATGATAATCAATAATGCTCGATACTTCCTGTACTAGTTCCTTTATGGACTATTGATTTCAAATGGGATCTTTTGGAAATAATTAAAAGGAACTCTGAAGATTATGAAATTGACAAAGGTAAAGAGTCAAGTACATATATAAAGTTTGATTGTGTTAAATCTTTTATGGAAACTGGACCTTTTGATAAGTTTGGTGAAAAGTATGGACTTGACTCTGGGATTGTAAGTACTTTCTATGAATCATTTGCTACTCATGTTGATCTTCCTAAGAAGAAGTGGTTTAAATTTCACCCACCTATTGAAGAAACTAGTGAAGAACCTGTTATATCTAAAGGAGAAACAATTATTTACAATGTTGATCCAGTTGTGCCTAGTGCTTATATTGAGAAACCACCTTTTCCTGTTAGGATTAGGAACATGCTAAAGTTGCAACTCTAGTTAATAAAAGTAATATCAAACCACAAAGATAATTTGAACAAATAAAGGTAGAACCTAAAGTGCAATGATTAAGGATGTATTTGTTGATAATATGGATGGGCATATCATATATTTTTGTGATGAAGCATCTCGTATTGCTAAACAAGATTCTAAAGATAAAAATAGACCTATTGTCGGCATGCCAGTTGTTTCCATTAAGATTGTAAATCATAGTTATCATGGCCTATGTGATATGGGTGATATTGTTACTGTTGTTCCATTTACTCTTTATCAAGAAATTATGGATGACCTATTGAGTTCGAAGATTTTGATGCTACTATTAATCTTGCAAAGAGAGAGACTATTTCACCACTTGGGATTGTTGGAAATGTTGAAGTTTTTTGTGGTAAGATCAAATACCCTACTGATTTCTTAGTCCTTGGATCATTACAAGATAATTTTTGTCCCATTATGTTTGGTAGACCTTTCCTAAATATTGTTAATGCTAAACTTGATTGCACTAAGGAAACGAACAGTGTTAACTTTGGTGAGGCATCTCATGAATTTCATTTCTCCAAGTTTAGGAGACATATGCATGAGGAAGAATTGTCTAGTAAAGATGAAATAATTGGTCTTGCCTCTATTGTTGTGCCTCCTACTGATCTATTAGTACAATATTTTCTAGAGCATGAAAATGATATGCATATGAAAGAAAGAAAATAAGTAGATGATGTTTTCATTAATCAAGCACCTATCCTTAAACATGATTTGCATGTTGAAACCTTCGGAGATCCAATACCACCTAAGAGTTATCATGTGTTCAAATTAAGGAAACTATCTGATACACTGAAGTATATTTATCATGATAAAAATAAGATTTATCATGTTATTATTAGTGATAACCTTTCAGAACATGAAAAAAATAGATTACTTAAGGTTTTGAACAAGCACCGTGCTAAAATTCGATATATACTGGATGATCTTATGGGAATTAGTCCTACTTTATTTCTACACAATATTAATAGGGAACCATATGCTAAACCCGTCATTGATCATCAACATCGTTTGAGTCCTAATATAAAGGATGTGGTAAGAGCTCAAATATTAAAGCTTCTGGAGGAAGGTATAATTTACTCTATAGTTGATAGTAGATGGGTAAGTCATGTTCATTGCGTTCCTAAGAAAGGAGGCATTATCCTTGTCCCTACTGATAATAATGAACTTATCCCACAAAGAATTGTAACTGCTTATAGGATGGCACTTGATTGCAGGAAATTAAATAAAGCTACTAGAAAAGATCATTACGGCTTGCCTTTAATTGATCAAATGTTAGAAAGATTGTTTAAGCACACACACTTTTCTTTCTTAGATGGTTATTTTGTTTTTTCTCAAATACACGTAGCAAAAGAAGATCAAGAGAAAACCACTTTTACTTGTCCTTTGGAACCTATGCTTATAGATGTATCCCTTTTGATTTATGCAATGCACATGCTACTTTTAAAAGACGTGTGACTGCTATAATCTCTAACTTTTGTGAAAAGATTGTTGAGGTATTCATGGATGATTTCTCCATTTACGATACCTCTTTTAGTGAATGCCTAAACAACCTTGATGGAGTTATGCAGAGATGTGAAGAAATTAATTGTGTATTGAATTGAGGAAGTGACACTTTATGGTGAACAAAGGTATAGTCCTTGGGCAGAAGATCTCCGGAAGAGGTATCGAGGTAGATAAAGCTAAAGTAGATGCAATTGAGAAAATTCCATGTCCTAAAGAAATCAAAGATATTCGAAGTTTCCTTGGTGAAGCTGGTTTCTATAGAAGGTTTATTAGAGATTTCTCTATGATTTGTAGGCCACTTACCAATCTTTTGCAAAAAGACATTACATTTGTATTTTATGATGATTGTGTAGAAGCCTTTGAAATACTTAAGAAAGCCTTAATTTCTGCACCTATTATCCAACCACCTGACTCGAACCTACCCTTTGAGATAATGCGTGATGCTAGTGACTATGTTGTTGTTGTTATTCTAGGACAAAGAGTTGATAAGAAATTGAATATTATTCACTATGCTAGTAAAACTCTAGACACCTCTCAAAAGAATTATACTACCACTGAAAAAGAATTTCTAGCGGTTGTGTTCGAATGTGATAAATTCAGGTATTATCTTATTGATTCTAAAGTAATAATTCTTAAATATCTTATGGAGAAGAAATATGCTAAAACTAGACCGATTAGGCAGGTTCTCTTACTTGAAGCGTTTGATTTGCATAATGTTTATAGGAAGGGAGCTGAAAACCCCATAGCACATAATTTATCTGGGATGGAAAATGTTCTTGATGACCCACTACCTATTGGTGATAGTTTTCGTGATGACCAATTAGTTTTTATAAACCCTTCTACCTCTCACAACTGTCCTTAGTATGCACATTGTGCTAATTATATTGGTGCCAAATATATACCACCTAACTTCACGTATCAAGAAAAGAAAAAAGTTCTTCTTTGATTTGAGACAATACTTTTGGTATGAACCACATTTATATAAAGAAGGAGTAGATGGTATTATTAGACGTCGTGTACCTGGGTATGAACGGGAACAAATCGTAAGGAAGTATCACTCTGAAGCATATGGAGGACACAATGTGGGACAGTGGAAGACAAAACCACACATAAGGTATTACAATGTGGTTATTGGCCTACTCTCTTCAAGGATGCACATAAGTTTGTCCTTTCTTGCAATGAATGTCAAAGAACTGGTAATATTGGTAGACTTCAGGAAATCTCAATGAATTATTCATTTGTTATTGAACCATTTGATGTTTGGGGCTTTGGTTATATGGGACCTTTTCCTTCCTCTAATGGGTATGCTCATACTTTAGTTGATGTTCATTGTGTTACTAAGAGGGTAGAAGCTATCCCAACTAGCAGTGGTGATCGCAACACCTCTATTAAAATGATTACAAACATTATCTTTCTGAGGTTTGCGGTCCCTAGATATTTAACGACTGATGGTGGTTCACATTTTATTCATGGTGCATTTCGAAACTCTTAGATAAATATGATGCCAATCATAGAATTGCCTCTCCATAGCATCCTCAATCTAGTGATCAAGTTGAATTGACTAATAGAGAAATAAAGTTAATTCTGCAAAAGATCGTTAATAGATCTAAGAAAAAATTGTCTAAGAAACTAGATGATGCATTGTGGGCATATAGAAGTACTTATAATAATCATATGGGTATGTTTCCCTATAAAATCGTCTATGGAAAAGCTTATCATTTACCTCTAGAATTAGAACACAAGTAATATTGGACAATTAAAGAACTTAATTATGACTTCAAACTTGCCGGTGAAAAGAGGTTGTTTGACATGAGTTCTCTAGATGAATGAAGGACACAAGCTTATGAAAAGGCCAAGTTGTTTAAAGAAAAGGTTAAAAGATGGCAGGACAAGAGTTTACAACAATGAGAATTTAACATTGGTTATCATGTTCTATTAAACAATTCTCGATTCATATTCTTTGCAAGAAAACTCCTATCCAAATGGGAAGGACCCCATATTTTCCAGAGGTATATCATTCTGAAGCCATCAATATCAACAACGCCGAAGGAACAAATCCTTAGGTGGTTAATGGGCACAGATTCATGTACACTCATTAAGAAAGAAACCAATATTATCCAAACAATAACACCGGAGGAGCACATAAAAGAGATCTTCCAGAATGCTCCAGAATCCTAAAGAAGGGCAGGTATGTGGTACAGTAAGCAAACCTACTCCAAAAGTTCCATAAAAGCATTTTTTGTTCAGTTCGGAATAACTTAAAAATTATGGAAATAATAACTACTGAGGAAAGTGCAGGAGGTGGCCACAAGCTAGTGGGCGGTCACTACCCCCCTAGGTACACCACCCTAGCTCATGGGCCCCTCATGGCCTTTCCTGACTCGGTTTTACTTTTGTAGGCTTTTCCTTCACGGGAAAAATCATTATATATACTCCTTGATGTTTTCACCACCGTATGAAAAAAATCCCCTTGTTCTTGTTTCGGGCTCTTTTTCTGGCAGATCTAGATCACTATGTCTTTGTCAAGGTCGACTAAGGACAAGTTCTTCAAGAAGGTCATCAACCCTAACCTGCCGGAGGTGATGAAGCACCCTCAAACCATTGAGATGCATGAGGGGTTGATCCACACCCAGGATGTTCAAGGCCCGAAGAAGGAGGGAAGCGAGAAAGCCAGGTTTCAGGCAGTGGAGGAGGAAATTTTCAAGTGTCAAGGGATGGTTGAGTGTGGTCTGAGTTCTAATCACTCTATGATCATGGATTTCATTTAGGAACATAAGTTGTACAACAAGGATATTGGAGAATCCATCTTCAAGCTTCATGACTGGATTGACCATCTTCAAGCTCAAATGTATAACCTACAAAACCAAAATTGTGAGTATGAATACAGGTTTAGAAGAATGAGCATGGCTCCAGATTTCAGGATTCCAGAGACACATTCTTCTTTATTTGATGGGGATCCCATGCCTTGAAATATGGAGAACAATCCCACACTTCATCACTACCGTCAGTGAAGAAATAAATTTGAGAGCCAGGGTATGAGCTCCACCTTTGGCTTGTTCAAAGCCTGGGGGAGGTGCCCCGGTATCACATTACCATCACTTTTACCATCATTATGTATTTTAGTTTGATCCTTAGTTATCATATGATTTAGATGAATAAAATTTTAGTATGATTTATTTTGTAGTGTTTGCTTCTTGAGCTATCTATCTATGTAATTGAGTGTGAGAGTTACATAAGAAAGATTAGTTTGAGTTCGTTTGCTTCACTTTCTGACATAATTCTTAGCAATGAAAAGAATAAAAAGATCATACACTATCCCATGGCGAGTGATGACTGATACATCTCCAACGTATCTATAATTTTTGATTGTTCCATGTTATAATATTACCATTCTAGGATACATTTTGGCCATTTATTTGTTGATTCATATTATTTTTGAGCACTAACCTATTAACCCAGTGCCCAATGCCAGTTGATGTTTTCTACATGTTTTTAGCTTTTCAGGTTTACAGTACCAAACGAAGTCCAATTGCAACAAAAAAAATTGATGATTTTTTCTCAACCAAAAGAAGACCTAGAAGGTTCAGAAGGAGGCAAGGGGGCCCCACAAGCCAACAGGGCGCACCCAGGGGATGGTCGCGCCATGTTGCCTTGTGGCTCCCCCTGGCGTTTCTCGACGCCCCTCTTTGGCCTATAAATTCCAATATATCCCAAAGACCCTATGAAACCTACCAAAACACTTATTTCATCGCCACAAGTCTTTGTTCCATCGTGTGCCCATCTGGAATCCCGTTCCGGTGCCCTGCCGAAGGGGGGATCGACCACGAAGGGCCTCTACATCAACCTTGTTACTCCCATGGTGATGTGTGAGTAGTTCACCAAAGACCTATGGGTCAATAGTTAGTACCTAGATGGCTATCTCTCTCTCTGTCTTCACCTTCAATACAAAGTTCACCGCATCTTCGCGGTGATCTATTCGATGTAATCACTTTGTGTGGTGCGTTTGTTGGGATCCGATGAATTGTCTATGTTCAGATTGTTCATGAAATTATACTGAGTTCCTTGCTGCTCCCTCCTTACATATGCATGATTATATGAGAACTTCGTACTTCTCTTCGATCTATGAAATAGTTTGGCCAACTATATTGATATTTCTTCAGTGGGAGAGGTGCGTTGTAGTGGGTTCAATCTGGCGGTGTTCTATATCCCAATGACAGAAAGGGACAAGACACGTCCTTGTATTGTTGCCTCTCAGGATAAAACGATGGGGTTCATTCATATTAATTGGATTTACATTGTCTACATCATGTCATTGTTCTCCAAGGATTACTCTGTTTTACTTAATACTCTAGATGCATGACGGATAGCGGTCGATGGGTGGAGTAATAGTAGTAGATGCAGGCAGGGGTCGGTCTACCCTCTTATGGACGTGAGGCCTATATGTAATGATCATTTCCATGAACAAATATTGCATAACTATGTTCTTTTCTATCAATTGCCCAACAATAATTTGTTTACCCACTGTATGCCTACTACATGAGAGATGAAACTAGGGAAAACTATGCCCCCGGGTCTATCCACTTATATTGCTCTTTTACCTCACTTCAATTTATTTGTTTAATATTTATTTTTTAAATTTGTAATTATCAACTTGAATCTACACACTTCATTTACTTTCAAGTAACGAGTCCAAGGGGATTGACAACCCTCTTGCCCGCGTTGGGTGCAAGTGTTTGCATGTTTGTGTGCAGTCGCTGAAGACGATGGTTGTGTGCCACTCCTATTAGTTTGATAACATTGGTTCTCGGTGAGGGAAATACTTACATATATTTTGCTGCATCACCCGCTCTTCTTTGCGAAAAACACAATGCAGATCACAAGTATGAATGACTTCACATAAAAAGAGTATAATTGCTAAAAATTGTTGAAAGTTAACAAACATAGCATTGGTCATTGATACAATTCATGAAAAAGTAGTAATGAAAGAGAGGTATCACATGTAATAAACTATCTTGGACACATTTTATGATTGTGAGCCCCCATTAAATATGTTATGCATGACCAACCAGTTGGTGTTGGACAAGGAAGACAATGTAATGACTTATGTTTGCTTATATTCACATAGAAGTTGTATTGTCATGGATACTCTAACATGTGGTGCTCTCTCATAATATTTTGCTAGCCAAAACTTTGCACAAAGTAGAGATACTACTTGTCCATCCAAAAACCCTTAAACCTAGTTTCTTGCCATAAGAGTCCACCGTATCTGTTGGGGAACGTTGCATGGGAAACAAAAAATTTCCTACGCACACGCAAGATCTATCCATGGTGATGAGCATCTACGAGAGGGAGAGTGGATCTACATACCCTTGTAGATCGCTAAGCGGGAAGCGTTAAGAAACGCGGTTGGTGTAGTCAAACGTCTTCACGATCCAAATCGCCGAGCATCCCACGATCTCATCATGATCCGTCCTGCGAACTCAACATGATCCTTCCAATCTAGCACCAAACAGACGACACCTCCGCGTTCAGCACACGTACAGCTTGATGAAGATCTCCTCCTTCTTGATCCAGCAAGAGGGAGCGGAGAGGTAGAAGAGTTCTCCGGCAATGTGACGGCGCTCCGGCAATGGTGGTGGAACTATTCCGGCAGGGCTTCGCCTAAGCACTGCAGAAATCCGATCTAGAGGAGAAACTATGCATTGGAGGAACGGGTAGCATGTGGCTGAAAATCTTGTGCCAAAACCCTAAAAACCTCTAGTATATATAGGAGGAGAGGAGGAGGAGGCTTGGCTCCCAAGGATCCATCCCTTCGGTCGACCGAACCAGGAGGGAGGAGTGCTCCTCCTCCACTCCTAGTAGGATTAGGACTCCTTCCTAATTTAGCCCTTCTGCCTTTTTCCACCTTTTTCCTATTGGGATTTTTCTTCCCAGCCGCATGGGCCCTTCGTAGGACCTCCTCCAGCCCACTAAGGGCTAGTATTCATCCTTCCACAGCCCATGTAGCCTCTTGGGTCGAAATACCCCGCCCGATGGTCTCCCGGTACACTACCGGCACTCCCGGTACACTACCGATAAGCCCGAAACTTTTCCGGCGACCAAAATAGGACTTCCTATATATCAATCTTTACCTCCGGACCATTTAGGAGATCCTCGTGATGTCCAGGATCTCATCCGGGACTCCGAACAATCTTCGGTAACCACCGTAAATAACCAATAGCGGGACCTCGATGCCCATATTGGTTCCTACATATTCTACGAAGATCTTTATCGGTCGAACCTCTATGTCAAGGATTCAGTTAATCTCGTATGATGTTCCCTTTGTTCTTCCGTATGTTACTTGCCTGAGATTTGATCGTCAGTATCTCCATACCTAGTTCAACCTCGTTACCGGCAAGTCTCTTTACTCGTTCCGTAATACAAGATCCCGTGACTAACACTTAGTCACATTGCTCGCAAGGCTTGTTGTGATGTTGTATTACCGAGTGGGCCCTAAGATACCTCTCCCTCACACGGAGTAACAAATCCCAGTCTTGATCCATGCCAACCCAACAGACACCCTCGGAGATACCTGTAGAGTACCTTTATAGTCACCCAGTTATGTTGCGATGTTTGATACACACAAGGCGCTCCTCCGGTGTCAGTGAGTTGCATGATCTCATGGTCATAGGAACAGATACTTGACATGCAAAAAACAGTAACATTAAACTGACACGATCATATGCTACGTTCGTAGTTTGGGTCTTGTCCATCACACCATTCTCCCAATGATGTGATCCCGTTATCAAATGACATCTCATGTCCATGGCTAGGAAACCTTAACCATCTTTGACCAACGAGCTAGTCTATTAGAGGCATACTAGGGACATGGTTTTGTCTATGTAGCCACACATGCATCTAAGTCTCCGATCAATACAATTATAGCATGGATAATAAACGATTATCATGAACAAGGAAATATGATAATAACTAATTTATTATTTCCTCTAGGGCATATTTCTAACAGTCTCCCACTTGCACTAGAGTCAATAATCTAGTTCACATCACCATGTGATTCGCATTGTTATGAATCTAACACCCAATGAGTTCTGGGGCTCGATCATACTTTGCATGTGAGAGAGGTCTTATAGTCAACGGGTCTACGACATTCAGATCCATGTGTACTTTGGAAATTTCTATGTCAAACTGTAAACACTGCTACCACACTCCACTTGGTACTATTCCACATGGCTGCTCCACTATACGTATCTAGATTGCGACTACGAGTCAGCCGGATTGGTGTTAGAGCTTGCATCGACGTACTCTTTACGACGAACTCTTTATCACCTCCATAATCGAGAAACATCTCCTTAGTATCTTAGTTACTAAGGATAATCTTGACCGATGTCCAGTGCTCCATTCCAGGATCACTTTGAAACCTTCCGGCCATACTTGTGGCAAGGCTGACATCGGGTCTTGTGCACAGCATTGCATACATGATAGAGCCTATGGCTGAAGCATAGGGGATGACACTCATCTTTTCTCTATCTTCTGCAGTCACTGGGTATTGAGTCTTACTCAACATCACACCTTACAAATCAGGCGAGAACTCTTTCTCTGACTGATCCACTTTGATCTCTTTCAAAATCTTGTCAAGGTATGTACTCATTGAAAGTCTCATCAAGCATCTTGATCTATCTCTACAGATCTTGATGCTCAACAATTAGGTAGCTTTATCTAGGTCTTCCTTTGAAAAACTCTTTTCAAACAACCGTTTATGCTTTCCAGAAATTCTACATCATTTTTGATCAACAATATGTCAACCACATATGCTTACCAGAAACTCTATAGTGCTCCCACTGACTTTATTGTAAATACAAGTTTCTCATAAACTTTGTATAGACTCAAAAACTTTGATCACCTCATCAAAGTGTATATTCCAACACCGAGATGCTTGCTTCAGTTCATAAAAGGATCACTGAAGCTTGCACACATTTTAGCATCCTTAGGACTGACAAAACCTTCTGGTTGTATCTCATACAACCTTTCCTTAAGTAAGGAAACGATGTTTTGGTATCCATCAGCCAGATTTCATAATTGAAAAATGCAGGAATTGCTAACATAATTCCAACAGACTTTAGCATCGCTACGAGTGAGAAAGTCTCATCGCAGTCAACTCCTTGAACTTGGCGGAAACTTCTTTGCGACAAGTCGAGCTTTATAAATGGCGATATTCACCATCAGCGTGTGTCTTCATCTTAAAGGTCCATTTGTACTCAACGACCTGCCGTCCAACAAGCAAGTCTACCAAAGTCTATACTTGGTTTTCATACATGGATCCTTTCTCGAATTTTATGGCCTCTAACCATTTGTCGGAATCCGGGCCCATCATCGCTTCTCCACAGCTTGTAGGTTCATCGTTGTCCAACAACATGACCTCCAAGACAGGGTTGTCGTACCGCTCAGGAGCAGTACACATCCTTGTCAACCTACGAGGTTCGATAGTAACTTGATCCGAAGCTTCACGATCATCATCATTTACTTCCTCTTCAACTGATGTAGGTTGCATAGAAACATCTTTCTGCGCTGCGCCACTCTCTGGTTGAAACAAAGGTTCAACAACCTCATCAAGTTCTATCTTCCTCCCACTCAATTCTTTCGAGAGAAACTTTTCCTCAAGAAAGGACCCAGTTTTAGCAACAAAAACTTTATGCTTGGATCTGAGATAGAAGGTTCACCCAACTATTCTTAGGGTATTCTATGAAGATGCATTTGTCTGCTTTGGGTTTGAGCTCATTCGGTGAAAACACTTTTCATACAAGCGTCGCAGCCCAAAACATTAAGAAATGACAGTTTGGGTTTCTATGAAACCCTAATTCACATGGTGTCATCTCAACGGATTTAGATGGTGCCCTATTTAAAGTGAATGTAGTTGTCTCTAATGCATAACCCCAAAATTATAGTAGCAAAACGATAAGAGACATAATAGCACGCACCATATCCAATAGAGTACGACTATGACATTCGGACACACCATCACACTATGGTGTTCCAGGTGGCGTTGGTTGTGAAACAACTTTCACATTATCTAAAGTTGTATGCCAAACTCGTAACTCAGATATTCACCTCCACGATCATATCGCAGACATTTTTATCTTCTTGTCACGATGATCTTAAACTTCACTCTGAATCTGCTTGAACCTTTCAAACGATTTAGACTTGTGTTTCATTAAGTAAATATACACTATATCTACTCAAATCATCAGTGAAGGTAAGAAAATAACGATATCCACCGCATGCTACAAGACTCATTGGATTGCGTACATCAACATGTATCATTTCCAATAAATTACTTGCCCGCTCCATCCATCTGGAAACGGGGTCCTTAGTCATCTTGCCCAAGAGGCGTGGTTCTCATGTCTCAACTGATTCAAAATCGAATGAGTCCAAAGATCCATAAGCATGAATTTTCTTCATGCGCTTTATACCAATATGACATTTAGCGGCAGTGCCACAAGTATCTGTTACTATCATTGTTAACTTTGTATCTTTTGCCATCAATGTTATGAACATGTGTATTACTACGATCAAGATTCAACAAACCATTCTCACTGGGTGCATGACCATTGAATGTATCATTCATGTAAACAGAATAACCATTATTCTCTAACTTAAATGAATAACCGTGTTGCAATAAACACGATCTAATCACGTTCATGCTCAACGCAAAACACCAAATAACATTTATTTAGGTTTTTCACTAATCCCGAAGGTAGAGAGAGCGTGCGATGTTGATCACATCAACCTTGGAAACATTTCCAACATGCATCGTCACTTCACTCTTAGCTAGTTCTTCGTTTATTCCGTAGCTTTTATTTCGAGTTACTAACATTTAGCAACCGAACCGGTATCCAATACCCACGTGCTACTAGGAGTACTCGCAAGGTACACATCATTAACACGTATATCAAATATACTTCTATCGATGTTGCCAGCCTTCTTATCTACCAAGTATCTACGGTTGTTCCGCTTCAGCGACCGCTCTCCTCATAATCGAAGCACTTAGTCTCTGGTTTGGGTTCAACTTTGGGTTTCTTCACTGGAGCAGCAACTGACTTGCTATCCATGAAGTTTCCCTCCTTGTTGTTGCCCTTCTCGAAACTAGTGGTTTGAATAACCATCAACACTTGACGCTGCTTCTTGATTTCTACCTTGACGGTGTCAAACATCAAAAATAGCTCAGGGATCATTATTTCTATCCCTGGCATTTTATACTTCATCACCAAGTTCTAGTAGCTTAGTGACAGTGACTTGGAGAACTATATCAATCACTATCTTATCTGGAAGATCTACTCCCACTCGATTCAAGCGATTGTAGCACCTAGACAATCTGAGCACATGCTCAACGATTGAGCTATTCTCTTTCATCTTGCAGGCAAAGAATCTTGTTGGAGATCTCATATCTCGCAACACGGGCATGAGCCTGAGATCCTAATTTCAGATCTTAGAACATCTCATATGTTCTGTGATGTTCAAAACGTTTCGGAGCCTCAATTCTAAGCCATAATGCATGACGCACTAAACTATCAAGTAGTCATCAGAATGTACCTATCAGACGTTCACAACATCTACAGACGATCCTAGAGGGGTTGGCGCATCAAGCGGTGCATTAAGGACATAAGCCTTATGTGCAGCAATGAGGACAATCCTCATATCATGGACCCAGTCCGCAATATTGCTACCATCATCTTTCAACTCTATTTCTCTAGGAACATATAAAAATCAAGGGAGCTTCAGCACGAGCAAGTAATCTAAAACATAATTTGCTTCAGCACGAACATGATAATGAGTTCAATTAATCATATTACTGAAGAACTCCCACTCAAATTGACATCCCTTCCGGTCATTCGAGTGATACATGATCCAAATTCACCAACTCAGGTCCGATCATCACGTGAGTTGAGGTGGTTTCATTGGTGAACATCATCATGTTGATCATATATACTATATGACTCATGTTCGACCTTTCGGTCTCTTGTGTTCCGAGGCCATGTTTGTACATGCTAGGCTCATCAAGTTTAACCCGAGTGTTCTGCATGTGCAACACTGGCTTGCACCCATTGTATGTGAACGTAGAGTCTATAACACCCGATCATCACGTGGTGACTCGACACGACAAACTTTCGCAATGGTGCACACTCGGGGAGAACACAACTTATCTTGAAATTAAGTGAGGGATCACCTTATAATGCTACCGTCGTCCTAAGCAAAACAAGGTGCATAAAAGGATTAACATCACATGCAAATCATAAGTGACATGATATGGCCATGAACTTGTGCTTTTGATCTCCATCTTGAAAGCACCGGCATGATCTTCATCGTCACCAGCACGACACCATGATCTCCATCAACGTGTCGCCATCGAGGTTGTCGCGCCCTTCATGCTTGTACTACTATTGCTACCGTTTAGCGATAAAGTAAAACATTACATAGCGCTTAATGATTGACACGCAGGTCATACAATAATTAAAAACAACCCTATGGCTCCTGCCGGTTGCCGTACTCATCGACATGCAAGTCGTGATATTCTATACAACACATGATCATCTCATACATCACATATATCACATCATGTAATTGGCCATATCACATCACAACATACCCTGCAAAAACAAGTTAGACGTCCTCTAATTGTTGTTGCATGTTTTACATGGCTGCTACGGGTATCTAGTAAGAACGATTCTCACCTACGCATAAACCACAATGGTGATACATAAGTTGCTTTTCAACCTTCTCAAGGACCGCCTTTGTCGAATCCGATCCAACTAAAGTAGGAGAAACAAACACCCGCCAGCCATCTTTGTGCAATGAAGTTACACGTCAGTCGATGGAACTGGTCTCTCGTAAGCGTACGAGTAAGGTTGGTCCGGGCCACTTCATCCCACAATACCGCTGAACCAAAACACAACCAAGGGAGGAAGCAATCTAAGCATCAACGCCCACAAACTCTTTGTGTTCTACTCGAGATGTCATCTACACATAGACCTAGCTCATGATGCCGTTGTTGGGAATGTTGCATGGGAAACAAAAAATTTCCTACGCACACGCAAGATCTATCCATGGTGATGAGCATCTACAAGAGGGAGAGTGGATCTACATACCCCTGTAGATCGCAAAGCGGGAAGAGTTAAGAAATGCGGTTGGTGTAGTCGAACATCTTCGCGATCCAAATCGCCGAGCGTCCCGCGATCTCATCATGATCCGTCCCGCGATCCAATCACGATCCGTCCCGCAAACTCATCACGATCCTTCCGATCTAGCGCCGAACAGACGGAACCTCCGCATTCAGCACAGGTACAGCTCGATGACAATCTCCGCCTTCTTGATCTAGTAAGAGAGAACGGAGAGGTAGAAGAATTCTCTGGCAACGTGACGGCGCTCCGGCGATGGTGGTGGAACTATTCCACCAGGGCTTTGCCTAAGCACTGCAGAAATCCGATCTAGAGGAGAAACTATGCACTGGAGGAACGGGTAGCACGTGGCTGAAAATCTTGTGCCAAAACCCTAAAACCCTCTAGTATATATAGAAGGAGAGGAGGAGGAGGCTTGGCTCCCAAGGAGACAGCCCTTGGGTCGGCCGAACCAGGCGGGAGGAGTCCTCCTCCTCCACTCCTAGTAGGATTAGGACTCCTTCCTAATTTAACCCTTTTGCCTTTTTCCACCTTTTTCCGTTTGGAATTTTCTTCCATCCCGCATGGGCCCTTTGTGGGACTTCCTCCAGCCCACAAAGGGCTGGTATTCATCCTCCCACAGCCCATGTTGCCTCTTGGGTAGAAATACCCCTCCCGATGGTCTCTCGGTACACTACCGGCACTCCCGGTACACTACCGATAAGCCCGAAAGTTTTTCGGCGACCAAAATAGGACTTCCTAAATATCAATATTTACCTCCAGACCATTTCGGAGCTCCTCGTGATGTCCGGGATCTCATATGGGACTCCGAACAACCTTCGGTAACCACCATACATAACTCCATACTACTGAAACATCACCGAACCTTAAGTGTGCAGACCCTACGGGTTCGAGAACTATGTAGACATGACCGAGACACCTCTACGTTCAATAACCAATAGCAGGACCTGGATTCCCATATTGGTTCCTACATATTCTACGAAGATCTTTATCGGTCGAACCTCTATGTCAAGGATTCAGTTAATCACGTATGATGTTCCCTTTGTTCTTCGGTATGTTACTTGCCCGAGATTCGATCGTCGGTATCTCCCATGGCTAGGAAACCTTAACCATCTTTGATCAACGAGCTAGTCTATTAGAGGCATACTAGGGACATGGTTTTGTCTATGTATCCACACATGCATCTAAGTCTCCGATCAATACAATTATAGCATGGATAATAAACGATTATCATGAACAAGTAAATATGATAATAACTACTTTATTATTGCCTCTAGGGCATCTTTCCAACAATATCTACATATGGATTGAATAAGATCCTTCAAGTACGTTGTCATCGGTGCAAAAGCAATGAAAATTGCCCTTAAATATGTATGATGTTTTATTGGAAGGGAAAATAATCTTTGTACGAATTTGTGATGGCAAAGAAATAAAAGCGACAGACTGCATAATAAAGTTATCTATCTTAAGGGGCAATATGAAGTGACGTTCCTTTCCATTAAGAGCTTGCACATCCAAATAAAAATTGAATGACAACCTCTACTTCCCTCTGCAAAGGGCATATCCTTTACTTTACTGTATTAACTTTTATGCAGAAGTCAATAATGTTTATCGCTATTCCATTCTTGTTATTATCTACTAGGCAAGTATCATGTGGTAGGGAAAGTTCCAGGCACATATATCCAGTTGGATATAGGTTATCATGAGTTATTATGGTTGACATTATCCCTGAGATAAGTTGTTGGGTGGTGAAAGACTACAAACCCATATCTTCCTATGTGTGTGTGATTGGAACTTTTTGCTTCACAAATATACCATGGGTGTCAACAACCATAAAAGATTAAATGATAGGTGAATATGTGAACTTGCTAACCGAAGCTCTACATAGACTCTTTCTACATATACGATGGATTGTAATGTTTTAATGACTAAGAACATAGTTTGTTAGTTTTCAATAAAGTTTATGTTTCATACTTGACCTTGTGGATGGATTGTCATTTTTTCATGAGAAGTTATATGATATTATATTGTTGCTATGATAATGACCATGTTGCTTTCATGCTTGTATTTTATTTTATCAACACCTGTCTCTCTAAGCATGTGGTCATGATTATCGAGTTCGGCTTTCGCTTGAGGACAAGTGAGTTCTAAGATTGGGGGAGTTGATACGTCCATTTTGCATCATGCTTTTCTGTTGATATTTATTATGTTTTGAATCATTATTACATTTTATGACGCAATCTGATAATCTTCATCTACGTTGGGGTTTCTACGAACAAGAGCGGGTGATGCATCACAGTATAGATAAGTATTTTCCTCAGTAGAAAACCAAGTTTTATCGAACCAATAGGAGTAGCACGCAATCGCCATCTTCGACGACTGCACACAAAGAAGCAAACACTTGCACCCAATGTGGGCAAAGGGTTGTCAATCCCCTTGGACTCATTACTTGCAAGCTTATAAGTAGTGTGGTTGGTAGTACATTATTATTAATTGCAAAATAAATAAAAATTATATAAATGGTAGCAAGGTAATTGATATTTTTGTAAACATATATTTGGATAGACCCAAGGGCCATATTTTTTCCTAGTGGCATCTCCCATGAAGTAGGAAAATGGTGGGTAAACAAATTACTATTAGGAAATTGATAGAAAAGCACATAGTTATGTGATATTCATAGAAATGATCATGTGCACATAGGCATCACTTCCATAAGAAAATAGGCTGACTCCTGCCTGTACCCATTAGTATTACTCCACCAACGGACTGCTACTCAGCATGCATCTAGAGTACTAAGTAAAACAGAGTAATGCTTGGAGAACAATGACATGATGTAGACAAAGAGAACTCAATTAATATGAATTAACCCCATCGTTTTATTTATAGTGGAAACAATACAAAGACATGCCTTGTCCCTTTCTATCACAGGGACAAGACATGTCTTTGTAGAAATGTCCCTAAAGAAATATCAATCTAGTTGGCCAAACTATTTCAATAGATCGGATAGATTTATGAAGCTATAATAATCATGCAAATAAGAATCATAATAGATTTTAGAGAAGACCCAAATCTTTTGCATGAATTATTTGAATATAAACCCACAATTCATCAGATCCCGAAAAATGCACCGCACAAAATAATTACATTGGATAGATCAAAGCGAAGATGTGATGATCATTCTATTGAAGATCAAGAAAGAGAGAGAGAGCCATCTAAGTACTAACTATGGACACATAGGTCTATGGTAGACTACTCACACATCACCATGGGAGCAGCAAGGTTGATGTAGAGGCCATCCGTGATCGACCCCCTCCGGCAGGGCACCAAAACAGGGCTCCAGATGGGCACACGGTGGAACAAAGAGTTGTGGCCATAGAAATAATGTTTTAGGAGGATCCCTAGGGTTTTGGGGATTTACTGAAATATATAGGTCAGAGAGGGGCGTCGGGAGGCAATCGAGGGTCCCACCACATATCAGGGCGTGACCACCCCTGGGCGCGCCCTGATGTGTGGTGGCGCCCTCGTGCAACCTCTGGTCTTATCCAAGGCTTCCAGCTCTTCTTTTGGTCGAGAAAAAAATCATAAAAAAGTTTCGTGGCAATTGGACTCCATTTGGTACTGTAACCTGAAAATCCAGAAACACGCAAAAAATAGCAACTGGCACCCTGCACTGGGCTAATAGGTTAGTGCTCAAAAATAATATTAATTGACATATAATTCCCCTAAAAAGTATCCTAGAGTGATAATATTATAGCATGGATCAATCAAAAATTATAGATAAGTTGGAGAGTATCACAATCCTAATGCCTTTCTCTCTTATTTTGCAAGTTTCATACAAAGAGGGTGATGGCAGCAATTGGAATTCTGGACCGAAAAGGACCACCGAAGAGCTGGATATTCTCTGGAACTCCAATGATCTGAAAATTGATGGAGAATTATATTAGAATATATGAAAATTATTAGCGAAAGAATCATCACGAGGGGACGTACCAGATGGCCACGAGCCAAGGAGCGTGCTATACCCCCTCCCCCACGGTGTGCCACCCTGGCTCGTGGGCCACCTGGCAGGCCTCAGATGCCCATATTCTCCTATATGGTGTCATTTAGCCTAGAAGAAGTACTAAGAAGACTTTTGAGACGAAGCGCTGCCGTCTCGAGGCGGAACCTGGGCAGGAGCACTTTTCTCTCCGGCGGAGTGATTCCGCCGGGGAAACTTCCCTCCAGGAGGGGGACATCGAAGCCATCGTCATCACCAATGCTTCCTTCATCGTGACAGGATACATCTTCATCAACATCTTCACCAGCACCATCTCATCTCAAACCCTAGTTCATCTTTTATGTTCAATCTTTGTCTCCAAATCTTAGATTGGTACTTGTGGGTTGCTAGTAGTGTTGATTACACCTTGTAGTTGATGCTAGTTGGTTTAATTGGTGGATGATTATATGCTCAGATCCTTAAGCATATTCATTACACCTTTGATCTTGAGCATGATGATGCTTTGTGAGTATTTACTTTAATTCTTGCGCATATGGGAGAAGTCTTGTCATAAATAATCATGTGATGTTGGTATTCGTTCGATATTTTGATGATGTGTATGTTGCTCTTCCTTTAGTGGTGTCATGTGAACATCGACTGCATGACCCTTCCCAATATTTTAGCCTAAAGGAAATAATTGGAGGAATGATAAGTAGATGATGGGTTGCAAGAGTGACATAAGCTTAAACCCTAGTTTGTGAGTTGTTCCGTAAGGGGCTGATTTGGATCCATAGGTTTAATGCTATGGTTACATTTATCTTAATTCTTCTTCATAATTGCATCTGCTTGCGAGAGGGGGTACTCATAAGTGATTTTTTAAGTAAGATATCACCCTAGCATCGGTCCACCCACATATCAAATTCTCAAAGTAAAGAACATCAAACAACTAAACATGATGAACCATGACTAGACAAAATTCCCATGTGTCCTTGATAGCACTTTGCTTCATATAAGAGTATGTTCCGGCTTGTCCTTTACTACAAAAAGGATTTGTACACCTTGCTACACCATTGGTATTGTTGTTACTCGTTGCTTGTTACACATTACCTTGCTATTAAACTATCTATCACCGCTACTTTCAATGCTTGTAGAAACTTTCATACTAAAAACCACTTGTCATTTCCTTCTGGTCCTTGTTGGGTTCGACACTCTTACTTATGGAAAGGACTATGATTGATACCCGATACTTGTGGGTCATCAAGCCCATACCCATGTACTCAATTTTCTTTATCAGTGATGGTCGTGATGCGGTGGTTGCCTTGTGCTTCAGCAACAAGTATTGCAAATTATCATTGATCCTTTGAAGGTCCCAATTATGGTCCTCTAGAAAGATAACCTCATGAGTGAGTGTTGTGTTCTGGGCACAAATTGCTTCCACAACTTTTAATGCCTTAATTTTAGGTAAATCAATATTATCATGAAGGTGGCGCGCCGTGGGGGGTAGGGGGCACCCCCTAGCTCGTGGCCACCTCGTGCACTTTCCTAGCTGGTTATTATTTTACTAGTTTTTTACTTACTCCGAAACAATAAAAAATTGCTTCTATTGAACTTTTAGAGTCGGTTTGCTTACCGTACCACATACCTACCCCTTTTTCAGGATTTTGGAGCGTTCTAGAAGGTCTCTTTTATGTGCTCCTCCAGTGTGAACATTTGGATAATGTTGGTTTCCTTGTTAATGGGTGTACCTCAAATATGATGTTTAAGTCTTTGCCCATGAACCACCTTAGGATTTGTGCCTTCGGCGTTGTTGATCTTGATGGCTCCAAAGTGATTAACCTCCTTAGTAATATAGGGTCCTTACCATTTGGAGATATGTTTTAATTCAAAGGGTCTGAAACAGGAATTGTATAAAAGAACATGATCACCAATGTCACATTCTAGTTTTATTATTCTCTTTTCATGCCATCTTTTAACTTTTTCTTTACACATCTTAGCATTTTCATAAGCTTCTATCCTCCTTTCATCAAGAGAACTCATGTCAAATAACTTATTTTCACCGACAAGTTTGAAGTCATAATTAAGCTTTTTAATTTCCCAATATGCTTTGTGTTCTAATTCTAGAGGTAAATCACAAGCTTTTCCGAAGACCATTTTATAGGGTGACATACACATAGGATTTTTCAAAGCAGTTCTATATGCCCACAATGCATCATCTTGTTTCTTGGACCAATTCTTCCTAGATCTATTAACGGTATTTTGCAAAATTAACTTTATTTCTCTATTACTTGATTCTATTTGACCACTAAATTTAGGACGATATGGGGACGTAATTCTATGAATGACATCATATTTGGCTAAGAGTTTGCGAAATGCACCATGAATAAAATGTGAACAACCGTCAGTCATTATATATCTAGGGACTCCAAACCTAGGAAAGGTAACTCCTTTAAGCATTTTAATAGAGGTGTTATGAACAACACTAATAGTTGGAATAGCTTCTACCCACTTAGTAACATAATCAACAACAACTAAAATATGAGTATATCCATTAGAGGAAGGAAAGGGTTTCATATATTCAAAGCCCCAAACATCAAATGGTTCAATAATAAGTGAATAATCCATTGCCATTTCCTAGCGTCTACAATTATTACCAATTATCTGACATTCATCACAACAATGGACAAACTTATGTGCATCCTTGAAGAGAATAGGCCAATAAAAACCAGACTGTAGTACCTTATCTTTTGTTCTGTCTCCCGCATGGTGTCCTCCATATGCTTCGGAATGACACTTCCGTAGGATATTTTCCTGTTCATGCCTTGGTATGCAAGTCTAATAATACCATCTACTCCTTCTTTATACAAATGTGAGTCATCCCAAAAGTAATGTCTTAAGTCAAAGAAGAACCTTTTCTTTTGTTGGTACGTGAAATTAGGTGGTATAAATTTAGCAACAATGTAATTAGCATAATCCGCATGCCATGAACTTTTGTGAGAAGTAGAAGGGTTTAGAACAGCTAATCGCTCATCAAGAAAACTATCATCAATAGGAACTGGGTCATCAAGAACATTTTCCATCCTAGACAAATTATCTGCTACGGGGTTTTCACCTACCTTCTTATCAACAATATGCAAATCAAACTCTTGAAGTAAGAGAACCCACTGAGGGAGTCCTGGATTAGCGGGTCCTTGGGAGGCCAACCTATTTCTATGGGCTGGACTATACAGGCCACTTACCTAACATTGGAATACTTGCAGGCCCAGTCTCCAAGATGGAAGCGTCAGGAAGCACGACTTGTACTCCACATTTAATGTAGTGAATAGGCATGTTTATCTCTTCGGTATGTAACTGACCATGTGTAAACCCTAGGTACCCTCGGCGTCTATATAAGCCATAGGGTTTTAGATGATAGAGGGAGAACAACTCATCTAGGTTAACTATACAATCTCGAGGTAGATAAACTCTGTAACCCCCATATCATCAATACATTCAAGCAGGACGTAGGGAATTACCTCCATAGGAGGGCCCGAACCTGGGTAAATATGTGTCCCCTTCGTCTCCTATTACGATCGATCCTAGTCTCATAGTTCGGGACCCCCTACCCGAGATTCGCTAGTTTTGACACTAACATTGATGCTTTCATTGAGAGTTCCTCTGTGAGCAAGAAGGAATCAATGTCTCGCATTGTCATCAACGAAGAGGTCTGCAACAAGGACACTTTCGTCCACGGACAGATCTTCTCCTTCGGCAGCGTTGTGCTGCATGATGATCCCACCGACCATCTAGGCCGCGTTGAGAGCTTCGCCCCTAATTGAAAGGTCAAATTCGGAAACCTAGAGTTCTTTGTTGATTCTCGGGGTGACTTGTTGCTAACCAGGCTTGCAGCTTTGCCTGTAGAACCCAAAGACTCTAAGGCTTTAACCTCGAGTTCCTCCTTCGGACACACCAATGGGGTTACCCATGGCTATGGGCCGATCTCTTGCTTTGATCCGGCCTTTGTGCAAGAAGGCAGGGCATGTATTCTTTCCCACCACTCCCCATGTCCGGGAACTTCGGAGGTAAACTCCATAAGTTCTGAACAATCTGATCCGATCGAGCTCTCAGCGGTTGACGAAGCCCTGGATCGGATCTTGTCGATGAAGATCACTGACGACCTAACCCCAATCTATGCTCGGATCGGTTATGGTGTGGGTCGGGATGAGTTTTTTGACCCACCCACCACCCACTTGATAGCCACTATCGAAGATTTAACCGACATGCTAGACTATGCCTCCGAGGAGGCAGAGTACATGGATGAAGAAGATTGTACCCCCACCACTGTTAATACCGAAAGATGGGACGCCACTTCAACATATGATGTCTACATGGTGGACACTCCTAATGACGACAAAACGCCTAATAATGATGGCGATAAGTCGGGTGACGCACCGTCAAGGCGCCGAAGGCCGCATAAGCGGTCCAAGGGAAAAAAGGGAAGGAAAGCTATTATCGGCACCGGGGACGGAGTTACCCCCGAAGACCATGGCGACTCTGATAATCCCGAACACCTGTTAGAGGGTCAGGGAAGGCTTGAGGACCAAAGCAACCCCGACGACTTCAACGGTTCTGAGGACGACAATTACCTCCCCCCTGTCGAGAAGGAGCATATCTCGAAAGCCGGCGACATGGACATCCCTAATAACCATGAAGATCAGGAACAGTTCAGAGAGCAACTCATAGCAACGGCTCGCAGTCTGAGATCCAAGGTGCGGCAGCTTAAAGCCGAACAGGATGACCTCAATGATCGCTGGACAAGAGTCCTGGGCATGTCGCCGGTCTGTCGGACCAGACCAAGAACTATCCGCGAAGAAGGTTGTTGCCACAATTCAACGACGAGCTCACTGATACTCCGTCGCCAAAGCATACTCCTTATGACAGGCCAGACCGCCCTCCTCACGGGCATGATTGGATGGCTAATGATGCCGGTTATAGACCGGCAATACCCCAAAGACGGGAAAGGAGACACTAGATCCCGATGACATGTTCGACTTGCGAGATGACTTGGATCACAAAGCAGGCCATACAAGATACATCTACGGGTCCATAGGATACTCACCCGATAGACGGGATGGGTACAGGCCATGGCTTGAACGAAGTAATAATAGAGACCGGGAACACACCCGAGCCAGACCAAACGCCGATCAAAGGAGTGATATAGCTCGGATTCGAGGGGCCGCTCACCCGATGTGTTTCATGGATGAGGTCATGCGGCATCAATTCCTGGAAGCGTTTAAACCCGTGAACATCAAACATACGATTGAACTACTGACCCAACAATATGGATCGAGGACTTCCTCCTCCACATCCACATGGCTCGAGATGATGACCTCCACGCCATCATATACCTTCCCCTAAAATTTAAGAGGCCAGCTCGACAGTGGCTAAACAGCCTCCCTGAAAACTCCATTGGATGCTGGGAGGACCTGGAGGATGCTTTCTGCTCCAACTTCCAGGGAACCTATGTTCGTCCGCCGGATTCTTCCGACCTCAGCAACGTCGTCCAGAAGCTCAGCGAGTCTGCTCGGCAATTCTGGAACCGGTTCTCGACTAAGAAGAACCAGATTGTCGATTGTTCGGATGTTGAGGCCATAGCCTCCTTCCGGCACAATATTCGAGGCAAATGGCTGGCCCGCCAGCTAGGCGAGGACAAACCTCGGACTATGTCTGCCCTCACCTCCCTCATGACCCGCTTTTGCACGGACGAAGATAATTGGCTGGCAAGATGCAGCCACAATTCTGAAGATCCCAAAGCCTCTGAAGTTCGGGATGGCAACGGAAAACCAAAGCGCAATAAGAACAAGTGTCGGCACAATAATTGTAATGTCGATGACAAGGCCGTTAAAGCCGGCTTCCGCAACTCCCGTCCTGGACAGCGGAAGAAGCCTCCTAAAGGCAATCGCGACGGACCCACTCCGCTGAAAAAAATAATGTAGCAGACTTTCCAAATCCACGGGACTCGGGAGAAGCCCGCCAACCACACACACCGCAATTTCTGGGTGTTTAAATAGGTCGGCAAACTCCCACCCGAAGACCATGGCAAGAGCCCTCGTAGCAAGGATGAGGATGATCCTCAGGGTCCGATTGCTGGCAACCAAAAGAAATTTCCTCCGGAAGTCAAGACGGTAAACATAATATATAGCACCCACATACCCAAGAAGGAGAGGAAGCACGCCCTTCAAGAGGTCTACGCTGTAGAGCCGATGGCCCCGAAGTACAACCCATGGTCGGCATATCCGATTACCTTTGATCGATGCGATCACCCAACCAGTATCCATCACGGGGGTTCGACCGCACTCGTCCTCGACCCCATTATGATGGGTATCACCTCACAAAAGTCCTAATGGATGAAGGAAGTAGCCTTAATCTGATCTACTCAGATACGGTGAAAATATGGGCATAGACCCGTCACGGATTACACCCAGTACCACCACCTTTAAAGGGGTGATTCCAGGTGTCGAATCCTGATGCACGGGCTCTGTAACCCTGGAAGTTGTGTTCGGCTTGCTCGACAACTTCCGCAGCAAAGACTTGATCTTCAACATCGTACCCTTCCGCAACGGCCATCACACCCTGCTTGGCCGGACAGCGTTCGCTCGTTTCAACACCGTCCCGCATTATGCATACCCCAAGCTCAAGATGCCTGGCCCCAAAGGGGTCATCACTATCAATGGCAATACGGAGTGATATCTACGGACTGAGGAGCATGCGCTGGCCCTGGCGGACGAATTTAGTTACCAAGATGATCGGCAGGTTCCGGCATCTGTCATAAAGACACACAAGATTGGGAAGCGAGCTCGACTATAGGCCGAACTCTCAGAACCCTTCTCTACCCCCAAATAGGGACTCGCACCCCACCGCACGCCCCTAGGACCAGCGAAGTATGTACTAAGAAGGCACAACTTTGTGCTTAAAATTCCATGGGCAGCAATGGGGAAACAAAGGTGGGAGTCCGGCTAGACCAGACTACTACCACTAATCATGTCTTCAGACACAATGTGGGGACCATGGAAGGGCCCACCACAGACGTAAGGCCTATCAATAGTTCAACGACTTCTCAAGACTTTGTTTACAAGATCCGCTCACCGAATGATGCCACCAATCGAGGCACACCAAAGATCAGGAGTAAAACTAGCAACAGGGCATATCGAGGACGTCAGGGCACCTCGGGGGAGAAAGCCAAAAACTGACCGTCACTGTATGCGAGATCCGGTCTGGTTACCCCAAGCTGGAAGTATTATACTTGAATCCTCGTAAGCGGTTATTCCGTGTTATACGAGGGGTTTGTCCTTCATGCAAACCTTGTGACATCGGCTTTAGCCACGGTTCGTCCGAACATCACAAACACTTCGGTAGCCAATCGTCATCTCCCCGCAGTCCTTTTCACACCGCTATGGCTAAGTGAAAGAAATAAAGCACTATAGTCTGATTGCCTAGTCTGCCGCACTTTACCGCCTTCAGGTTCAGATAACTCGGCTAAGGGACATAGTGCATTGGCATAGACACCCCATGTGGTATCTACTTGGGGGCTGAAGCCGACGACTCGCATCTTTCAGTATTAAATGGTCACATAGGAGTTATAAAGAAATGCAAAACTATAAAAGCATAACAACTTATAACATCAAAAGTTTCGATGTCTCTTCGGACGCGTTACAACTCATTCAAACATATTATTGCCCGAACACTTTGACGCTATCACCCGAGCACTCTCCATCACTCCATTGAAGTACAACTCGGGGTGTTGATGCTCCTTTCTAGGAGGCGGCGGGGCGGTGGCTACCTTCATCGGATCCAGCCCGAGCCAGTGTACCTTGGCCTTGGGAAGGGCCATCCGGACCCCCTCCATTGTGGGGACCCCGACTCATAAGTCGTGATCACGGAATGTACGTGCATAGTGATCCCAGAGATCAATGCTCACTAAACACAGAGAAACTGAATAACAAGAGCCTTACATCCATCACATACCGGCTTACTCAAATATGGTTTTTATGGCCAAGTCTTCATATGATTGCAGTGGAAATCTTCAACGATAGCATGAACTCATGCCATCTGCCTTAACCCTATAGGCATTCTGACTGGGAAGCTTTCTAGCTCGCATGTCCGTCACCAAGGTAATCTTCATCATAACCTGATCTTTCATGCCTGGCCATAAAAATAACAGTGACAAGCCAATGAGTACTTTGAATGTACTTGGAAGAAACCCAGGAACAAGGCAATAACAATGCATGATATAGCACTAATAGGTAATTTTGCATATAGCTATTTTTTAATGCAGTGACATGATCATATAACTTGTGTAGGCATGCATCAACAGTTGGCAGATATCCATATGAAAAAGTTAAGATATCATCATAAGCAAGGGTTGAACACCTCATGTTCACCATCAGGCCAAGTCATCAGACTTCGCTCAAGTATCACCTTTGTGTCATCCACACACACAGCAAGTTTGCGAAAAACATCTGGACGTAGCACAAGAGCGGTCATCCAACTGTCCTTGACCATGGACACGGCTATTCGAATAGTTTTACACTCTGTAGAGGTTGCACACTTTACCCACAAGACTCGGGGAACTTCCGTGTCATCCACGACTCGCGGTGCATCACATACCCGAGGTAAGCACCCGAACATTGCCTTTCCCATGGTGATACTAAACAAAGAGTCCACTTGTTGGTGCCATCCCTCATGATATACATCACACGTATCATCCATGAGGGCACGCAATGGTGTGCCTGGTGCCTGTAAAGACAGCGCATGGCCTTCCACTTCCAGGACGACCCCGTCTCAAGAGTGAGCACTTCACTCTCACACTAGTAATGCGGGATCCCTGCTAGCACCAACCATAGTAATCAACAAAGCCCCTTCCCATAAGGGTTATCATGGTCGTACATGTAAGGTTGGAATAATGGTCGCAACTTACACCAATCCATTTTCGAAAACCACACACACTCACTTGTTGTGGTACACCACTTCTTTCTCAAGTGGTCACCCAACTCATCATCATCTCCCTCGGGCATTAGTGGCACCCGACAGGGTTTTCGAAAAGTCTTTGAACTCATCTCTTTCTTTCCATCACTATGCATAAATCCCAACCCACTTGCGTAGCATCCATTGGCATCCTATCTACACCCACCTACATAACCCTCATAAGTTGGTAGGGTCATGCACGATGCAAGTGTCAACGGTATAAATATCGAAAGCAACCCACCGGAGTGGTCGCTACTCCACATGATCAAATATAACGAAAGTAAAGTGCTTTATGACATGTAATGAAAATGGTTTCTTAACATGGCCAAAGGGTTGCTTGCCTGGCTTCGCAAAGTCTTCGAGGTGTTCACACGCTTCTCGTCCAACTCTGAGCACTTCGTCTATTTCGTCAACTATCGCCGGAAACAACCACAATAAGCAACACATCAAGCAGAAAAATAAAAGTTCTCTATAAATAAGAGTTTTATTTTTCTTGGACATCTCTGGCCATAAGAAAATTAACAAGGAGGTTTCATTGGATGTGGATCAAGGGGGAGTCTTGAATTGGTGGAAGTGAAGGAAAATGATCCTACAAGATGTCCACAGAAAATATTTTGTAAAAAGGAGTGGATGGACCCAACGAATAGGACATGATTTTAGAAACATGAGGGAAGTGGTTTCACTGGATTTGGAGTTGGCATGATTTTCCTATAGATTTTCAAAGTGGGCCAGATATGAATAAATGGCCCAATAATTAACATAGCAAAATAATTATAAGGAAAATGCTCACCACTTAGTGAATTAATTTAGATACATCGAGGAACTTGAATCACCCCATTTGGAGTTAATAATAATTCCCTAGGAATTTGCAAAGTGGGGTTCTATATGGTTCAAATTCAAATTTGAATCTGAACTATCAGACAAGATTTATGGAAAAATGTGCAATGCACAAATTTGGATAGGAAATGATTTTAGGAATCTGTAGGAATTTGAATCAGCTAAATTGCAGGTCATATGAATTTTCTATGATTTGATTAGTTCTGAAGAAATAAAAAAAGAAAAAGGATTATACCGAAAAGGGCTATATTACGCATGGGCATCGGGTAGCGAACGGGCCGGCCCAGCAGCACCACCGTGCCTGCAAAGCGAGCACGCTGAAGGCGCATTACCCGGAAGCCATTTTCTCCATGGGGAAACACAAGCACGGAGAAGGCGCGACCACTTAAACCGGGGGGCACGAGCCTTAGTCGCTGACCGGCAGGCCCCGCTGGCAGGGTCTCCCTCCACCTCCCGCCAGCACAGGGGAGGGGCAGAGGAGCCTGACCGAGCGCGCACTAGTGGCTGCCCCGGCCACCTCCAGCGGTGCTCCAGCCACCGGTGGGCTTGGGAAGAGCTGTTGCACCCGCCTGGGCGGTCTTTGTGACCCGTGGGGGACCGGGCCCGGACACTACATCGCCCCAGCAGAGGAGACCGATGGTGACAATGGACACAGCACCATGGCCATGAGGACGGAGGAGGGGGTCGCGGGAAGGAGCGTGGAGGTACAAGGGGGTCCCTGTGAGCCTCGGAGAAGAGGAGGGCGGCCGGGCTTCACCAATTTAGTCGGAGGTCGAAGCGAGCACCGCCGGTCGAGGGGAAGGGAGAGGGTGCTAGAGGTTCGTGGGCGTGCCGGGAGGGTGTCTAAGAGGGGAATAAGTTCGCTAGGACCTCTAGGGAGCTCTGGTGAAGTAGGATGTAGGAGGGTGACATAGGGGGACTCGAGTGGCCGCCGGGTGAGCTTCGGGCGTGGAGAGCAAGCATGCCAGAGCAGCTTGGAGCCATCCCAGCATCGGGGAGGGGTGTGGGGAGTCCGAGGGAATATACCCGGTGAGCGTGGGCATCCTTCCACTACCGAACACAAGCTACCCGACAGCAACAAGTGGCAGAGCGCCGGTTTTGCATGTCGGATGCATGGTCACCACGCCAACTCCTCTCCAGGGAGAAATTTTGGTCGGCCAAAGCTGTCTGGGGTGTGAGGACTGCATGCAGGAGAGAATTGGTGAAGACTCAAGGCAAATGAAGCTGGTTAGATGGTTTTTTACTGGGGGTAAGGTTGCAGCAGAAACCTTGGGGCTTAGAAAAAGAGTTTCTACTATGGTCCACTTGGCACAACACTATGTCTAGTGTCCTCAAGCATGGAAGTACTATACTTACACCAAGTTTTAGATCGGGGAGATGAATGGGCAAGGTACTTGTAGTACAAAGCCATTATTTCTGCCATAATGGAGGTTTTGATGAAATGCTCATATTTTCCATGTGAGCATGCCATCTTTGGGCTTGGATAGATGCATAAGTATGCATATGAGGTTGTGGCAAGGGTTGGAGGCATTGGCATGAACATAATAGTGTGGGAGGAAAATAATAGGCCTTTCCATGGTAAAAAGAGAGCGAGAAGAGAGAGTTATACCCCCCCCCAATAATTGATTAGAGGCCATGGCAAGGTTACTGGAGGTAAATTGGGGTTAGAAAATACTGTGGTAAAAAGTTGGGGGCAAGGGGAATCTGTTTGGGTCAACTATGTTTGTCCACTAGTTTATGGCTGAAGTTGTTTGTGCTGTGATTGGGCTAGACAGGGGAATCCTATGACCTTGAGATTTACCAGGGGTAAATGGTAAGTCCATTTGGTCCTCCTCACAAGTTTGGAGATGATTTTCTGGAAGTTTGTAATGTAAACATGGTAAACCCTAGGATTCAACAGAATCACATTTCTGTAGATCCAGTTGGGTTAAACTACTCTCCTTGATTCAAAACTTGGTTTAACATGATTATTTGGGGATTAGAACATGTCCACAAAGTTTGGGATCAATAAGAGAAACTTCACAATGTAAAGTTGATCAAATTTAGCTCTGGACAGGAATGGTTTTAGGATATTTTGGTGAACCAAAACAATTGGGATTGAGATGAAGTTTGGCAATATGAACACATATATCATATGTGACATGCTAGAATTTTCCAGGATTTAATTGAGAATATTTCTTATAGAAATATTTCAAATGCTGGGAATAGGCAGAAATGGTTTTGAAGGGTTTTGTCCAATATTTTGAACATGACCATGTGTTGACACTCTTATATATGGACAATATATGTCCACTGAGTTTTCCTAAATTTTCTCAAATATTTTGGAAGCATTTAAATAATTTTTCCCTATAAAACATAATTTCTGGCCTTAATAAAAGTCTTTACATAAAATAGGAAAATAATATTAAAATAAATATTTGGTGGTTTTGGGAAGTATTATATATAGTGGGTTTCAAATAAAGCATTTGGGTAAAGAGGATCCACCCAATTTGGGGACTTGTAGTGCAAACCTCAAATTAGGGCGTTTTGAAGACCTAATTTAAATAAATGCTTTTTGGCCAAAATAATGTTTTGTAAAGATATTTTTTAAGTCCTATTCACATGGCATGATCATTGGACAAGATTTTGGATCAAGGAAAAAGGGTTCTTGAGGGTAGGAGGATGTTTTATGAATTATAGAGCACCAGCAAGCAGTCAGACAAGCAATCAAATAACACACAAGTCAAGCATTCAAATGTATTCAAAAAGTTTTAATTGGCCCAAATTTTTGAGTCATGATAACGTAGTTAAGAGGCAAAACACAGGGTGTGACAGACCTACCCGCCTTACAAGAATCTTGTCCCCGAGATTCCTAGGCTAGGTGCTGATGCAGACATTCAGAGGTGAGGTAGTCTTCATGTTCCATGTTGTTTGTGCTCCGGCGTGGTTGTCCTTCTGGATCTTGAAGTGCCTGATGATATGTCTTTGAGTGCACTATTGACTTCATCTAAGGGTGAACGGGGTTCCCCTAAAATTCTAGGCTCGCCTACTGGTCAAGGGTTTGGTGGACGAGGTTCTCGCAGGGCCTGGCTTGCGTGTGTATCCCAAAGTCGGAATACCTGGCCAAGTAGGGTGTCTTTGTGTTGGTCCTGGGACTGCTCACGTTGGTTAGTGACATCTAGATGTCTCGTGTTAGAATGGAAGGGTTGAGTCTTGGTATAGCTTCTCGTTGACAGGAAAGTCCTTATCTTCCTTACAGCAGGAGGTCTTCAGTCGTAGGTGGTCTTCATCCTTGAGGGTGCTGATGTGCGCCATTGTAGGCTTCGCGTTGATAACTTCTACTTGAACAAGTTGCCCAGGTATGTTCTTCATCCATCTTCGACCAGTTGTCTTTGTTGTTGCAGATGCCCGTTTCTGGCAGGGCTCCAAATGTTTGTTCTACTGGTCTCTCTATGGCAAGGTATGCGCTGAGTCTCGCCCCTAAGACTGAGCTTAGAGACTAGGTGTCAAACGGGTTCTACCATCTGGGAAGGTTTCAGTGGGGTTCTAGATAAGCTGACTATTCAGAGTATAGATCAGCCATTTGATCCCCAAGGTCTGACGCTTGGCAAGTGGGGTGAACTACCCTTTACAAGTGTTTTACCATGATCCAGTCAAGTTCACATCCTTGATTGAACCAAAAAGGGGCTAGCAATGAGATCATGACAGTGGTTCCACTCCGTTCCAGGCATCTGAAGGGAGTAGGGACGTCATGCTCATCGTACACCTTCAAGGTGGGGGAGTGAGGGCTGTTATCCACTCCTCGGTTCCTTCCTAGTCAGGAACTGATGGATGACCAGTCATAACAAGGGGTCCTTGAAACCTCTTGATGTGTAAGGGCTTCAGCTGCTTGGGCGTCGATGCTAGCTTGATATAATCTAGTTGATGTAGCTAGCGAAGGAGTGGTTGTTGACTTCTTTTGCTTCTTCTTCGTCGTTGTCATGGCTTCACTATCGTAGTGGTTCTTCATCTTGCTTGGCCAAGAAAGCCTTCTTCTGCAGGGAGGGTGCTTTGCGGAGTCCAACTCCTTTAAGGTGAAACCTTATACTCAAGAGGCATGGTAATGGGTGTTCCTGGGGCTTGTCCGAACAGGACTAAGGTGTTCCTCCTCTCATTGGGTAGATAAGTATGTCATCCCGAAGGACAACAACCTATTCCCCGAAGTATCACATAAACACATTGCTCATGGGCTATGTGAGAGGAGAGGGCATTCGTCCCGGATGGTCACTGGTATCAAGGGTTCGTGGTCCAACCTTATATAGGTCTTCATGGCCACCTTCCTTATGGAAAGGGTGGGTGGTGGTCACGGTGGAGTATCGACCATGGTCTTTTGACTTAGAGCCAGAGCCTATGGTCTGATCCAACCATGGCATGGTTTGGTAAAGTTTTGGGGTTTCAAGGATCTTAGGATGTGAGTGAACGTCTATCATTTTATCCTCGAGGACGGTTCTTAGATGCCAATAGTACAACCTATTACTCAAAACAAAATCACCCTATATCCTTGAAGGTATCATCTCATATGAGTCAACTCCAATATTACACATGCTACTCATATCTCCAAGGTTTTGAGAAAAGGACCATACCGAAAGATCTCATACATATGCTATAGCTAACTCGCATAGATCCCTATATAAAAATCCTAGAGATAATTTACAAGCCGCTAAGCTTGATCATGACATTACCAATCCAAGTGTTCAGCTAATATATCCAAGGTTCGGGAGGTTGCATCTCTATGCTAAGGAAACAGGTAGTATACCAATCCAAGATGTCGTTTCCTTCCTACGAATCCAGTTTAAACGACCCGTAAATAACATCCACTATTAAATGATCCATTACTGCTACAAATCCAGCATCGATGGCGTCCAACATAATCTCATCGAGTTCATATAATCCACATATCATTCCAAGGACTATTGTCATGAACTTCCAATCTCATGGCCAACTACACTCCAAGGTCGAGCTTATATAGATCCCTAAATTATCCCTAACATCATCTGATTCCTTCTACTAGTATCCACCGAGAATTATGGTATCATTATCAAGATCATTGGACTAAATCCAAATTACTCCGATCCATGTGGTTTAATTGATCTTGAGCACCTAGTAGGATCACCTATTTAAATCCAAGTTTACATCTAGTAAGAGCTCCCTACTAGTTATGCGAGTCACCATCAGTCCACTATCTACATTACTTGCCCAAGTCAAGTCATTAATCCATCAAGAATTTCAGCATGTGATCATGTTTTCCCTACCAATCCGATTTGCTCAAGGGACAAGTAAGTTATGCTACTCTATCAATCTTGATCCACCAAGTCCATGTACCAACATTAAGCCTCGTAATCCACAAAAGGGTCTCAACTACTTCCTCAAGACATTCATTATGGCTAAATCAAATCATTATTCACAAATCATATACCCTTAGAACGATCCTTCCTATGGCATCAAGGTTCTAGTGCTAGCATAATAATGAAGCATGTTTGTTCACTATGATCACTAGCTCCATAATAAACCCAGTGTAAAGTAGGGGTTATTGACGCTTAATAAGTGCCCTGGCAAATCCGTGTGTTAAACACGTGATCAAAGGCTTGTGTTGGAGGATCTTGTGAGGTATAGGTTGGGCAAGGGAGGGGTTTTCCAATCTTGAGGGAAAAGCATAACCCTGCGGGGTTGCATCTAGTTGAGTCCGTTGTAGACATAGTCTTCAACGCTAGCTGTCCGTCGAGGTGGATCCTTGGTGCCTCTTTTCTTGTCAGTCTTTAGTTGATGAGATTGGGGAGATAAAGTAGCATCGAGAGGAGTGCCTAAGGGGGTGGTATAGTGCAAGTGCAATCAAGCAAGTGTCGAAAAGGTCAAACACAACATCAAGGTAAGGTAGGTGATATAGTCGCGCACTTGTTGCCTAGGGAAAAGTGTGACTTACACCAAAGCACAAACAGGAAAAACAAGCAACACACATCATGGTTCCATTCGAACCATCATACGGACTTGACTTCGCATGGGGGACACATGACCTATCCTACCCTAGGGGTACTCAGACTCATTAGTCGTGCTTGCTTCGTGTCTTGGAGAGGAGTCTGCTTAGTCTTCTGGGTCTTCTTTGGGTGTGGCTATGTCTCTTGTTTTTGTTTGTTGAAACGATCTGGGTTGTTCCTGAAGAGTCCTTGACAACTTCGCGTCTGGTGAGCTGATGACGAAGGTGGTTCCCCATGACGGTCATTGACGGGTCTTCTGTTGCCTTCGTAATCATGACAATGCCTTCTTCCCTTCTGAATCGTCAAGGGTTCCAGGTAGGAAATCTTTTATGCAACAACATTAACAAGGCATGGTAGAGTTGTACCTGCTGGTCACATTGATGATATCATTGGCACCAAGAGTGGGGGATGATGAGAACCATTTTCCTTCTCACTAAAGTGAGGCGGACCAAATGGCGAGGTTCTCATCCACCGATGGTTACCTATATACCAACGAAAAGGACAGGGTTGCTCTATTAGTGATGCATATCATGACATTGCATGCCTTGTGCCTTGGTATTCAAAGGCTAGGGTGGCATCATCCTGGGGCTATGTCGAGGGTGTCACCATCATATAAGTCCTGACATTCGCATCCTTCGAGAAGGTATCCTCTGCTGGTAGCTCCTTGTCATGGGGTCGTCAAACTTATGTGAAAGTCTGGCAAGGTGGCTTCCTTCCAGGTTACCCACGAGGATTACAAGGAATCTTGTGGAGGTCACAAGGGTACTATCGACTGTTTACAAGGTTTTGAAAAGTAGACGAGGAGAGCCAAAAGAAAAATGATGGAAGTGCTAGGCACAATCCTTCAGTTTATTTGAAAGCTTAGAAGAGCTAAGAAATATGGTAGCCTTTGCAAGTGCTTTGAAGGGTCTGGGAAAACAATTTTGTCCTAACTAACGTCCACGCTAACTAAGGGCTTCCTACAGTCAGGATGGCTCTAATACTAACTTTGTGGGGACTCCGACTCACAAGTCGTGATCACCGAATGTACGTGCATAGTGATCCCAGAGATCAATGCTCATTGAACACAGAGAAACTGAATAACAAGAGTCTTACATCCATCACATACCGGCTTACTCAAATATGGCCTTTATGGCCAAGTCTTCATATGATTGCAGCAGAAATCTTCAACGATAGCGTCAACTCATGCCATCTGCCTTAACCCTACAGGCATTCTGACTGGGAAGCAACCTAGCTCGCTTGTCCGTCACCAAGGTAATCTTCATCATAACCTGATCTTTCATGCCTGGCCAATAAAATAACCAGTGACAAGCCAATGAGTACTTTGAATGTACTCGCAAGCAACCCATGTTTGGAACAAGGCAATAACAATGCATGATATAGCACTAATAGGTAATTTTGCATAAAGTATTTTTTTAATGCAGTGACATGATCATATAACTTGTGTAGGCATGCATCAATTGTTGGCAGATATCCATATGAACAAGTTCAGATATCAGCATAAGCAAGGGTTGAACATCTCATGTTCACCATCAGGCTAAGTCATCAGACATAGCTCAAGTATCACCTTTGTGTCATCCACACACACACACCAAGTTTGCGAAAAACATCTGGACGTAGCACAAGAGCGGTCATCCAACTGTCCTTGACTGTGGACAAGGCTATTCGAATAGTTTTACACTCTGCAGAGGTTGCACACTTTACCCACAAGACTCGGGGAACTTCCATGTCATCCACGACTCACGGTACATCACATACCCGAGGTAAGCACCCGAACATTGCCTTTCCCATGGTGATACTACTCCAAATGATCAAATATAACATTGCCTCTACACACACCCGCATAACCCTCATAACGTGGTAGGGTCATGCACGATGCAAGTGTCAACGATAAAAATGTCGGAAGCAACCCACCGGAGTGGTCACTACTCCACATGATCAAATATAACGAAAATAAAGTGCTTTATGACATGCAATGAAAATGGTTTCGTAATATGGTCAAAGGACTGCTTGCCTAGCTTCGCACAGTCTTCGAGGTCTTCACACGCTTCTCGTCCAACTCTGAGAACTTCGTCTATTTCGTCAACTATCGTCGGAAACAACCACAATAAGCAACACATCAAGTAGAAAAATAAAAGTTCTCTATAAATAGGAGTTTTATTTTTCTTGGACATATCTGGCCATAAGAAAAATAACAAGGGAGGTTTCATTGGATGTGGATCAAGGGGGAGTCTTGAATTGGTGGAAATGAAGGAAAAGATGATCCTACAAGATGTCCACAGAAAAAAAATTGTAAAAAGGAGTGGGTGGACCCAACGAATAGGGCATAATTTTAGAAACATGAGGGAAGTGGTTTCACTGGATTTGGAGTTGGCATGATTTTCCTATGGATTTTCAAAGTGGGTCAGATATGAATAAATGGCCCAATAATTGACATAGCAAAATAAGTATAAGGAAAAATTCACACCACTTAGTGAATTAATTTAGATACATATAGGAACTTGAATCGCCCCATTTGGAGTTAATAATAATTCCCTAGGAATTTGCAAAGTGGGGTTCTATATGGTTCAAATTCAAATTTGAATTTGAACTATCGGAAAAGATTTATGGAAAAATGTGCAATGCACCAATTTGGATAGGATATGATTTTAGGAATCTGTAGGAATTTGAATCAACTAAATTGGAGGTCATATGAATTTTCTATGATTTGATTAGTTCTGAATAAATAATAAAAAAAGAAAAGGAATTATACCGAAAAGGGCTATATTGCGCACGGGCGTCGGGTAGCGAACGGGCCAGCCCAGCAACACCGTCGCGCCCGCACAGTGGCCACGTCGAAGGCGCATTACCCGGAAGTCGTTTTCTCCGCGGGGAAACGCAAGCACGGAGAAGGTGTGACCACTTAAACCGGGGGGGCCGAGCCTTAGCCGCTGATCGGTGGGCCCTGCTGGTAGGGTCTCCCTCCACCTCCTGCCAGCACAGGGGAGGGGCAGAGGATCCCGACTGAGCGTGCGCCGGCAGCTGCCCCGACGGCCCCGTCCACCTCCGGCGGTGCTCCAGCCACAGGTGAGCTTCGGGAGACCCGTCGCACTTCCCTGGGCGGTCTTCGTGCCCCGTGGGAGACCGGGCCTGGGCACTGCATCGTCCTGGCGGAGGAGACCGATGGTGACGACGGAAACAGCGCCATGACCATGAGGACGGATGAGTGGGGTCGCGGGGAGGAGCCTGGAGGTATAGGGGGTTCCCAACGATCCTCGAAGGAGAGGAGGGCGGCCGGGCTTCGCCAATTTAGCCGGAGGCCGAAGCGAGCACCGTTGATCGGGGGGAAGGGAGAGGGCGCTAGAGGTTCGCGGGCATGCCCGGAGGGTTTCTAGGAGGGGAATAAGTGCGCTAGGACCTCCAGGGAGCTCTGGTGAAGTAGCATATAGCAGGGTGACAAAGGGGAACTGGAGTGGCCGCCGGGTGAGCTTCGGGCATGGCGAGCACACGTGCAAGAGCGTCTTGGAGCCATCCCAGCATCGGGGATGGGCGTGGGGAGACCGAGGGAATATGCCCGATGCGCGTGGGCGTCCTTCCGCTGCCAAACATGAGCTACCCGACAGCGACAAGTGGCATAGCGCCAGTTTTGCATGCCGGATGTGTGGTCACCATGCCAACTCCTGTCTAGGGAGACATTTTGGTCGGTCAAAGTTGTCTGGGGTGTGAGGCATGCATGCTGGAGAGCACTGGGGAAGACTCAAGGCAAATGAAGCTGGTTAGATGGGGTTTTTACTGGGGGTAAAGTTGCAGCAGAAACCTTGGTATTAGAAAAAGAGTTTCTACTGTGGTCCACTTGGCACAACACTATGTCTAGTGTCCTCAAGCATGGAAGGACTATACTTACACCAAGTTTCAAATCAAGGAGATGAATGGGCAAGGTACTTGTAGTACAAAGCCACTATTTCTGCCATAACAGAGGTTTTGATGAACTGCTCATATTTTCCATGTGAGCATGCCATCTTTGGGCTTGGATATATGCATCAATATGCATATGAGGTTGTGGCATTAGGAGGCATTGCATGGATATAATAGTGGGGGAGGGAAAGAATAGGCCTTTCCATGGTAAAAAGAGAGGGAGAAGAGAGAGTTACCCCCCCCCCTCGAATAATTGATCAGAGGCCATGGCAAGGTTACTAGAGGTAAACTGAGGTTAGAATATACTCTCGTTAAAAGTTGGGGGCAAGGGGAATCTGTTTGGGTCAACTATGCTTTTCCACTAGTTTATGGATGAAGGTGTTTGTGATGTGATTGGGCTAGGTAGGGGAATCCTATGACCTTGAGATTTACCAGGGGTAAATGGTAAGTCCATTTGGTCCTGATCACAAGTTTGGAGATGATTTTCTGAAAGTTTGCAATGTAAACATGGTAAACCCTAGGATTCAACAGAATCAGGTTTCTGTAGATCCAGTTGGGTTAAACTAATCTCCTTGATTCACAACTTGGTGTAACATCATTATTTGGGGATTAGAACATGTCCACAAAGTTTGGGATCAATAAGAGAAACTTCACAATGTAAAGTTGATCAAATTTGGCTCTGGACAGGAATGGTTTTAGGATATTTTGGTGAACAAAAACAATTGGGATTGAGATGAAACTTGGCAATATGGACACATATATCATATGTGACATGCTAGAATTTTCCTCGATTTAATTGAGATGATTTCTTATAGAAATATTTCAAATGCTAGGAATAGGCAGAAATGCTTTTGAAGGTTTTTGTCCAATATTTTGAACATGACCATGTGTTGACACTCTTATATATGGACAATATATGTCCAATGAGTTTTCCTACATTTTCTCAAATATTTTGAAAGCATTTAAATATATTTTTCCTATAAAACATAATTTTTGGCCTTAAGAAAAAGCCTTTAAATAAAATAGGAAAATAATATTAAAATAAACATTCGGTGGTTTGGGGAAGTATTATATATAGTGGGTTTCAAATAAAGCATTTGGGTAAAGAGGATCCACCCAATTTGGGGAGTTGCAGTGCAAACCTCAAATTAGGGGGTTTTGAAGACCTAATTTAAATAAATGCTTTTTGGCCAAAATAATATATTGTAAAAATATTTTGAAGTCCTATTCACATGGCATGATCATTGGACAATATTTGGGATCGAGAAAAAGGGTTCTTGAGGGTAGGAGGATGTTTTATGAATTATAGAGCACCAGCAAGCAGTCAGACAAGCAATCAAATAACACACAAGTCAAGCATTCAAATGCACTCAAAAAGTTTTAATTGTCCCTAATTTTTGAGTCATCATAACTTAGTCATGCGGTAAAACACAGGGTGTGACATCTATGCAGGAAGAGCGCTTCACGGCGTCGAAGCGGGGCGAGGCGGCAATCAACTTCTGCACCAGGCCAAAGTAGCTGCCTAGCAGCGGCTCGCCGGGCCAAAAGCGGATGCGGGCGTCCTACATGGACGGCTCTCCCATCTGGTGCATCTCCATCTGTTGTTTTAGCTGCTCCACGAGATGAGGCAAGCGCTCGGGGGCTCCAAATTGTGCCCAGAACAACCGAGCTTCTTCTCCTTCTTCCCTCGAGGCAAACAACATGTTGGCGTCTGCCACGCTCTTATGAAGATCGGAGGAGGCGCCTGAAGAACGCCACACTTGGGTAAGCAATTTGTATTTCCTATCCCCAAAGACGCGCTATAGTAAGTATGGCTTACCATCCATTATGTCCTTCGCTTGGCGAACCTGGTCCTCATAAAATCGTCTATCCACCCGCTCTTTCTTAAGATCCTTCTTCAGGGTGGACAGCACAACTGCGCTCTCCTTGCCCTTCTGCTCAAGGACCTTGCACTTCTGGCTGGCGTCCTTGAGCTCTTGTTGAACCTCTGCCACATCAGCCTCGTACTTCTGGCTGGTGGCTCGCACGGCAGAGAGGGCGGTCATCGCTTCTTTCGCCGCCGCTCTCTCAACTGCCACATGGTCTCTTGCTTGTTGGAGCTCGGCCTTGAGCCTCTCCACCTCCTTCGCCGAAGCTGTTTGCACATTAAGATATTATGAAAAACTGCGTGGACAGTGTCCGGGTAAAGGTATTCGAATTTTGTTTTGACCTACCTTGTGCCTCGACGAATCATCGATTAAGGGCTTCAACTTCATCCTCAGAGTGTTTCAGCTTCTGATTCAGCTCGTCCAGCTCATCTCCATTTACGGCCGCCTCTATTGACGACGCCTACAGTACACATACAGTGTACATGTTACATGGGTTTTTCAACTCCCGCACTATAATCAATCCGATCATATGTTGGACATTTTTAAGAGTCACCCTTACATGCTAGACACATAAATTGTTTCTAGTCCGGTATAGGATACATGATTGACCCCTAGGTAAGTTTTTTCAGACTCACCTAGGGCTTGGGGGCTGCCATGTATATAATATAAATAAATAAAAACTTTGCAAATAAGAGTATCAGGTGACTTACTTGAAAACCCGTTAGGAGACCTTTGAAGGCCTCCTTCAGTCCGTTGTCAACGGACTGGATGCTCTTCAATACCGCACCCATGAGGGTGTGGTGCTCCTCTGAGATAGACGCGCTTGATAGAGCCTCCCCCATGACCGGCCACCCATTGGTCAGTGGCGTCGGCGGTGATCGGATAACCCGATCACCAACTGGGGTTTGAACCAGAACTTCCAGAGGCGTGGTGCGCTCCGGAGATGCCCTTGGAGGGGATTGAGTGGCCGCTTGGCCGGCCTCCTTAGTGTCTGGGCGGGGTACCCCCCCCCTTCCGGGGTCTTCGATAACTGAGGTGTTATCCTCGGCCATTATGTTGTCTCCCCCGCCGCCGGTGCCCGACTCCACAGGAGCATGCTGGGATTACACCTCGGCGGTGTCCTTCGCGGCGCCCGGAGTGGCGGGATGTGAGGCATTCCCGCTCTTCGCTAGTTCGGCGGTCAGGGTCTCCCATCCAATATTTGATCGGTGGGAAGGACAAGCAGGGGGCTGTGAAATCCATAAGCACCTGCGTGTTAGTAAACTCTAAACTTGTTAAAAGAGCAAATAAGGGGTCTTCGGATCCTAACCTTTGAGCTGGGGGCTTGACCCTGACGTTCCTTCGTGGAACCACCTCGAGTTTATCGGACTCAGTATCTGAGTCCGAGCTGTCGGCAGACAGGATCACCTGAGCCCGACGCGTCCTCTTCGGGGCGGAGGAGGAACCTCCTCTGGGGCGTTCGATGACACCGCCCTCTTTCTTGCGAGGGGGAATTGCCTCCCCCCCGGCTACGTCCTCCTCCTCATACTCTTCCTATTCCTCCTCATGCTCGTCTTGATTCTAGGAGGCATGAGTTTCCCCGGACACAGTCTCTGACTGGTCCCGGATACGAAGGCCACTTCGGCCTGGTTTCTTCTTCTTCTCCTTCTTCGTGGGGGCCTCGTAAGGCTTCTCAACGAGCATTTCCGCCAACAGCCCGGACCTAGCATCCTCGGGCTGAGGTGCTAGACTGCTGATATTAACGGCTTTCTTTAGCCATTTCTGCAAGGGAGTGATCAGAGGAAAATGTTATGGATCCTCTTTAGGAAAAGTAAAAGCCGCTCTAGCAGAAGTGTACCGTACCTCCGTAGTGGGCTTGGAGGCATGCAGGCCTCTGTCTCCCTCCTCGGATGGCCAGCTCTCCTGCTACTTGAAGAGTGCCTTCTATAGCTTCTCATGCGTAGTGCAGAAGAGGTTCCAGATTGTGGGCGCATCGTCGAGCTCACGAGCCCACAAGGGAGTGTCCCACCGCTGGCAGCGGAGGATGTGTCTCCGGAGCATCACCTGGAGCACATTGGTCAACTTGATGTCCTTCTCGGCCATGTAGTCGATGCGCTTCTGCAGGTCACTCACCTCCTTGGTCGGTCCCCAGTTAAGGCCCTTGTTGAGCCATGAAGCTAGTCTGGTGCGGGGAACAGACCTGAATTCAGCAGGACGAATTTCACCTTCTTCTCGTGGTTCTGTGATGTAGAACCACTCTTCTGCCATGCCTTGATGGTCTCGGTGATGGTTCCCGATGGCCACACGACACAGGTGAGCTTGTCGTTGACAGCTTTTGGGAGACGTAGTAGTAAATCAAAAAAATTCCTACGTGTTCACCAAGATCCATCTATGGAGAAACCAACAACGAGTAAGGGGAGAGTGCATATTCATACCTTTGAAGATCGCTAAGAGGAAGCGTTACAAGAACGTGGTTGGTGGAGTCATACTCGTAGCGATTCACATTGCGGTAGAATCCGATCTTAGCGCCGAACAATGGCGCCTCCGCGTTCAACACACGTGCAGCCCGATGAGGTCTCCTACGCCTTGATCTAGCAAGGAGGAAGGAGAGGTTCAGGGAGAGCTCCGGCAGCACGACGGCGTGGTGACGGTGGAGCTGCGTGGTACTCCAGCAGAGCTTCGTTAAGCACTACGGAGAACAAGGACTAGGAGGGGTAGGGCTACGCCGAGGGAGGAAGAAACTTGTGTGTATGGCACCCCCCAAAACCCCACTATATTTAGGAGGAGGAGGAGGGGTGTGGCAGCCCCTAGGTTTCCCTCCCCAGGGTCGGCGGCCAACCCTAGATTGATCTAGGGCGGCGGCCAAGAGAGGGAGTGGGAGGGGTGGCGCCCTAGGTGGGCCTAGGGCCCATCTGCCCCTAGGGTTTGCCCTCCTCCCACCTTATGCTGCGCCTTGGGCCCTTGTGGGAGGCACCAGCCCACCTAGGGGCTGGTTCCCTCCCATGCAGTCCTCCAGTGCCTGTGGCCCCACTTGGTGGACCCCCGGAACCCTTCCGTTGGTCCCGGTACGTTACCGGTGACGTCTGAAACATTTCCGGTGACCAAAACCTCACTTCCTATATATGAATCTTTACATTCGGACCATTCCAGAACTCCTCGTGACATCCGGGAACTCACCCGGGACTCTGAACAACCGTCGGTAACCACGTACGCTATTTCACTATAACCCTAGTGGCATCGAACCTTAAGTGTGTAGACCCTACGGGTTCGGGAGTCTCGTAGACATGACAGAGACGCCTCTCTGGTCAATAACCAACAGCGAGATCTGGATACCCATGTTGGCTCCCACATGCTCCACGATGATCTCATCGGATGAACCACGATGTAGGGGATTCAATCAATCCCGTATACAATTCCCTTTGTCTACCAGTATGATACTTGCCCGAGATTCGATCGTCGGTATCCCTATACCTTGTTCAATCTCGTTACCGGCAAGTCTCTTTACTCATTCCGTAACACATGATCCCGTGGCTAACTCCTTAGTCACATTGAGCTAATTATGATGATGTCTTACCGAGTGGGCCCACAGATACCTCTCCGTCACACGGAGTGACAAATCCCAGTCTCGATTCGTGCCAACCCAATAGACATTTTCGGAGATACCCGTAGTGTACCTTTATAGCCACCCAGTTATGTTGTGACATTTGGCACACCCAAAGTATTCCAACGGTATTCGGCAGTTGCACAATCTCATGGTCTAAGGAAACGATACTTGACACTAGAAAAGCTTTAACAGACGAACTATACGATCTTGTCCTATGCTTAGGATTGGGTCTTGTCCATCACATCATTCTCCTAATGATGTGATCCCATTATCAATGACATCCAATGTCCATGGTCATGAAACCGTGACCATCGATTGATCAACGAGCCAGCCAACTAGCTCTAATTCATCAATGTAACGTAGGCATGTATTCCATATACAGTCATACGTGCTTATGGAAAAGAACTTGCATGACATCTTTTGTCGTACCCTCCCGTGGCAGTGGGGTCCTATTGGAAACTAAGGGATATTAAGGCATCCTTTTAATAGAGAACCGGACCAAAGCATTAGCACTTAGTGAATACATGAACTCCTCAAACTACGGTAATCACCGGAAAGAATCCTAGTGATTGTCACCCTGGGGGATGTGGATCATAACTCGTAATAGGTGTCTACAACTTGCAAGATAGGATGGAGAAAACACATATATTCATGAAAACATAATAGGTTCAGATCGGAAATCATGGCACTCGGGCCCTAGTGACAAGCATTAACCATAGCAAAGTCATAGCAACATCAATCTCAGAACATAATGGATACTAGGGATCAAACCCTAACAAAACTAACTCGATTACATGATAAATCTCATCCAACCCATCACCGTCTAGCAAGCCTATGATGAGGTTACTCACAAATGGTGGAGATCATCATGGAATTGGTGATGAAGGATGGTTAGTGATGACGAAGGCGTCGATTTCCCCTCTCCGGAGCCCAAAACGGACTCCGGATTTGGTCTCCTGAGGAAGAACGGGAGGTGGCGGCGGCTCCGTATCGTGAAACACGATGAACTCTTCTCCTTGATTTTTTTTCTCCCCGAATAGGAATATATAAGAGTGGAAACGAGGTCAGAGGAGCAGCAGGGGGCCCACAAGCTTGCTCGGCGCGGCCTAGGGGGGTGCCTGCGCCCACCAGGCTTGTGGCCAAGTGGTGGCCCCCTTGCAGTTGATTCTTTCGGCAATATTTTTATTAATTTCAAAAATATTCTGCGTAAATTTTTAGGACGATCCGAGAAATTTTATTTCTAGACAAAAATAACACCAAGGCAATTCTGCTAAAAACAGCATCAGTCCGGGTTAGTTCCATTCAAATCATGCAAATTAGAGTCCAAAACAAGGGCAAAAGAGTTTGGAAAAGTAGATATGTTGGAGACGTATCAACTCCCCCAAGCTTAAACCTTTGCTTGTCCTCAAGCAATTCGGTTGATAAACTGAAAGTGATAAAGAAAAACTTTCACAAACTGTGTTTGATCTTGCTATTGTAAATATGTCTAACTTATGTTCGTATTTTCAGCAAAGATTATAAACTAACCACATTCACAATAACACTTAGGTATCACATTTACTCATAGCAATGACATAATCAACTAGCGAGCAATAATAACAAGTCTCGGATGACAACAATTTTATCAAAACAATCATGATACAATATGACATAATGGTATCTCGCTAGCCCTTTCTGAGACCGCAAAACATAAATGTAGAGCACCTCTGGAGAACAAGGACTGACTAAACATTGTAATTCATTGTGAGAGAGATCCAGTCATGCTCATACTCAATATCAATTAATAGCAAGGCATACAAATGACAATGGTGCTCTCTAACTAGTGCTTTTTAAAAGAGGATGATGACTCAACAATAAAGTAAATGGAAAGACCCTTCACCGAGGGAAGCATTGATTTGCAGAGGTGCCAGAGCTCAAGCTTTTAAAACAGAGATAGGTAATGATTTTGGAGCGGTATGCTTTCATTGCTCATATAACGACCAAGAGGTTTTCAATATCTTCCATGCTAGATACATTATAGGCGGTTCCCAAACAGAATGGTAAAGTTTTTACTCCCCCTCCAACAATCAGTCACACTCCATGGCGGGCCGAATTCATGGGTACCGTCCATACAAACATAGTCCTGGGGGAGTTTTGTTTAATTATATTTTGCTTTTTATTTGGAGCATGGAACTGGGCATCCCGATTACCACCCACTTTCTCATGAATGATAGTGAATCAACACATATCGTGAGAATAACCCACCTAGCATGGAAGATACTGACAACCCCTAGTCGCCACATGAGCGATTTGGGCATACAAAATAGAAAGTTTATTTGAAGGTTTAAAGTTTAGCACATGCAAATTTACTTGGAACGACAGGTAAATACCGCATATAGGTAGATATGGTGGACTCATATGGAACAACTTTGGGTTTATTGAGATGGATGCACAAGTAGTATTCCCTCTAAGTACAAGTGAAGGCTAGCAAAATACTGGGGAGCAACCAACTAGAGAGCGACACAGTCATCAACATGCTTTGAGATTAACCAACATTTAATGCAAGCATGAGTAGGATATAATTCACTATGAACATAAATATCGTGGAGGCTATGTTGATTTTTTTTGACTACATGCGTGAACATGTGCCAAGTCAAGCCACTTGAATCATCCAGGGGAGGATACCATTCTATCATACTACATCATAACCATTTTAATGCGCATGTTGGCACTCAAGACAAACCATTATCCACTCTTAGCTAATTAAGCATGGCATGAATAACTATAATCTCTAATTATTATTGCAAGCATGTTCAACCCATAATGTACTGAATTCGGAACGATGAGCTAATCATGTTTACAAAAGCAAGATAGGTCGAATTCATACCAGCTTTTCTCCATCTCAATCCTTTCATCAAATATCGTCATTATTGCCTTTCACTTGCATGACCGAACGATGTGAATAATAATAAGAGTGTGCGTGCATTGGACTAAGCTGGAATCTGCAAACAATAAACCAAAGGAGAAGACAATGCAATATGGGCTCTTTGTAAGATAAACAATAGTGCATATGAGCGCCACTCAACATGTCATCGTGGTCTTCTCCTTACAGCCCAAAGAAAAGAAAGGAAAATTATTTACACGGGAAAGCTCCCAACAAGCAAAAAGAAGAACAAGAAATCTTTTTGGGGTTTCTCTTTAATGCTACAACTAAGCAACTAGGAAATAAAGCTAGAATTAATTTTTTGTATTTTCCTCAAAGTTAATTAAACACACAAGAAGAAAGCATAAAGAAGAAAATAAACTACCATGGATAGTACAATGAAAAAGTATGAACTCCGACAACTGAAATAAGTGTGTGAACATGAATGTAATGTCGGTGAGAAATACGTACTCCCCCAAGCTTAGGCTTTTGGCCTAAGTTGGTCTAGGGCCATGGCTAGACTGGATAATATCCGAAGTCAAAGTTGGGGTTGTACTGGGCTGTGGCGGCTACCATCTGAACTAGCAGTGTGAAGGCGAGCGGTTTCTGCATTTCGCTTTTACTCGCTTGCCTCCTTTCTGGTTATAAAATACCTCTGCTTTTCCTGAAAGTTAAAGAAGGCAGGAGCAGGAAGGCTAACATGGACAACACGTTGCCTCCGCACGAAAGAATCAGTGAGTTGATAGTATTGCTTGCATCGATCTGAAATGAAATCCTCAAGGCTAGCATTCCTTATGTACGCATAAAACTCTTCCATGAATCCGGCGTTGTCCATGAATTGTTTCGACGGCCATTCACAAGGCAGTACTCAAGCTTCCCTAGGTAGCTCAAAATCGGGCTCACGTAGCGCGAGTCTCGAGGCTTTCTTGCTCGAGGAACCACCTTGGTACATTCTCCTCAACATATTTTCTTTCTCTGAAAAAATTCTGAAATTTTTAGTGAGTGAAAATAAAGGTGAACAAAACTCAACAAAACTCATAGCAACTACTCCCTCAAGTGCCTAGAGACTATATCATGCATCAAAACTACTTGGGACCATACAAATTTGACATGCAAGCTCAAGAACAAGGTCACCATAACAACAAAATATTGCAATATATAAGGCACTAGAACAAAAACTAATTGGATAATTGGAGGAATCACATACCGATGAGCAATCCCCTAAAACAGTTTTGTGAATGGAATTTTGAGCAAGGAGATTGAAAATGGCAGAAAGATGAGCTAGAACACGGGTTTGAGCAATGGTGGGATATTTTCTGGAGGAAGATGAAGTGAATGGGTGCTGAAGTAAGTGGAGGAGGGCTACGTGGGACCCACAAGCCACAAGGGTGCGCCCAGGGGGTGGCCGCACCCTGCAGGCTTTTGGCCCACTGGTGCAGCCCCCTGATGCATTCTTAGTGCCAAAAATTCTTAAATATTCCAGAGAAAATGATACTAGATTTTCAAGGAATTTCGGGAACTTTTATTTTTAGGTCATTTTTCTATTGCACGGAAAACTCAGAAAACAGAAAAATAATAGCATTTTTACTTAATTTCATCTAGGTAGCAGAAAGTAAAAGTTAGGTGCAGGAAGTTGTGCTTTCTAAATTCATCCATCTCATGCTCATCAAAAGAAATCCATCAATAAGGTTGATCAAGTCTTATTAACAAACTTCTTTCGAATATCATGAAACCGAAGAATTTTCGAATAACACTAAGTTACCTCAATGGGGATATGCATTTCCCCAACAAAAAGTATATCATATTTCTTCTTGACAGTAGGAAGAGGGAACTCAAAGTCTCCAATAATAATTGTTGGAATTTTTTCAATAGAGTTCATACTATGAACTTGAGGTTGTTTCTTTGAAAAGTGTACCCTTGTTGCAATCAATAACATCCCCTGCAGTATTCAAGAAGGGTCTACCAAGGATGATCGACATATTGTCGTCCTCGGGAATATCAAGAATAACAAAGCCCGTCAAGATAGTAGCATTTGCAACTACGACAGGTACATCCTCACAAATACCGATAGGTAGAGCAATTGATTTATCAGCCATTTGCAAAGAGATCTCAGTAGGTGTCAACTTATTCAAATCAAGTCTACAGTATAAAGAGAAAGGCATAAGACTAATACCAGCTCCAAGATCACATAAAGCAGTTTTAACATAATTTCCTTTAATAGAGCATGGTATAGTAGGTATTCTGGGATCTCCTAATTTCTTAGGGATTCCACCTTTAAAAGTATAAATAGCAAGCATGGTGGAAATCTCAGCTTTCGGTATCTTTCTTTTATTCGTCACAATATCTTTCATATACTTAGCATAAGGAGACATTTTCAAAATACACTCAAGCGCATACGTAAAAAGACAGGTCTAAGCATTTCAGCAAAGCGCTCAAAATCCTCATCATCCTTTTTCTTGGATGGTTTCGGAGGAAAGGGCATAAACCCATGGTTCTCTTTCTCTACCATGTTTCCTAGCAATGAATTCTATTTTATCGTATCTTTTATTCTTAGGTTGTGGGTTATCAAGATCATCAGCAGGTTCAATCTCCACATCATTATCATTACTAGGTTGAGCATCAGCATGAACATCATTATCAATGTTATCACTAGGCTCATGTTCATTAGAAGATTGTGTCTCGGCATCAAAAATAGAAATATCATTTGAATTCTCAGACGTATCTATAACAAGTTCACTAGCAGCATGCAAAGTACTATCATCATTCTTTTTCCTACTCTTATTGGAAGGAATAGGTGCATCAGTATTAAATCACTGAGAATCTTGTTCAATTCTCCTAGGATGGCCCTTGGGATACAAAGGTTCCTGAGTCATTCTACCACCTCTAGTCATAACTTTAACAGAATGTTCATTGTCTTTACTATTTATCTCATTAAGCAAATCATTTTGAGCCTAAGGTACTTGTTCTACTTGAGTGGTTACCATGGAAGCATGTTTACTAATAAGCTTAAGATCATTGACAGTTCTACTCAAATAATCACCCAAGCGATTAAGCATATAAGCATTATGTTTCAATTGTCTACTAACATAGTCATTGAGATTTTCTTGCTTCATAATAAAATTATCAAATTCATCCAAGCATTGGCGAGCAGACTTATTATAAGGGATATCTCCTTCATCGAATCTACTGAGAGAATTTACCTCTACTACCTGTGTCGGGTTATCAAGACCATGTATTTCTTCAATAGGTGGTAGATTCTTAACATCTTTAGCTTTAATACCTTTTTCTTTCATAGATTTCTTTGCCTCTTGCATATCTTCAGGACTGAGGAATAGAATACCTCTTTTCTTCGGAGTTAGCTTTGGAGGTGGTTCAGGAATAGTACAATCATTATCATTGCTCAATATATTATTCAATAGTAATTCAGCTTGTTCAACAGTTCGTTCCCTGAAAACACAACCACCACAACTATCTAGGAGGTCCCTAGAAGCATTGGTTAGTCCATTATAAAAGATATCGAGTATTTCATTTTTCTTGAGAGGATGATCAGGAAAAGCATTAAGTAATTCGAGAAGCCTCCCCCAATCTTGTGGGAGACTCTCTTCTTCAATTTTCACAAAGTTAAATATTTCCTATAAAGCAACTTGTTTCTTATGGGCAGGAAAATATTTTTCAGAGAAGTAATAAATCATATTCAGGGGACTACGCACACAACCAGGAGCAAGAGAATTAAACCATATCTTAGCATCACCCTTTAATGAGAAAGGAAACAGCTTAAGAATATAGTAATAGTGAATTTTTTTCCTCATAAGTAAATAGGGTGGAGATATCATTCAATTTGGTAAGATGTGCCACAAGAGTTTCAGATTCATAACCATGGAAAGGATTAGATTCAACCAAAGTAATTAACTCGGGATCAATAGAGAATTCATAATCCTTATCAGTAACAAAGATAGGTGAAGTAGCAAACTAAGGATCATATTGCATTCTAGCATTCAAAGATTTTTCCTTCCACTTGCGAAGCAATTTCTTAAGATCATCTCTATCCTCACAAGCAAGAAAGTCCCTAGCTACCTCTCCTTCCATAACATATCCCTCAGGTATATCACTCAATTCATATCTAGGAGAGCTAGGTCTAGCAGATGTATCATTGTGTTCAGTTTCAATAATTTCATCAGATTCAGAAATATTATCAGTTTCAGCATCGGCTCTAGCAATTTGTTCATCAAGAAATTCACCCAGTGGCACAGTATCATCAAGCAAAGTATTATCATAAGCATCATGCATAGCAGAAGTAGCATCATCAATTACTTGCGACATATCAGAATTACTAGCAGGTGGTTGTGTCGCAAACTTACTCATAACGGAAGGTGAATCAAGTGCAGAGCTTGATGGCAGTTCCTTACCTCCCCTCGTAGTAGAAGGATAGATCTTGGTTTTTGGATCTTTCAGATTCTTCATAGTGATCAACATATATATCCCAAGTGACACAGAGAATAAAGCTATGCTCCCCGGCAACGGCGCCAGAAAAAGGTCTTGGTAACCCACAAGTATAGGGGATCGCAACAGTTTTCGAGGGTAGAGTATTCAACCCAAATTTATTCATTTGACACAAGGGGAGCCAGAGAATATTCTCGAATATTAGAATTTGAGTTGTCAATTCAACAACACTTGAAAGACTTAAGATCTGCAGCAAAGTACTTAGTAGCAAAGTCATATGGTAGTAACGGTAACTGTGGCAAGGTGATAGTAGCAGTTTGTAGTGATTGTGACAGTAGCAATGGAAAAGTAACTTAGCGGAGATCAATATATGAAAAGCTTGTAGGCAATGGATCAGTGATGGATAATTATGTCGGATGGCATTCATCATACAACAGTTATAACATAGGGTGACACAAAACTAGCTCCAATTCATCAATGTAATGTAGGCATGTATTCCATATATAGTCATATGTGCTTATGGAAAAGAACTTGCATGACATCTTTTGTCCTACCCTCCCATGGCAGTGGGGTCCTATTGGAAACTATGGGATATTAAGGCCTCCTTTTAATAGAGAATCGGACCGAAGCATTAGCACTTAGTGAATACATGAACTCCTCAAACTACGGTAATCACCAGAAAGAATCCCAGTTATTGTCACATTGGCGGATGCGGATCATAACTCATAATAGGTGTCTACGACTTGCAAGATAGGATAAAGAACACACATATATTCATGAAAACATAATAGGTTCAGATCGGAAATCGTGGCACTCGGGCCCTAGTGACAAGCATTAAGCATAGCAAAGTCATAGCAACATCAATCTCAGAACATAATGGATACTAGGGATCAAACCCTAACAGAACTAACTCGATTACATGATAAATCTCATCCAACCCATCACTATCCATCAAGCCTATGATGAGATTACTCACGAACGGTGAAGAGCATCATGGAATTGGTGATGAAGGATCGTTGGTGATGACAAAGGCGTCGATTTCCCCTCTCCGAAGCCCAAAACGGACTCCAGATCTGGTCTCCCAAGGAAGAACAGGAGGTGGCGGCGGCTCCATATTGTGAAACATGATGAACTCTTATCCTTGATTTTTTTTCTCCTCGAATAGGAATATATAGGAGTTGAAACGATGTCAGAGGAGCAGCAGGGGGGCCACAAGCCTGCTCGGCGCGGCCTAGGGAGTGGTCACGCCCACCAGGCTTGTGGCCAGGTGGTGGCCCCCCTTCAGTTGATTCTTTCGCCAGTATTTTTATTAATTCCAAAAATATTCCTCGTAAATTTTCAGGACGATCCAAGAAATTTTATTTATGCATAAAAATAACACTAAGGCAATTCTGCTAAAAACAGCGTCAGTCCGGGTTAGTTCCATTCAAATCATGCAAATTAGAGTCCAAAACAAGGTCAAAAGAGTTTGGAAAAGTAGATATGTTGGAGACGTATCAGGGGGCTACTGAGGGAGTCCTGGATTAGGGGGTCCTCGGGAGTCCGACCTATTTCTATGGTCCGGACTATACGGGCCACTTACCGAACATTGGAATACTTGCAGGCCCAGTCTCCAAGATGGAAGCGTTAGGAAGCACGGCTTGTACTCCATGTTTAATGTAGCGAATAGGCATGTTATCTCTTCGGCATGTAACCGACAATGTGTAAACCCTAGGTACCCTCGGCATATATATAAGTCGGAGGGTTTTAGGTGATAGAGGGAGAACAAGTCATCTAGGGTTAGCAATACGATCTCGAGGTAGATCAACTCTGTAACCCCCATATCATCAATACATCCAAGTAGGACGTAGGGTATTACCTCCATAGGAGGGCCCAAACCTAGGTAAATCTGTGTCCCCTTCATCTCCTATTACCATCGATCCTAGTCTCACAGTTCGGGACCCCCTACCCGAGATCTGCCTGTTTTGACACCGACACCCACCTAATCATTCTAGGTTTAGCATCCTTCTTTTCCATAAGATGTTTAATAGCGGCATGATCGGTGTGGATTATTACTTTTGAATCAAAAATATAAGATCTGAATTTATCACATGCAAACACAACTACCAAAAATTTATTTTCAGTAGTAGCATAAATCTTTCGAGCGTTGTCTCGAGTTTTACTAGCATAATTAATAACATTCAATTTTTTATCAACTCTTTGTACTAGAACAGCACCAACAACATACTCACTAGCATCACACACTATTTCAAAGGGTAGGTTCCAATCAGGTCGTTGAACAATAGGTACAAAAATTAAGGCCTCCTTAAGTATTTCTAAGGCTTCTACACAATCATCATCAAAAACAAATGAAGCATCTTTTTGTAAAATATTGGTAAGAGGCCTAGAAAACTTAGAGCAATATTTAATGAACCTTCTATAGAAACCAACATGACCAAGAAAACTTCGGATACCTTTGATATATTTACGACATGGCATTTTCTTAATTGCATGAACTTTTGCTTTATCTACCTTAATACCTCTTTCCAATATCTTGTGCCCAAGAACTATACCTTCATTCACTATAAAGTAGCACTTCTCCCAATTCAAGACAAGATTAGTTTCTTCACATATCTGCATAACTCGACAAAGGTTGTTTAAGTAATCATCAAAAGAGGTTCCGTAAACGGAGAAATCATCCATTAATACCTCAACAATCTTTTCACAAAATTCCAAGAATATAGCACTCATACATCTTTTAAAAGTATGAGATGCATTGCATACACCAAAAGCCATACGTCTATAAGCATAGGTTCCAAAAGGACAAGTCAATGTGGTTTTCTCTTGATCTTCTTTTGCTATAGGTATTTGAGAAAAAACAGAATATCCATGTGAGAAATAGAAGTGTGTGTGCTTACACAATCTTTCTAACGTTTGATCAATAAAAGACAAGGGGTATTGATCTTTTCTAGTTGCTTTATTTAATTCCTGAAATCAATTACCATCCTATAACCAGTTACAATTCTTTGTGGGATAAGTTCATTTTTATCATTAGGAACAACGGTAATGCCTCCTTTCTTAGGGACACAATGAACATGACTTACCCATCTACTATCAGCTATAGGATCAATTATACCTGCCTCCAGAAGCTTTAATATTTCAGTTCTTACCATGTCCTTCATTTTAGGATTCAAACGATGTTGGTGATCAACGACGTGTTTAGCATCTGATTCCATATTGATCTTGTGATGGTATAAAGTAGGACTAATTCCCTTAAGATCATCCGGAGTATATCCAATTGCACCATGGTGCTTGTTCAGAACCATAAGTAATCTATTCTCTTCATGTTTTGAAAGTTTAGCACTAATAATAACATGATATATCTTCTTCTCATCAAGATAAGCATATTTCAAAGTATTTGGTAGTTTCTTTAACTCAAATACAGGGTCACTCTTAGGAGGTAAAGGGTCTCCCGAGGTTTCAACAAGCAAATTATGTTTAAGGATATGTGCTTGATTGAAGAATATATCATCTATTTATTTTCTTTCTTTCATATGCATATCATTTTCATTCTAATGGATTAGTAGGAGGCACAATAATAGAGGCAAGACACATTATTTCATCTTTACTAGACAATTCTTCCTCACGCAAATGTCTACTAAACTTATAAAAATTAAATTCATTGGATACATCACCAAAGTTAACATTGGTCGTTTACTTAATGCAATCAATTTTAGCAACAGTATTCAGGAAAGGTCTACCAAGTATAATGGGACAAAAGTTATCTTGTTGTGAACCAAGGAATAGGAAATCAACAAGGTATTTGATCTTACCACACAGGACTTCCACATCTCTAACAATCCCAAGTGGTGAAATAGTCTCTCTGATTGCAAGCTTAATAGTAGCATCAATATCTTCTAACTCAAGAGCTGCAACATAATTTCTTGATACAAAGTAAATGGAATAGCACTAACACTAGCACCCATATCACATAAGTCGTGATAACAATGCCTACAACAGGTTTATGTTTATCTTTAGGATCTTTATTAGCAATGCGAGATGCTTCATCATAGAAATATATAACAGGACCATCTACGTTATGAAACAAAAGATCTTTAATCATTACAACTTTAGGTTATACCTTTAATTTTTTTAGAGGGTCTTTGTGTTTTCATATTACTTTTATTAACCAGAGTTGCAACTTTAACATGTTCCCTAATCCTAACAGGAAAAGGTGCTTTATCAATATAAAAAGTAGGCACAACATGATCAACATTATAAATGAATATTTCTTCTTTAGCTATAATAGGTTCTTCACTAGTTTCTTCAATAGTGGGTGAAACTTAAACCACTTCTCCTTAGGGAGGTCAACATGAGTAGTGAATGATTCACGGAAAGTACCTACTATCTTAGAGTCAAGTCCATACTTTGCACTAAACTTATGAAAACTTCGGTTTCCATAAAAGATTTAATGCAATCAAACTCAAGATTTATACATGACTCTTTACCTTTGTCGATTTCCCAACCTTTATAGTTGCGTTTAATTCTTTCTAGAAGATCCCATTTTAATTCAATAGTTCTCTTTACAAAGGAACCATTAGATGAGGTATTGAGAATTGGTGGATTGTCATGAGAAAGCTGAGCATAAAAGTTTTGTAAGATTATTTCCCTTGAGAGCTCATGATTGGGGCATGTGTGCATCATACACTTAATACTCCCCCAAGCTTGAGCGATACTTTCTGTTGGGGAACGTTGCATGGGAAACAAAAAAAATCCTACGCACACGCAAGATCTATCCATGGTGATGAGCATCTACGAGAGGGAGAGTGGATCTACGTACCCTGGTAGATCGCTAAGCGGGAAGCGTTAAGAAACACGGTTGGTGTAGTCGAACGTCTCCGTGATCCAAATCGCCGAGCGTCTTGCGATCTCATCATGATCCATCCCGTGATCCAATCACGATCCGTCCCGCGAACTCATCATGGTCCGTCCCGGGAACTCATCACGATCTGTCCCGCAAACTCATTACGATCCGTCACGCGAACTCATCATGATCCGTCTCGCGAACTCATCACGATCCGTCTCGCGAACTCATCATGATCCGTCTCACGATCTTGATCACGGTCCTTCCGATCTAGCGCCGAACGGACGACACCTCCGCGTTCAGCACACGTACAACTTGATGATGATCTCCGCCGTCTTGATACAGAAAGAGGGAGCGGAGAGGTAGAAGAGTTCTCCAGCAGCATGACGGTGCTCCGGCGATGGTGGTGGAGCTATTCCGGCAGGGCTTCGCCTAAGCACTGAAGAAATCCGATCTAGAGGAGAAATTATGCACTGGAGAAACGGGCAGCACATGGCTGAAAATTCTGTGCCAAAACCCTAAAATCCTCTAGTATATATAGGAGGAGAGGAGGAGGAGGCTTGTCTGCCAAAGAGGCAGCCCTTGGGTCAGCCGAACCTAGTGGGATTGGAGGATTCCTCCTCCAATCCTAGTCGGACTAGGACTCCTCCTTATTTTTGCCTTTTTTTGCCTTTTTCCACCTTTTTCTCTTTGGCCTTTTCTTCCCAGCCGCATGGGCCCTGTGTGGGACTTCCACCAGCCCAAAAAGGGCTGGTATTCACGCTCCCACAGCCCATGTAGCCTCTTGGGTCGAAATACCCCTCCTGATGGTCTCCCGGTACACTACCGGCACTCCCGGTACACTACCGATGAGCCCGAAACTTTTCCGGCGACAAAAATAGGACTTCCTATATAACAATGTTTACCTCCGAACCATTCTGGAGCTCCTCGTGACATCCGGGATCTCATCCGAGACTCCAAACAACCTTCGGTCACCACCATGCATAACTCTATACTACCGAAACGTCACCAAACCTTAAGTGTGCAGACCCTGCGGGTTCGAGAACTATGTAGACATGACCGAGACACCTCTACGGTCAATAACCAATAGCAGGACCTAGATGCCCATATTGGTTCCTACATATTCTACGAAGATCTTTATCGGTCGAACCTCTATGTCAAGGATTCAGTTAATCCCGTATGATGTTCCCTTTGTTCTTCGGTATGTTACTTGCCCGAGATTCGATCGTCGGTATCTCCATACCTAGTTCAACTTTGTTACCGGCAAGTCTCTTTACTCGTTCTGTAATACAAGATCCCGTGACTAACACTTAGTCACATTTCTTGCAAGGCTTGTTGTGATGTTGTATTACCGAGTGGGCCCTGAGATACCTCTCCGTCACACGGAGTAACAAATCCCAGTCTTGATCCATGCCAACCCAACAGACACCCTCGGAGATACTGTAGAGTACCTTTATAGTCACCCAGTTACGTTGCGATGTTTGATACACACAAGGCACCCCTCCGGTGTCAGTGAGTTGCCTGATCTCATGGTCATAGGAACATATACTTGACATGCAGAAAACAGTAGCATTAAACTGACATGATCATATGCTACGTTTGTAGTTTGGGTGTTGTCCATCCCATCATTCTCCTAATGATGTGATTCCGTTATCAAATGACATCTCATGTCAATGGCTAGGAAACCTTAACCATCTTTGATCAACGAGCTAGTCTATTAGAGGCATACTAGGGACATGGTTTTGTCTATGTATCCACACATGCATCTAAATCTCCGATCAATACAATTATAGATGGATAATAAACTATTATCATGAACAAGGAAATATGATAATAAATAATTTATTATTGCCTCTAGGGCATATTTCCAATAGTCTCCCACTTGCACTAGAGTCAATAATCTAGTTCACATCACCATGTGATTTGCATTGTTATGAATCTAACACCCAATTAGTTCTGAGGCTTGATCATGCTTTGCATGTGAGAGAGGTATTATAGTCAACGGGTCTGTGACATTCAGATCCATGTGTGCTTTGCAAATTTCTATGTCAAACCGTAAACACTGCTACCACACTCCACTTGGTACTATTCCAAATGGCTGCTCCACTATATGTATCCAGATTGCTACTACAAGTCATCCGGATTGGTGTTAAAGCTTGCATCGACGTAACTCTTTACGGCGAACTCTTTATCACCTCATAATCGAGAAACATCTCCTTAGTCTTTTAGTTAGTAAGGATAATCTTGACCGCTGTCCAGTGCTCCATTCCAGGATCACTTTCAAACCTTCCAGCCATACTTATGGCAAGGCTGACATCGGGTCTTGTGCACAGCATTGCATACATGATAGAGCCTATGGCTGAAGCATAGGGGATGACACTCATCTTTTCTCTGTCTTCTGCAGTCACTAGGCATTGAGTCTTACTCAACTTCACACCTTACAAATCAGGCGAGAACTCTTTCTCTGACTGATCCATTTTGAACTCTTTCAAAATCTTGTCAAGGTATGTACTCATTAAAAGTCTCATGAAGCATCTTGATCTATCTCTATAGATCTTGATGATCAACAATTAGTTAGCTTTACCCAGGTCTTCCTTTGAAAAACTCTTTTCAAACAACCGTTCATGCTTTCCAGAAATTCTACATCATTTCCGATCAACAATATGTCAACCACATATGCTTACCAGAAACTCTATAGTGCTCCCACTCACTTTATTGTAAATACAAGTTTCTCATAAACTTTGTATACACTCAAAAACTTTGATCACCGCATCAAAGTGTATATTCCAACTCCGAGATGCTTGCTTCAGTCCATAGAAGGATCACTGAAGCTTGCACACCTTTTAGCATCCTTAGGACTGACAAAACCTTCTGGTTGTATCTCATACAACCTTTCCTTAAGGAAGGAAATGATGTTTTGGTATCCATCTGCCAGATTTCATAATTGAAAAATGCAGCAACTGCTAACATAATTCCAACAGACTTTAGCATCGCTACGAGTGAGAAAGTCTCATCGCAGTCAACTCCTTGAACTTGCCGAAACTTCTCTGCGACAAGTCGAGCTTTATAAATAGTGACACTCACCATCAGTGTCTGTCTTCATCTTAAATATCCATTTGTACTTGACGACCTACCATCCAACGAGCAAGTCTACCAAAGTCCATACTTCGTTTTTATACATGGATCCTTTCTCGGATTTTATGGCCTCTAACCATTTGTCGGAATCCGGGCCCATCATCGCCTCTCCACAGCCCGTAGGTTCATCGTTGTCCAACAACATGACTTCCAAGACAGGGTTGTCATACCGCTCAGGAGTAGTACACATCCTTGTCGACCTACGAGGTTCGATAGTAACTTGATCCGAAGCTTCATGATCATGACTTCCTCTTCAACTGATGTAGGTTCTACAGAAACATCTTTCTGCGCTGCGCTACTCTCTGGTTGAAACAAAGGTTCAACAACCTCATCAAGTTCTATTTTCCTCCCACTCAATTCTTTCGAGAGAAACTTTTCCTCGGGAAAGGACCCGTTTTAGCAACAAACACTTTGCACTTGGATCTGAGATAGAAGGTATACCCAACTGTTCTTAGGGTATTCTATGAAGATGCATTGTCCGCTTTGGGTTCTAGCTCATTAGGTGAAAACAATTTTTCCACACAAGCGTCGTAGCCCCAAACATTAAGAAATGACAACTTAGGTTTCTATCAAACCATAATTCACACGGTGTCATCTCAACGGATTTAGATGGTGCCCTATATAAAGTGAATGTAGTTGTCTCAAATGCATAACCCCAAAATTATAGTAGCAAAATGATAAGAGACATCATAGCATGCACCATATCCAATAGAGCACGACTATGATGTTTGGACACACCGTCACGCTATGGTGTTCCAGGTGGCGTGTGTTGTGAAACAACTTTCACATTGTCTAAAGTTGTATGCCAAACTCGTAACTCAGGTATTCACCTCCACGATCATATCGCAGACATTTCTTCTTGTCACTATGATCTTAAACTTCACTCTGAATTTGCTTGAACCTTTCAAACGATTCAGACTTGTGTTTCATTCTGTAAATATACACTATATCTACTCAAATCATCAGTGAAGGTAAGAAAATAATGATATCCACCGCACACTACAAGACTCATTGGATTGCATACATCAACATGTATCATTTCCAATAAATCACTTGCCCGCTCCATCCATCTGGAAACGGGGTCCTTAGTCATCTTGCCCAAAAGGCATGGTTCGCATGTCTCAACCAATTCGAAATCGAATGAGTCCAAAGATCCATCAGCACGGAGTTTCTTCATGCGCTTTATACCAATATGACATTTAGCGGCAGTGCCACAAGTATGTGGTACTATCATTATTAACTTTGTATCTTTTGGCATCAATGTTATGAATATGTGTATTACTACGATTAAGATTCAACAAACCATTCTCACTGGGTGCATGACCATTGAAGGTATTGTTCATGTAAACAGAATAACCATTATTCCCAAACTTAAATGAATAACCGTGTTGCAATAAACATGACCTAATCACGTTCATGCTCAACGCAAAACACTAAATAACATTTATTTAGGTTTTTCACTAATCCCGAAGGTAGAGAGAGAGCATGCGATGTTGATCACATCAACCTTGCAAACATTTCCAACACAGATCGTCACCTCACCCTTAGCTAGTGCTCCGTTTGTAGCTTTTATTTCGAGTTACTAACGTTTAGCAATCAAACCGGTATCCAATACCTAGGTGCTACTAGGAGTACTCGCAAGGTACACATCATTAAAACGTATATCAAATATACTTTTGCGATGTCGCCAGCCTTTCTTATCTATCAAGTATCTAGGGTTGTTCCGCTTCAGCGACCGCTCTCCTCATTATTGAAGCACTTAGTCTCGGGTTTGGGTTCAACTTTGGGTTGCTTCACTAGAGCAGCAACTGACTTGCTATCCATGAATTTTCCCTCCTTGCTCTTGCCCTTCTCGAAACTAGTGGTTTGACTAACCATCAACACGTGACGCTCCTTCTTGATTTCTACCTTCGCGGTGTCAAACATTGCGAACAGCTCAGGGATCATTATTTCTATCCCTGGCATTTTATAGTTCATCACCAAGTTCTAGTAGCTTAGTGACAGTGACTTGGAGAACTATATCAATCACTATCATATCCGGAAGATCAACTCCCACTCGATTCAAGCGATTGTAGCACCCAGACAATCTGAGCACATGCTCAACGATTGAGCTATTCTCCTTCATCTTGCAGGCAAAGAATCTTGTTGGAGATCTCATATCTCGCAACACGGGCACGAGCCTGAGATCCTAATTTCAGCTCTTAGAACATCTCATATGTTCCGTGACGTTCAAAATGTTTCGGAGCCTCAATTCTAAGTCGTAATGCATGACACACTCAACTATCAAGTAGTCATTAGAACATGTCTGTCAGATGTTCACAACATCTACAAACAACGCTAGAGGGGTTGGCGCACCGAGCGGTGCATTAAGGACATAAACCTTCTGTGTAGCAATGAGGACAATCCTCAGATCATGGAGCCAGTCCGCAATATTGCTACCATCATCTTTCAACTCTATTTCTCTAGGGACATATAAAAATTCAAGGGAGATACAGCATGAGCTAGTAATGTACAACATAATTTTGCAAAGACACTACTGACTTGTTCATGATAATGAGTTCAATTAATCATATTACTTAAGAACTCCCACTCAAATTGACATCCCTCCGGTCATCCGAGTGATACATGATCCAAATTCACCAACTCAAGTCCGATCATCACGTGAGTTGAGGTGGTTACAATGGTGAACATCATCATGTTGATCATATCTACTATATGACTCATGTACGACCTTTCGGTCTCTTGTGTTCCGAGGCCATGTCTATACATGCTAGGCTCGTCAAGTTTAACCCGAGTGTTCTGCATGTGCAACACTGGCTTGCACCCGTTGTATGTGAACGTAGAGTCTATCACATCCGATCATCACGTGGTGTCTCGACACGACGAACTCTCGCAACGGTGCACACTCGGGGAGAACACAATTTATCTTGAAATTAAGTGAGGGATCACCTTATAATGCTACCGTCGTCCTAAGAAAAACAAGGTGCATAAAAGTATTAACATCACATGCAAATCATAAGTGACATGATATGGCCATGAACTTGTGCTTTTGATCTCCATCATGAAAGCACCGGCATGATCTCCATCGTCACCGGCATGACACCATGATCTCCATCATCTTGATCTCCATCAACGTGTCGCCATCGGGGTTGTCGCGCCCACCATGCTTCTACTACTATTGCTACCGTTTAGCGATAAAGTAAAGCATTACATAGCGCTTAATGATTGACACGCAGGTCATACAAGAATTAAAGACAACCCTATGGCTCCTGCCGGTTGCCGTACTCATCGAGATGCAAGTCATGATATTCTATACAACACATGATCATATCATACATCACATATATCACATCATGTAATTGGCCATATCACATCACATAATACCCTGCAAAATCAAGTTAGACGTCCTCTAATTGTTGTTGCATGTTTTACGTGGCTGCTACGGGTATCTAGCAAGAACAATTCTCACCTACGCATAAACCACAACGGTGATACACTAGTTGCTTTTCAACCTTCTCAAGGACCGCCTTTGTCGAATCCGATCCAAGTAAAGTGAGAGAAACTGTCACCCGCAAGCCATCTATGCAACAAGTTGCGGTCGAGGGAACCGGTCTCTCATAAGCATACGAGTAATGTTGGTCCGGGCCGCTTCATCTCACAATACCGCTGAACCAAAACACGACCAAGGAAATAAGCAATCTAAGCATCAATGCCCACAAACTCTTTGTGTTCTACTCGAGATCTCATCTACACATAGACCTAGCTCATGATGCCACTGTTGAGAAACGTTGCATGGGAAACAAAAAAATTCCTACGCACACGCAAGATCTATCCATGGTGATGAGCATCTACGAGAGGGAGAGTGGATCTACGTACCCTTGTAGATCGCTAAGCGGGAAGCGTTAAGAAACGCAGTTGGTGTAGTCGAACGTCTTCGCGATCCAAACCGCCGAGCGTCCCACGATCTCATCACGATCCGTCCCGCGATCCAATCACGATCCGTCCCGCGAACTCATCACGATCCGTCCCGCGAACTCATCACGATCCGTCCCACGAACTCATCACAATCCGTCTCGCGAACTCATCATGATCCATCTCGCGAACTCATCATGATCCGTCTTGCGAACTCATCATGATCCGTCTCATGATCTTGATCACGGTCCTTCCGATCTAGCGCCGAATGGACGACACCTCCACGTTCAGCACACGTATAGCTTGATGACGATCTCCGCCGTCTTGATCTAGCAAGAGGGAGCGGAGAGGTAGAAGAGTTCTCTGGCAGCGTGACGGCGCTGCAGCGATGGTGGTGGAGCTATTCTGGCACGTCTTCGCCTAAGCACTGCAGAAATCCGATCTAGAGGAGAAACTATGCACTGGAGGAACGGGCAGCACGTGGCTGAAAATTCTGTGCCAAAACCCTAAAATCCTCTAGTATATATAGGAGGAGAGTATGAGGAGGCTTGGCTTCCAAAGAGGCAGCCCTTGGGCCGGCCGAACCTAGTGGGATTGGAGGATTCCTCCTCCAATCCTAGTAGGACTAGGACTCCTTATTTTTGCCTTTTTTGCCTTTTTCCACCTTTTTCTCTTTGGCCTTTTCTTCCCAACCGCATGGGCCTTGTGTGGGACTTCCTCCAGCCCACAAAGGGCTGGTATTCACTCTCCCACAGGCCATGTAGCCTCTTGGGTCGAAATACCCCTCCTGATGGTCTCCCGGTACACTACCGGCACTCCCGATACACTACCGATGAGCCCGAAACTTTTCCGGCGACCAAAATAGGACTTCCTATATATCAGTCTTTACCTTCAAACCATTCCGGAGCTCCTCGTGATGTACGGGATCACATCTGGACTCCGAACAACCTTCGGTCACCACCATGCATAACTCTATAATACCGAAACGTCACCAAACCTTAAGTGTGCAGACCCTACGGGTTCGAGAACTATGTAGACATGACCGAGACACCTCTACGGTCAATAACCAATAGGAGGACCTGGATGCCCATATTGGTTCCTACATATTCTACGAAGATCTTTATCGGTCGAACCTCTATGTCAAGGATTCAGTTAATCTCGTATGATGTTCCCTTTGTTCTTCGGTATGTTACTTGCCCGAGATTCGATCATCAGTATCTCCATACCTAGTTCAACCTCGTTACCGGCAAGTCTCTTTACTTGTTCTGTAATACAAGATCACATGGCTAGCACTTAGTCACATTGCTTGCAAGGCTTGTTGTGATGTTGTATTACTGAGTGGGCCCTAAGATACCTCTCATTCACACGGAGTAACAAATCCCAGTCTTGATCCATGCCAACCCAACAGACACCCTCGGAGATACCTGTAGAGTACCTTTATAGTCACCCAGTTACGTTGCGACGTTTGATACACACAAGGCACCCCTCCGGTGTCAGTGAGTTGCATGATCTCATGGTCATAGGAACATATACTTGACATGCAGAAAACAGTAGCATTAAACTGACACGATCATATGCTACGTTTGTAGTTTGGGTCTTGTCCATCCCATCATTCTCCTAATGATGTGATCCCGTTATCAAATGACATCTCATGTCAATGTCTAGGAAACCTTAACCATCTTTGATCAACGAGCTAGTCTATTAGAGGCATACTAGGGACATGGTTTTGTCTATGTATCCACACATGCATCTAAGTCTCCGATCAATACAATTATAGCATGGATAATAAACGATTATCATCAACAAGGAAATATGAAAATAACTAATTTATTATTGCCTCTAGGGCATATTTCCAACACTTTCTCCTTCACAAGGCCAAAAATTATATATATAATTTCGATCACGATGAACCCAATGCATAGGATAAAATTTTAGATGGAATTCCAACTACAATTGATTCCAATCCCATGTACTGGCATCATCCAATAGCATATACCAAATCAATGTCTTTCCATCCAAAGATAAATGGAAAAAATTCTTCTTAACACCATCTTCGGATAAATTTGCAAGCTTAAAAAATCCACAAATTTCATCTATATAGATCAAGTGCATGTACGGATGTATTGTTCAATCTCCTACATACGGATTAGCGAGCAGTTTCTCTAACATACCCTAAGGAATTTCATAGTAAAATAATTTCAGTGTGTTCATTAGGTTGAGGGGAAGGTATTGCCACTTGTGAACGAGGTGAAGATACCCCGAACAAGCCCCTCAAAGGATTATCTTCCATAGTAAGATGGGACGATAAATTTCAGCACCTAACAAAAGTGCTTCCTTACCAAATTCCACTTACCAAAGGCGCTTCACTCCCCAGCAACGACGCCAAAAAAGAGTCTTGATGACCCACAAGTATAGGGGGTCAATCAAAGTCTTTTCTATAAGTAAGAGTGTCGATCCCAACGAGGAGCAGAAGGAAATGACAAGTGGTTTCTAGTACGGAAGTTTCTGCAAACACAGAAAGTAGCGGTGATAGATAGTTAGTTTTATAGTAAGGCAATTCCTCATAAGTAACAAGTAAAAATGGTGCAGAAATGTGGCCCAGTACTTTTCTGTAGCAAAGGACAAGCAGGAACGTACACTTATATGAAGCAAAGCCCCCTTGAGGACACATGGGAATTTTGTCTAGTCACGGTTCATCATGTTTAGTTGACCCGCTCTCATTACTTTGATAACTTGATATGTGTGTGGAGCAGTGCTAGGGTGTTGTTCTTACTTGAATAAGCAAACCACTTATAATTCCCCCTCTCGAAAGCATCCGCAACTATAAAAGAAGAATTAAGATAAACCTAACCATCGCATAAACATGTGGATCCAAATCAGCCCCTTACGGAACAACTCATGAACTAGGGTTTAAGCTTTTGTCACTCTCACAACCCATCATCTACTTAGCATTCCCCCAATGCTTTCCTTTAGTCCCAAATATGGTGAAGTGTCATGTAGTCGACGTTCACACGAAACCACTAAAGGAAAAGCAGCATACACATCGTCAAAATATTGGATGAATACCAACATCACATGATTATGTATGACAAGACTTCTCACATGTCCTGAAGAATGAAAGTAACTACTCAAAAAGCATCATCATGTTCAAGATCATAGTTGTAATTAATATTCTTAAGGATATGAACATATAATCTTCCACCAATTAAACCAACAAGCATCAACTAGAAGGTGTAATCAACACTACTAGCAACCCACATGTACCAATGTGAGGTTTGGAGACAAAGATTGAATACAAGAGATGAAGTAGGGTTTGATATAAGATGGTGCTGGTGAAGATGTTGATGAATATTGATCCTCCCATAGTGGAGGGAGCGTTGGTAATGATGATGGCTTCGATTTTCCCCTCCCAGCGGGAGGTATCCCCGGCGAAATCTCTCCACCAGAGAGCAAAAGTGCTCCTACCCAGGTTCCGCCTCGAGACGGTGGAGCTTTGCCTGGAAAAACTTCTTATGATTTTTTCTAGGGTAAATGACACCATATGGGAGAATATGGGCACCAGTGGCCTGCTAGGTGGCCCACGAGCTAGGGCGGCGCACCCTATGGCTCGTGGCCATCTGGTGGGTCTCCTCCTGATTATTGCTTCTCCAATAACTTTGATATATTCCAAAATAATTATTTGTGAATTTTCAACTCATTTGGAGTTCTGAAGAATATCCAACTCTTCGGTGGTCCTTTCCGGTCTAGAATTCTAGCTGTCGGCAATCTCCCTGTTTGTATGAAAGTTGCAAAATAAGAATGAAAAGGCATTACGATTATGTAATAAAGTGTAATAACGATTCAAAACAAAATAAATATCAATAGAAAAGCATGATGCAAAATGGACATATCAATATGCGTATCATTTTCACGGTCTAGCAAATATTGTTCTAATGGACCAGTAGGAGGCACAACAATAGAAGAAAGACCAATTATTTCATCTTTACTAGGAAATTCTTTATCATTTGGTTGTCTACTAAACTTGGAGAAATTAAATTCACGAGACATATCACCAAAGGTATTAAGACCGTTCCTTAGTGTAATCAGTTTTAGCATTAACAATATTCAGAAAGGGTCTACCAAATATGATGGGACAAAAATTATCTTGTAGTGACCAAGGACTAAGAAATTAGTAGGCTATTTGATCTTACCACACAAGACTTAAACATCTCTAACAATCCCAAGTGGTGAAATAATCTCTCTAATTGCAAGCTTAATAGTAGTATCAATATCTTCTAACTCAAGAGGTGCAATATCATGCATATTTCTTGATAAAGAGTAAATGGAATAAAACTAACACTAGCACCCATATCACATAAGCCATGATAACAACGATCTCCAATCTTAGCAGAAACAACAGGCATGCCAACAACAAGTTTATGTTTTTTAGAATCTTGTTTAGCAATACGAGTTGCTTCATCACAGAAATATATAACATGAACATCAACATTATCAACCAATAGATCTTTAATTGCAACTTTAGGTTACACCTTTGTTTGTTCAGAGGGTCTATGTGTTTTGATATTAATTTTATTAGCCACAGTTGCAACTTTAGCATATTCCCTAATTTTTACAACAAAATGTGGTTTCTCAATATAATCAGTAGGCAGAGCTAGGTCAACATTATAAATGATTGTTTCCTCTTTTGCTATAATAGGTTCCTCACAAGTTTCTTCAATAGGTGAATGAAATTTAAACCATTTCTACTTTGGGGTATCAACATCAGTAGAAAATGATTCATACAAAGTAGATACTATCTCAGAGTCAAGCCCATATTTTGCACTAAACTTATGAAAAGCTTCAGTTTCCATAAAAGATTTAACACAATCAAACTCTAGATTTATACCTGACTCTTTACCTTTATTGATTTCTCAATCTTCAAAGTTGCACTTAATTCTTTCCAGAAGATCCCATCTGGATTCAATAGTCCTCTCCATAAAGGAACCAATAGAAGAAGTATCAAGCATTGATTGATCGTGATGAGAAAGTCAAGCATAAAAGTTCTGTAGGATTATTTCTCTTGACATCTCATGATTGGGGCATGTATGCATCGTAAATTTAAGCCCCCCTCCCCAAGCTTGAGTGATACTTTATCCATCACGAGGCCAAAAAATTTATGTATAATTCTGATCATGATGAACCAAATGCATAGGGTAAAATTTCTAGTGAAATTCCAGCTTCAGTTGATTTCGATCCCATGTACCGGCATCATCCAATAGCCTATACGAAATAAATGTCTTTCCCTCCAAATATAAAAGGGAAAACCTTCTTGTTAACACCATCCTCAGATAAACCTGCAAGCTTATATATCCATAGATCAAGTGCATATCAGGATGTACTATTCTATCTCCTGCATAAGGATTGGCTAGCAGTTTCTCTAACATGACCAGAAGAATTTCATAGTAAATATTTTCAGTAGGTTCAATAGGTTGAGGAGCGGCTCTTGCTACATCTGGACGAGGTGAAGATACCCCGAACAAGACCATCAAAGGATTATCCTCCATAGTAACAAGTGATAATAAATTTCAACAAGTAACAACAGTGTTTCCTTGCCAAATTCCACTTCACAAAGGCGCTTCACTCCACGGCAATGGTGCCAGAAAATAGTCTTCATGACCCACAAGTATAGGGGATCAATTATAGTCCTTTCGAAAAGTAAGAGTGTCGAACCCAACGAGGAGCAGAAGGAAATGACAAGTGATATTCAGCAAGGTATTTTCTGCAAGCACTAAAAGTAGCGGTAACATACAGTTTTGTAGCAAGTAACAATTGTAACAAGGTGTGGCAAGGTGGTCCAATCCTTTTTATAGCAAAGGACAAGCCGGAACATACTATCATAGGAAGTAAATCGCTCTCGGGGACACATGGGAATTTTGTCTAGTCATGTTTCATCATGTTTAGTGGACACATGTTTTGTACTTTGATAATTATATATGTGGGTGGACTGGTGCTAGGGTGTTGTTCCTACTTTAAGAAAAAAAACACTTATGATTACCCTCTCTCGCAAGCATCTGCGACTACGAAAGAAGAAATAAAATAAATCTAACCATAGCGTGAAACATATGAATCTAAATCAGCCACTTATGGAATAACACGTACACAAGGGTTTAGGCTTTTGTCATATTGTAACCCATCATCTACTTATTACTCCCTGATGATTTCCCTTAGGCCCAAGTATGGTGAAGTGTCATATAGTCGACATTCACATGACACCACTAAAGGAAGAGCAACATACACATCATCAAAATATCGAACGAATACCAACACCACATGATTACCTATGACAAGACATCTCCCATGTCCACAAGAACGAAAGTAACTACTCACAAATAATCGTCATCTTCAAGATCAGATGTGTAATGAATATGCTTAAGGATCTGAACATATAATCTTCCACCAATTAAACCAACTAGCATCAACTACAAGATGTAATCAACACTACTAGCAACCCACAGGTACCAATCTGAGGTTTTTAGACAAAGATTGAATGCAATAGATGAACTAGTGTTTGAGATGAGATGATGCTGGTGATGATGTTGATGAAGATTGATCCTCCCATGATGTAGTAAACATTGGTGATGACGATGGCTTAGATTTCCTCCTCCCGAAGGAAAGTTTCCCTGACGGAATCGCTCCGCCAGAGAGCAAAAGTGCTCCTGCCCAAGTTCCGCCTCGAGACGGCGGCGCTTCATCCGAAAGTCTTCTTCTGATTTTTCCCTAGGGAAAATAGCATCATATAGTAAAATATGGGCATCGAAGGCCTACCAGGGGGGCACAAGCTCAGGTGCACGCCCTGGGGGGGTACCCTAGGCTCGTGGCCTCCTCATGGGTCCCCTTCTAGTATTTATTTCGCCAATATTTTTTGAATATTCCAAAACAATTCTCTGTTATCTCATTTGGAGTTGCTGAGAATGTCCAACTCTTCGGTGGCCTTTTTCGGTCCAGAATTCCAGCTGCCAGCAATCTCCTTCTTTGTAGTAAACTTGCAAAATAAGAGAGAAAGGGCATTAATATTGCATCATAAAGTGAAATAATAACTCAAAAACATAATAAATATCAATGGAAAAACATGATGCAAAATGGATGTATCAATGTGAAGGACAACCTGAGGTGGACGTGGGAGAATGATGGACTCGATCGGTTTCGCTTATGAAGCCTACTTCTATGGGAGAACTCGATGGACAAGTGCAACAACAATATGGAAATCACATGCCCATATGCCATTCAAGATGTCTGCTTGGCTAGCTGCTCGACATTGTTGCTGGATGACTGACATGTTGAGCCGACATGGTCTTCTACACTCTGTGGTGAGCCCCTTTTATGATTACGATCGGGAGATCTGCAATACATTCTTCTCGGTTGCATGCTGGCTAGACAGATATGGATGGTGATCCTTAACCATTGGGGCAGGGCCAATTGGATTCCGATGATCGATATGGATCTGGTGGAGAGGTGGGCGGGTTAAGATGCGCAAGGGTTGCTGCCAGCGGATGTACGCTCTTTGGTGTTGCTGATTATTTGGTGCTTGTGGCGGCACCGTAATGACATTATCTTTGATGGGGCTTCATCCTCAGCGGCGACAATCCTTAATAGAAGTACTGGGAAGGGTTGAGCTGAAAAGCGGCAAGGCTCGTCTTCAAAGAAGGACCAGCAGATGGGTGGAGAGTTAGAGAGTAATTCGTCGGGCTCAGGCCGGGGTGCGCGTGCGACATGCGCCTGAATGGTCCGACAAAATCCAGACTGTTGCTTTGAAGGGTCGTAACTTCCTTTTGTCGTTTTATTTTTGTTGTCTTGACGGACAAGTTCATTGCTTCCTTGTCCAGTTAGTTTGACTTAAAAACCAAGTTGGTTTTAGATTGTGATCGCGACACGATACCACCCTGGTTCTCCTATATATACTACTTACTAGTGTCAGTAAAAGACACATCGAATACACCTAAGGTTTTCCTCATCTCGCAACTCGTGCCACCAACGTAGTATACTCTATCCCGAGCGGCGGCGTGCATCATGTGCGGGAGAGCTAGTTTCCGGAATCGTTCGTCCTTGCGATCCTATCCCCATGAGAAGACGAATTAGATTTTTTGGAAGCATTGTGTGCTAACCGTTCGTCCTTGCGATCCTTCCCGAGGAGAAGAAGAATTAGGTTTTTTGGAAGCACTCTACGCGACTGCTCCAGTTCGTCATCACGGGGACGTCTTCCGCCCAAGTCGGATGACGCTACTCATCGTCGTCTCCATCGAAGCCAGCAACAGATCATCGCCAACATCATCAACAACAATGTCGCCCATGTTGCACATACCATAATTGGTAGGCCCATGTAGGGTCAAAGAGTCATAAAGCCTAGGGTCCATATGACAGATGGGCCGACACTAATTTCATGCCATATAGAAATTTACTCGGATGTCAGATATACCATCTACTCAGAGGACATCTATGTCAACATTACTAGGTCTACATTACTCAGCTACTCGAATGACCATCAACCACTCTATTATATATCCTACTTGGGTATGCGAAGGCCAACAGTCATGCAAGGCATTTGCACCGTCACCATTGATGCGTGGAGCTCTACCTTCTAGTGGCTTCCATTAGTTGTTCCGATAGTAACATAGGAGGTGAGGGGTGGCACACTCTACAAGTCACCCCTCGCCACTAGGCTCGAGCATTCTCTCATTCCCTCATCTCTCTCACACATAAAAGAAAGACTCTGAGAGCACGAAACATAGGGTTGTCATCTTTAGCCCGAGATGCCCGGACTTGTAAAAAACACTAGTGTCACCCGTTCGCAACTCGATAGATCATGCTCCTTTATCCTACCCTCTCTCACCGTCAGAATCATTCCAACGACAGTTCCTGCAGCAGCTAACGAATTGTACGTGCATCGTGATTTGTTCATGTCTCTGTCTATAGTTGTTGTTTCTTGTGGGATGTTGGTGTACATGTTTTCTTGTTCATCTAGTATGCTAGATCATTGCATGCTGTTTTTTGTTCTAGTCATTAATTATTTACTGGAATTTGTCATGAACTTGCCTAATATTCCGACAAAGACCATACCAGTTACCAAAAAGTTTCAGAAATAGTAGACTTCTTTATATATTTTTTAATATCAATTAGGATGCGCCTAGACTCAGGTTAATCTGTGTATTTTCGGCCAATCTAACCCCTTTCCATCGCCACCTTGCCCTTCCTAACCTCGCAGCCTCCAGATACGGTGATGCCTCGCTGTCATGTCAGGACCAAACATACACCCTGGTGTTCCAAGTTTTCTGAAAGAAATAATGCGGCTGCCGACGTTGTCACGACGTTGTTGCCTTGCACAACGGCTGGAACGTGAGCCGGCAGCGGGCAGGAAAGTTTCTGCTGTCTGTTGAGAAAACGTAGATGCTGGTCTGCTCCAACGTTCACGACATTTGCAAACCAAATTGAACGTTCTGAAGCAATGGTAGTCACAAGCAAGGACTCACTTCACAAGCTAAAATCTACAGTATCAGCAAGAATCTTCGCTCTCATGAAATGAAACAAGAAGCGAGGTCGATACATCACACAAGGAAAACCACCAGCGTGATCTTCTTTTGGCCAGACGTCAATCCTCCCAGTGGATTATTCAGTTCCTAGGTGTCCACGACATGCTGCGGATTCAGAGCAATCCTTCAGAAGCAGAGGAGCCTACAGCCGTGGCCGCGCCGCCGCCGCCGCGTCGGCGCCGTAGTCCTTGACCTTGCCCCACACGGCGGGCCACATGGCCTTCCTGATCTCGGCCACGACCTCCCCGTCCCACCCCCTCGCCGCGAGCCCCTCGGCCGCCGCGACGGCCGCGGCCACAACGTCGTCGACGCCGCCGTCCACGGCCGCGTCCACCACGCCCCGCCGCACCGCCTCCGCGGCCGTCATCTTGTCCCCCCTGAGGAGCATGTCCCGCCTGGTCGCGGCGTCAGGGACCTTCTGCCGGAGCAGCTCCGCGAAGTAGTCGACGATCTTGATGCCGGCGTCGACCTCGCTCATGTACAGGAAGCCGCGGGAGGCGCGCATGACGACGGAGTCGTGCGCGAGGGCCAGCGCGCAGCCGGCGGCGGCGGCGTGGCCCGTGGCAGCGGCTACGGTGGGCATGGGGAGCGCGAGCAGGTCGGCGACGAGGCCCCGGAAGCCCTCGCTCATGGTGGTGTGGAGGTGGGGTGGGACCGTGCGCGCCCAGGCCTGGTCGAAGCCGTTGGAAAAGTACTTGCCCTCGGCGGCCAGGACGAGGGCGCCGGCGCCGGGGGAGGCGGCCACGGCGGCGCGGATGGCGGAGATGAGGGATGGGCCGAGGCGGTGCTCGCCGGCGCCGGTGAGGGTGATGAGGTGGACGCGGCCGCGCCTCTCCACGGTGCACATGCTTGCCGTGTCCATTTGGGGGATCAGCAGCAGCCAGCAGGTGAGCAAATTTGTTGCCAAGGGCGGCTGGACTTCTTGGGCGGTTCCCAGCAATTTCGTTCTCTCTCGCCACTGGCTAGAGCTTTGAGAGAATGGCTCATGACGTTATCTACCCCTGCCGGCACACTTTGTAAACTTTATTATTACCACTAAAAATATCAAACTGAAGAACAGTGGAAGACGTGCCATTCGCCCATTGCCTGGTCCTCTGTGATGCCGCTTCCATCTTACGTCAGGGTTAGACCATCTTTAAAGCGAACCCTCGCATCATCCACAGCTCCGAAATCAATATGTATTTTCTTTCTTTTATCAATGAAATAATATGCATCACGTGTATACGTGAAAAAAAAAATTCATCCAAACCAAGTGATCCAAACATACTTTGTCATCCAATGACGTCTTCTATCGGTCCGTGAACCAGTCCGGCTGTTTGAAATCCTACAAACTGGAAGCAAATTAGGGGACTTCACGGGAGCCCGACCTTCGCCACGCAAGACTCCAACACCCTCGGCCCACTCAAAACCCCACATGATCGTGTCATCATTCCCTTCCCTTTATATGCGTTCGCTTCCTCCCTCTCCTACGCTGTCGTTGTATCACCCGGTCGCCCATCAAGCACTTGCAAAACATACACGACGTTGTTGCTCCAAGTGGTCGCCACACTGCTTGCCAATGCTATCATTCAACATCTCTTTTTTGTCTGTCGCGCAGGTACCATCCGCCCTTTGGATGCCAACCGTGAGAGCGTGACCACGCCCGCAAGTGGTCGGTGAAATGTATGTGCTAAAATTTTAACATTTTTTCTTCCTTCTTCGAAGCAATGGTTTCGAGCATGGAATACATCTACAAGCACTGCATTGATTCGCCCGACTCCTTGTCCGATGAGGAGGATTATGCAAGTGAGGTGTGGAGCGTGTGAAAGATCATGTTCTAAATTTCAAGGAGTCGATTAAGGGTCATCGAGTGTTGAACCGGAATAGAGCATATGGACATTTGACGCCGATGGAGGAATAGTTTGCCCCTGATGCCCTATTCGCGGACGACTATCATCAACGCTTTTGGATGCACAATTTTTTTGGTTGCCTCTACAATGCCGCCTGGAGCTATGATGACTATTTGATCTTGAAGAAGGATGTCGTAGGAATAAATGGATTCTCTGGTTAGCAGAAGTGCATGGTTGCATTGTGTATGCTTGCATATGGCACGGTCGTCGACTTGTGGGACGACTACCTCTGAATGTCTGAGAGCACATACATAGACCATGGTCAGATTTGTAATTGTGGTGATCGAGGTGTTTGGACCTCGGTACTTGAGAGAATCAACCGTTGTAGACGAGGATCATGGCACTTTCAGAAGCCAGAGAATGGCCAGATATGCTCGGATCTCTGAATGCACTAAAGATGGAAGAACTACACAAAAGCTCTACAAGGGCAATATCAGGGCCACGTTAAGAAGCTCGTCATGATTCTTGAAGCAGTTGCATCACAAGATCTCTGAATTTGGCATGCTTTCTTTCAAATGCTCGGGTCTCACAATGAAACTAATGTGTTGTAGCGGTCTCCAATGTTTGCTGGGTTGACTGAAGGCCAAACTCCTCCATGCAATTACAGTGTCAATAGACATGAGTACAACATGGTCCACTATCTGATTGATGGTATTTGTCCACTTTGGGCGACTTTTTTCAAGACCACCTCTGAGACAATTGGTCAGAAAAAAACTCACTTTGCCCAAAGAAACGAAAGAGCTAGAAAGGATATGGAGAGGACATTTGGAGTGCTTCAAGCCCGTTTTGCAGTTGTTCGTGGACCTGCTAACGATGGTATACAAAGACCTTGTGGGAGGTGATGGCATGTCATGTAATCACGCACAACATAATCGTATACACTGAGGGTGAAGATGTTGCCACAGGTATAGAATTTGAGAACATGGGTGATTCTGTACAACTCCCAAACTAGAATCCAGACACATTTGATGAGTTTGTCCAAATGCATCAAGAATTCGGCATCGAGCAACTTATGAGCAGCTCAAGAAAGATGCGGTTGAGCATCTATGAACGGTTAAAGGGAACAACTAGAACATATGTGTCCCTTGAATTCAAGTTAAAGTGTTTTATTTTAAAACTTGATTGGATTGCAATATTTAAATTAAGAGCACTGCAACATTTCAATATTTTCACCGATCGACGATTTTCATATGCTATTTATTTGGAGTATTTTGGACTTAGGAAAAAATAGTGGGCTTTAGGGGACAGGGTTGGATGGCTCGCTCTTAAATCATGTTTGCAGGCTGGTTTGGACTAGTCTGTAGACAAATAGAATGCTTGTTTTGGATGGACCAGTCCATCAACACAATGTCAGTTTTTAGAGCCGACATTTAAGGTGTCCCTAATTAGTTGCTACCATCTCATTCACTCACGTGGGCCCACTTGCATTGTCTTGCGGGTTACAGCGCATGGACGCTTGGTGGGTTTGTCATGTTAGTGGTGCTAATAGTGAGAATGTTGCTTCGCATTTTTATCTTCAAATAGCAATGAGATCTATTACAAGGACCTGCCTCCGGACCTTCCTAGTGGTAGGGAGACCCACGACGTCTAGCTGAAGAATACGAAGGAGGCGGAGGCATGGAGAGCAAAGACATCTCAGTTGAAGGAGACGGGGGAGGCATGGAGAGCCACAACGTCTCGACTGATGGGGACGACGCATGTTTGCAAGTTCGGGGGGGGGGGACAAATCTGCTCGCCGCAACATTTGTTGTTTAAACGGAGGCAAAAGAGTTGCCTCGTGGTTTAATTAAACGGAAGATAATTGTCCAGTTAATTAGTGGATATCGGTAGAAAATCGATACAAACTAACCACATGTGGACTACCCAAAGAGCATGCAACCCCATAAGCGCATGATCAGCTCGGCAACCATGCCCAACACACTAGAAACGCCAACCCCACATTGCTACATCGCAAAGAAATCCCTGGCGAGAGTACGATGGTCTAAGACCACGTGCACCACCAAAGCCATGGAGACAAGAAAGGCCATAAAAACACTCCCACATAGTGATGACCATCCATCAAGCAACTTCGGACTCCGGCCTTTCCTATGGCGCCACTCTTCTTTATTTTGTTTCTGAGAGCCTCCTCCACAATCGTCCTGCCAGGCCAGGGCTAGCCGCCTCCAAACGTGCGAGCAAGCTAGAAAGCTCTATCTAGAATAAAATTACATCGACCTTGTCACGCCCATGCTTCACCTACCCAACGGTCACGTACGAGTGGGTGACTACAACATTGGTACCTCCACGATCCACAAAGGCTAGAGACTCGCTAGGCTCTAAAGCATCGGAGTTATGAGCCAACACATGTGCCTCGCTAACCTCATCACTAACAGGCACCACCTTTGAGAAAGGTTAAATAGGCTCTCCACACATCTCACGTAGCTCGGGCATAATATGCATCACTTCATGCTCCACAACTGGGAACAGGTGCCCAGACTCCAATGGTAGTGGCAAGGGCGTTGTGGCCACTGTCAATGTCATCATCCCAAGCAAGCCCACATTTTGAGGCACCATCAATAGAGGTGAAGTGAGCTCCCAACATACTGCAACTTCAGCAAGATCTACTACACTGGGGACATGACCTCGGTGATGACCTCACTCGTAGGGACAGTCGGCACAACATGCAGCGGCGGCATGTAGGGTCTATTTGTTGGTGAACGTTGGATGGGAAACAAAAAAATTCCTACGCACACACAAGATCTATCCATGGTGATGAGCATCTACGAGAGGGAGAGTGGATCTACATACCCTTGTAGATCGCTAAACGGGAAGCGTTAAGGAACGCGGTTGATGTAGTCGAACGTCTTCGCAATCCAAATAGCTAGCCGTCCCGCGATCTGATCACGATCCGTCCCGATCTAGCGCCGAACAGACGGTACCTCTGCGTTCAGCACACGTATAGCTCGAAGACGATCTCCGCCTTCTTGATCCAGCAAGAAGGAGCGGAGAGGTAGATAAGTTCTCCGGCAGCGCGACAGTGCTACTTCTTGAGCTTGCGTTGGTTTTCCCTTGAAGAGGAAAGGGTGATGCAGCAAAGTAGATAAGTATTTCCCTGAGTTGATGAGAACCAAGGTATCAATCCAGTAGGAGGAACAAGCAAGTCACCAATTATGCACCTACACAAACAATCACACACTTGCACCCAACGCTATAAAGGGGTTGTCAATCCCTTCACGATGACTTGCAAGGATTAGATCTGATAGAGATAGATAGGAAAGATTGCGAGAAGTAAAAGGTAAATAAAATTGCAGCAAGGTATTTTGGTATTTTTGGTATATAGATCTGAAAATATAATATGGAAAATAGACCCGAGGGCCATAGGTTTCACTAGAGGCTTCTTCCTTAAAGAAAAATAATACAGTGGGTGAACAAATTATTGTCGAGCAATTGATAGAACAGCGCATAGTTATGACGATATCCAAGGCAATGATTATGCATATAGGCATCATGTCCGTGTCAAGTAGACCGAAACGATTCTGCATCTATGACTATTACTCCACACATCGACCGACTCCTGCCTACACCTAGAGTATTAAGTTCATGAAGAACAGAGTAACGCATTAAGTAAGATGATATGATGTAGAGGGATAAACTCAAACAATATGACGAAAATCCTATCTATTTTATCCTTGATGGCAACAATACAAATGCGTGCCTCGCTACCCCTACTATGTCATTGAGTGAGGACACCGCAAGATTGAACCCAAAACTAAGCACTTCTCTCATTGCAAGAATTACCAATCTAGTTGGCCAAACCAAACTAATAACTCGAAGAGACTTGCAAAGATATGAAATCATGCATATAAGAATTTAGAGAAGAGCCAAATAATATTCATAGATAAGTTGATCATAAACCCACAATTCATTAGATCTCGACAAACACATCACAAAAGAGTATTACATCGGATAATCCCCATGAAGATCATGGAGAACATGGTATTGAAGAACAAAGAGAGAGAAGAAGCCATCTAGCTACTAGCTATGGACCCGTAGGTCTATGCTAGACCACTCACGCATCATCGGAGGGGCAATGGTGTCGATGTAGATGCCCTCCGTGATCGAATCCCCCTCCGACAGATTACCAAAAAAGGCTCCAAGATTGAATCTCTCAGGGACGGAGGCTCCCGATGGAGGAAAAGTATTATCATGGCTCTTTTTGGTATTGGGGGGATATTTGGGAATTTATAGGGTGAAGATTAGGGTTGGAGGACCTGCAAGGGGGCCACATGCCAGTGGGGCGCCCCCTGGCCACGCCAGGGTGACTTGTGACCTCCTGGCAGGTCTCCTTCCCCCCTCTCCAAGTCTGGTAGATGTCTTCTGGTCCAAGAAAAATCATCGCGAAGTTTTTATTCCGTTTGGACTCCATTTAATATTCCTTATCGACAATACTCAAAAACAAGGAAAAAACAGAAACTGGCACTCGGGTCTAGGTTAATAGGTTAGTCCCAAAAATAATATAAAATAGCATATTAATGCATATAAAACATCCAAAACAGATAATATAATAGCATGGAACAATCAAAAATTATAGATACGTTGGAGACGAATCAGCATCCCCAATCTTAATTCATGCATGTCCTCGAGTAGGTAAATGATAAAAACAGAATTTTTGATGTGGAATGCTACCTAACATATTTGTCCATGTAATATTCTTTATTGTGGCATGAATGTTCAGATCCATAAGACTAAAAACAAAAGCCTAATGTTGACATAAAAACAATAATATTTCAAGCGTACTAACAAAGCAATTGTGTCTCTTCAAAATATAATGCCAAAAGAAAGTTATCCCTACAAACTCATATAGTCTGGCTATGCTCTATCTTCCCCACACAAAGTATTTATATCATGCGCAACCCCAATGACTAGTCAAGCAATTGTTTCACACCTTTTATGTTCTCAAACCTTTTCAACTCTCATGCAATAATGAGCGTGAGCCATGGATATAACACTATAGGTGGAATAGAATATGGTGGAGGTTGTAAAGAAAACGAGAAGATAGTCTCACATCAACTAGGCGTATCAATGGGTATGGAGATTCCCATTAATAGATATTAATGTGAGTGAGTAGGCATTGCCATGCAACGGATGCACTAGAGCTATAAGTGTATGAAAGCTCAAAAAGAAACTAAATGGGTGTGCATCCAACTTGCTTGCTCATGAAGACCTAGGGCAATTTGAGGAAGCCCGTCATTGGAATATACAAGCCAAGTTACATAATGAAAAATTCCCACTAGTATACGAGAATGACAAAATAGGAGACTCTCTATCATGAAGATCATGGTGCTACTTTGAAGCACAAGTGTGGAAAAAAGATAGTAGCATCGTCCCTTCTCTCTTTTCTCTCATTTTTTTATTTTGGTGGGCATCTTTGGCCTCTCTTTTTTATTTGGGCTTCATTGGCCTCTTTTATTTTTCATAAAGTCTGGAGTCTGATCCAAACTTGTGAGGGAATGATAGTTTCCATCATCCTTTCCTCACATGGGACAATGCTCTAATAATGATGCTCATCACACTTTTATTTACTTACAACTCAAGAATTACAACTCGATATCTAGAACAAAATATGACTCTATATGAATGCCTCTGGCGGTGTACCGGGATGTGCAATGATCTAGCATAGCAAATTACATCAGAAAACGGACAAGCCATGGAATTATCATGCTAGCTATCTTACGATCATGCAAAGCAATATGAAAATGATGGTGTGTGTCATAATAAACGGAATGGTGGAAGTTGCATGGCAATATATCTCGGAATGGCTATGGAAATGCCATAATAGGTAGGTATGGTGGCTGTTTTGGGGAAGGATATATGGTGGGCTTAATGCATTGGCGAAAGTTGTGCGGTACTAGAGAGGCTAGCAAAGGTGGAAGGGTGAGAGTGCATATAATCCATGGACTCACATTAGTCATAAAGAACTCACATACTTATTACAGAAGTCTATTAGTCATCAAAGCAAAGTATTAGACGCATGTTCCTAGGGGAGAGGTTGGTAGGAGTTAACCATCGCGCGCTCCCGACCCTCACACAAAGGTTGATAATCAATAAACAAATCATGCTCTGACTTCCTTACATAAAGGTTTTGTAAGGGCATCTAGTGCCCCTTAGTGATTTTAGTGTATTGAAGACTTATAGGTTAAGAGACTGATGCGTTTGTGAGTGTACACATGCCCTATAAGTCGATGAGGAGTTTGATATATTCGGAGATTATCGACCCCTAAAAAGGTATGTCTTCAGCTGAAGACTTTGGTGAAGACTTTGTTGTAGACTTTGCTGAAGAATTTGGTATTCTCTGAAGACTTTGAGAATGAAGAAGTTGGTGTGACCTTGAAGATATGAACAAGGACTATGAAGCATGAAGACTTTTGTTTTCGTAGTTTCATTTCCTTTCTTTGAGTCATAGGAAACACCTGTTGGAAATATGCCCGAGAGGCAATAATAAATTAGTTATTATCATATTTCCTTGTTCATGATAATCGTTTATTACCCATGCTATAATTGTATTGATCAGAGACTTAGATGCATGTGTGGATACATAGACAAAACCATGTCCCTAGTATGCCTCTAATAGACTAGCTCGTTGATCAAACATGGTTAAGGTTTCCTAGCCATGGACATAAGATGTCATTTGATAACGAGATCACATCATTAGGAGAATGGTGTGATGGACAAGACCCAAACTACAAACGTAGCATATGATCGTGTCAGTTTAATGCTACTGTTTTATGCATGTCAAGTATTTGTTCCTATGACCATGAGATCATGCAACTCACTGACACCGGAGGAGTGCCTTGTGTGTATCAAATGTCGCAACATAACTGGGTGACTATAAAGGTACTCTACAGGTATCTCCGAGGGTGTCTCTTGGGTTGGCATGGATCAAGACTGGGATTTTTTACTCCGTGTGACGGAGAGGTATCTCAGGGCCCACTCGGTAATACAACATCACAACAAGCCTTTCAAGAAATGTGACTAAGTGTTAGTCACAGGATCTTGTATTACGAAACGAGTAAAGAGACTTGCCGGTAACGAGGTTGAACTAGGTATGGAGATACCGACGATCGAATCTCGGGCAAGTAACATACCGAAGAACAAAAGGAACATCATACGGGATTAACTGAATCCTTGACATAGACGTTCGACCGATAAAGATCTTCGTAGAATATGTAGGAACCAATATGGGCATCCAGGTCCCGCTATTGGTTATTGACCATAGAGGCTTTCTCGTTCATGTCTACATAGTTCTCGAACCCACAGGGTCTGCATACTTAAGGTTTGGTCATGTTTCGGTAGTATAGAGTTATGCATGGTGGTGACCGAAGGTTGTTCGGAGTCCCGGATGAGATCCCATACATCACGGGGAGCTCCAGAATGGTCCGGAGGTAAATATTGATATATCGGAAGTCCTATTTTGGTCACCAGAAAAGTTTTGGGCTCATCGGTAGTGTACCGGGAGTGCCGGTAGTGTACCGGGAGACCATCTGGAGGGGTATTTCGACCCAAGAGACTACATGGGCTGTGGGAGAGTGAATACCAGCCCTTAGTGGGTGGTGGAAGTCCCACACAAGGCCCATGCGGCTGGGAAGAAAAACCCAAAGAGAAAAAGGTGGGAAAAGGCAAAAAGGCCAAAATAAGGAGGAGTCCTAGTCCTACTAGGATTGGAGGAGGATTCCTCCTCTCCTCCCACTTCGGACGAAGCCTAGAGGGCTTGGCCCTTGCGCCAAGTATCCTCCTCTCTTCCTCTTATATATACTAGAGGTTTTAGGGTTTTTGCATTGGATTTTCAGCCACGTGCTACCCATTACTCTAGTGCATAGTTTCTCCTCTAGATCGGTTTTCTGCGGTGCTTAGGCGAAGCCCTGCCAGAATTGCTCCACCACCATCGCCGCAGCACCGTCACGCTATCGGAGAAATCGTCTACCTCGCTGCTCCCTCTTGCTAGAGCAAGAAGGCGGAGATCGTCATCGAGCTGTACGTGTGCTGAACGCGGAGGTGCCGTTCGTTTGGCACTAGATCGGAAGGACCGTGATCAAGATTGCGAGACGAATCATGATGAGATCGCGGGACGGATCATGATGAGTTCGCGGGATGGATCGTGATTGGATCGCGGGACGGATCGTGATGAGATCGCGGGACGCTCGGTGATTTGGATCGCGAAGACGTTCGACTACACCAACCGTGTTTCTTAACACTTCCCGCTTAGCGAACTACAAGGGTATGTAGATCCACTCTCCCTCTCGTAGATGCTCATCACCATGGATAGATCTTGCATGTGCGTAGGAAAATTTTTGTTTCCCATGCAACATTCCCCAACAGTGGCATCATGAGCCAGGTCTATGTGTAGATGAGATCTCAAGTAGAACACAAAGAGTTTGTGGGCGTTGATGCTTAGATTGCTTCCTCCCTTGGTCGTGTTTTGGTTCAGCGGTATTGTGGGATGAAACGGCCCGACCAACCTTACACGTACGCTTACGAGAGACCGGTTACATCGACTGACGTGTAACCTCGTTGCACAAAGATGGCTGGCGGGTGTCTGTTTCTCCTACTTTAGTTGGATCAGATTCGACAAAGGCGGTCCTTGAGAAGGTTGAAAAGCAACTTATGTATTACCGTTGTGGTTTTTGCGTAGGTGAGAATTGTTCTTGCTAGATACCCGTAGCAGCCACGTAAAACATGCAACAACAATTAGAGGACGTCTAACTTGTTTTTGCAGGGTATGTTGTGATGTGATATGGCCAATTACATGATGAGATATATGTGATGTATGAGATGATCATGTTCTGTATAGAATATCATGACTTGCATGTCGATGAGTACGGCAACCGGCAGGAGCCATTGGGTTGTCTTTAATTATTGTATGACCTGCAAGTCAATCATTAAGCGCTATGTAATGCTTTACTTTATCGCTAAACGGTAGCAATGGTAGTAGAAGCATGGTGGACGTGACAACCCCGATGGCAACACGTTGATGGAGATGAAGATGATGGAGATCATGGTGTCATGCCAGTGACGATGGAGATCATGCCGGTGCTTTCAAGATGGAGATCAAAAGCACAAGTTCATGGCCATATCATGTCACTTATGATTTGCATGTGATGTTTATCATTTTATGCACCGTGTTTTGCTTAGGACGACGGTAGAATTATAAGGTGATCCCTCACTTAATTTCAAGATAAATTGTGTTCTCCCTGAGTGTGCACCATTGCGAAAGTTCGTTGTGTCGAGACACCACGTGATGATCGGGTGTGATAGACTCTACGTTCACATACAACGGGTGCAAGCCAGTGTTGCACATGCAGAACACTCGGGTTAAACTTGACGAGCCTAGCATGTACCGACATGGCCTCGGAACGCAAGAGACCGAAAGGTCGAACATGAGTAATATAGTAGATATGATCAACATGATGATGTTCACCATTGAAACCACCTCAACTCACGTGATGATCGGACTTGAGTTGGTGAATTTGGATCATGTATCACTCGAATGACCAGAGGGATGTCAATTTGAGTGGGAGTTCTTCAGTAATATGATTAATTGAACTCATTATCATGACCATAGTCACTAGTGACTTTGCAAATTATGTTGTAGATTACTTGCTCGCATTGTAGATCCCTTGAATTATTATATGTTCCTAGAGAAATAGAGTTGAAAGATGATGGTAGCAATATTGCGGACTGGGTCCGTGATCTGTGGATTGTCCTCATTGCTGCATAGAAGGCTTATGTCCTTAATGCACCGCTCGATGCGCCAACCCCTCCAGCGTCGTCTGTAGATGTTGTGAACATCTGACAGGCACGTTCTGATGACTACTTGATAGTTTAGTGTGTCATGCATTACGGCTTAGAATTGAGGCTCCGAAACGTTTTGAACGTCACGAAACATATGAGATGTTCTAAGAGCTGAAATTAGGATCTCAGGCTCGTGCCCGTGTTGCGAGATATGAGATCTCCAACAAGATTCTTTGCCTGCAAGATGAAGGAGAATAGCTCAATAGTTGAGCATGTGGTCAGATTGTCTGGGTGCTACAATCTCTTGAATCGAGTTAGAGTTGATCTTCCAGATAAGATAGTGATTGATATATTTCTCCCAGTCACTGTCACTAAGCTACTAGAACTTGGTGATGAACTATAAAATGCCAGGGATAGAAATAATGATCCCTGAGTTGTTCGCGATGTTTGACACCGCAAAGGTAGAAATCAAGAAGGAGCGTCAAGTGTTGATGGTTAGTCAAACCACTAGTTTTGAGAAGGGCGGGAGCAAGGAGGGAAACTTCATGGATAGCAAGTCAGTTGCTGCTCCAGTGAAGCAACCCAAAGTTGAACCCAAACCCGAGACTAAGTGCTTCGATTATGAGGAGAGCGGTCGCTGAAGCGGAACAACCCTAGATACTTGGTAGATAAGAAGGCTAGCAACGTCAACAGAAGTATATTTGATATACGTGTTATTGATGTGTACCTTGCTAGTACTCCTAGTAGCACCTGGGTATTGGAAACCGGTTCGGTTGCTAAATGTTAGTAACTCGAAATAAAAGCTATGGAATAAATGGAGAACTAGCTAAGGGTGAGGTGACTATGTGTGTTGGAAATGTTTCCAAGGTTGATGTGATCAACATCGCACGCTCTCTCTACCTTCGGGATTAGTGACGAACCTAAATAAATGTTATTTGGTGTTTTGCATTGAGCATGAACGTGATTAGATCGTGTTTATTGCAACACGGTTATTCATTTAAGTTAGAGAATAATGGTTATTCTGTTTACATGAATAATACCTTCAATGGTCATGCACCCAGTGAGAATGGTTTGTTGAATCTTGATCGTAGTAATACACATGTTCATAACATTGATGCCAAAAGATACAAAGTTAATAATAATAGTACCACATACTTGTGGCACTGCCGCTAAATTTCATATTGGTATAAAATGCATGAATAAACTCCATGCTGATGGATCTTTGGACTCATTCGATTTCGAATCGGTTGAGACATGCGAACCATGCCTCTTGGTCAAGATGACTAAGGACCCCGTTTTCTGGTTTGATGGAGCGGGCAAGTGATTTATTGGAAATGATACATGTTAATGTATGCAATCCAATGAGTCTTATAGCGTGCGGTGGATATCGTTATTTTCTTACCTTCACTGATGATTTGAGTAGATATAGTGTATATTTACTTAATGAAACACAAGTCTGAATCGTTTGAAAGGTTCAAGCAAATTCAAAGTGAAGTTTAAGATCATCGTGACAAGAGGAAATGTCTGCGATATGATCGTGGAGGTGAATATCTGAGTTACGAGTTTGGCATACAACTTTAGACAATGTGAAAGTTGTTTCACAACACACGCCACCTGGAACACCATAGCGTGATGGTGTGTCCGAACATCGTAGTCATGCTCTATTGGATATGGTGCATGCTATGATGTCTCTTGTCGTTTTGCTACTATAATTTTGGGGTTACGCATTAGAGACAACTACATTCACTTTAAATAGGGCACCATCTAAATCCGTTGAGATGACACCATGTGAATTATGGTTTGATAGAAACCTAAGCTGTCATTTCTTAATGTTTGGGGTTGCGACGCTTGTGTGGAAAAATGTTTTCACCTAATGATCTCAACCCCAAAGCGGACAAATGCATCTTCATAGATTACCCTAAGAACAGTTGGGTGAACCTTCTATCTCAGAACCAAGCATAAAGTGTTTGTTGCTAAAACGGGTCCTTTCCCGAGAAAAGTTTCTCTCGAAAGAATTGAGTGGGAGGAAGATAGAACTTGATGAGGTTGTTGAACCTTTGTTTCAACCAGAGAGTAATGCAGCACAGAAAGATTGTTCTGTGGAACCTACGTCAGTTGAATAGGAAGTAAATGATGATGATCATGAAGCTTCAGATCAAGTTACTATCGAACCTCGTAGGTCGACAAGGATGTGCACTGCTCCTGAGAGGTACGAAAACCCTGTCTTGGAGGTCATGTTGTTGGACAACGATGAACCTACGAGCTGTGAAGAAGCGATGATGTGCCCGGATTCCGACAAATGGTTAGAGGCCATGAAATCCGAGAAAGGATCCATGTATGAAAACCAAGTATAGACTTTGGTAGACTTGCTCGTTGGACGGCAGGTCGTTGAGTACAAATGGACCTTTAAGATGAAGACAGACGCTGATGGTGAATGTCACCATTTATAAAGCTCGACTTGTCGCAAAGAAGTTTCCGCCAAGTTCAAGGAGTTGACTGCGATGAGACTTTCTCACTCGTAGCGATGCTAAAGTCTGTTGGAATTATGTTAGCAGTTGCTGCATTTTTCAATTATGAAATCTGGTAGATGGATGCCAAAACATCGTTTCCTTCCATAAGGAAAGGTTTTATGAGATATAACTAGAAGGTTTTGTCAGTCCTAAGGATGCTAAAAGGTGTGCAAGCTTCAGTGATCCTTCTATGAACTGAAGCAAGCATCTCAGAGTTGGAATATACACTTTGATGCGGTGATCAAAGTTTTTGAGTCTATACAATGTTTATGAGAAACTTGTATTTACAATAAAGTGAGTGGGAGCACTATAGAGTTTTTGGTAAGCATATGTGGTTGACATATTGTTGATCAGAAATGATGTAGTATTTCTGGAAAGCATAAACGGTTGTTTGAAAAGAGTTTTTCAAAGGAAGACCCGGATAAAGCTAGCTAATTGTTGAGCATCAAGATCTATAGAGATAGATCAAGATGCTTGATTAGACTTTCAATGAGTACATACCTTGACAAGATTTTGGAAGAGTTCAAAATGGATCAGTCAGAGAAACAGTTCTTGTTAGTGCATCTAGTGCGCCTTAGTGATTTTGGTGTATTGAAGACTTATAGGTTAAGGTACTAATGTGTTTGTGAGTGTACACAGGCTCTATAAGTCGATGAGGAGTTTGATATATTCGGAGATTATCGACCCCTAAAAATGTATGTCTTCAAGTGAAGACTTTGCTGAAGACTTTGGTGAAGACTTCGTGAAGACTTTGAAAATGAAGAAGTTAGTGTGACATACCAGACATACGACTGTCGTAAGAGTTGGAACTGGGTCATCAAATCATTGTCTTCATCAAGCTACCTGGTTCTATTTCCTCAACCCTTTCATTTCCTCGTATAACTGTTGATGAAATTGAACTTTACTGTTTGAAGAATTTGGCTAAAGACTTTCACAATTTCCTCACCTCAAATTCTTCAAGTTACCTTGTTCCTCACCTGCTTATCCTGTATCACGCTACTTGTAATCTGTGCATGTTTCATTTCATCATGATGGCTATGTTGTTGCTATGTTCCTCATGCACTTGAGTACTTATTCCGCTGCTAGTTATTCATCACATTTCAAATTCCTCAAAGTTGAAATTCCTCAAGTGATAAATTTGTAAAAATCGCTTATTCACCCCCCCTCTAGTCGATATAACGCACTTTCAATTGGTATCAGAGTAGGTACACCCTCGCTCTGTGTGATTTTGGTTTAACCACCTGGAGTTCTAGTTATGTCGACTGCAGGTATGATCAAGGTTTCCGCGGGGTGTCCTACCTTCGATGGGACAGACTACCCCTACTGGAAGAACAAGATGCGTATGCACCTTGAAGCTATTGACAGTGATCTCTGGTACGTTGTGGAAAATGGTGTGCCCTCGGTCACTCCCACTGTTACTACTGCTGATGTGAAGAGATTCAAGCAACTCGATTCTCAAGCGAAGAATATCATTTGTGGCCATCTGAGCAAAGGTCGGTATGGCAGAGTAAGTGCTTTGGAGACTGCTAAGCTTATCTGGGATAGGCTGTCCAAAGTCAATGAAGGTGTATCCACTCAACGTGACTCTCGTGTTGATGTTCTTCGCAATCTCTTCAACCGATTCAAGAGACTTGACAATGAAAATGTTTAGCAAACTTTTGATCGTCTCACTGATATCTCCAATGAGCTTCAAGCACTGGGTGCCACCGATATCACTGACCATGAAGTGGTGAAGAAACTGCTAAGATCTCTTGACTCCTCATTCGATACTCTGGCATTGATGATTCAAGAACATGGAGACTACAAGTCACTTTATCCTGTTGATATTCTTGAGAGACTCAATACTCATGAATTCCAACAAGCTGAGAAGAGAGACCTCTACGGTCCAAGCTATGGAAGATCTCGTGCTCTGAAGGCAAAAGCAATTTCCTCATCTGAAGAAGAAGACTCTGACAGCAGCCTTGGTGATCCTGACGAACTAAGTCAGGAACTAGCAATGCTTGTGAGGAAATTCCAGAAGTTCTCAAGGAGAGGTGGATTTGGAAAGTCATCAAAAAGTGGCTTGAGGAAATCAGATTCCTCAGAAGACTACAAGAAAAGAACCTGTCATCATTGCAAGAAGCCCGGTCACTTTATCTCTAACTGTCCTCTCTAGGAAAAAGATTCAAAGAAGAAGAAGAAATACAAGGAGGTTAGTTCGGATGACTCGAAGAAAAAGAAGAAATCTTCAAAGTCCTCAAAGCACAAGAAGAATGGTTACAGAATGGCTCGAGCATTCATCGGCAAGGAAATGGATTCTGAGGAAGAATCTGAAGAAGAGGAAGAAGAGGAAGAATCCGAGGAGGAATCCAAATCTGGTGTCGCTAGCCTTGCTCTCGCTACTGCTTTCGTCAGCAAGTCCATCTTCAACGATGAAGAATATGACTACTCCAACAAGTCTGACGTCAACAATGATGATTATACTCCCACCTATTGCTTCATGGCAAAAGACTCAAAGGTACACAAACATCATTCCTCATCTGAATCAAGTGAACGTGAATCTGATGAATATGTGAAACCTAGCTATGCTAAACTTGTTAAAATTGCCATTAAGCAACAAAGTGCACTTGAAAAGCTTCAGAAAATGCTAGACAAAAGCGATGATCTGTTAACTATGAAGTGGATCGGACTCAAACTCTATCTGACAATCTCAAAAGTCTTCAGACAAAGTATGATAACCTTCAGAGTCATCATAACAACCTCTTAGTCGATCATGAGAACCTTTTTTATGAATTTCTTCAAAGAAAGCAAGATCTTGAGAAACTGAGGGTGTCACATGAGCATCTCCAAAGGGAAAACGATTCCTTACTGGCTCAACAGATCAGTACCGCTCACGAAGAATTTGTTCCACCTTGTTTGAAATGCATCGAACGTGAAACTACTAATTCTTCACCTGAATGTTCAAATGCTTCTATTGCTACAAATTCTTCAACTATTCCCGTGGTCTTAAATTCCTCATCTGAGGATACCACAAGTATCATTGATGACAATGCAGGCTTGAAGGAATTGGATGTGACAGGCATGTACAAAAGTCTCAAAGGGCATCAAACCCTTTGCGATGTCCTCAAAAAGCAGATTCTGAACAGGAACCCTAGGAAAGAGGGTATAGCCTTTGTGAGGAAACTCAACGCTGATGGATCCTACTGGACACCTGAGCAGTACCCCAAAACCTCATGGGTTGCTGCGAAAGGACCTCCTGTAAATCCACCCACTTTATTTGGCTTTACGTGTGAAACTTCATATTCCTCTGATGAGTCACTTGACTCCAACTACAAATTCTTCAAAAATCAGAAAGGTGAAGTATTTGCTAGATTTGTTGGAACTAACTGCAGGAACGGTTCTCGTATAAAGAAAATCTCCGATCCCAAGAGCTACCTACAAAATCTTCAAGTGAATGTCCTCACGACATCACTCATGAAGAATAGGAACCCCAGATCAAATTCCTCATATGAACCAAAGTCCTCACTTGGACCAAATTCCTCAAATGGTCAAAAATATCATTCTCGCGCTAATGCTTCTGTTTCACAGGAAAAATCTAAGAGTTATGAATATGTGCATTATTCTTCAAACCATTATGCTCATAAGTCCTCGAAGAATTTCTCTGCTTATTCATTTGAGTACTCTAATCCTCGCCCTGTGAAATGAAGTGCACTTACTTCAATGCCTCCTTTCTCACATGGTTCTCACAGAATGATGAACTCTTTGCCACCCCTCCAGATGTGGGTGGTGAAGAAATTGAACTAATTTCTTATGCAGGGTTAGGTCTGTAGATGAAACTGAACATCTGATGAACTTGTTGGAGACCTGAGGAAATGCTTGAAAGGACGCAAGCTAACCATGATGAAATGAATTCCTCATTTCTCACGTCCTCACACTACTTGCTTACTATCTTGTGTGATGACATCCTATCCGATGAAATTGATGTCATATTCTTCACTCTGAAGCATATGAGTTCGTAAGTTGTACTAATTCATCTGCAGGATGATACTCCAAAAGCTACTGAGTGGGTCCTCGATAGTGGATGCACAAACCACATGACTGGTGACAAGAATCTACTGATGAATTTGCCACTCACTCCATCTCATCTGAAGCATATCACCTACGCGGAGAAAGGAAAAAAGCAAGGTATTGGGACTCGGTAAGGTTGCTATCTCAAAGGACCAAACCATGGATAAGGTGATGCTTGTTGAATCCCTTGGGTTCAACCTTATGTCTGTCTCAATGCTTTGTGATCTTGATATGATCGTCGTATTTGGAAAATATCGTTGTGTTGTCATCATGGAATCTGACAATTCCAAAGTCTTCGAAGGCTTTAGGAGAGGAGACTTGTATATTGTTGATTTCTCTATAGGTCCTCGACCTACCACTTGCTTACTTGCAAAGTCTTCAGAAGGTTGGCTATGGCATCGACTACTTGGACATGCGGGTATGAGGAACTTGCACACGCTCGTGAAGAAAAAGCATGTCATTGGCATCGAGAGTGTCAAATTCCTCAAGGACCACCTCTGCGGTGCATGTGAATCTGGAAAGATGACCAGATCCAAGCATCCTCGAAAACAATCATGACCACGACTCGACCCTTTGAATTGCTTCACATGGATCTCTTTGGCCCCACTCATTACCCCATACTAACAAATGCTTCAAGTTTGTATGGCTTTGTCATTGTTGATGATTACTCTCGTTACACTTGGGTGCATATTATTTTGTACAAAAATGAAGTGCAGGATGTCTTCAGACGATTTGCTTCAAGGGCCTCCACCAACTTCGGCGTCAAGATCAAGCATATTAGGAGTGATAATGGGACTGAATTCAAGAACACTAATCTTGATGAATATCTTGATGAACTTAGTATTACTCATGAGTTATCTGCCCCTTATACTCCTCAATAGAATGGCATCGTGGAGCTCAAGAACGGGACTCTAGTTGAGATGGCTCGCACCATGCTTGATGAATACAAGACTCCTCGTCGCTTCTGGCCTGAGGCAATTGATACTACATGCCACATCATCAACAGGGTATATCTTCATAAATTCTTCAAGAAGACTTCGTATGAACTTATGACTGGCAAGAAACCTAATGTAAGTTATCTCAAAGTCTTCGGTGCAAAATGCTAGATCAGAGATCCTCACCATAGTTCTAAGTTTGCACCGAAAGCACATGAAGGTTTTATGCTTGGTTACGGAAAGGACTCGCACACCTACAAAGTCGTCAACACCTACCATCACAAGGTTCTTGAAACTGTAGATGTACGGTTCGATGAAACTAATGGCTCGCAAGGAGAGCACCTGCCTTCTGTGTTAGATGAACAGTCTCCTGAGGAATCCATCAAGCTGAAGGCAACTGAAGTTATCATACCCACTGAGGAAGTCATTCCAACGAATGAAGACTTTCATGTTGATACACCTGAAGAAAATGATGCTGAAGGAAGTCCTCGGCCATGTCAACCTGCTCATCCTAGAGTTGCAAATGAAGTGCAGATTGACAAAATCATCGATGACATCAATGCACCAGGTCCTCTCACTCGCTCAAAAGCTTCACATTTAACTAACTTTTGTGGGCACTTTGCCTTTGTCTCTATCATAGAGCCCACCAAAGTTGATGAAGCATTCAAGGAGCCTGAGTGGATTCAAGCTATGCAAGAGGAATTGCATCAGTTCAAGCTCAACAACATGTGTGAACTTGTCAAGTGGCCAGATCCTTGCAAACATAACATCATAGGTACCAAGTGGATCTACCGCAACAAGCAAGATGAAAATGGCCTTGTGGTGAGGAATAAGGCTCGTCTTGTAGCTCAAGGCTACACACAGGTTGAAGGAATTGACTTTGATGAAATGTTTGCACCTGTTGCTAGACTTGAGGCTATTCACATATTGCTTGCTTATGCTAACCATCATAATATCATCTTATATCAAATGGATGTGAAAAGTGCATTCCTCAATGGTAAGCTTGAGGAAGAAGTATATGTAGCTCAACCCCCAGGTTTTGAAGACCCTAAGCATCCTGACAAAGTCTTCAGACTCAACAAGGCCCTCTATGGCCTCAAGCCTCAGGCGTGGTACGACACTCTAAAGGAATTCCTCATGAAGAAAGGCTTCAAACCCGGTTCACTCGACCCCACTCTTTTCACAAAATCCTATGACAATGAACTGTTCATATGCCAAATATATGTAGACGACATTATCTTTGGCTGTATTGACAAACGTTACAGTGATGAATTTGCCTATATGATGAGTGAACAATATCAAATGTCTATGATGGGAGAGTTGAAATTCTTCTTAGGTCTCCAAATTTGCCAGCAAGGCAATGGCATCTTCATCTCACAAGAGAAATACCTCAAAGATGTTATGAAGAAATTTGACATGCAAGATTGCAAAGGCATCAAAACTCCAATGCCAAGTGTTTGCATGTGTGCCCGATTCTATCTATGTGCATCTAGGCCTGATATTATGCTGAGTGTTTGCATGTGTGCCCGATTCCAAGCAACACCGAAGGAATCACACCATAAGGCTGTGAAACATATTCTTCGATACTTAGCTCACACACCAACACTTGGATTATGGTATCCCAAGGGCTCAAATCTTCACCTCGTCGGATACTCTGATGCTAACTATGCTGGAGATCGTGTGGATCGCAAGTCAACCTCAGGGACATGTCATTTCCTCGGACGATCCCATGTCTGTTGGTCCTCGAAGAAGCAGAACTGCGTCTCACTCTCTACTGCTGAAGCTGAGTACATTGCTGCTGGCCCATGTTGTGCTCAGTTACTATGGATGAAGCAAAACCTCAAGGACTACGGCATCAAGTTGAAGAATGTGCCTCTCTACTGCGACAACGAGAGTGCCATCAAGATTGCTTACAACCCAGTTCAGCACTCCAAGACCAAGCACATCCAGATTCGTCATCACTTCCTCGAGATCATGTAGTCAAGGGCGACATCTCCATCGACCACATCCCCACTGAAGAACAACTGGCCGATATCTTCACCAAGCCCTTGGATGAAAAGAGATTTTGAAAGTTGCGGTGTCAGCTAAATATCTTAGAATCTTCGAATGTTCTTGGAAGAAGGACACACATCCTAACAATTATGCAAAATTGATGACTTTGATGTGCAACACACGAAGTACCGTTTTTCTTCAATCAATGAAGAATAACCCTCTAAGTGTGAAGAAATTAATGAAGAATTTGATTCTCAGAACCCTACGACAATTGTACGCGGTGTCTGAAATCATCATTCTTATACGGTGGGTCACGCCACCAACCAAAGTTGAAATTCTTCAAAATTGAGTTTTTCGTCACTTATGCAAATTCTTCAAATTATCAAATTCCTCAGATTTGCCAATTCCTCAAGTTTTCAAGTTCCTCAACTCTTCAAATTCTTCAAACTTTGAAACTCATGTTCTTCATTGACTATATATATATATATATATATATATTTGAGTTTTCAATGTCCTCAACAACATTCACTTATTGCTAATTCTTCAAGTTGATTTTCATCTAAGTGAATGTGATCGGACCCTTTCCCCTCTATGCTAAACTCAACCCAGTCTATTCACAAATTCTTCATATGCGTTCTACTTTGAAACTTGTTCAAAGTCTTCACTGTGTCCTTGACAGCTGAAGAATTTGCGAACGAAAACTATGAAATTTTCACTATCAAAATTTTCAACGGTTCCCGCTCAAACGGTTCTGATTCCCACGACTGGATAACCCACGATCCCCCATAATCTCCTCTACTCAGAACATGGGTGACACCTGTCGCGTGGAGAGCAAGGGTCAGGGGCAATCTTGTCCAAAATCTTCGGGCAGGTTGGTTTTCACTCCCTCTATAAATACCCCCTCCCCTTCAACTGTGCTCGGTTACTCCTCATCTCATTCCTCTCCCGAGCTCCAACCTAGCGCCGCCGCTAAAGTCATCATCACCGGTGAGGAAGAGCTTCACTGCCTCGACCTCGTCATCGCCATACTCGCATCGGCCCCGGAAGTCCTCATCCTGCCGCTGTTGTAGCTGTCTCCCTCTGCCAAGCTAGGGTGTGGGAGATCTGAACGGACGAACTTCCCAATCTCATCTCTTGTTCGTCGTGTTCTTCACCAAGGTAAATAAAATTTATTTTTACTACCCTTGTTTGATTCTCAAATGCTCTTCATATTCCTCAAAAGGTGTTTATTCTTCATGAACCGTATTCTAAAGGCACCTTACATCTTCACATACTTGATGTTTTTCCCTAAGTAATGATTTTCTTCAAGATTCCTCAATTGTGTGAATCCTCAAAATTTGCACAACTCTGGAACCTGAGACAAAGAACACTTAGTGAAATTCCTCAAGACACCCATGGTCAAATTCCTCTTGCCTGTTTTATTTTAAAAAAATCTGAGAACGCATATGACCTCTTCAAATTCCTTGCACCTATACTCTGTTCACAGGTACAACATGTCCGCTGATGAATCCCTAGGTTCTCATCAACTTAACTCATTTGCAACGCTCCTTGAGGAAAAACTGTGTACTTCTTCAGTCCTCAAGAGTTCAAATTCCTCAAGTGAAGAAAATGGCTGACGGAAAGAAACCTCAGAAAGGTGGAAAGAAGCCAGATGTGCACACTGCCTTTGAGATCCCAGATGATGTGTATGACGAATACTGCACACCCAATGAAGAAACTCGTGGCAAAGAAACGACCAAGCAGAGAAAAATTCGTCTGCAGAAAATTGAGAGGATATGGGCAAGGGAATGGAAGGAATATCATTATGTAACTCCAAAATACATGATGAAATTCGCAGTGAAACCTCCTTGCAGCAGGCCTCCCCTTGCTCCAAATCAAATTGCTGATCCCACTAGCATCAAGACTGGTGAGGGCTTTCCTCACATGTGGGAGAAGTAGCAAGCCAAGTTGGCGAAGAAAGCCAAAGAGGCAGTGAAGAAATTCAATGAAGATTCTGCTGCTGCTGCCTCTGTCGGAGCCTGTGCAAGTGCTCTGAAGAAAATCATGAGGAAGAAATCTGCATTGAAGACAAGTTCTTCAACCTCAAAACCTACACAGCAGATCCCTCAAGGTCAAAGGCCTCGGCCTACAAAGTCTTCAGCTGCTGGAACGGTTGCTGCTCTGTCTTCTGCGACATCTTCAACTAGCCCTTCTTCATTGAAGCTGAAGAAAACTGTTGGACGAGGTTAAATACCAAGTCCTCACTCAAGCAAGGCTATGGTAATCTTACCCTCGGGATCTGAGGATGATGATGAAGAAGCTAATGATGAGGAATTGGAACAAATCATCAAGCACAGTCAGCAAAAGGCTATTATAGCAAAGGGCAGCTCTGGTCCTCTCATGCTGGATCCCAAGATGATCCTCAACTTCATCGATATATGGCATGAAGACCCAAACACCCCACTTTCTTCACTAACTCTGCCTCTTGGAGTGGATCATGTCCTCACCCACTTCATCTCTAAAGAAAAATGGAAAATAGAGCAAGCTCTGAGAGCTAAGAGGAACAGGGTTCGGAAATAAAAGTTTCTGAGAGACAATGTGATGAATTTGACCCCAAATCAACGCGTCACTATTCAGTCTGAAATTCGCACACTCTCTGAGGATCAAGAGAGACATGATGCTGAATGGAAGGGCACAAAGGTGAGATTCGTCAGGGCTGCTCAAGATGTAGTAAAGGATCACAACACTAGGGTTGCTGCTCGATCGCAACCACAAAATCCTCAGGCTGATGAAATTCCTCAAGCTACTGATGAAATTGCTCAACCTAATGAAACTGCTGATGGAAATGCTTCTGCACCAGAAGCAACTGCCAGTGCTGCTGAGGAAACTCAGACCACTGATGATCATGCCAGGACAACCACCACTGTTGTGCCTGAAGAAACTGAAAGGCCAACTGAAGCTTTTGCTGCGCCTGAAGAAACTGAACACACCAAGGTGGCTGCATCAGTCGTTCCTAAAGAAACTAACACTGCTCAGGAAAAGACTCTTAAGAGAAAAAGCATCGGATTCAGAAACCTCAGCCATGAAGAAGTTGAAGACTATGCCAAGTTCTTCAACTGGACCTATTGATGCTACACCAATTTCCTCAGCACCTGCCTACGAAATTGTACCATTTGGGGTGGAATATGTCATCCCAGATGAAGATGAAGATCAGTCTGCTGCTCCGACAGTGCAGATTGATGACGAAATTGAAGTTGAAGACATTGCTTCAACTCCAAAGGTATCATCGCTCCAGCCTCAGTTCAATGCTGAAGAGGATGGAGTTGAAGAAATTGATGAGGACGTAGACATTGGCAATACAACGCCTGCCATCAATGATGAATATTGGGAATCAGAACGACCAAATTCACCAATGACTACTCCTCTCACACTGATTTCTCAGTCGCCTGCTTTGACTGAAGAAATACATGAAGAATCTGCCAATCTGAACACCCAAGTCACTGAAGAAATTCCAGCCGCAACGGCTGATGATCTTGATGCTCCCGCCGCAACTGAGGAACCAGCTCTCCAAATCGTTCTGTCTGAAGGTGTTCCTCCCATGCCAAAGGAGATTAAGAAGCGCTTCAAGCCAAATCTTCAACCAAAGCCAAGAATGCCATTCAAAGGCTCGGTACGCCCCAAATTCCTCAAGAGCAATTTCTTCAATGAACGAATGTTCTTCACTGGTCCAAATCCCTATGACTTTGCAAGGGCTGGTCGCAACAGATTCTGGATTGCAACACAGCTCAACTACTATGCATCAGTTCTTTTTGAGAAGAAGAAAGTCTTCGAGCACCACCAAATTCCTCATGCTGACATGGAAACCCTTCCATCATTCACACCGGTGCTCCAGGTTCTTCATGATGCAGACATTCTCCCATTCTGCATCGACATCTGCGATTGGAATGAAGAACTCATTCTTTAGTTCTATGCCACATTGCATATCAGCGGAAATGCTTCAGACGTCAACTCCTGGATATTGGACTGGATGACAGGATCAACACACTTCACTGCTCAAGCTTCTGAATTGCTCCAGTGTGTACCAGTTCCAATTCCCTCAGATGAAGCTCGCAAACTGTTTGATGAGCCTACACTTCCAAATCAGCTGATGCAAGTGTTGATGAAGACATTGCCTCCTGGAAAGCCTCAACGAAAAACCTTCCTTGTGAAGGATCTGCTATATGTGCCCAGGACTGTCTACCGTATACTCACAAATACACTATGTCCTCGGAAGGGCCATAATTCTAAAGAATAAGAAGTGGAAGGAGTCATTAAGAATATGCTCTTCAACATCATTCATGGGATTCCCATTGACTTGCACGACTTCTTCATGAGAACTTTGGCTAGTGTTGCTTTAGCTTCATTTGAACAGAAGCCCTATGTGCCTTGGATAATGAAATTCATCAGGGCAAAGTCCTCAGTTCCTTTCAAGGCTGATTTCCAGAACCACTTTGGCTTCCTGCCTCCAATTGAAGTCATCAAGAGCACAATTGCCTCAGTTGAAGGAAAAGGCAAGGTTGTCATTGATGAAGGCACTCGTCCATTGGATGGATAGTTTCGCAAAGCCGCTTCCTTCTCCACCAATGATGACACTGCCACTCAAGACTCCGATGCAAAGGCCTCAGCTGACAAACCTCAAGAGTCTGCCCCTCGAGTGATGACTGATCATGAGCTTCTAATAAGTCTTCATCAGAAGGTCGATCACAATCACAAGTGGGTGAAGCATCAACTTGGATACATTGTGCACAACATGACTGTGACGCAGAACACCATGAAGAGCAATCACTACTATGTGCATGAAAATCTCAACCACTCTTGGGCCGTACTGTCTCACCTCATGTCTTCTGAAGAACTGAATGAGCTGGATCTTGAGGAACATCCTGACTGGGCTCGTCGACCTCAGAAGAAATTCAAGAAATTTCAAGTTCCTTTGATGGTCACAAGTTCATTTTCTTCATCTCAAGAGCGCGATGACGATGAATACATTGACGACACTGCGGCAGGCCCTGCATCGACAAACCACCCCGACAATGCTGGCGCTCCTTCCTCACCAACATGATGAAATTCTTCAAAGGGGCGTTAGTCCTCAGTTTTTCGTCCCTTTTGGTCTTCGATGACAAAGGGGGAGAAAATTTGAGTTAGTCTTCAAGCGGGTATCTATATATGGGCTATTTTTGTTTAAGTTACAACTCTCGCTCTTCTGAAACTTTTGTTGGTTGAGTTGTAAATTTAAGTCCGATGGTGGTATGACACTTTTGAACTATTTCCTCGCATGTTTTTTTCCTCCAGTACCTTAATACATACATGTTGAATTTCGTCAGACCCCATTTTCCTCACGCATTTGAAATTCTTCATATCATATGTTCAAATGCGTGTATGAATTACAAGATATAGGGGGAGTTCTCCATCTTTTCTCCTGCCATGTGCATTTGCAGTCCAAATCAAATTCCTCACATATGCACATCTTCAGGGGGAGTTCTTCTATATCTTGCAATCAAATTCCTCAAACTAAGTACTTTCACTTCATATGTTTATCCCCGTTGAAAACTTAACCTATTTGTCATCAATCACCAAAAAGGGGGAAATTGTTAGTGCATCTTGTGCCCCTTAGTGATTTTGGTGTATTGAAGACTTATAGGTTAAGGTACTAATGTGTTTGTGAGTGTACACAGGCTCTATAAGTCGATGAGGAGTTTGATATATTTGGAGATTATCGACCCCTAAAAATGTATGTCTTCAAGTGAAGACTTTGTTGAAGACTTTGGTGAAGACTTTGTGAAGACTTTGAAAATGAAGAAGTTGGTGTGACCTTGAAGATGTGAACGAGGAATATGAAGCGTGAAGACATTTGTTTTCATAGTTTCATTTCCTTATTTGAGTCATAGGAAACACCGTACTGTTAAAGGGGGCCGAGGTAATACTAAGGAAAATTTCCAACTGATGCTCAACTCCAAAATCCTCAACCTATACAATCCTTCGAGTGAAGCCTTTGCAAATCTCTTACGGTTTAGACAAGTTCTTAAGTGACAGAGACGAAGTTCTTCTTGTCTCTGAGGAAATTGATCTGACTGAGGAGTTAGGATTTCGCTAGTGCGAATTGCCCACAAGTGAGGAACATGATATGTCTGAGGACTTCCATAGTTCGAAAAATCCGATCGTTGCTTTGCTTGGCGCCTGTTGTCCTCAATCACAAATATCCACATAATGGTCATATCATTGGGGGCATTTATGTCATATCATGTCAGGTTACACCCTGGCTATAAATAGCCACCCCCCCACAACCACTAGTTGGTTGGCTGCTCCGAGAGAGAACTGACACTTGTCATTTGAGAGCAACCCCTCCTCCGAGGACTTTGAGAGAAAATCATCAGTTAGGAAAAACCCACAACCAAACCACCAAACCCAAAGTGATTGAGCATCACTGAAGAAATTCCTGTGTGGAACCGACGCTTGTTACCTTTGAGGACTGTGCATCCTCCAGACGGTTAGGCGTCATGGTCTAGTGCTCCTGCAGTCAATTGGGGATCACGAAGTGACCTTGGTCTAGAGCATCTAGTAGTAAATTGTGGATCGCTGGGTGAACAGTTTGTGAGGGTTTTGGAAGTCTACCCTGAAGACTTACCACGAGTGTTGGGCGAGGACTGTGTGACCTTAGCTCAAGGAGAATACGGTAAGGACTGTGTGTCCTGGGACTGTGTGTCCTCTGGTTTAAATACGAGGCCGCTCCAAACCAGACGTACGACTATCACAACAGTTGGAATTGGGTCATAAAATCATTGTCTTCATCAAGCTACCTGGTTCTATTTCCCCAACCCTTTCATTTACTCATATAACTGTTGATGAAATTGAACTTTACTGTTTGAAGAATTTGATTTATGACTTCCACAATTTCCTCACGTCAAATTCTTCAAGTTACCTTGTTCATCACCTACTTATCCTGTATCATGCTACTTGTAATCTGTGCATGTTTCATTTCATCATGATGGCTATGCTGTCGCTATGTTCCTTATGCACTTGAGTACTTATTCCGCTGGTAGTTATTCATCACATTTCAAATTCCTCAAGTGATGAATTTGTAAAAACCGCCTATTCACCCCCACTCTAGTCGATATAACGCACTTTTAGTTCTCGCCTGATTTGTAAGGTGTGAAGTTGAGTGAGACTCAAAGCTCGACAATGGCAGAAGAAAGCGAAAGGACGAACGTCGTCCCCTATGCCTTAGCCATAGGCTCTATATTATGCCATGTTGTGTACCGCGCCTGGTGTGTGCCTTGCCATGAGTCTATCAAGGGGTACAAAAGTGATCTAGGAGTGCATCACTGGACAGCGGTCAAGATTATCCTTAGTAACTAAAAGACTAAAGAGATGATTCTCGATTATGGAGGTGATAAAGAGTTCGTCGTAAAGAGTTACGTCGATGCAAGCTTTAACACCAATCCGGATGACTCGTAGTGGCAATCTGGATACGTATAGTGGAGTAGCCATTTGGAATAGTACCAAGTGGAGTGTGGTAGCAGCGTTTACGGTTTGACATAGAGATTTGCAAAGTACACACGGATCTGAATGCCCCAGACTCGTTAACTATAAGACCTCTCTCACATGCAAAGCATGATTGAGCCCCAGAACTCATCGAGACTTAGATGCATGTGTGGATACATAGACAAAACCATGTCCCTAGTATGCCTCTAATAGACTAGCTCGTTGATCAAATATGGTTAAGGTTTCCTAGCCATGGACATGAGATGTCATTTGATAACGAGATCACATCATTAGGAGAATGGTGTGATGGACAAGACCCAAACTACAAACGTAGCATATGATCGTGTCAGTTTAATGCTACTGTTTTCTGCATGTCAAGTATATGTTCCTATGACCATGAGATCATGCAACTCACTGACACCGGAGGAGTGCCTTCTGTGTATCAAATGTCGCAACGTGACTGGGTGACTATAAAAGTACTCTATAGGTATCTCCGAGGGTGTATGTTGGGTTGGCATGGATCAAGACTGGGATTTGTTACTCCGTGTGACGGAGTGGTATCTCAGGGCCCACTCGGTAATACAACATCACAACAAGCCTTGCAAGCAATGTGACTAAGTGTTAGTCATGGGATCTTGTATTATGGAACAAGTAAAGAGACTTGTCAGTAACGAGGTTGAACTAGGTATGGAGATACCGACGATCGAATCTCGGGCAAGTAACATACCGAAGAACAAAAGGAACATCATACGGGATTAGCTGAATCCTTGACAAAAAGGTTCGACCGATAAAGATCTTCGTAGAATATGTAGGAACCAATATGGGCATCCAGGTCCCGCTATTGGTTATTGACCATAGAGGTGTCTCGGTCATGTCTACATAGTTCTCGAACCAGCAGGGTCTGCACACTTAAGGTTTGGTGACGTTTCGGTAGTATAGATTTATGCATGGTGGTGACCAAAGGTTGTTTGGAGTCCCGGATGAGATCCCGTACGTCACAGGGAGCTCCGGAATGGTCCAGAGGTAAAGATTGATATATAGGAAGTCCTATTTTGGTCGCCGGAAAAGTTTCGGGCTCATCGGTAGTGTACCAGGAGTGCTGGTAGTGTACCGGGAGACCATCGGGAGGGGTATTTCGACCCAAGAGGCTACATGGGCTGTGGGAGAGTGAATACCAGCCCTTAGTGGGCTGGTGGAAGTCCCACACAAGGCCCATGCAGCTGGGAAGAAAAATCCAAAGAGAAAAAGGTGGAAAAAAAGTAAAAAAGGCCAAAATAAGGAGGAATCCTAGTCCTACTAGGATTGCAGGAGGATTCCTCCTCTCCTCCCACTTCTGCCGAAGCCTAGAGGGCTTGGCCCTTGCGCCAAGTCTCCTCCTCTCTTCCTCTTATATATACTAGAGGTTTTAGGGTTTTTGCACTGGATTTTCAGCCACGTGCTACCCGTTCCTCTAGTGCATAGTTTCTCCTCTAGATCGGTTTTCTGCGATGCTTAGGCAAAGCCCTGCCAGAATTGCTCCACCACCATCGCCGTGGCGCTGTCACGCTGTCGGAGAACTCGTCTACCTCTCTGCTCCCTCTTGCTGGATCAAGAAGGCGGAGATCGTCGTCGAGGTGTACGTGTGCTGAACGCAGAGGTGTTGTCCGTTCGGCACTAGATTGGAAGGACCGTGATCAAGATTGCGAGACGAATCGTGATGAGATCGCGGGATGGATCATGATGAGTTCGTGGGACGGATCGTGATTGGATCATGGGACGGATCATGATGAGATCACGAGACGCTCGGTGATTTGGATCGTGAAGACGTTCGACTACACCAACCGCGTTTCTTAACGCTTCACGCTTAGCGATCTACAAGGGTATGTGGATCCACTCTCCCTCTCGTAGATGCTCATCACCATGGATAGATCTTGCGTGTGTGTAGGAATATATTTTTCCCATGCAATGTTCCCCAACAACACCATACTGTTAAAGGGGGTCAAGGTAATACTAAGGAAATTTTCCAACTAATGCTCAACTGAAAAGACTCAACCTATCCAATCCTTCGAGTGAAGCATTTGGAAATCTTTTATGGTTCAGCCAAGGTCTTCAGTGACAGAGACGAAGTTCTTCTTGTCTCAGGAAATTGGTCTGACTGAGGAGTTAGTATTTCGCTAGTGCGAATTTCCTACAAGTGAGGAACATGATATGCATGAGGACTTTCATAGTTCGCAATTCCGACCATTGTTGTGCTTACCGCCAGCTGTCCCCAATTATCCTATCCACATAACAGTCATCTCATTGGGGGCATTTATGTCTTATCATGTCAGGTTGCACCCTGGCTATAAATAGCCACCCCCACAACCACTAGTAGGTTGGCTGCTCTAAGAGAGAACTGACACTTGTCATTTGAGAGAAACCCATCCTCCGAAGACTTTGAGAGAAAATCATCAGTGAGGAAAAACCCAAATCCAAACCACCAAACCCAAAGTGATTGAGCATAACTGAAGAGATTGTTCCTGTGTGGAACTGACGCTTGTTACCTTTGAAGACTGTGTATCTTCTAGACGGTTAGGCGTCATGGTCTAGTGCATCCTGCAGTCAATTGGGGATCACGGAGTGACCTTGGTCTAGAGCATCCAGCAATAAATTGTGGATCGTCGGGTGACCAGTTTGTGAGGGTTTTGGAAGTCTACCCTGAAGACTTACCATGAGTGTTGGGCGAGGACTTTGTGACCTTAGCTCAAGGAGAATACGGTAAGGACTGTGTGTCCTGGGACTGTGTGTCCTCTGGTTTAAATACCAAGCCGCTCCAAACCAGACGTACGACTGTCACGGCAGTTGGAACTAGGTCATCAAACCATTGTCTTTATCGAGCTACCTTGTTCTATTTCCTTAGCCCTTTCATTTCCTCGTATACTTTTTGATGAAATTGGTCTTTACTATTTGAAGTATTTGGCTGAAGACTTTCACAATTTTCTCACCTCAAATTCTTCAAGTTACCTTGTTCCTCACCGGCTTATCCTGTATCACGCTACCTGTAATCTATGCATGTTTTATTTCATCAGGATGACTATGCTATTGCTATGTTTCTCGTGCACTTGAGTACTTATTCCGCTGCTAGTTATTCATCACATTTCAAATTCCTCAAGTTGAAATTCCTCAAGTGATGAATTTGTAAAAATCACCTATTCACCCCCCCCCCCTCTAGTCGATATAACGCACTTTCAGGTTCACCATACATGCATGCTACAAGAATCACAAACCTTTACACAAGTATTTCTACCAATCCACAATTACTTCCTAGCATGACTGTAATATCACCATCTTTATATCTCAAAACTTTATGCAAGGAACCAAAATTTTCATAATATTCAACGCACTTTATATGAAAGTTTTTATTATATTCCTCTTGGATGTCCATTATATTAGGACTAAATTCATAACCTAAACCAATTACCACTGTTTAAAGACTCTCAAAATAATATAAGTGAGGTACAAGATTTCAATTATTTCTATAAAACAAAACACCACCGTGCTCTAAAAACATATAAGTGAAGCACTAGAGCAAAATTGCCAAGCTCAAAAGATATAAGTGAAGCACATAGAGTATTCTAATAAATTCATTATTCATGCAGGTCTCTCTCAAAAGATGTGTCCAACAAGGATGATTGTGGCAAACTAATAAGCAAAGACACATATCATACAAGACGCTCCAAGCAAAACACATATCATGTGGTGAATGAAAATATAGCCTCAAGTAAATTTACCGATGGATCGAAGACGAAAGAGGGGATGCCTTTCGGGCATCCCCAAGCTTAGGATTTTTTGTATCCTAGATTCCATGGCGTGCCTTGGGCATCCCTAAGCTTGGGCTCTTGCCACTCCATATTCCATAGTCCATCAAATCTTTACCCCAAACTTGAAAACTTCACAACACAAAACTCAACAGAAAACTCGTGAGATCCATTACTATAAGAAAATAAATCACAACTTTAGGTACTGTTGTGAACTCATTCTTCATTTATATTGGTGTAATATCTACTCTATTCCAACTTCTCCCTGGTTTATACCCCCCGATACGACCCATCGATACATCAAAATAGGTAAATAACACAAAGAAAACAGAATCTGTCAAAAACAGAACCGTCTGTAGCAATCTGAAAACTTCGTATACTTTTGTAACTCCAATTATTCTGAAACTTTAGGAAAACCTGTTAATTTGTATATAAATCTTGTGTAAAAATTTCAGACTCATCCGTCGCTCTGATAAATTTGTAAAATTTCTGGACTGGGCGCAAAAGTTTTTGTTTTTTAGCAAGATCAAATCAACAATCACCATAGACCATCTCAAAGGACTTACTTGGCTCAAACACTAATTAAAACACCAACACACAACAACTACAGAGGTAATAATGTGTAAAACACTAAAAACGGAAGCAAAAAATAGAACATAAAAATAAAATTGGGTTGCCTCCAAACATGCGCTTTTCTTTAAAGGATTTTAGTTAGGCATGATGATTTCAACGATGCTCACATAAAAACTAGTAATTGAAACATGCAAGAGAGCATGAAGAATCTCATTACAAGCACATTCAAGTCTAACACACTTCCAATGCATAGGGATTTTGTGAGCAAATAATTTATGGGAGCAATAATCAACTAGCATAGGAAGGCAAAACAAGCATAACTTCAAAACTTTGAACACATAGAGAGGAAACTTGATATTATATGAAATTCCTACAATCATATGTTCCTCCCTTATAATAAATTTCAATAGCATCATGAAGGAATTTCACAATATATCTATCATAATCAATACTCTCTTTATGATCAACATGCATAAAGTTTTTATCATCTTCCAAAATAGTGGGATTATCATCAACTAAAGTTATGACCTCTCCAAACCCACTTTTGATACTATCCCAAACATTATTATCAATAACAGATTCAACATCAGGCTTAAATAAATTTTCAAGATCAAAGAAGCATTATCACCCCAATCATTATCATTGCAATAAGAAGTGGACATGCCAAAATTATCATCCCTAAGCTTGTGATTTTCCATATCATTAGCATCATGGATATAAAGAGAATTCATACTAACAACATGGCAATCATGCTTTTCATTCAAAGAACTATCATGAATTACTTTATTAATCTCTTCTTTCATCACTTCATCAAAAATTCAGATTCATGATTTTCAAACAAAACTTCACAAAGATAATCAAGTGCACTCAACTCACTAGCAATTGGTTCATCATAATTTGATCTTTTGAAAATATTAGCAAGTGGATGAAGATCCATATCAATATATTTTTAGCAAGCGAAGATGCAAGCAAATAGAAGGCACATGATAACACAAGCAATGATAGCAAAGAGGCAAAAAGGCAAACGGAAAAGAGGGCCAATAAAAAGGAAAATATTTTTAGTGTTTTCTAAAAATCATTTTAGAAGTGGGGGACAAGAAAATGAGAGGCAAATGGCAAATGATGTAAATGCAAGAGACGAGTTTGTGATGGGTACTTGGTAGGCTTGATGTGTATCCTTCTCGGCAACGGCGCCAGAAATCCTTCTTGCTACTTATTGAGCTTGCGTTGGTTTTCCCTTGAAGAGGAAAGGGTGATGCAACAAAGTAGATAAGTATTTCCCTCGGTTGATGAGAACCAAGGTATCAATCTAGTAGTAGGAACAAGCAACTCACCAATTTATGCACCTACACAAACAATCAAACAGTTGCACCCAATGCTATAAAGGGGTTTTGAATCCCTTCACGATTACTTGCAAGGAATAGATCTGATAGAGATAGATAGGAAAGATTGCGAGAAGTAAAAGGTAAATAAAATTTCAGCAAGGTATTTTTGGTATTTGTGGTATATAGATCTGAAAATATAATGTGGAAAATAGACCCAGGGGCCATAGGTTTTACTAGAGGCTTCTCTCTTGAAGGAAAATAATACGGTGGGTGAACAAATTACTGTCGAGCAATTGATAGAAAAGCGCATAGTTATGATGATATCCAAGGCAATGATTATGCATATAGGCATCACGTCCGTGTCAAGTAGACCGAAACGATTCTACATCTACTATTATTACTCCACACATCGACCGACTCCAACCTGCATCTAGAGTATTAAGTTCATGAATAACAAAGTAACGCATTAAGTAATATGACATGATATAGAGGGATAAACTCAAGCAATATGATGAAAACCCCATCTTTTTATCCTTGATGGCAACAATACAAATACGTGCCTCGCTACCCCTACTATGTCACTGGGTGAGGACACCGCAAGATTGAACCCAAAACTAAGCACTTCTCCCATTGCAATAATTACCAATCTAGTTGGCCAAACCAAACCAATAACTCGAAGAGACTTGCAAAGATATGAAATCATGAATATAGGAATTCAGAGACGAACCAAATAATATTCATAGATAAGCTCATCATAAACCCATAATTCATCAGATCTCGACAAACACACCGCAAAAGAGTATTACATTGGATAGATCCCCATGAAGATCATGGAGAACATGGTAGTGAAGAACAAAGAGAGAGAAGAAGCCATCTAGCTACTAGCTATGGACCCGTAGGTCTGTGCTGGACTACTCATGCATCATCGGAGGGGCAATGGAGTTGATGTAGATGCCCACCATGATCGAATCCCCCTCCGGCAGATTACCGGAAAAGGCTCCAAGATTGGATCTCTTAGGAATGGAGGCTTCCGGTGGTGGAAAATTATTATCGTGGTTCTTTTGGTATTGGGAGAATATTTGGGAATTTTTAGGCCGAGGATTAGGGTTGGAGGACCTGAAGGGGGCCACAAGCAAGGGCTCGCCCCCTGGTCATGCCAGGGTGGCTTGTGACCTCCTCGCAGGTCTCCTGCCCCCCTCTCCAAGTCTGGTAGATGTCTTCTGGTCCAAGAAAAATCATTGCGAAGATTTTATTCCATTTGGACTCCGTTTGATATTCCTTATCTACAATACTCAAAAACAAGGAAGAAACATAAACTGGCACTTGGGTCTAGGGTAATAGGTTAGTCCCAAAATTAATATAAAATAGCATATTAATGCATATAAAACATCCAAAATAGATAATATAATAGCATGGAACAATCAAAAATTATAGATACATCAAACGGTGGTGGCAGTGGAACTATTTCGGTAGGGCTTCGCCTAAGCACCATCAGAATCTATTTGGTGGAGGAGCTAGGGAATAAAGAACTAGCACGTGGCCTTGTGTGTTTTGGGGATCTATTCCTCTAGAATATATAGGAGGGAGGGAGGAGGAGGCAGCCCTAGGGTTTCCCCTAGCTGCTTCGGCCGAAGGAGGAGGTGAAGGACTCCACCTCCAATCCTACTGCAAGTAGGACTCCAATCCTACTCGGAATCCTTCCTCACTTGGTTTTTTTCCCTTTTCCCACATCCTAGATGCATGGGCCTCTGGGGGCAGGCTTGCCCAACCAACTAAGGGCTGGTGCACCACCCCTTAGGCCCATGTGGCCTCCGGCATGGGTGGCCCCTCCCGATGGCCCTCCGGCACTCCCGGTACACTACCGGAAATACCCGAAACTTTTTCGGTGGCTAAAAAGGGACTTCCTATATATCAATCTTTACCTATCGACCATTCCGGAGCTCCTCTCGATGTCCGGGATCTCATCCGGGAATCCGAAAAACCATAGGTCACCACCATACATAATTGAATACTACCGAAACATCACTGAACGTTAAGTGTGGAGACCCTGCGGGTTCGAGAACTATGTAGACATGACTGAGACACCTTTGCGGTTAATAACCAATAGCGGGACCTGGATGCCCATATTATTTACTACATATTCTACGAAGATATTTATCGGTTGAACCTTTATGTCAAGGATTCAGTTAATCATGTATGATGTTCCCTTTGTTCTTCGGTATGTTACTTGCTCGAGATTCAATCATCGATATCTCTATACCTAGTTCAATCTCGTTACCGACAAGTCTCTTTACTTGTTCCGTAATACAAGATCCTGTGGCTAACACTTTTGTCACTTTGCTTGCAAGGCTTGTTGTGATGTTGTATTACTGAGTGGGCATTGAGATACCTCTCCGTCACACGAAGTAACAAATCCCAGTCTTGATCCATGCCCACTCAACAGACACCTTCGGAGATACCTGTAGAGCATCTTTATAGTCACCTACTTACATTGCGACATTTGATACACACAAGGTATTACTTTGGTGTCAGTCAATTACATGATCTCATGGTCATAGGAACAGATACTTGACATGCAGAAAACAATAGCAATAAACTGACACGATCATATGCTACGTTCATAGTTTGGCTCTTGTCCATCACATCATTATCACAATGATGTGGTCCCATTGTCAAATGACATCTCATTTCCATGGCTAGGAAACCTTGACCATCTTTAATCAACGAGCTAGTCTATTAGAGGCATACTAGGGACACAGTGTTGTCTATGTATCCACACATGCATCTGAGTTTCCAATCAATACAATTATAGCATGGATAATAAACGATTATCACTAAATAGGAAATATAATAATAACCATTTTATTATTGCCTCTAGGGTATATTTCCAACAGTCTCCCACTTGCACTAGAGTCAATAATCTAGCTCACAGCACTATGTGATTTACATTGTAATGAATATAAGTCCCATACAGTTCTGGTGTTGATCATGTTTAGCCCTTGGAAGAGGTTTAGTCAACGGGTCTACGACATTCAGATATGTCTGCACCTTGCAAATATTTATGTCCTCCTCCTTGATGTAATCGCGGATGGAATTGAAGCATCGCTTTATGTGTCTGGTCCTCTTGTGAAACCTTGGTTTCTTGGCCAGAGCAATGGCACCAATGTTGTCACATAATAGAGCCATTAGATTCAGTGCACTGGACACTACTCCAAGATGTGTCATGAACTCCTTCATCCAGACAACTTCTTTTGCCGCCTCCGAGGCTGCGATGTACTCCGCTTCACATGTAGAATCAGCTACCACGCTCTGCTTGGAACTGCACCAGCTTACCGCTACCCCATTGATAATAAATACCTATCCAGCTTGAGACTTAGAGTCATCTGGATCAGTGTCAAAGCTTGCATCGATGTAACCCTTTACGACGAGCTCCTGATCATCTCCATAAACGAGAAACATTTCATTAGTCCTTTTCAGGTACTTAAGGATATTCTTGACCACCGTTCGGTGCTCCACTTCCGGATCACTTTGAAACCTTCCGGCCATACTTATGGCAAGGCTGACGTCGGTTCTTGTGCATAGCATTGCATACATGATAGAGACTATGGCTGAAGCATAGGGGATGACACTCATCTTTTGTCTATCTTCTGCAATCACTGGGCATTGAGTCCTACTCAACTTCACACCTTGCAACACAGGCAAGAACCCCTTCTTGGACTGATCCATTCTGAACTTCTTTCAATCTTTTTCAAGGTATGTGCTCTATGAAAGTCCTATTAAGCGTCTTGTTCTATCTCTATAGATCTTGATTCCTAATATGAAAGCAACTTCTCCTAGGTCCTTCATTGAAAAACTCCTGTTCAAATATTCCTTCATGCTTTCCAACATTTCTATATTGTTTCCAATCAGAAAAATATGTCATGCACATATAATATTAGAAACACTATAGATCTCCCACCCACTTTCTTGTAAATACAAGCTTCTCCGTAAACTTGTATAGACCTGAACGCTTTGATCACCTCATCAAAGGGAACATTCCAACTCCGAGATGCTTGCACCAGTCTATAAATGAATCGCTGGAGTTTGCAAACTTTGTTAGCATTCTATGGATCGACAAAACCTTCTAGTTGTATCATATACAACTCTTCCTTAAGGAAACCGCTAAGGAACGCTGTTTTGACATCCATATGCCAAAATTCATAATCGAAAAATGCAGCTATTGCTAACATGATTCTGACGGACTTAAGCATCGGTACAAGTGAGAAGGTCTCATCGTAGTCAACTCCTTGAACTTGTGAAAAACTCTTTGCCACAAGTCGAGCTTTATAGACGGTGACATTACCGTCCGCGTCTGTCTTCCTCTTAAAGATCCATTTGTTCTGAATGGCCTTTCGCCCTTCAGGTAATACTTCCAAAGTCCATACTTTGTTTTCATACATGGATACCATCTCGGATTTCGTGGCCTCTAACCATTTCTCAGAATCTGGGCCCATCATCGCTTCTCCATAGCTCGTAGGTTCATCGTTGTCCAACAACATGACCTCTAAGACAGGGTTACCGTACCCCTAGGAGCAATACGCGTCCTTGTCGACCTATGAGGTTCGATAGTAACTTGATCCGAAGCTTCATGATCGTCATCATTAACTTCCTCTTCAACCGATGTAGGCTCTACAGAAACAACTTCCTATGTCGCGCTACTCTCTCGTTGAAATAAAGGTTCAATAACCTCATCAAGTTCTATTTTCCTCCCACTCAATTCTTTCAAGAGAAACTCTTTCTCGAGAAATGTTCCGTTTTTAGCGACAAACACATTGCCTTCGGATCTGAGATAGATGGTGTACCAAACTATCTCTTTTGGGTATCCTATGAAGATGCATTTCTCCTCTTTGGGTTCCAGCTTTTCAGGCTAAAGCTTTTTGACATAAGCATCACATCCCCAAACTTTAAGAAACGACAACTTTGGCTTCTTGCCAAACCATAGTTCATGCTACATCATCTCAACGGATTTTGATGGTACCATATTTAAAGTGAATGCAGCTATGACTAATGCATAACCCCAAAACAATAGTGGAAAATCGGCAAGAGACATCATAGAACGTACCATATCTAATAAGGTTCGATTACGACATTCGGACACACCAGTACGCAGGCAGTGTCAATTGTGAAACAATTCCACACTGTCATAAGTGACTACCAAACTCATAACTCAGATATTCTCCTCCTCGATTAGATCGTAGGAATTTAATCTTCTTGTTACGATGATTCTCAACTTCACTCTGAAATTTCTTGAACTTTTCAAACGTTCAGACTTGTGTTTCATTAAGTAAATATACCCATATCTACTTAAGTCATCAGTAAGGTGAGAAAATAACAATATCCACCACGCGCCTCAATGCTCATCGGACCGCACACATCAGTATGTATGATTTCCAACAAGTCACTTGCCCATTCCATTGTTCCATAGAACGGGGTTTTTGTCATCTTGCCCATGAGGCATGGTTCACATGTGTCAAGTGATTCGAAATCAAGTGACTCCAAAAGTCCATCAGCATGGAGCTTCTTCATGCGTTTTACACCAATATGACCTAAGCGGCAGTGCCACAGGAAAGTGGTACTATCATTATCAACTCTACATCTTTTGGCATCAATGTTATGAACATGTGTATCGTCACTATCGAGATTCAATAAGAATAAACCCCTCACATTGGGTGGATGACCATAAAAGATATTACTCATATAAATAGAACAACCATTATTCTCTAATTTAAATGAGTAACTGTCTCGCAATAAACAAGATCTAGACATAATGTTCATGCTTAACGCAGGCACTAAATAAAATTTATTCAGGTTCATCACTAATCCCGGTGGTAATCGAAGAGCGAGTGTGCCGACGGTGATCACATAAACCTTGGAACCATTTCCCACGCGCATCGTCACTTTGTCCTTAGCCAGCCTTCGTCTATTCCGTAGGTCCTATTTTGAGTTGCAAATGTGAGCAACCGAACCGGTATCAAATACTCAGGAACTACAACAAGAGTTGGTAAGGTACACATCAATAACATGTATATCATATATACCTTGTTTGGTGTTGGCCGCCTTCTTGTCGGCCAGATACTTGGGGCAGTTCCGCTTCCAGTGACCAGTTCCCTTGCAATGAAAGCGCTCAGTTTCTGGTTTGGGTCCAACCTTGGGTTTCTTCGCGGTAGGGGCAACTACTTTGCCACTCTTCTTGGAGTTAGCCTTCTTGCCCTTGAAATTATTCTTGAAACTAGTGGTTTCATTGACCATCAACACTTGATGCACTTTCTGGATTTCAGACTCAACTATTTTCAGCATCGCAAACAGCTCGGCGACTGACTTGTTCATCCCATGCATGTTATAGTTCATCACGAAGCTCTTGTATCTAGGTGGCAATGATTGAAAAACTTTGTTAGTGATCGCCTCCGATGGAAGAGGCATCCCTAACTCAGCCAGACGATTTGAATACCCAGACATTCTGAGTATATGTTCACTGACAGACCCGTTCTCCTCCATCTTGCAAGCATAGAACTTATCAGAGGTCTCATACCTCTCGATCCGGGCATTCTTCTCAAAGATAAACTTCAATTCCTGGAACATCTCATATGCTCCATGACGTTCAAAACGTCTTTGAAGTCATGGTTCTAAGCCATACAACATTGCACATTGAACTATTGAGTAATATGCAGAACATGCCTCCCAAGTGTTCTCAATGTCTTCGGACAACACGGGAGCGAGTGGATCACCAAGCGGTGCATCAAGGACATAAGCCTTCTGGGAAGCTGTGAAGATAATCCTCAGATTACGGGCCCAATCTAGAAAGTTACTTCCATCATCTTTCAACTGGGCTTTCTCTAGGAACGCACTAAAGTTCAGGGGAACTACTGCGCGAGCCATTGATTTACAACATAAATTTGCAAAGGTTACTAAGACTATTGTTAAAGATAATGAGTTTAGTTAATCAAATTACTAAAAACTACCACCCAAATTAACATCCCTCTGGTCATCTAACTGATACATGATCCAAATTACCAACCCAAGTCCGATAATCATGTGAGATGAGGTGGTTTCAATGGTGAACATCATCATGTTGATCATATCTACTGTATGACTCATGTTCGACTTTTCGATCTCTTGTGTTCCGAGGCCATGTCTGTACATGCTAGGCTTGTCAAGTTTAACCCAAGTATTCTGCATGTGCAACACTGACTTGCACCCGTTGTATGTGAACGTAGAGTCTATCACACCCGATCATCACGTGGTGTCCCGACACGACGAACTTTCGCAACAGTGCACAGTTGGGGAGAACACGATTTTATCTTGAAATTTTAGTAATAGGTCACCTTATAATACTACTGTCATCCTAAGCAAAATAACATGCATAAAAGGATTAACATCACATGCAAATCATAAGTGACATCATATGTCCATGAACTAGTGCTTTTGATCTCCCTCTTCAAAGCACCGGCATGATCCCCATCGTCACTGGCATGACACCATGATCTCCATCAATGTGTCTCCATGAGGTTGTCGCGCTAACTATTGCTTCTACGACTATTGCTAACTCATAGCGATAAAGTAAAGCAAAATGGCGAAAATAATTAAACACAACCCTATGGCTCCTGCTGGTTGTCGTACTCATCGACATGCAAGTCGTTATATTCTATACAAAAGATGATCATCTCATACATCACATATATCTCATCATGTAATTGGCCATATCACACCACAACATACCCTGCAAAAACAAGTTAGATGTCCTCTAATTGTTGTTGCATGTTTTACGTGGCCGCTACGGGTATCTAGCAAGAACAATTCTTACCTACGCAAAAACCACAACGGTGATATACAAATTGCTATTCAACCTTCTCAAGGACCGCCTTTGTTGAATCCGATCCAACTAGAGTAGGAGAGACAAACACCCGCCGGCCATCTTTATGCAAAGAATTCACATGTCAGTCGATGGAACCGGTCTCTCGTAAGCGTACAAGTGAGGTTGGTCCGGGCTGCTCCATACCACAATACTGCTGAATCAAGAAAAGACCAAGGGAGGAAGCAATCTGAGCATCAACACCCACAAATTCCTTTGTGTTCTACTCATGATCTCATCTACACATAGACCTAGCTCATGATGCCACTGTTGGTGAACGTTGCATGGGAAACAAAAAAATTCCTACGCACATGCAAGATCTATCCATGGTGATGAGCATCTATGAGAAGGGGAGTGGATCTACACACCCTTGTAGATCGCTAATTGGGAAGCGTTAAGAAAGGCGCTTGATGTAGTCGAACGTCCTCGTGATTCAAATCACTAGCCGTCCCACGATCCGATCATTATATGTCCCGATCTAGCGCTGAATGGACGGTACCTCCGTGTTCAGCACACGTACAGATCGATGACGATCTCCGCCTTCTTGATCCAGAAAGAGGAAGCGGAGAGGTAGATAAGTTCTCCGGCAGCGCGACGGTGGTGGTGGTGGAACTATTCTGGCAGGGCTTCGCCTAAGCACCGTCGGAATATATTTGGTGGAGGAACTAGGGAATAGAGAACTAGCATGTGGACTTGTGTGTTTGGGGGTTCTATTCCTCTAGTATATATAGGAGGGAGGGAGGAGGATCCAGCCCTAGGGTTTCCCCTTAGGTGCTTCAGCCGAAGGAGGAGGTGGAGGAGTCCACCTCCAATCCTACTCCAAGTAGGATTCCAATCTTACTTGGAATCCTTCCCCACTTGGGGTTTTCCTTTTCCCACATCCTAGCAGAAAGGGCCTCTTGGGGCTGGCTTGCCCATCCCACTAAGGTCTAGTGCACCACCCCTTAGGCCCATGTGGCCTCCCGGCGTGGGTGGCCCCTCCCGATGGCCCTCCGGCACTCCCGGTACACTACCTGAAATACCTGAAACTTTTCAGGTGGCCAAAACGAGACTTCCTATATATCAATATTTACCTCCGGACCATTCCAGAGCTCCTCGTGATGTCTGGGATCTCATCCAGGACTCCTAACAACCTTCGGTCACCACCATACATAACTCAATACTAACGAAACGTCACCGAACTTTAAGTCTGCAGAGCCTGCGGGTTCGAGAACTATGTAGACATGACCGAGACACCTCTGCGGTTAATAACCAATAGCGGGACCTGGATGCCCATATTGGTTCCTACATATTCTATGAAGATCTTTATCGATTGAACCTCTATGTCAAGGATTCAGTTAACCCCGTATGATGTTCCCTTTGTTCTTCGGTATGTTACTTGCCCGAGATTCGATTGTTGGTATCTCTATACCTAGTTAAATCTTGTTACTGGCAAGTCTCTTTACTCATTCCCTAATACAAAATCCCGTGGCTAACACTTTAGTCACTTTGCTTGCAAGGATTGTTGTGATGTTGTATTACCGAGTGGGCCCTGAGATACCTCTCCATCACAAGGAGTAACAAATCTCAGTCTTGATTCATGCCCACTCAACAGACACCTTCGGAGATATCTATAGACCATCTTTATAGTCACCCAATTACATTGCGATGTTTGATACACACAATGTATTCCTCTGGTGTTAGTGAATTAAATGATATCATGGTCATAGGAACAGATACTTGACATGTAGAAAACAATAGCAATAAACTGACACGATCATATTCTACATTCAGAGTTTTGGTCTTGTCCATCACATCATTCTCCCAATGATGGGAGCCCATTATCGAATGACATCTCATGTCCATGGATAGGAAACCTTGACCATCTTTGATCAACGATCTAGTCTACTAGAGGCATAATAGGGACACATTGTTGTCTATGTATCCACACATGCATTTGAATTTCCAATCAATACAATTATAGCATGGATAATAAACCATTATCATGAACAAGGAAATATAATAATAACCATTTTATTATTGCCTCTAGGGCATATTTGCACCACTAGCATGAGGGGTGAAACATCCATAGAGACATGATTCATCCCCTTCCACGGAACCAACCTGAAGTCCAATCAGCGAGGACACATCAGACACAACCGGTAGTTTGCCAAGAACAGTCTAAGATATCGCCAATAAACTCCCAACATGCGCTAAGCAGCCGCAAAGCTCGGTGTGAAGCAACTCAAGATCCTTGACAGGAACAATCTACACAGGCGCGTCATTCGACAACTGCAGATAGTGAGGGAGGCGAGGGAGCAACGCACGTCGGAGTCCAGTCGATGCGGGCTTTGGATGACAAAACCGCACTTTGTGGCCGAACTGGAGGTAACTCATGCACCGGATTGGGTGTCTGCACTCATGGGCATGATAACCTTTGAATAGGAATCGGAAGCAGCGATCCCCACGTCGGAGAGCGAAGAGAGGCCATTGGAGGAGGCAATCGACACCTTATCGTGAGGTGTCAGCCATGCCCCCCCCCCAAGGTTCTTCACGTGGTGTTGTCGTTGTGTCCCTCGTGATGGAGTGGGCTTCCGATCCGGTTGAACGAGCGGGCAAGACTCACCGGCGCAGCATGAGGACTGAGATCTAGTGCCTCGCCAGAGGCAGGTCACACTGTACCTTGCCCCTTTACATCCATCATCTAAAACAAGTGTGGCTAGGAGTAGCTCACATCTAGCAAAGTGACTCTACGTAGGGGAAAACTTCACGGGCTCACACACTCAGACATGTGGGATATCTCGGGCGGGTAGGGGAAACTGCGCGGGCTGGGGCATCGGCAGCCGCTCTTCAGCCGCCCCGCCGCCGCCGGTCTCCGGCCACCCCCTGTCGGTGCAGTAGGGATGGGGTACCCACTGCCCCTGACTTATGCACACGCAGTAGTAGAAGAACCCATCAACATAAGTACACACCAAATCGGCATCCAAGACCAAGACTCCGACAAAGGCGACCTGCGCAGGCTAAGCAACGTGTGCAAGATCAATGCAACAGCCCAGGACGGGCCCAAACCGTGCCAAGCACGTCCCCAGTGCCTGCCAGGGACCAAAGTGCATACACCTTTAGGAAGACCTACCAAGCCACTCCCCCAGCAAGCATGAGCCGACCGGCCACCGCTCCACCGCATCACAACGCCAGTCACTTGTTGATGTGGTGTCGAGCCCCCAGGTGGCTAAGTGACTCTCGCTAAGCACGTGGTGACATGCTGGAAGACAAATTATGCCCCCTTGACACCCGTCTAGAGGCGTGGCAAGATGTGGTGCAATAGCTAGCTTAAGCGATGGTAGAAGTGTGCCGGGGATGCACTCCCGCACACCACCTAGACTAGTATTTATGGCATTTTGTCCTAAGTGCCAGGGTTAGGTATGATAGCACTGTTAGCTATCTAATCATCAGACAATGTATGTTTTGCCACTTTGGTTGCCCCTTGAACTATAAAAGGAGTCCCAAGGCAACCTAGCTCAAGATTCGTACCTTTGGGCACTTGTACTCATGTAGCAGCTCCCCCAAAGGCAACCCTTGTCGGGTTAGAGCGTTGCGTGTTGTTCGTGCTCCTCTGATAAATCCACCAAAGTAGGAGTAGGGTTTTACGCTTCTCGACGGTCCGAACCTAGGTAAAACACCAGCGTCCCCATCGTTGTGCTGCCTCACTACCTCCGCTCTTTGTGTATGCGACCTCACCCGTGCCGAACCACAAAGGGGCATGTGGCCCCATAGGTGAATGAGTGCATTGTGCTCCCGACATCTTTGGCACGCCAGGTATGGGAGGCGTCATTTGCGCGAACCCGAGATCGTGAGCAGCGTGTTGATCTTCATCATCGTTTACTTCATCCATGGCTCCCAAGAAGAAGTTTGGCGCGACCGCGCATCCCTCCACTTTGAAGGCCCCTCGCATGTAGATGCGGACGGAATTGGCACCATGGCGGCAGCGAGTGAGGCATGCATCGCGGGCAACACGGCTAGCGTAGGCGGCGCCGCCGTCGTGTCCTCGCGGTCGAAGTTGGAGCAGGGAATGTCGGAGAGGAGCAACAAGAACAACATCCTAGCGAGTTCGGCCCTGGTACCATAGGTGGAGGAAACGATCAGTCTCCACCTCCCCGCAGCACTGATGGCCGCGACCGCCACAGCGGCGCCCAATATGGAGCAAGCCATGATCCCCCAGATGCGCCCGTCACCGGCGCGGCTACTCGCCGCACGCCTCGTCCAAAGCGAGACGGAGCACCGAGCGGGACCACAGACCCACAGGCTCGGGCCCCTCCACGACATACCGCCCCAATGAGCAGTACACGATGACAAAATCATGACGACTCCCCTCCTGGTTACACTAGGAGTCGAACAACGTCGTGGTCCGCCTCTCTAGCCATGTCGAACACAGCAGCGGAAGCGATGGCGCGGGCCCAGCTGCTGCTAAACTTGGCACCGACGGCTAACAAGACGGGCGAGTGGACAGCCACCATCCAAAGTTTGATCGCCTTCGTCGAAGCCAACAAATCCCAGCATGCGGAGCCGTCATGACACACACGGACGGTGATGGCGGCCCAAGCTGGCGGTCGTGTCGAGGGGGCCACACCGACGGTGCAGTCCCCTCCGTGACAACAGACCCAAAGGCAGCCGCAGCGACCTTCACATGTCGACGAGCTTGACAAGGTGTCTATGCCTTGTTCGTCCTATGGGATCGTCGGGACCAGCGGCGTGTCCTGGAAGACCGATAGAAAGAAGACGCGTGCATCACCATAGGCGACGTTGGGAAGCACACCGTCAATCTGATAGGTGCAACAGCCCAGGTGTTGGCGACCTCGCGCTCAGTGCTGGCGGGTACCTTCCTTACAAGGTTGGGTGCCCTGCCTGCACTTGTGAGCTACGACAGATCCGTTGGCCATCTGCCCGAGCTTTCAATCCCGAGCTGACAGGAATTCTTGGGCATCTATACCATAGTTGTTCAGGTCGCCGGGGGAAAAGATGAGAATGTGCTCGCCAACTATTTCCCTTTGGCATTCAAGCCAAATGTGAGATCGTGGCTGATGCACCTGCTGGAGAACTCCATTTCATCATGGGCTGACTTGTCCAATGAGTTCTTCGGCGCCTCCACAAGTGGCCACCATGAGCTAGGGCAGACTAGCAACCTACAAGTCCTTCCGCAGAAGGAGGGAGAAACTTTGCGGAAATACATCCAGAGATTTAGTCGAGTACACTGCAACATTCCAGAGATACACCCCACAGCCATGATTGTCGTGTTCCACTCGAACGTGTGCAACAGGAGGATGCGGGGCAAGATGAATGCTAGACTCCCCAAGAATGTCAATGAGCTGTACACATTGGCGGAAAAAGTGTGCTCATGCTGAGGGAGGCAGGAGACTACCCGGAGAGGAGGCTCGCGTTGAAGTCGACTCACACGACGACCCTGTTCAAGAATTCATCCGATTAACCAGTTAACTTGTCGATTAATCCCTACTCGTAGGGTCACCAAGTAGCCGATTAACTGGTAAATCACCTGATTAATTTATTAAATGGCTGATTAACTTGTCGATTAGCCTATTAATCTCCTACTCACCAACCAACCAAGCAGTTACCAGTTAACGATTTCCTCAACCATGCACAATGGCGATGATGCCCCTGGCCTGAAGGGCAAAAGCCGAAGGCGCAATAAGAAGCATAAGGGAAAGGCATTTTTGGCTGTTGAGAGCTCTAGTGATCTCAGCGCAGGGAAGAAGGACAATATCGAGGCCCCCGGCAAGGGAGCTGATGCGTGTGCTGATTGACGAGAGGCCACTACTGCAGAGCAAATCGGAAAATCCGACGGGCCATACTGCAAAACCCACCGCACCAAGGGTCACGATCTCGAGGAATGCCGCCAAGTTGAGCAACTTGCTGAGAAGCAGAGGGCTGAATACGAGAAGTGTGACAAGGAGAAAGGCCAAGATGGTGCTGCCATTAAGGGTCGTGGTGGTAGAGGAGGCCGCCGCGGCAAGGCCCCGCGGTAGAAGGAAAAACCAGCCAGAGGCCGTGAGAAGAAAGAAGAAGATGATATGAGTGATAATGAGGATGATGAAGAAGATTCTAGTGATCGAGAATTTCAGAAGGCAACTGAAGCCATGTGTGTTGACGGGGGTGTGTCCTTGCATTCCTCTCGTTGCCAGCTCAAGTAGTGGGCGCATGAGGTCAATGATATGGAGACGGCTACAAAACCCACAAGACCACCCAAATGGTCATGCACGCCTATCATATTTGATGAAGAGGATCACCCTGACCGCACCATCACGGTCGGATGTTTGCCGTTGTTGGTCTCCCCGACAATCTGCAACCTCAAAGTAACCAAGATGTTAGTTGACCATGGGGTAGGATTGAAATTGATCTCCCCAAAAGTGGTTGAAAGGTTGCAGATCCTTGACGGAGAGCTCAAAGCAATGGGTACATTCCAAGGGGTCAACCTCGGCAGGAGCCGGCCCAAGGGAAAGATCACTTTGCCCGTGACGTTTGGCGGAGAGTTGAACTATCGGACTAAGAATGTGGTGTTTGATGTGGTCGAACTCCCTCTGCCTTACAATGGAATTCTAGGTCACCTAGATCTAGCAAAGTTCATGGCAGCATCCCACTATGCTTACAACACTTTGAAGATGTCAGGGCCCATGGGAATCATCTCCATCCTATTTGATAAGAAAGATGTAGTTATATGTGTGGACAAGATGTATCGAGACACGGTAGCAGCTGAGGTTGTAGAAAGTTCAGCTCTGATACATCTTCATCGTATCTATAATTTTTGATTGTTTCATGCCAATATTCTACAACTTTGACATACTTTTGGCAACTTTTTATACTATTTTTGGGACTAACATATTGATCCAGTGCCCAATGCCAGTTCATGTTTGTTGCATTTTTTTGTTTCGCGGAATATCCATACCAAATGAAGTCCAAACGCGATAAAAACTTACGAAGATTTTTTTTGGAATATATGTGATTTGGGGGGACAAAGAATCAACGCGAGATGATGCTCGAGGAGTTGGCAAGCCTGCTAGGCGCGGCCGACCCCCCTGGCCACGTCTGGCAGGCTTGTGGCCACCCCTTAGGTCGGTTGGATCTGTCCTTTGGCCACAAGAAAGCTATTTTTGGATAAAGATCCCCTCACTATTTCAGATCGATCGGAGTTATAGATCTCCGAATATTTAAGAAATGGTGAAAGGCCAGAATCTGGGAGCGTAGAAACAAAACGAAACAGAGAGAGAGAGATCCAATCTCGGAGGGGCTCTCGCCCCTCCACCGTCATGGAGGCCAAGGACCAGAGGGGAAACCCTCCTCCCATCTAGGGGGGTCAAGGAAGAAGAAGAAGGAGAGGGCCTCGCTCTCCCTCTCTCCCAGTGGCACCGGAAAGCCGTCGGGGCCATCATTGTGACGGCGATCTACTCCAACAACTCCGTCATCTTCACCAACACCTCCATCACCTTCCCCCATCTATCTATAGCGGTCCACTATATCACAACCCATTGTACCATGTACTTGAACATGGTGCTTTATGCTTCATATTATTATCCAATGATGTGTTGCCATCCTATGATGTCTAAGTAGATTTTTGTTGTCCTATGGGTTGATTGATCATCATGATTGGTTTGAGTTGCATGTTTTATTATTGGTGATGTCCTATGGTGCTCTCCGTGTCGTGAAAGCATGAGGGATCCTCGTTGTAGGGTGTTGCAATGTGTTCATGATTTGCCTATGGTGGGTTGCTTGAGTGATAGAATCATAAACCCGAGTAGGTGGGTTGTTGCATATGGGAGTAAAGAGGACTTGATACCTTATAATGCTATGGTTGGGTTTTACATTAATGATCTTTAGTAGTTGCGGATGCTTGCTAGAGTTCCAAACATAAGTGCATATGATTAAAGTAGAGAAAGTATGTTAGCTTATGCCTCTCCCTCATATGAAATTGCAATAATGATGATCGGTCTAGTTATCGATTGCCTAGGGACAATTCTGCAACTCCTACCACACTTTTTCACACTCGTTAAACTAACTTAGTTGTTTATTTATCTTAGCAGCCCCTAGATTTTATTTACTTGCTCTTTATTTTCTTGCAAACCTATCCCATTACACCTACAAAGTACCTCTAGTTTCATACTTGTTCTAGGTAAAGCGAACGTTAAGCGTGCGTAGAGTTGTATCGGTGATCGATAGAACTTGAGGGAATATGTGTTCTACCTTTAGATCCTCATTGGGTTCGACACTCTTACTTATCAAGAAAGACTACAATTGATCCCCTATACTTGTGGGTTATCAAGCTCCCGCCAAGGAGTCAAAGAAAGCGAAGAAGCCTAGTAGGGACGCTGGGAAGGACTCCGGGAAGCGTGCCTCTTCGGAGTGCATTGCACCCTACGATGACCTCCGGAGAGTTCCGCTAGCAAGAGATCCAAGTTCACCTATCCCGAGAAAAATAAGATCCCGGCCGGGCAGGATGGCACTGGTGGTATGTTCACCATCAGTGACACCCTCATTGACAAATAGGAAAGTGCGCTCGTTGCCTTCCTACGGGCGAATGTTGATGTGTTTGCTTGGCAACCATCTGACATCCCCGGTGTTCCCAATGAGTTAATTGAGCACCACCTTGTTGTCTTCCCTTATGCCAGGCCCGTCAAGCAAAAAGTCATGAAGCAAGCCTTGGAGCGGCAGCAGTTCGTCGCCGAGGAAATCAAGAAGCTCGAAGCATCTGGTTTGGTCAAAGGAGCATTACATCCAACTTGGTTAGCCAACCTGGTAGTGGTGTGCAAGGCGAATGGGAAATGGAGGCTTTGCATAGATTTCACTAACTTGAACAAAGCATGCCCGAAGGATCCTTTTCCCTTGCCGCGCATCGATCAGATTGGTGATTCCACTTCCGGGTACGACTTGATTTCCTTCTTGGACGCATACTCCGGATACCACCAGATATTCATGGCCAAGGAAGATGTGGAAAAGACCGTGTTCATAACTCTGTGTGGCACGTACTGTTTTGTACGTATGCCCTTCGAGTTAAAGAGCGCTCGTTCTACCTTTGCAAGAGCCGTGCAGATTGGATTTGAACCTGAGTTGCACAGAAACATGGAAGCTTACATGGATGACATGGTAGTCAAGACCAAAGATGAAGCAACTCTCATACAATACTTGGAAGAGACTTTTGTGAACTTGCGCAAGATCAATTTGAAGCTCAACCCTGAGAAGTGTGTATTTGGTGTCCCATCCGGCAAGCTGCTTGGGTTCTTCGCATCTCATCAGGGAATAGAAGCAAATCCTGACAAGATCAAGGCAATTGAACAGATACAAGCGCCCAAGTCCGTCAAGGACGTAAGACGCTTGACCGGATGCATTGCCGCGTTGAGTAGGTTCATCTCCAAATCCGCCAAACGCGCACTATCGTTTTTCAAGATTCTGAAGAAGGCTAGCCCGATGAAGTGGACCCCCGAAGCAGAGGCAGCGCTGCAAGATCTGAGAGCTTATCTTTCCTCCGCTCCCACCTTGGTCGCTCCTAAACTGCAAGAACCGTTGCTGCTATACTGAGCGGCAACGAATCAAGTGGATAGTGTAGCGCTAGTGGCGCAACAAGAAGTGGACGAAGATGCAGCTGCTACGACTGATGCTGCCGAGGGCAAGACTGAAGCATCCACGGCAGGACCTAATACAAACCAAGGGGAATCTCAGCAAGCAAACGAAGGCAGTTTCAAGGAAGTGGCAAAGAAGAAAGTGGTGTAGCGACCAGGGTACTTTGTCAGCTCCTTGTTACAAGGGGCTTGATCAAGGTACTCTGGAGTGCAAAAGCTGATCTTCGGTCTCATCATGGCCTCGAGGAAGCTTCTCCACTACTTCCAAGGCCATGAGATCACAGCTGTCACCCGCTTTCCGCCGCAATGCATATTGAGGAACCCCGAAGCCACTCGCAAGATAGTTGAGTGGGCACTAGAGTTGTCAAGTTTTGGGTTGAAGTATGAGAGCACTTCCACAATTCAGAGAACAGCGTTGGCAGAGTTCATTGCAGAATGGGCACCCACACCATACAAAGAAGTTCCAAAGACAATTCTCCCCGGCAAAGAAGCGTCCAAGGATTGGATCATGTATTTTGACGATGCCTTCTCACTCCAGGGCACCGCAGAAGGCGTGTTCCTTGTCGCCCCCACCGAAGAGCAACTAAAATATGTGATTCGAATGCACTTTCCTCAGGAGGAGGCCACTCACAACACCGCAGAGTATGAGGGGCTCCTTGCCGGACTCAGAATAGCAGTGGAGTTGGGAATCAAGAAACTGGTCATCCAAGGAGATTCTCAACTCGTGGTGAAACAAGTCAACAAAGATTATTAGAGTCCATTGATGGAAGCATACGTGGAAGAGGTGAGGAAGCTGGACGAACACTTTGATGGATTGCAAGCACACCATGTGTCGCGTGCAGAAAACAGCATCGCTGATCACCTATCAAAGTGCGTCACGCAGAAGCTTCCTATGGAACCAGGAACTTTTGTCCTCCGCCTCACTCATCCATCAGTATCGCCATCAGCGATGACCAGGAAAAGAAGACAGTTGAACTCCGGCAAGCATTTCCCGGCAGAGCTTCCTGAAGCCACTGGCAGAGAAACTGTCGGGGATAGTCCCGTTTCGGTTGGTGAGAAGCTCCCTCCTGCAGAACCCCAAGTTCTTACGGTCGAGGTAAGAGCTCCCACGGACGAGGAGATGCATTTGGTCCTCATTGTCGGGCCACACGCTCCAACCTGGGCACAGACTATAGTACGCTTCCTTCAAACAAGAGAACTTCCCAAAGAGCAAGAAGCCAAAAAAGTAGCCCGTGAGTCAAGTATGTACCAGTTTGTGGATGACATCATGTACAAAAAAAAGACCAAACAGTGTGAAATTGAGGTGCATTTGTTGGGAAGAAGGACTGAAGCTGTTGGCAGAGATTCACGGAGGTGTGGGGGGTCTCACATTGGATCAAGGGCCCTTGCCGGAAAAGCTTTCCGGCAGGGTTTCTATTGGCCCACTGCCCTCCAGGATGCAACTGAGTTGGTCACCAAGTGTGAAGCCTGCCGGTTCCATTTGAAGAATATCCATCAACCAGCGCAAGCTCTCCAGACGATCCCTTTATCCTGGCCATTCTCGATCTAGGGGCTCGATATTTTGGGCCCCTTTCCCAGCGCTGTCGGGGGCTTTGAGTTCTTGTTCGTAGCAATCATCAATAAGTTCACAAAGTGGCCTCGGGTGGAACCAATGAGAAAGGTGACCGCGCAGTCATCTATCAAGTTCATGAAAGGATTGGTGTGTCATTTTGGAGTGCCCAACAGAGTGATTACCGATAACGGCACCTAGTTCACGAGTGCTACTTCTTGAGCTTGTGTTGGTTTTCCCTTGAAGAGGAAAGTGTTGGGGAATGTCGCATGGGAAACAAAAAAATTCCTACGCTCACGCAAGACCTATCCATGGTGATGAGCATCTACGAGAGGGAGAGTGGATCTACATACCCTTGTAGATTGCTAAGAGGGAAGCGTTAAGAAACACGGTTGGTGTAGTCGAACATCTTCGCGTTCCAAATCGCCGAGCATCCCGCGATCCAATCACGATCCGTCCCGATCAAGCACCGAACGGACGACACCTCCGTGTTCAGCACACGTACAGCTTGATGACAATCTCTGCCTTCTTGATCCAGCAAGAGGGAGCGGAGAGGTAGACGAGTTCTCCGGCAGCATGATGGTGCTGCGACGATGGCTTCTTTACAGGAGTAGCAACTGCTTTGCCATCCTTCTTGGTTTTACCCTTCTTGCCCTTGCCCTTGCCATTCTTCTTGAAACTAGTGGTTTTATTGACCATCAACACTTGATGTTCTTTCTGGATTTCAGACTCAGCGACTTTTAGCATCGCAAACAGCTCGGTGACTAACTTGTTCATCCCGTGCATGTTATAGTTCATCACAAAGCTCTTGTAACTAGGTGGCAGTGATTGAAGAACTCTGTCAGTGATCACCTCTGGCGGAAGGGCAATTCCCAACTCCGCTAGACGAGTTGAATACCCAGACATTCTGAGTATATGTTCATTGATAGACCCGTTCTCCTCCATCTTGCAAGCATAGAATTTATCGGAGGTCTCATATCTCTCGATTCAGGCATTCTTCTGAAAGATAAAGTTCAACTTCTGGAACATCTCATATGCTCCATGACGTTCAAAACTTCTTTGAAGTCTCGGTTCTAAGCCATACAATATTCCACACTGAACTATTAAGTAATCTCTAGAACGTGCCTCCCAAGCGTTCTTAACGTCTTTGGATGACATGTCTTCTGGTTGGTCACCAAGCGGTGCATCAAGGACATATGATTTCTGGGAAGCCGTGAGGATAATCCTCAGATTACGGGCCTAGTCAAGAAAGTTCCTTCCATCATCTTTCAACTTAGCTTTCTCTAGGAACGCATTAAAATTCAGGGGTGCTACTACACGAGCCATTGATCTACAACATAAATATGCAAAGGTTACTTAGACTATTGTTCAACATAATGAGTTTAGTTAATCAAATTACTAAAGCTCCCACTCAAATTGACATCCCTCAGGTCATCTGAGTGTCACATGATCCAAATTCACCAACTCAAGTCCGATCATCACGTGAGTTGAGGTGGTTTCAATGGTGAACATCATCATGTTGATCATATCTACTATATGACTCATGTTCGACCTTTCGGTCTCTTGTGTTTCGAGGCCATGTCTGTACATGCTAGGATTGTCAAGTTTAACCCGAGTGTTCTGCATGTGCAACACTGGCTTGCACCCGTTGTATGTAAACGTAGAGTCTATCACACCCGATCATCAAGTGGTGTCTCGACACGACGAACTTTCGCAACGGTGCACACTCGGGGAGAACACAATTCATCTTGAAATTTAAGTGAGGGATCACCTTATAATGCTACCGTCGTCCTAAGAAAAACAAGGTGCATAAAAGGATTAACATCACATGCAAATCATAAGTGACATGATATGGCCATGAACTTGTGTTTTGATATCCGTCTTGAAAGCACCGGCATGATCTCCATCGTCACCGGCACGACACCATGATCTCCATCATGTTGATCTCCATCAATGTGTCGCCATCATGGTTGTCGCGCCCATCATGCTTGTATTACTATTGGTACCGTTTAGCAATAAAGTAAAGCATTACATAGCGCTTAATGATTGACATGCAGGTCATACAATAATTAAAGACAACCCTATGGCTCCTGTCGGTTGCCGTACTCATCGACATGCAAGTCGTGATATTCTATACAACACATGATCATCTCATACATCACATATATCACATCATATAATTGTCCATATCACATCACAACATACCCTGCAAAAACAAGTTAGATGTCCTCTAATTGTTGTTGCATGTTTTACGTGGCTGCTACGGGTATCTAGCAAGAACAATTCTCACCTACGCATAAACCACAATGGTGATACATAAGTTGCTTTTAAACCTTCTCAAGGACTGCCTTTATCGAATCTGATCCAACTAAAGTAGGAGAAACTGCCACCCGTCAGCCATCTTTTGCAACAAGTTGCAGTTGAGGGAACCGGTCTCTCGTAAGCGTACGAGTAATGTTGCTCCGGGCCGCTTCATCCCACAATACCGCTGAACCAAAACACGACCAAGGGAGGAAGCAATCTAAGCATCAACGCCCACAAACTCTTTGTCTTCTACTCGAGATCTCATCTACACATGAACCTGGCTCTGATACCAATGTTGGGGAACGTCACATGGGAAACAAAAAAATTCCTACCCTCACGCAAGACCTATCCATGGTGATGAGCATCTACGAGAGGGAGAGTGGACCTACATACCCTTGTAGATCGCTAAGCGGGAAGCGTTAAGAAACGTGGTTGGTATAGTCGAACGTCTTCGCGAACCAAATCGCCGAGCGTCTCGCCATCCAATCACGATCCGTCCCGATCAAGCACCGAAAGGACGGCACCTCCGCGTTCAGCACACGTGTAGCTTGATGACGATCTTCGCCTTCTTGATCCAGCAAGAGGGAGCGGAGAGGTAGACGAGTTCTCCGGCAGCGTGACGGCACCGCGACGATGGTGGTGGAGCAATCCGGCAGGGCTTCGCCTAAGCACTGCAGAAAACCTATCTAGAGGAGAAACTATGCACTAGAGGAACGGGTAGCACGTGGCTGAAAATCTAGTGCAAAAACCCTAAAACCTCTAGTATATATAAGAGGAAGAGAGGAGGAGGCTTGGCCCAAGGGCCAAGCCATCTAGGGTTCGGCCGAACTAAGAGGAGAGGAGGATTCCTCCTCCAATCCTAGTAGGACTAGGACTCCTCCTTATTTTGGCCTCTTGCCTTTTTCCACCTTTTTCTCTTTGGGCTTTTCTTCCCAGCTGCATGGGCCTTGTGTGGGACTTCCACCAGTCCACTAAGGGCTTTTATTCACTCTCCCACAGCCCATGTAGCCTCTTGGGTCGAAATACCCCTCCCGATGGTCTCCCGGTACACTACCGGCACTCCCGGTACACTATCGATGAGGCCAAAACTTTTCCGGCGACCAAAATAGGAATTCCTATATATCAATCTTTACCTACGGACCATTCCGGAGCTCCTCGTGACGTCCAAGATCTCATCCGGGACTTTGAACAACCTTTGGTCACCACCATGCATAACTCTATACTACTGAAACGTCACCAAACCTTAAGTGTGCAGACCCTGCGGGTTCAAGAACTATGTAGACATGACCGAGACACCTATACGGTCAATAACCAATAGCGGGACCTGGATGCCCATATTGGTTCCTACATATTCTATGAAGATCTTTATCTGTCAAACCTGTATGTCAAGGATTCAGTTAATCTCGTATGATGTTCCCTTTGTTCTTCGGTATGTTACTTGCCCGAGATTTGATCGTCAGTATCTCCATACCTAGTTCAACCTCATTACCGGCAAGTCTCTTTACTCGTTCCGTAATACAAGATCTCGTGACTAACACTTAGTCACATTGCTTGCAAGGCTTATTGTGATGTTGTATTACCGAGTGGGCCCTGAGATACCTCTCCGTCACACGGAGTAACAAATCCCAGTCTTGATCCATGCCAACCCAACAGATACCCTCGGAGATACCTGTAGAGCACCTTTATAGTCACCCAGTTACGTTGCGACGTTTGATACACACAAGGCACTCTTCCGGTGTCCGTGCGTTGCATGATCTCATGGTCATAGGAACTTATACTTGACATGCAGAAAACAGTAGCAATAAACTGACACGATCATATGCTACGTTTGTAGTTTGGGTCTTGTCCATCACATCATTATCCTGATGATGTGATCCCATTATCAAATGACATCACATGTCAATGGCCAGGAAACCTTGACCATCTTTGACCAACGAGCTAGTTCACTAGGGGCATACTAGGGACAAAGTGTTGTCCATTTACCCACACATGTAATGTGCTTTCAATCAATACAATTATACCATGGATAATAAATGATTGTCATGAACAAGGAAATATAATGATAAACACTTTATTTATTGCCTCTAGGGCATATTTCCAACATAAAGGGTGATGCATCAAAGTAGATAAGTATTTCCCTAAGTTGTTGAGAACCAAGGTATCAATCCAGTAGGAGGAACAAGCAAGGCCCCAATTTATGCACCTACACAAACAATCAAACACCTGCACCCAACACTATAAAGGGGTTGTCAATCCCTTCACGGATACTTGCAAGGATGAGATCTGATAGAGATAGATATAAAAGATTGCTAGAAGTAAATTTAAATAAAATTGCAGCCAGGTATTTGTGGTATTTTTGTTTTATAGATCTGAAAATATAATATGGAAAATAGCTCGGGGGCATAGGTTTCACTAGAGGCTTCTCTCTTGAAGGAAAATAATATGGTGGGTGAACAAATTACTATCGAGCAATTGATAGAAAAGCGCATAGTTATGACAATATCCAAGGCAATGATTATGCATATAGGCATCACGTCCGTGTCAAGTAGACTGAAATGATTTTGCGTCTACTACTATTACTCCACACATCGACCGACTCCTGCCTGCATCTAGAGTATTAAGTTCATGAAGAACAGAGTAACGCATTAAGTAAGATGACATGATGTAGAGGGATAAACTCAAGAAATACGATGAAAACCCCATGTTTTTATCCTTGATGGCAACAATACAAATGCGTGCCTCGCTAACCCTACTATGCCACTGGGTGAGGACACCGCAAGATTGAAACCAAAACTAAGCACTTCTCCCATTGCAAGAATTACCAATCTAGTTGGCCAAACCAAACCAATAACTCGAAGAGACTTGCAAAGATATGAAATCATGCATATAAGAATTCAGAGAAGATTCAAATAATATTCATAGATAATTTGATCATAAACCCATAATTCATCGGATCTCGACAAACACGCCGCAAAAGAGTATTACATTGGATAGATCCCCATGAAGATCTTGGAGAACGTTGTATTGAAGAACATAGAGAGAGAGAGAACAAGCCATCTAGCTACTAGCTATGGACCCATAGGTCTGTGGTGAACTACTCACGCATCATCGGAAGGGCAATGGAGAGTATGTAGATGCCTTGCGTGATCAAATCCCCCTCCGGCAGATTAACGGAAAAGGCTCCAAGATTGGATCTCTTGGGAACGGAGGCTTTCGGAAGCGGAAAAGTATTATCGTGGCTCTCTTTGGTATTGGGGGAATATTTCTGAATTTATGGGTGGAAGATTAGGGTTGGAGGAGCTACGAGGGGCCCACAAGCCAGGGGGCGTCCCCCCAGGTCACGCCTGGGTGGCTTGTGGCCCACCCGTAGACCCTTTAGCCTCTTCTCCAAGTCTCGTAAGTTCCTTATGGTCCAAGAAAAATCATCGTAGAATTTTATTTCCTTTGAACTCCGTTTGATATTTCTTTTCTGCAATACTCAAAAACAAGGAAAAAACATAAACTGGCACTAGGCACTAGGTTAATAGGTTAGTCACAAAATAATATAAAATAGCATATTAATGCATACAAAACATCCAAAACATATAATATAATAGCATGGAACAATCAAAAATGATAGATACGTTGGAGACGTATCAGCATCCCCAAGCTTAATTCCTGCTCGTCCTCAAGTAGGTAAATGATAAAAACAGAATTTTTGATGTGGAATGCTACCTAACATATTTATCCATGTAATATTCTTTATTGTGGCATTAATGTTCAGATCCATAAGACTCAAAACAAAAGCTTAATGTTGAGATGGAAACAGTAATACTTCAAGCATACTAACAAAGCAATTGTGTCTCTTCAAAATAACATGGCGAAAGAAAGGTGTCCCTACAAAATCATATAGTCTGGCTATGCTCCATCTTCCCCACACAAAGTACTTATATCATGCACAACCCCGATAACAAGTCAAGCAATTGTTTCACACCTTTTACATTCTCAAACCTTTTCAACTCTCACGCAATACATGAGTGTGAGCCATGAATATAACACTATAGGTGGAACAGAATATGGTGGAGATTGTGCGGAAAAGGAGAGATAGTCTCACATCAACTAGGCGCATCAATGGGCGATGGAGATGCCCATTAATAGATATCAATGTGAGTGAGTAGGGATTGACATGCAATGGATGCACTAGAGCTATAAGTGTATGAAAGCTCAAAAAGAAACTAAGTGAGTGTGCATCCAACCTGCTTCCTCATGAAGACCTAGGGCATTTTGAGGAAGCCCGTCATTGGAGTATACAATCCAAGTTATATAATGAAAAAATCCCACTACTATATGAAAGTGACAAAATAGGAGACTCTCTATCATGAAGATCATGGTACTACTTTGAAGCACAAGTGTGGAAAAAAAGATAGTAGCGTTGTCTCTTCTCTCTTTTCTCTCATTTTTTTGGTGGGCATCTTTGGCCTCTTTTTTTTATTTGGGCTGCATTGCCCTCTTTTATTTTTCATAAAGTTCGGAGTCTCATCCCAACTTGTGAGGGAATCATAGCTTCCATCATCCTTTCCTCACTTGGGACAATGCTCTAATAATGATGATCATCACACTTTTATGTACTTACAACTCGAGAATTACAACTAAATACCTAGAACAAAATATGACTCTATATGAATGCCTCCAATGGTGTACCGGGATTTTCAATGATCTATCATAGCAAATGACATCAAAAAAATGGACAAACCATGAAAACGTCATGCTAGCTATCTTACGATCATGCAAAGCAATATGAAAATGATGGTGGGTGTTATAATAAACGGAATGGTGGAAGTTTCATGGCAATATATCCTGGAATGGCTATGTAAATGCCATAATAGGTAGGTATGGTGGCTGTTTTGAGGAAGGGTATATGGTGAGTGTAATGCACCGACGAAAGTTGTGCGGTACTAGAGAGGCTAGCAAAGGTGGAAGGGTGAGAGTGTGTATAATCCATGGACTCACATTAGTCATAAAGAACTCACATACTTATTGCAAAAGTATATTATTTATCGAAGCAAAGTATTAGACGCATGCTCCTAGGGGAGAGGTTGGTAGGAGTAAACCATCACGCGCTCCCGGCCCTCACACAAAGGATGACAATCAATAAACAAATCAGGCTTCGACTTCGTTACATAACGGTTCACCATACGTGCATGCTATGGGAATCACAAACCTTTAACACGAGTATTTTTACCCATTCATAATTACTCACTAGCATGACTCTAATATCACCATATTTATATCTCAAAACTTTATGCAAGGAATCAAACTTCTCATAGTATTCAATGCACGTTATATGAAAGTTTTCATTATATCCCTCTTGGATGCCCATTATATTAGGACTAAATTCATAACCTAAACCAATTACCATGATGTTTAAATACTCTCAAAATAATATAAGTGAGGTGCGAGAGTTCAATTATTTCTATAAAATAAAACACCACCGTGCTCTAAAAAGATATAAGTGAAGTACTAGAGCAAAATTGCCTAGCTCAAAAGATATAAGTGAAGCACATAGAGTATTCTAATAAATTCACTATTCATGCGTGTATCTCTCCAAAGATGTGTGCATCAAGTATTATTTTTGAAAACTAAAAAGCAAAGACTCATATCATACAAGACGCTCCAAGCAAAACACATATCATGTGGTGAATAAAAATATAGCCTCAAGTAAATTTACCGATGGATTGAAGACGAAAGAGGGGATCCCTTCTAGGGCATCCCCAAGCTTAGGCTCTTTGGTATCCTTGAATATTCCTTGGGGTGCCTTGGTCATCCCCAATCTTAGGCTCTTGCCACTCCTTATTCCATAGTCCATCAAATCTTTACCCAAAACTTGAAAACTTCACAACACAAAACTCAACAGAAAACTCGTGAGATCCGTTAGTATAAGAAAAATAAATCACCACTTTAGGTACTGTTGTGAACTAATTATTTATTTATATTGGTGTAATATCTACTGTATTCCAACTTTTCCATGGTTCATAACCCCCGATACAACCCATAGATACATCAAAATAAGTAAACAACACAAAGAAAACAAAATCTGTCAAAAACAGAACAGTCTGTAGCAATCTGTAAACTTTGAATACTTATGCAACTCCAAGACTTCTGAAAAATTAGGGAAATCTGGGAAATTTGTATATCAATCTTGTGTAAAAATTTCAGACTCATTCAGTGCTCTGGGGAATTTATACAATTTATGGACTGAGCACAAAAGTTTCTGTTTTTCAGCAAGATCAAATCAACAATCACCGTAGACCATCCCAAAGGTCTTACTTGGCTCAAACACTAATTAAAACACCAAAACACAATTACTACAGATGTAATAGTGTGTAAAACACTCAAAGACAGAGAGGAAAAGGCAAAAAATTATTTATTCATTGGGTTGCCTCCCAACAAGCGCTATCGTTTTACGCCCCTAGCTAGCCATAATGATTTCAAAGATGCTCACATAAAAAGTAGTAATTGAAATATGCAAGAAAGAATCATGAATCTCATAACAAGCACATTTAAGTCTAACCCACTTCCTATGCATAGGGATTTTGTGAGCGAACAATTTATGGGAACAAGAATTAGCTAGCATAGGAAGGCAAAACAAGCATAACTTCAAAAACTTTGAACACATAGAGAGGAAACTTGGTATTATTGCAATTCCTACAAGCATATGTTCCTCCCTCATAATAAATTTCAGTAGCATCATTAAGGAATTCAACAAGATAACTATCACATAAATCATTCTTTTCATGATGCACAAGTATAGAATTTTCATTACTCTCCACATAAGCAAATTCCTTTTTATCCATAGTAGCGGGAGCAAACTCGACAAAATAACTATCATGAGACACTTGTTTGACATAATCAGATTGCAAATTAAAACCATGATGATAAGTTTCACCATCATCATGAATAGGAGGCATGCAAACATCATAATAAATTTTCTCATCAAAACTTGGGGGACTAAAAATATCATCTTCATCAAACATACCATCACCAAGCTTGTGGCTTTGCATATCATTAGCATAATTGACATTAATAGAATTGATAGTAACATCATTGCAATCATGCTTTCCAATCAAGGAGATATCATGAATCACCTTATAAATTTCTTCTTTCAAAACTTCATCAAAATTTTCATGATTTTCAAGCAAAAATTCATAGAGATAATCAAGTGCACTATACTCACTAGCAATTGGGTCATCACAATTTGGTATTTTGAAAATATTAGCAAGTGGATGAGGATACATATCAATAGAATTTTAGCAAGCGAAGATGCAGGCAAATAGAAGGCACATGGCAACACAAGCAAACAAAAAACAAACGAAAAGACGAACGGAAGAAGGGTGAATAAAAAGGCAAATCTTTTTGATTTTTTTTAAAATCGTTTTAGAAGTGGGGGAGAGGAAAAATAGAGGCAAAAGGAAAATAATGCAAATGCAAGAGATGAGTTCGTGATGGGTACTTGGTAGGCTTGGTGTGTATCTTCCCCAGCAACGGTGCAAGATATCCTTCTTGCTACTTCTTGAGCTTGCGCTGGTTTTCCTTTGAAGAGGAAAGGGTGATGTAGCAAAGTAGATAAGTACTTCCCTCAGTTGTTGAGAACCAAGGTATCAATCCAGTAGGAGGAACAAGCAAGGCCCCAATTTATGCACCTACACAAACAATCAAACACTTGCACCCAATGCTATAAAGGGGTTGTCAATCCCTTCACGGTTACTTGCAAGGATGAGATCTGATAGAGATAGATATAAAAGATTGCTAGAAGTAAGAGTAAATAAAATTGCAGAAAGGTATTTTTGGTATTTTTGGTTTATAGATCTGAAAATATAATATGGAAAATAGACCTGGGGGCCATAGGTTTCACTAGAGGCTTCTCTCTTGAAGGAAAATATTACGGTGGGTGAACAAATTACTGTAGAGCAATTAATAGAAAAGCGCATAGTTATGACGATATTAAAGGCAATGCTTATGCATATAGTCATCACGACCGTGTCAAGTAGACCAAAACGATTCAGCATCTACTACTATTACTCCACACATCGACGGACTCCTGCCTGCATCTAGAGTATTAAGTTCATGAAGAACATAGTAACGCATTAAGTAAGATGACATGATGTAGAGGGATAAACTCAAGCAATATGATGAAAACCTCATCTTTTTATCATTGATGGCAACAATACAAATACGTGCCTCGCTACCCCTACTATGTCACTGGGTCAGGACACCGCAAGATTGAACCCAAAACTAAGCACTTCTCCTAGTGCAAGAATTAAGAATCTAGTTGGCCAAACCAAACCAATAACTCGAAGAGACTTGCAAAGATATGAAATCATGCATATAAGAATTCAGAGAAGATTCAAATAATATTCATAGATAATATGATCATAAACCCACAATTCATCGGATGTCGACAAACACACCGCAAAAGAGTATTACATTGGATAGATCCCCATGAAGATCATGGAGAACATTGTATTGAAGAACATAGAGAGAGAAGAAGCCATCTAGCTACTAGATATGGACCTGTAGGTCTATGGTGAACTACTCATGCATCATCAGAAGGGCAATGGAGTTGATGTAGGTGCCCTCCATGATCGAATCCCCCTCCAGCAAATTACCGGAAAAGGCTCCAAGATTGGATCTCTCGGGAACGAAGGCTTCCGGCGGCGGAAAAGTATTATCGTGGCTTTCTTTGGTATTGGGGGGATATTTCCGAATTTATAGGCGGAAGATTAGGGTTGGAGGAGCTACAGAGGGCCCACAAGCCAGGGGGGCCCCCTCCCAGGCCACGCGTGGGTGTCTTGTGGCCCACCCATAGACCTTCTCGCCTCTTCTCCAAGTCTCGTAGGTTCCTTCTGGTCCAAGAAAAATCTTCGTAGAATTTTATTCCGTTTGGACTCCGTTTGATATTCCTTTTCTACAATACTCAAAAACAAGGAAAAAACAGAAATTGGCACTGGGCCCTAGGTTAATAGGTTAGTCCCAAAAATGATATAAAATGGCATATTAATGCATATAAAACATCCAAAACATATAATATAATAGCATGGAACAATCAAAAATTATAGATACGTTGGAGACGTATCAACGAGCCACGCCTTCATGCAATACATCCAAAGCCTTGGAAGTAAGGTCTCCTTCGCCTCTGTTGCCCATCCAAGGAGCAATGGGCAAGTCGAGAGGATGAATGTTGAAGTGTTGCGAGGACTCAAGACAAGAACTTTTGATAGACTGCGAAGAAGCGGCAAGCGCTAGATAGATGAGTCGCCGGTGGTTCTTTGGTCCCTCGGAAAGACACCGAATCGAGCTACCAGCCAGACGCCCTTTTCCATAGTGTATGGGGTGGAAGCAGTACTCCCCACCGAACTCATATACGGGTCACCTCGAGTACTTGCCTACGATGAAGTAGAGCAAGAGCAACTACAGCATGACGATGCCATGCTCCTCGTATCGTCTACGGGCTGCTGTGCGTGTTGCACACTACCAGCAAGCCCTGCGTCGCTATCATAGCCGCAGGGTCCATGCCCGGAGCCTTGAGGAATGCGACCTTGTCCTTAGGCATGTTTAGTCCGCCAAGGGTACCAACAAGTTGACGACGAATTGAGAAGGCCCTTACCGGGTAGCACGAGTCACCAAACCTGGCGCGGTCCATCTGGAGACCGAAGATGGCATCAAAATGCTTAACTCATTGAATATTGAGCATCTTCGTAAGTTCTACCCGTAAGGCACGGTTATCGGGCTCAGTCCCGGCAGCCACCTTTTGTACAAGCCTTGTCGCAGTTGCATGTAACCCTTTGTACAAAGCCAGGTGCAAACCCTATGCAAGTAATAATAAATCTAGGCATTGCATGTTTACTATGCATTTTTATGATTGCAATGTTATCGCTTTTAAGTTCTAGAGATTTGCTAGAGTACTTGATGAGCCTATGATCCTTGTTGCCGCATGCTCTCTCCAGAGAATAGAGTCCTCTTGCCCTACGTGTTTTACCATCAGGAAAACAAGGAAGGAGGGCAAATAAACAAGGACGGCGGGCTGTCGTACTCCGAAAAAGGGATACTCCTTGAAAAGATAAGTCTGGTCGCATATCCCAAGCTCGATGTTGTTTGCTTCCTTAAGAAAACCCTTGATATCCTTTTTGATTGTGTACGATGGAGTCCTTCACGCGATGGAAACCCTTGTCGGGACAAACTGTTCCCCGGCACTTGTCGCTTATCACCACTGGGGGGCCGCACCGATACCGACAAGGAGCCTTGCCGGGGAACGATACCAGCCTGCTACCGGGGGCTTGCTCCCCCTTTGGGGCTCGCAGTTAAGACAGACCTGGCAAACAGTTCCGAGCGGCAAGGACAAACATACTGACACAGTATAAACAAAGGGAGAAAGGAATAACACTTAAGGAAGAGAAATAGCACTCTTTCATTCATTTTCAGTACAAAATGGATAGAGATTACATTTTGATTAGTTAAAATTTGGCAAGTGCCTACATCTTTTGATTTATAAAAAGATAAGTGGCCTGTAATGTCTTTCTTGTCCCTCTCCTCCTAGGGATTAGGTGGAGAAGAAAAAAGGGCAAAAGGAGCGCCTGGCTGGGAATCAACGCCTCCCTGCCAGGACCAGAGGGACGCGTCCCCTGGAGGAGCAGAAGGACCCTGCACCCAAGCAGGGTGGACGAAGCCGGCAAGGAGGAAGAAGGTGGAGGGCAGGTGTAGATGGTAGCGCTACCGAAGCCAACGGTTGATGATGGTGCTGCCGACAATCATGACGCGTCAGAGCTATCGTCCCCACTCCTGGAGCATCGTGGGTTGTCACCGCCGTTGTCTTCTTCATCACCACCGCTCAAGGGGACGCCTCCGCTGTCATCCGAGCCTCCGATGCGGCAGCCAAGGCGAATGGCAAGATTCCCGAAGAGCCTCACACAGAGCATGGTCATCCCTGGCAACCCGAGGCCGGAAAGATTCCCTTCCCTTAAGGAGTATCCACGGGCGAAAATCTCCCGCCCATGTGCACCATACCTAATGCCATGGATGGGGAACTCTATCATGTCACATGATGAACCGATGTTGCGACCACTCGCGTGCAGCCGACGGCCGTACTGACGATTTTTCTCCTTTGCCTTAAAGAAGGAGCGCAGGGACCGCGGTCGACCATAGTGTTGCATTTACATTATGGACTCTTGCACGGTGTCTTTCGTGCGGCATTTTGTCAAGACTGAAGCAACGGGTGACGCAACAGCGAGTGCGCCACCGCAGTTATCCCTGACATGGCCGTCGTGCCACCCGCTCCCCCGTCCGAGGCTCCTCCGGTCGGCTCTTAGCCCAAAGCCGTCGACCTGAGACGGGGGCTGAGCATGGACACAAGAAGAAGACCTTGCGGTGGCAAGCACGTTCGTCGGGCCCCTCCCCTTGACCATCAGGAGGGAAGGGACAGTCCGACGACGGGAGAAGAAGGGCAAACTATGTGGACTTGGGACCGAGGAGGATAAGAGGATGGATGAGCATCGCTGTAGTAACCCCCCAATTTATAGGGGAGGACACGGGGGTTGGCTCCCCTCCACTCCAAGGCGGACGCCCATCTCCACCAATCCCACTACCCACATTCACGGGCGAACAGGTAACCGCCCCATTGCTCCAATCCATGGCTCTGTAGTTTGTGCCACACCCAGGCCTTTAAGTCACGATCACCCACCGCAAACTCCACGCAATGCATGCGGCGCGCGTGGCGGAAACGGCCTGAGGTAGTCGGTAAGTGCTGGCTTGAAAGTTGGCAGTTACTCCCTCACATTGCGCGCATGTGCATAAATTTTGGGCTTGGCCCAACGGTACTAGGCGAGCATGTGTGGACTAGATCCGGGGCTCCTGTTGATGCACTAGGAATGGGGTATCAAGTGCCCTGACCTATGCACGGGCAGTAGTAGCAGAACCCATCAACACAAGTACAAACCAAATCAGCATCCAAGACCAAGACTCCAGCAAAGGCGACCTGCGCAGGCTAAGCAACGCCGGCAAGAGCAATGCAACAGCCTAGGACGGGCCCGGACTGTGCCAAGCACGTCCCCGGTGCCTGCTGGGGACCGAAGCGTGTACACCTTCAGGAAGATCCGGCAAGCCACTCCCTCGGCAAGCGTGAGCCAATTGGCCACCGCTCCACCACATCGCAACGCCAGTCACTTGTCGATGCGGTGTCGAGCCCCTAGGTGGCTAAGTGACTCTTGCTAAGCACGTGGCGACATGCTGGAAGACAGATTATGCCCCCTTGACACCCGTCTAGAAGCGTGTCAAGATGTGGTGCAACAGCTAGCTTAAGCGGTGGTAGAAGCCTGGCGGGGATGCACCCCCACACGCCACCTAGACTAGAATTTATGGCATTTTGTCCTAAGTGCCAGAGTTAGGTTGATAGCACTGTTAGCTATCTAATCATCAGACAATGTATGTTTTGCCACTTTGGTTGCCCCTTGAACTATAAAAGGAGTCCCAAGGCAACCTAGCTAAAGATTCGTACCTTTGGATACCTGTACTCATGTAGCAGCTCCCCTGAAGGCAACCTTTGTCGGGTTAGAGCGTTGTGTGTTCTTCGTGCTCCTCTGATCAATCCACCAAAGCAAGAGTAGGGTTTTACGCTTCTCAGCGGCCCGAACCTGGGTAAAACACTAGTGTCCCCATCACCGCGCTGCCTCACTACCTCCGCTCTTTGTGCATGAGACCTAACCCCTGCCAAACCACAAAGGGGCCCGTGGACCCATAGGTGAAACGAGTGCATCGTGCTCTCGACATCCCCCGCCGCCCCCGTCATCGCTAATCTCCGGCCACCCCCACTATTGACCTCTGGTCGCCTCACCGCTGCTCTCCCGTCGCCCCATCGCCGCAGGAAAGGGAGTGAGCATCGGGCCCCGCTGCCCCCATCGTCGTTGATCTCCGGCCACCCCCGTTGCTGCTCTCTAGCCACCCCACCGCTGCCCTCCCGTCGGCCCATTCCTTCCGCCTCCCTGCAGTGGCAGCTCCAAGCCGATTCCAACAGGTAGCCATCTTGCTATTTAGCCATTTTTATGTGTTGTGTGAAATTGAATGATGTGTGTATTGTCCTATTTTGACAGAATTGTTGCTGATTGGGTTGTGGTGTTCTGCAATTTGACAAGATTTGAGTGTTGTGCATTTGCAAGTGTTGTGCAATGGGTGAAATTAACAAGGGAATACCTCAAGTTGGTATGAGGTTCAGAAATGCAGATGAAGCTTGGGTTTTTTGGGTTGCATATGGGGGCGTGCAGGTTTTGATGTGAGGAAGAGGAACAAAAATTTAAGCAAGTTTGATGGTGAAGTGACTTCATGCAGATTTGTTTGTTCCAATGAGGGTCTTCAGAAAAAGAGATAGTATTGGATCATGTGCCAAAGCGTATTAGATCTGAAACAAGAACAAATTGCAAAGCCCGGATGACTATAACATTATATCGAGTGGCAAAAAAATTATGAAGTTACGGATATTGTGCTAGAACACAGTCACTACCTTCAATTGCCACAAACTTGTCACTTGATGGCATCACAAAGGAAGATTTTCGAAGTAGAAGATTTTGAATAGAAGCCGCTGATGATTCTGGAATCATGCCAAAAAGTTGCACATGAACTTGCTTGTCATCAAGTTGGCAGACCACTTAACCTTGGCTACACTTGTGTTGACCAAAAGAATCATTTGCGAAGCAAGCGGCTGAGAGAGTTGGCTTTTGGACAGGCCGGTAGTATGTTGAAGTACTTCCATGATAAAATCATTGAGAACCCATCTTTCCAATATGATTTGCAACTGGACTGTGAGGAGCATATAACCAACATATTCTGGGTTGATGCTAAAATGGTTCTTGACTATGCAACAAGACAATGAGTTATTCTTGACTATGCAACATATTCTTGACTATGCACAGTAAAATGGTTCTTGACTATGCACACTTTGGCGATGCCACCTTCGGCACAAACAAGAAGGTATGTGGCAATATGTACATGATGTCTTGTTACCATTCATTCCTAAATTACTTACTAGAAATTTTATTGTAGCAACACAAGAAACATGATGGTGCAAAGCCTCAAATACGAGTGGAGAAGGATGAACGTGATAAAGGAGCAAATATGCAGTTTCAAGACTGCAACAAGACAATGAGTTACACGCAGCTCTTGACAACTAGCCGTTATGATGAAGATTTGTTCTAGCATGTACAAGCTTGCTAGGTACTCCCTCTGTAAACTAATATAAGAGCATTTAGATCTAAACGCTCTTATATTAGTTTACGGAGGGAGTAATATTTTGTGCAGTGTTGACTATAGTATTTTGAACTTGGTGGCTGACTATAGTCTTTTGTGGCCTAAGTGTACAAGTAAAAGGGCCAACTCTATGTATTTGAATGATTATGCAAGAACAAATTTCTATGTTAAGTGCTTCAAAAATTAGTTTATTCAGGCCTACATAAGACTGTGCTATGTTGATCTTTATATTGTTGTTTTTCTGAGAATCTTAACTAAATGTCCATGTATTAAAAATAGCTTAGATTTTCCCAAATGACTTTGCTTGCTAAATTGAACGGTATTGTGTTATATTTAAAGCCTTGTAAGAGTGTGTGTTGTTTCGTCGAACTACTGATGCTTTGACGAACTGATTTGTGTCTTGACTGATCCATTTTGTCCATCGCATGCCGCCGAAAATTATCCTGGTGCAGCCTGCGAAGCTCCTCTGTTTCCTTTGCCTGAGTTTGGCCGTGAGTTGCTCCTGGCCGTAGGATGGATTTGGACGATGGATACAGGGGTGTTGTTGTTTCGTTAAACTACTGTTGTTTTGATGAACTGATTTGTGTCTTAGAGCATCTCCAACAGCCGCGCTATATAAGCGTCGCACTGAAAAATCAGTGGTTTTTACGCGCGCGCTACCGCTCCGGGCGTTCCAACGGAGACGCAAAAATCGCGTGCGTGGCATATCTAGTTCAGCGCGTAGGTCGAAACGCCATCGCGCGCCGCTTATTTGCTGCGCCCGCTCCCGCGCACTGGACTCTTGAGCGCTCGCTCGCAACTCCGCCTACCCCATCCATTCGCGGCGCCGCCGCCGCCCGCGCCGCCCGACGACCGTTCCGGCGCTTCCCCGGCCTATCACCGCGCCACTTTATGGATTTGGCCCGGAGACTTGGATTTGGCATGCTTTCTTTGGAATGCCTGGATCTTTGAATGACATCAATGTTGTCAATCGGTCACCACTGATGAATAAGATTGCAAATGGTGATTTGCCACCGGTGCAGTTTGTAGCAAATGACCGTACATACAACTATGGCTATTATCTTGCGGATGACATCTACCCAAAGTGGCAAACGTTTGTGAAGCCGTTGAAAAAACCGCAAGGTAAGAAAAATCTTGATTTTCACAATGCTCATGCGGCGGCTAGAAAGATGTGGAAAGAGCTTTTGCGATTTTGCAAGCCCAATTTGCTATTGTGAGAGGACCGGCTAGATTTTAGGATCAAAAAATGCTTTGGTACATCATGCACGCTTGTGTGATCATGCACAACATGATCATCGAGGATGAGCGTGGCCAAGATGTAGACTACTCTCAGTATGAGCTCTTGGGACATCCCGTGCGAGTGCGACGGAGGGCTGAAAGGATGGCCTGTTTTGTTGCCTCTTATCATGCCATTCGACGTCCCGCAACGCATAATGATCTTCAGAAGGATCTCATTGAGGAGTAGTGGACATGGAATGGGGGACAAAGAGCATCATGATTTGTGCGTTCGATGTTGTATTGTTGAAGTATTTGTTGTGTTATTAAACTATTTATTGTATTGCACGATAAACTATTTGTTTGAGTTGTAATAACGAAATTGAACTATTTATTGTTGATTTCTTTTGTTTGTGTTTAATTTTTTGCTTGTGTTTGAAATGCATATGTTGTTTGTGCGAGAGTCGCGCGTGTTGTATTTTTGCGCGCTGCTGGAGCTGCGCGCGCTGCATTTTAACGCGGCTGCTGGAGCCAGTGCTGCCCGTCGCAACAAACCAGACGTCGCGCGCTTGGCAAAGTAGTTTTTAGCGCGCGGCGCGTTTGGCGGCTGTTGGAGATGTTCTTGATCCATTTTGTCCAGCGCATGCCGCTGGAGATTATCCTGGTGCAGCCTGCGAAGCTCCTCTGTTTCCTTTGCCTGTTGTTGCCTGTTCTTTGTTCTGTCTACAGGCGAGTTTGGCTGTGAGTTGCTCCTGTCATCGCATGCCGCCGGAGATTATCCTGGTGCAAGCTGCGAAGCTCCTCTGTTTCCTTTGCCTGTTCTTTGTTCTGTCTACAGGCGAGTTTGGCTGTGAGTTGCTCCTGGCCGTAGGATGGATTTTGACGATGGATAAGGGGGGCGAGGCAGAGCGTGACCTGCCTCTGGCGAGGTACCGGATCTCAGTGCGCATCAGGACCAAAATACTCATGATCTTAATAGGACAGAGTGCGTGGATTAACAGCAGCAACAGCCGGGGTTGAACCAACACATAACCGGCCGGCTGGGGCTGCAGCTCCTGACCGGATGCTCCAGCCATGGCAGCAGGGACGACGGTCATCGGTGCTAGGACCTCGACTGGTCTGGGTTTGGGGGCTCAGGGCTGGGTAGAATATGAATCAGAGCAGTTTGGATTTTGAACTGCTATGAAATGATTGAAACAAAGAAAAAATCAAACGTACGTGCTCAATTCCGAAAACGCTGGAGTGGGTGGGTTTTATTTTCAGAGTACTACCAGCTGTATCAGTGACAAAAGCAGGTTATCTCATGCGCCAAACATACATCTATTGTTGAAGGAGGATAATAAAACAGAAGCGAGCCTCTTTGACGAAAGTGCAGATCAAACAGAAATCATCCAGCTTGAGTACAGGCAAAACTGGCAAAGCATTTGGTTTCTAGGTAACATACATATCCAGCAACCAGGTGAACTTGATTAACTCGAGGACTAACAAGAGCTACGTCCTTCTTAGCTTGCATGGGACTTGTTGAGGATGACACCCTCATACTTGACCTGGAACCACTTCATGGCGTCCTCCTTGGTGACCCTCTGGTGGATACCGACGCGGGCCTTGCACCTGCGGCGGCGGGAGACGCGGTACCCAGCACGCTCAAGCACCACGAAGAAGTCCATACCATAGATGCCGGTGGATGGATCGTACCTGATAAGGAGACATGGTTAGCTACTGGTCCTTAAAGAAGTGCCATTCTTCATTGAACAACCATTGTGGCCTCAGCAAATAGACAGAACCATGCATTGCAGCTACTTGATAAATGAATGTAGTAGTACCCCAAATACAAAGGTTAGGAAGGACCTAGGCAGTGGCAACACAGTGCATATCAAAACTGAAGTCAAGCAGGGATTTGCACTGAAGAAATACATTCAATCTAAGTATGATGATTCAGCCCATTTCATCCAATAAATATTCTAAGCACAAGGAAATAATGAGTGCAATAAACATCTAATAGGGAATTTAACAATAAGAGTATCTGACTAATGATTTTGTAGCCCTTACACCCAAATTATCAGACTCGGTCCTCAAGTGTCAAAGAGTTAGCAAAGCTGCCCTAGTGATCTTGGTTTCAGCTACTTAATAATGAAACAGAATCATCTACTAAACTGATAAGTATTAACCAGTCCAAAGAAGTACCAAAATGACAAAAAAAGGTGCTGCCATCAGCACAACTTACTTCATGCCAAGATCGATGTGCTCCTGGATACCAAAGCCAAAGCATCCGGTGTCGCTGAAGTTCCTCCTGAGCAGCTCGTACTCCTTCACCTTCAGGCCACTCTCCAGCAGCTGCATCGCCTTCTCACCCCTAATAGTAACGTAGCACGCAATCTTCTCATTACGCCTGATACCGAACGACCTGACGGTGTACCTCGCTGCAATAGCACAATACCGTTCCTATTAGGACCAACAACATTCACCACATTTGACATGTACAAGGGGAACAGGTCGGATTTAAGAACTAACCCTTGGAGAACACTGGTGACTGTCCGCTCAGCTGCTCCAGCACCTATGAAATAAACAATGACTATGCAGTTAAGAACGATGATTTGCAGTTAAGCTATATTTTTTAGAGACCGTGAATGCAGAGAAACAACTTCAACTACTCGGTGCCACTCAGAGAACACTGATTAAGGTCAATCTACAACTAGTGAAATGGAGCACAAACGATTGACCACACCGAGACAACAGTGCCTACATGGCAGCAGCAGCAGCATCAGAATCCAATGCATGTCCTACTAGCAAACTACAAATTACACACCAGATTGAATAAGCCAGTGCCGAGTTCGGCTGCATGCAATTCCACAAACTAGAGTGCTAGATTGCTATGAGCGAACAAGAAGAACCAGGCCACTGACAACCAATACAATATACTGACATCTGCAAGGAACTGATCTGAAATCAGACGCGCGCGAGCGCATCAACGAGGCGAGCGAGAGGGTAAATAGACAGGCAGGCATATGCATACCTTGGAGGCGCGGGTGAGGCGATCTCCGCTCTCGCCGACGGAGATGTTGAGGACGAGCTTCTGCACCTTGATCTCCCGCATGGTGTTCAGCTGCTTCTTCTCCGTCGACTGCGAGCACCAAAAGACAAACGACACGGCGTCGTCAGAACACCGCGAACCTTAGCAACCCAAAGGATTTGGAAGAACCGACGGAGCGGAGGGTAACTCACCATGGCGGCGGGATCTGGGGAGCAGCGGCGGCGGGGGGGGAGGAGAGGGGGAGGTGGAGGGGGCAGAGGTTTAAAGCGTGGTGAGGGGCGGCGGCGGCAGGGATTTGTAGGGAGGGGAGGAAACCCTAGCGCGGAGGGTGCTTATATGCCTGCAATTACGTCCGTGCCCCCGTCTGCGGTGTGGAATGGGGGGTGGTTTAGTAATTTTGGTTAATCTGGCTTAGGAGCGCTAAAAAAGAAAAATTCCGTCGCCGGGACTTGAACCCGGGTCTCTCGGGTGAGAGCCGAGTATCCTAACCACCTAGACTACGACGGAAGCTGGTAGTTAACTCGAGATTTTGTACTAAAATTAGCCATGTCTAAACTGTTGAACAAATAGCATCAGATGTTTAATAGGTTTAACCTCCAAGATGTGGGATCACATCTGTAATTTATCTCCTAATTTTGGGATGATTTCCGCTTAGTGTGGGATCACATCTGTAAATGTTGAGAGACAGCTGGGTAACTGGTGCGTGTGTGTCCAGTTTCCTAGGGGTTCTTTACCTTTTTTTTTCTGTTTCTTAGTGGTGGGCTCAGCTGTTTGTTTGTTTTTTTGATTCTGGTGATGCCAACTCCTTCGATTAGTGATCTGCCTGGCGTCCGCCTATACCACAGGCATCCATTCCTCATCGAAACTTTTGTGGATATGAAACTTGGGTGCCTATTGTACATCCGTATTTATTTTTATGGGGAATAAGTGTCTGTGGTATCTGCAGCGCGGAAATTATGGTCTGACATATGTTACATTTAATTTTATTTTTTACACGTTCGATCTATTTTGTCTTTTTTATTGACATTATCACAGACATCCATTTCCCACGCAAATGAACATGGGTGTAAAATGGAGACCCAGGTTTCATATCCCAAAATTTCAAAAATAAAACATAAAATTTACTAATAGTCCCATCACTTTTATTTACTTTGCGTATTAGCTTTAGTCAAAATCAAGCTTTGTAAACTTTGACAAAGTTTATAAACAAAAATATTAACATATACAATATAACAAATCAATACCATTAGATTCATTATTGAATGAACTTCCACATCATAGAGATTTGTTACGTTAAATGATTATATTCTTTACTCTAAACTCGATCCAACTTCACGAAGTTTGACTTCAGTCAACTCTAATATGCAGAGTAAATAAAAACGAAGGGAGTGTGCTTTTAATGCTATGTTCATATAAAGGTGTGTGGCACCCGAGAGTGACACATACTCTTCCCTCGCTCAAAGGGCTAATACCTTCTCGCATCTTTCTCTCAGTCCGCTTCATTAATCTCTAGCTATCACTCTCCCTGCCTTGCCTCTTTCTACGCACAACCAATTGTTGCCTCTTCATAGATGTCGAGCACTGCTATGCACGTGGACTTCGAGCGTTGTTCTGCACATGGCCGTTGAGCATTGCCTCTCCTTGCGGTGGCCTCTCTACATGGCCACCGAGCACCGAGGCAGCTCACCCCGGGCATAAAAACCGAAGACCGAAGACCGAACCCGAAAGACCGGGACCGAACCTGAAAAGACCGAACTATAAAATACCGAATCAATAACGGTCTGCACAAATAGAAGACCGAATTTGTTACGGTCTACTCGGTCATGTTGTCTTGTAGACCGAATAGCCCATATAGAATGAATTAATAATAGCCCATACACAAAGAGGTCCAGCCAGCCAGCCTACACACGCACGAGCGAGAGCGCCACACCTCACGCTCGGCCTCACTGCCTCACCTCACGATTCACTCCAGTAGCCCCATTCCCCAATCTCTCCCTGTCTCCCACGACAAATTCTAGCCGCCCGCCGCCCGCTGCCGCTGTGGCCTAATACTTCTCAAACGTATCTACTTTTCCAAGCACTTTTGCTTTGGTTTTGTCCTCTAATTTGCATGATTTGAATGAAACTAACCCGGACTGTGTTGTTTTCAACAGATTTACTTTGGTGTTATTTTTGTGCAGAAACAAAATTTCTCAAAATTGGACGAAACTTTTTGTGATTTTTTTTGGAATATATAATGATTTTTGGAGCAAATAACTGTCAGAGGGGATGTGCCAGGGGCCACCACGCAACAGCCCCCTCTAGTGGCGCGGCCTGTTGGCTCGTGGGCCCTTGTGGCCCCTCTGATCCTAATTCCAGTCCTATAAATTCACGTCCACGGAGAAAAAAATCAAAGAGAAGATTTCATCATGTTTCACGAGATGGAGCCGCCGCTATCTCCCGCTCTTCCTGTGGAGGGCTGATCTGGAGCCTGTTCTGGGCTCCGGAGAGGGGAAACTGTTGTTGTCATCGTCACCAACCCTTATCCGTCAACACCGCCACGATGCTCACCACCAGGAGTGAGTAATTCCTTTGTAGGCTTGCTGGACGGTGGTGGGATTCGATGGAATTGATCATATAATCGAGTTAAGTTTGATAGGGCTTGATCCGTAGTATCCACTACGTTCTGAGATTGATGTTACTATGACTTTGCTATGCTTAATGCTTGTCACTAGGGCCCGAGTGCCATGATTTCAGATTTGAACCTATTATGTTTTCATGAATATAAGAGTGATTTGGATCCTATCTTGCAAGTTATATGTACCTATTACGTGTCATGATCTGCATAACCCGAGGTGACAATAATTGGGATTTTTTCCAATGATTGTCATGATTTGAGGAGTTCGTGTATTCACGATGTGTTAATGCTTTGTTCCGGTTCTCTATTAAAAGGAGGCCTTAATATCCCTTAGTTTCCAATAGGACCCCGCTACCGCGGGAGTGTAGGACAAAAGATGGCATGCAAGTTCTTATCGCAAGCACATATGACTATATACGGAATACATACCAACATTACATTGATGAATTGGAGCTAGTTCTGCGTCGCCCTAGTGTATAAATGTTATATGATCAATGTCATATAAATCATTATCCATCACTGATCCACGTGCCTACGTGTTACATATACTGAATCTTGCCAAGTTACTATTGCTATTGCCACTGTCACACCTGCTACAAAAATGTTACAATCACTACTACTGCTACTTTTGCTACCACTATTTTTCATGCTACTAAATCTTTGCTGCAGAGATATATCCTCGGTGCGGTTGAATTGGCAACTCAACTTTCAAGGCCAATAAATATTCTTTGGCTCCACTTGTGTCGATTCAATAAATTAGGGTGAAATACTACCCGTGAAGACTGTCGCGATCCCCTACACTTGTGGGTATTATCAATATTGGAAATATGCCCTAGAGGCAATAATAAAATGGTTATTGTTGTATTTCCTTGTTCATGATAATTGTCTATTGTTCATGCTACAAGTGTATTAATAAGAAACCGTAATGCATGTGTGAATACATAGACCACAATATGTCCCTAGTGAGCCTCTAGTTGGCTAGCTCATTGATCAATAGATGGTCACGGTTTCATGACCATGGACATTGGATGTCACTGATAACGGGATCACATCATTAGGAGAATGATGTGATGGACAAGACCCAATCCTAAGCATAACACAAGATCGTGTAGTTCGTCTGCTAAAGCTTTTCTAATGTCAAGTATCGTTTCCTTAGACCATGAGATTGCGCAACTCCCTGATACCGTAGGAATACTTTTGGTGTTCCAAACATCGCAACGTAACTAGGTGACTATAAAGGTACACTACGGGTATCTCCGAAAGTGTTTGTTGGGTTGGCACGAATCGAGACTGGGATTTGTCACTCCGTGTGACGGAGAGGTATCTCTGGGCCCACTCGGTAAGACATCATCATAATGAGCTCAATGTGACTAAGGAGTTAGCCATGGGAAGATGTGTTACGGAATGAGTAAAGAGACTTGCCGGTAACGAGATTGAACAAGGTATAGGGATACCGACGATCGAATCTCGGGCAAGTATCATACCGGTAGAGAAAGGGAATTGTATACGGGATTGATTGAATCCCCGACATCATGGTTCATCCGATGAGATCATCGTGGAGCATGTGGGAGCCAACATGGGTATCCAGATCTCGCTGTTGGTTATTGATCGGAGAGGTGTCTCGGTCATTTCTACATGCCTCTCGAACCCGTAGGGTCTACACACTTTAGGTTCGATGACGCTAGGGTCATAGGGAAATAGTGTATGTGGTTACCGGAGGTTGTTCGGAGTCCCGGATGAGATCCCGGATGTCACGAGGAGTTCCAGAATGGTCCGGAGGTAAAGATTCATATATACGAAGTGAGGTTTTGGTCACCAGAAATGTTTCGGGCGCCACCGGTGACGTATCGGGACCACCGGAAGGGTTCCCGGGGTCCACCAAGTGGGGCCACAGGCACCGGAGGGCTGCATGGGCCACAAGTGGGAGGGAACCAGCCCCTGGGTGGGCTGGTGCGCCCCCACAAGGGCCCAAGGCGCAGCATAAGGTGGGAGGGAGGCAAACCCTAGGGGCAGATGGGCCCTAGGCCCACCTAGGGCATCGCCCCTCCCACTCCCTCTCCTGGCCGCCGCACCAGATGGCATTTGGGGCTGTCGCCAGCTCCTAGGGTGGGAACCCTAGGGATGTTCCCTCCCTCCTCCTCCTCCTATATATAGTGGAGGGTTTGGGGCTGCCAAACACACAAGTTTCTTCCTTCCTCGGCACAGCCCTACCCTTCCTCTTCCTCGTTCTCCGTAGTGCTTGGCGAAGCCCTGCCGGAGTACCACGCAGCTCCACCGTCACCACGCCGTCGTGCTTCCGGAGCTCTCCCTCAACCTCTCCTTCCTCCTTGATGGATCAAGGCGTAGGAGACGTCATCGGGTTGCACGTGTGTTGAACGCGAAGGTGTCATTGTTCGGCGCTAAGATCGGATTCCACCACGATCTGAATCGCTGCGAGTACGACTCCACCAACCGCGTTCTTGTAACGCTTCCGCTTTGCAATCTTCAAAGGTATGAAGATGCACTCTCCCCACTCGTTGCTGGTTTGTCCATAGATGGATCTTGGTGAACACGTAGGAAATTTTTTGATTTACTACTACGTCTCCCAACAGTGGTATCAGAGCTAGGTCTATGCGTAGAATCTATGCACGAGTAGAACACAAGTTGTTGTGGGCGTTGATTTTGTTAATTTGCTTACCGTTACTAGTCTTATCTTGATTTGGCGGTATTGTGGGATGAAGCGGCCCGGACCAACTTTACACGTACGCTTACGTGAGACCAGTTCCACCGCCTGACATGCACTTGTTGCATAAGGTGGCTAGCGGGTGTCTGTCTCTCCCACCTTAGTCGGATCGGATTCGATGAAAAGGGTCCTTATGAAGGGTAAATAGCAATTGGCATATCACGTTGTGGTTTTGGCGTAGGTAAGAAACGTTCTTGCTAGAAACCTATAGCAGCCACGTAAAAACCTGCAACAACAAATTAGAGGACGTCTAACTTTTTTTGTAGCATATGCCTTGTGATGTGATATGGACAAAGGATGTGATGTGATGCATTGTGATGTATGAGATTGATCATGTTCTTGTAATAGGATTCACGACTTGCATGTCAATGAGTATGACAACCGGCAGGAGCCATAGGAGTTGTCTTAATTTATTGTATGACCTGCGTGTCAATCATAAACGCCATGTAATTATTTTACTTTATTGCTAGTCGTTAGCCATAGTAGTAGAAGTAATAGTTGGCAAGACAACTTCATGAAGACACGATGTTGGAGATCATGATGATGGAGATCATGGTGTCGTGTCGGTGACAGTATGATCATGGTGCCCCGAAGATGGAGATCAAAGGAGCAAGATGATATTGGCCATATCATGTCACTATATTGATTGCATGTGATGTTTATCATGTTTACATCTTATTTGCTTAGAACGACGGTAGCTAAATAAGATGATCTCTCACTAAAATTTCAGGAAAAGTGTTCACCCTAACTATGCACCGTTGCTAAGGATCGTTGTTCCGAAGCACCACGTGATGATCAGGTGTGATAGGTTCTAACGTTCGCATACAACGGGTGTAAGCCAGATTTACACATGCGATACACTTAGGTTGACTTGACGAGCCTAGCATGTACAGACGTGGCCTCGGAACACGGAAGACCGAAAGGTCGAACATGGAAATGTTCACCATGGATGACTAGTCCGTCTCACATGATGATCGGACACGGGCTAGTTGACGTGGATCATGTGTCACTTGGATGACTAGAGAGATGTCTATCTAAGTGGGAGTTCATTAAATAATTTGATTATGTGAACTTAATTATCATGAACTTAGTCTAAAATTGTCTTTACAATCTATATTGTAGATCCAATGGGCAACGCTAATGTTGCCCTCAACTTCAACGCGTTCCTAGAGAAAACCAAGCTGAAAGATGATGGAAGCAACTATGCAGACTGGGTCTGTGGCTTGAGGATCATCCTCATAGCTTCCAAAAGATTATATGTCCTTGATGCACCGCTAGGTGACGCACCCATTTTCCCAGCGGCTCAGGACGTTATGAATGCCTGGCAGTCGCGCTGTGATGATTACTCCCTAGTTCAGTGCGGCATGCTTTACAATTTAGAACCGGGGCTCCAAAAGCGTTTTGAGCAACACGGAGCATATGAGATGTTCCAAGATCTGAAATTGGTTTTCCAAGCTCATGCCCGGGTCGAGAGATATGATGTTTCCGACAAGTTCTTTAGTTGTAAGATGGAGGAGAATAGTTCTGTCAGTGATAACGTACTCAAAATGTCTGGGTTGCACAACCGCTTGACTCAGCTGGGAGTTAATCTTCCGGATTACTCGGTTATTGACAGAATCCTCTAGTCGCTCCCACCTAGATACAAGAGCTTTGTGATGAACTACAACATGCAGGGTATAGAGAAGTCCATTCCTGAGTTGTACTCGATGCTAAAATCAGCGGAGATCGAGATCAAAAAGGAGCATCAAGTGTTGATGGTGAATAAGACCACTAGTTTCAAGAAAGGCAAGGGTAAGAAGAACTTCAAGAAGGACGACAAAGCAGTTGCTGTGCCCGGTAAGCAAGTTGCCGGGAAGAAGAACAAGAATGGACCCAAGCCTGAGACTGGGTGCTTTTATTGCAAGGGTACCGGTCATTGGAAGCAAAACTGCCCCAAGTACTTAGCGGATAAGAAGGCCGACAACGTTAAAGGTATATGTGATATACTTGTTATTGATGTGTACCTTACCAGTGCTCGTAGTAGCTCCTGGGTATTTGATACCGGTGCAGTTGCTCACATTTGTAACTCCAAGCAGGAGTTGCGGAATAAGCGAAGACTGGCAAAGGACGCGGTGACGATGCGTGTCGGGAGTGGTTCCAAGGTCGATGTGATTGCCGTCGGCACGCTACCTCTACATCTACCTTCGGGGTTAGTTTTAAACCTCAATAATTGTTATTTAGTACCATCTTTGAGCATGAACATTGTATCTGGATCTCGTTTGATGCAAGATGGCTACTCATTTAAATCTGAGAATAATGGTTGTTCTATTTATATGAGAGAAATGTTTTATGGTCATGCCCCGCTGGTCAATGGTTTATTTTTGATGAATCTTGAGCATTATGTTACAGATGTTCATAATGTGAGTACCAAAAGATGTAAGATTGATAACAATAGTCCCACTTACATGTGGCACTGCCGCCTTGGTCATATTGGTGTCAAACGCATGAAGAAACTCCATGCTGATGGACTTTTGGAGTCTCTTGATTTTGAATCATTTGACATGTGCGAACCATGCCTCATGGGCAAGATGACCAAGACTCCGTTCTCCGGAACAATGGAGCGAGCAACTAACTTGTTGGAGATAATACATACCGATGTATGCGGTCCAATGAGCGTTGAGGGCTACCGTTATGTTCTCACCCTCACTGATGACATGAGCAGATATGCGTATGTCTACTTAATGAAACACAAGTCTGAAGCCTTTGAAAAGTTCAAGGAATTTCAGAGTGAGGTAGAGAATCGACGTGACAGGAAAATAAAGTGCCTACGATCTGATCATGGCGAAGAATATTTAAGTCACGAGTTTGGCACGCACCTAAGGAAATGTGGAATTGTTTCACAACTCACGCCGCCTGGCACACCTCAGCGAAACGGTGTGTCTGAACGTCTTAATCGCACTCAATTGGATATGGTGCGATCTATGATGTCTCTTACCGACTTACCGCTATCATTTTGGGGATATGCATTAGAGACTACCGCACTCACTTTAAATAGGGTGCCGTCTAAATCCGCTGAGATGACACCGTATGAATTATGTTTTGGAAAGAAACCTAAGCTGTCGTTTCTAAAAGTTTGGGGATGCGATGCTTATGTGAAGAAACTTCAACCTGAGAAGCTTGAACCCAAAGCGGAAAAGTGCGTCTTCATAGGATACCCCAAAGAAACTATTGGGTATACCTTCTACCTCAGATCTGAAGGCAAAGTCATTGTTGCCAAGAATGGATCCTTTCTAGAGAAAGAGTTTCTCTCGAAAGAAGTAAGTGGGAGGAAAATAGAACTTGATGAGGTAATTGTACCTCCACTCGAACCGGAGAGTAGCTCAACACGGGAAGTTGTTTCTGTGGAGCCTGCACCGGCTGGAGAGGAAGTTAATGATGATGATCATGAAACTTCAGATCAAGTTGCTATTCGAAGGTCCACTAGGACACGTTCCGCACCAGAGTGGTACATCAACCCTGTCCTAGAGATCATGTTGTTGGACAACGGTGAACCTTCGAACTATGAAGAAGCGATGGTGGGCCCAGATTCCAACAAATGGCTTGAAGCCATAAAATCCGAGATAGGATCCATGTATGAGAACAAAGTATGGACTTTGGTGGACTTGCCTGATGATAAGCGAGCCATAGAAAATAAATGGATCTTTAAGAAGAAAACTGACGCGGATGGTAATGTGATCGTCTATAAGGCTTGGCTTGTCGCTAAGGGTTATCGACAAGTTCAAGGAGTTGACTACGATGAGACTTTCTCACCTGTAGCGATGCTAAAGGCCTACTTGAATAAGTGTTTTTCAATGAAAGACCTTGGAGAAGGTGCTTACATATTAGGCATCAAGATCTATAGAGATAGATCGAGACGCCTCATAGGTCTTTCACAAAGCACATACCTTGACAAGATATTGAAGAAGTTCAATATGGATCAGTCCAGGAAGGGGTTCTTGCCTGTGTTACAAGGTGTGAGATTGAGTATGACTCAATGCCTGACCACGGCAAAGGATAAAGAAGAGATGAGTGTCATCCCCTATGCTTCAGCTATAGGCTCTATTATGTATGTCATGCTATGTACCAGACGTGATGTGAACCTTGCCATAAGTATGGTACGGAGGTACCAAAGTGATCCCGGAGCGGAACACTGGACAACGGTCAAGAATATCCTGAAGTACCTGAAAAGGACCAAGAACATGTTTCTCGCATATGGAGGTGCCGAAGATCTCATCGTAAAGGGTTACGCCGATGCTAGCTTCGACGCATATCCGTATGACTCGAAGTCACAAACCAGATACGTGTATATTTCGAACGGAGGGGCAGTCAACTTGTGTAGCAGAAAGCAAAGCGTTGTGGCGGCATCTACATGTAAAGCGGAGTACATAACTGCTTCGGAAGCAGCAAAGGAAGGATTCTGGATGAAGGAGTTCATCACCGACCTAGGAGTGATTCCCAATGCGTCGGGCCCAATGACTCTATTCTGTGACAACACTGGAGCTATTGCCCTTGCCAAGGAGCCCAGGTTTCACAAGAAGACAAGACACATCAAACGCTGCTTCAACTCCATTCGTGATTACATTGAGGAAGGAGATATAGATATTTATAAAGTACATACGGATCTGAATGTCGCAAATCCGTTGACTAAACCTCTCTCACGAGCGAAACATGATCAACACCAGAACTCTATGGGTGTTCGATTCATCACAATGTAACTAGATTACTGACTCTAGTGCAAGTGGGAGACTGTTGGAAATATGCCCTAGAGGCAATAATAAAATGGTTATTATTGTATTTCCTTGTTCATGATAATTGTCTATTCTTCATGCTACAATTGTATTAACCAGAAACCGTAATGCATGTGTGAATACATAGACCACAATATGTCCCTAGTGAGCCTCTAGTTGGCTAGCTCGTTGATCAGTAGATGGTCACGGTTTCATGACCATGGACATTGGATGTCGTTGATAAAGGGATCACATCATTAGGAGAATGATGTGATGGACAAGACCCAATCCTAAGCATAGCACAAGATCGTGTAGTTCGTCTGCTAAAGCTTTTCTAATGTCAAGTATCGTTTCGTAGACCATGAGATTGTGCAACTCCTGGATACTTTAGGAATACTTTGGGTGTGCCAAACGTCGCAACGTAACTGGGTGGCTATAAAGGTACACTACGGGTATCTCCGAAAGTGTCTATTGGGTTGGCACGAATCGAGACTGGGATTTGTCACTCCGTGTGACGGAGAGGTATCTCTGGGCCCACTCGGTAAGACATCATAATAATGAGCTCAATGTGACTAAGGAGTTAGCCACGGGATGATGTGTTACGGAACAAGTAAAGAGACTTGCCGGTAACAAGATTGACCAAGGTATAGGGATACCGACGATCGAATCTCGGGCAAGTATCATATCGGTAGAGAAAGGGAATTGTATACGGGATTGATTGAATCCCTGACATTGTGGTTCATCCGATGAGATCATCGTGGGGCATGTGGGATCCAACATGTGTATCCAGATCCTGTTGTTGGTTATTTATCGGAGAGGTGTCTCAGTCATGTCTACATGCCTCCAGAACCCGTAGGGTCTACACACTTAAGGTTCGATGACGCTAGGGTTATAGGGAAATAGTGTACGTGGTTACCGAAGGTTGTTCAGAGTACCGGATGAGATCCCGGACGTCACGAGGAGTTCCAGAATGGTTCGGAGGTAAATATTCATATATAGGAAGTGAGGTTTTGGTCACCGAAAATGTTTCGGGCGTCACCGGTAACGTACCGGGACCACCGGAAGGGTTCCGGGGGTCCACCAAGTGGGGCCACGGGCACCGGAGGACTGCATGGGCCACAAGTGGGAGGGAACCAGCCCCTAGGTGGGCTGGTGCGCCCCCACAAGGGCCCAAGGTGCAGCATAAGGTAGGAGGGGGGCAAACCCTAGGGGCAGATGGGCCCTATGCCCACCTAGGGCGCCGCCCCTCCCACTCCCTCTCCTGGCCGCCGCACCAGATGGCATCTGGGGCTGCCGCCAGCTCCTAGGGTGGGAACCCTAGGGCTGTGCCCTCCCTTCTCCTCCTCCTATATATAGTGGAGGGTTCGGGGCTGCCAAACACAGAAGTTTCTTCCTCCCTCGGCGCAGCCCTACCCTTCCTCTTCCTCGTTCTCAGTAGCGCTTGGTGAAGCCCTGTTGGAGTACCACGCAGCTCCACCATCACCACGCTGTCATGCTACCGGAGCTCTCCCTCAACCTCTCCTTCCTCCTTGCTGGATCAAGGCGTAGGAGACATCATCGAGCTGCACGTGTGTTGAACGCGGAGGCGCCGTTGTTCGGCACTTAGATCGGATTCTACCGCGATCTGAATCGCTGCGAGTATGACTCCACCAACCGCGTTCTTGTAACGCTTCCGCTTTGTGATCTTCAAAGGTATCAAGATACACTGTCCCCACTCGTTGTTGGTTTCTCCATAGATGGATATTGGTGAACACGTAGGAATTTTTTTGATTTACTACCATGTCTCCCAACAATCAAGACCTTTTTCTGACGCCGTTGTTGGGGAGCATAGCTCTATTTATTGTGTTAACTGAAGGATATCCAATTGCTACTATGAAGAATCTGAAATACAATCGAACTGAGATCGTCCCCTCTCGCACGAGAGGAGGTAAGGAACTGCCATCTAGCTCTACTTTTGATTCACCTTCTGTTTTGAATCAGCTTGTTACACCGTCACCTATTGATCGTCCTGATATGTCACATGAACTTGATGATGATACTTCTGAAATTAATGATGAAACTACTGCTACACATGTTAAAACTGAACCCGTGCCACTGAATGAATTACTTGATGCTCATATTGCTAAAGCAACAGAACTTGAGAACGCTGAAACTGAGGAAGACTTTAAATCACCTATTACCCCTCGCTCACCTAATAGATATGAATTGCCTTTTGTACATGAAGGTTATGTTATGGATGGTGAGGTAGATAGGGACATTCTTTCTTGTGAAAATAGAGATTATGTGAAAAAACTATTATGCAAACTAAAAGAAAAATCTATGGTGGAGAAAATGAAACGTGATCCTAAAATTGCTACATCTCCTATATTTGTTACTGATAAGGATTATGAGCTCTCTGTAGACCCTGAGTTATTTCCTATAGTAGAGTTTGATCCTTTCCATGGTTATGAAAATGAAACTGTCGTCAAACACCTTATGAAACTGAATGATATTGTTGCACTGTTTACAAATGAAGAAAAGATGCGCTACTATTATATTCTTAAGCTTTTTTCCTTTCTTGCTAAAAGGCGGGGCGAAGGTATGGTTCCTTTCACTTGCTCCTGGTTGCATACGTAGTCCCCAGGATATGCTTCACCTCTTTTCTGCAAAATATTTTCCTTCTCATAAGAAACAAGTTGCCTTACAGGAAATATTTAACTTTGCTCAAATTAAAGAAGATAATCTCCCTCAAGCTTAGGGGAGGCTTCTCCGGTTACTACGAGCTTTGCTTGATTGTCCTCCTGAGAAGAATGAAATAATTGATATTTTTTATAATGGATTAACGGATGCTTTTAGGGATTTCCTAGATAGTCATGTTAATTGTGTTTTCAGGGAAAGAGTTGTTGGACAAGCCGAAGAGTTATTGAATAACATAATGCAAAATGCCAATGATTGGACACTTCCTGAACCACCTCTGGATCCTATTCAAAATAAGAGAGGTTTTCTATTCCTTAGTCCTGAAAACATGCAACAACAAAAAGATCTATGAAAGAGAAAGGTATTAAAACTGAGGATGTCAAGAAATTACCACCTCTTGAAGAAATACATGGACTTGACACCCCGACATAGGTAGTAGAGGTAAACTCTCTCCATTCCTTTAACAAAAGTGATATATCTTATAATAAGACTCGTGAACAATGCTTGGATGAATTTGATAATTACGTTGTTAAGCAAGAACACTTCAACAATTATGTTAAGAATCAATTTGCAACGTAATGGTATGATTATAGATGAGGTGGCTTGAGACTGCGTCGGTATTTCCCCAAGGAGGAAGGGATGATGCAGCACAACGACGGTAAGTATTTCCCTCAGTTTATGAAACCAAGGTATCAATCCGTAGAGGAAGATCACGCACCCACGTAAACAACACCTGCACACAAACAACAAATACTTGCAACCCGACGCGAAAGAGAGGTTGTCATGCTCTCTACGGTAATAAGATAGATTAGGTAATGATAGTTTTCGCAAATAGATCTCGCAAGAACACAAAGTAAAATAAATAAACAAAAAGTGCAGCAAGGTATTTTTGGTTTTTTGGATTACTAGATCTGAAAACAAATGATGCAAATAGAAGATCGGAAAGCAATATGATGGAAAAGTAGACCCGGGGGCCGTAGGTTTCATTAGTGGCTTCTCTCATGAGTATAGCGCATGGTGGGTGAACAAATTACTGTTGGGCAATTGATAGAATATCAAATAATCATGACGATATCCAGGCAATGGTCATTATATAGGCATCATGTCCAAGATAAGTAGACCGAAACGATCCTGCATCTACTTCTATTACTCCACACGTCAACCACTATCCAACATGTATCTAGTGTATTAAGTTCATGGGAAAATGGAGTAATGCAATAAGAATAGTGACATGATGTAGACAAGATCTATCCGTGTAGGAATAGACCCCATCTTGTTATCCTTAATGACAACGATACATGCGTGTCTTGCTGCCCCTTCTGTCACTAGGAAAGAACATTACAAGATCGAACCCATCACAAAGCACCTCTTCCCATGGCAAGAAAAATCGATCTAGTTGTCCTAACTAAACCAAAGATTCGAAGAAGAAATACGAGGCTATAAGTAATCATGCAAATAAGAGATCAAAGAAGACTCAAATCATATTCATGGATAGAAACTAATCATGAACTCAAAATTCATCGAATCCCAACAAACACACCGCAAAATTTATTACATCAAATATATCTCCAAGAGACCATTGTACTGAGAAACATAGAGAGAGAGAGAGGAAGCCATCTAGCTACTGCATATGGACCCGTGGTGGACTACTCACACATCATCGTAGAGGCACCTATGAAGAAGATGAACCCCGCTGTGATGGTGTTAGATTGGATCTCGAGGTTCTGGAACTTGCGGCGATTGGAATTGTGTTTCGTCGACTCCCCTAGGGTTTTTGGATTTTGAGGGAATTTATAGGCTCGATGGTCGGTTGAGGGGGTTCTCGAGGTGCCCACCCTCTACCAGGCGATGCTAGGGGCCTCTAGCGTGCCCTCGTGGAGGGTGGTCACCCTAGGCCCCCTCTTCTGGTGTTATTTGGCCCATCTTCCTTCTTGTCCATAAAAAATCCACAAAAATCTCCACAGCGTTTGGGCTCCGTTTGGTACTGATTTTCTACGAAGTAAAAAACAAGTAAAAACAGCAACTGGCACTTTGGCACTATGTCAATTGGTTAGTCCCCAAAAATGATATAAAGTTGCTACAAAATGATTGTAAAACATCCAAGATTGATAGTATAACAGCATGGAACAAGCAAAAATTATAGATACGTTGGAGACATATCAATAGATCGCTTAAGTGACTTGATGTTTAGAATTGCAAATGATGTGAAAGGCTTAGGCAAAAATGCTTCTATGGTTCACACCCAATTAGACCAAGTCGCTAAATCACAAAATGATTTGCTTGCTGAAATGAATAATATAAATGATCATGCTATTAGAGTAGTGATTAGAGGAGGTAGAATGACCCAAGAATCTCTTTATCTTGAACGTCACCCTAAAATAATCGAACAAGATTCTTAGAAAATTAATGAAGATGCACCTAGTTCATCTAAGAAGAAGAAGAAAAGGAAACATGGTAGGAACTTGCATGCTTCTAGTGAACCTGTTATAGAAAAATATGTTGAGAAAATAATGAAGTTTCTGTTTCTGATGTTGAGACGCGGTCTGGTAGTGAGCATACACCTAGTGATGATGAAAATGATGATGATGCTCATGTAGATGCTCAACCGGATGATAACAAAGAAAATGATAACAATGTGGAAGCTGAACCTGCCGAGGATCTTGATAGCCCACCTTCTAAAAATAAATGTTGTTATAAGAGAGATTTTGTTGCTAGGAAGCATGGAAGGGAAAGAGAGCCATGGATTCAAAAACCTATGCCATTCCCATGTAAAGCCACTAAAACTAAAGATGATGAATATTTTGAGCGCTTTGTTGACATGATTAGACCTTTCCATTTGCGCACTCGCTTGACTGATATATTGAAAATGCCTCCATATGCTAAGTATATGAAAGATATTATCACTAATAAAAGAAAGATACCTGAAACCAAAATTGCCACCATGCTTGCTAATTATTCCTTTGATGGTGGAGTACCTAAGAAGTTGGGAGATCTGGGTATACCCACAATATGTTGCTCTATTAAAAGGAATTATGTTTAAACTGCTTTATGTGATTTAGGAGCCGGTGTTAGTGTTGTGCCTTTCTCCCTTTATAAAAGACTTGAATTGAGTAAACTCGCATCTACTAAGATATCTTTGCAAATGGATGATAAATCTCCTGCTTTACCTATTGGAATTTGCGAGCACGTTCCCGTCATGGTTGCAAATGTTGCTATCTTAACAGACTTTGTAATTCTTGATATGCCGGAGGACGACAATATGTCGATCATCCTAGGTAGACCTTTTTAAAATACTGCAGGGGCTATTATAGATTCCAATAAAAGCAAGGTTACCTTTTCATATCAATGGAAAGCAACATACCATGCATTTTTCGAAGAAGCAAACTTTGGTTAATAACATTAATGTCACTGATCCTATTCCCACGACTATTATTGGAGATATTACAATTCCTCTACCTACTGCCAAGAAGAAGAAATATTATAATCTTATCGTTGGGGCGATACAAATCCCAATTGAGGTAACCTAGTGACATATGAAAAAAAATTGGTTTCATGTTAATCGGAAACGTTTATTAATAAGACTTGATCAACCTTATTAATGAATTATTTTTGAAAGACATGAGATTGATGAATTGAGTATTCACAATTCTTTGTATCACAAGTTTATATTCAGTTTTCTTAGTAAAAATAAAAATAAAAATCCATGAAATTCCTATTTTCTATTTTTTCCCGTGCATGAAAAATACCTCAAAAATAAAAAGTCTTAGATTGCCATGAAATTTTAACATGAATTTTTCTGGAATAAATTAAAAAAATGGTGTAAAAAGTACTGCACGGGGGTGTGCCAGTGGGCCACCACACAACAGCCCCCCCATGGTGGTGTGGCCAGTTGGCTTGTGGGGCCCACAAGGGCCCCTTGCCTTATCTCTTCCTCCTACTCCTTCTCCTACCTCTAGCAATAATTCCCTAGCCATATCTCTCTCTCGTGTTCTTCACCCAGAAAGTGAAATTTCTGATCTCTTTGCTCATAACTCCGTTTCCGAAACTATTTCGAGGAATTATTCCTTGGTATGTGACTCTTCCATTCCTCCAATTAGTTTTTGTTTTAGTGGTTTATATTTTTCATAACTTGCTGCACTTGGTGCTACAGAAAATGAGCTTGCATGTTGAATTCTTTGAGTTCTAGGTAATATGAATTCTTGATATGGCTTTTAGGCATTACTATGAGTAGTTGCTACCAATCTTGCAAAGTTTATTGACATGAATTTGTGGCCCAAAAATTTCAGAAATTCGTTCTTAGGAGAATGAACTTTCTAATGAAAGGTTCTTCAAGCCATAGCCCCAAGGGAGTTTCTATGACGATTCAGGATAGCGATATCAACCTCCCTCGCAATGCGGAAGTTAGGCCCTATGAATGGCCACATCTACCCTTCATGAGTGAAACGGGTTTTTGTGAAGAGTTCATGCAATTTGTTGCAAATGTTGGGCTAACTAGCTGCGTCGCAGATAAGTGTGACCAACATTATCTCCTTACTAATTCCTTCATGAAAAACTTTTACTTCATTAATACGCCCGGTGCTCCCATGGTACGCTTTGCTCTATATGCCGAGAACCATGAGTTACCCATGCATGAATTTTGTGAAATATGTCTGCTTCCCTCTGATGGGCAAGTGTGTGAACCTAAAGATGAGGAATTTGAAGACTTTATTCATACCTTATCTATAGGAGAAACCAGGGGCGTTTCACACGCCACTAGTCTGCATTTTCCATTTGTGCATTATTTTTCTCTATTTATAGGAAAATGCACAATTGCTATGAAGTAGGGTGGTGCCCTCAGCGCTCCCACCCTTGATATTTTGCGTCGTGCACTTTATGGTGATAATGCTTACAACTTAGGAGCTGTTGTTGCGTGCCTCTTACATCTCAACCAAACTAGAGGCAAAATTCATGGTGGTATTTATGCTGCGCGCTTGGCCAAGCGCTTTGAGGTGGCTATACGCCCTACCGATTATTTGTTGCTTGAGGTTCACCTCGACCATCTATCTATGGTGGAACACTAGTTTCTTTGGAAACCTGAATAACTACAACCCCTTCGTTAAAGCCTAGTGTTTAGCGAGAAGACTTACGACATTATTCCTTTGCCTGCACCTTCTTTGTTTAACTATCATACCAGGAATGGATACAAAATAATGCCAAAGGACATCATTGCTTGCCGGAACGAGCTTGTTGCTGCGGAGGCCAATGCCCAGGCATGGGATGCTCGGGTACCTCGGCAGAAGTACTTTCCCGGACCTGATAGCTACTATCAATGGTGATTACCAAGCTAGGCAAATGCCTAAGCTTGAGGGTGTACGCATTTCTCACCTACATTACACTCACATTCTCACACTTCACACAAATTGTAGGTGTTCATCCTCTTTCATTGTATATCCATGTTAGCTTTATATTTTGCTTTCTTCTTGTGTGTTTTAAAAACTTTGAAAATACAAAATATTTCTCGCTTCTTTTCAGCTTTTCTTTTCCTCATTTCTTTAGTTGTAGTTCTAAAAAGAAAATCCAAAAAGATTCCTTTACTTGTTGGGAGCTTTGCCGTGTAAATAGTTTTTCTCGTTCTTATTTTTTTCCCTGAATTCATTTGCTTGTTTAAGAAAAAGCAAAAACTCCAAAAATATTATAGTGCGTTCCTCTGAATTTCTTTTCTTTTGTTGAGTTGTCGAAAGGAGCAGACCACGACGAAAATGTTGAGTGGCTCTCATATGCTTTATTGATGATCTAACAGAGAGCCAATTTTACCTTGTCTTCTCCTTTGTCTTAAACTGCCCTACAGAATCTAGCTTGGTCCACGACATTCTTGCACTATTATTATTATCACACCATTTGATCATGCAAGTGAAACGCAATAATGAAGATATTTGATGAAGTAATTATGACAAAGGAAGCCGGTATGAACTCTTCCTGTTTTCCTTTTTTTGTAAATATGTTTAGCCAGTTTGATTCTGATTCAGTATATCACGAGTAAACATGTTCGCGATGACAAATAGAGATTATAGCTTCTCATGCCATGCCTAAATAGCTAGGAGTTAATGATGATTTATCTTATGTGTCAATTGTTGGAAATATGCCCTAGAGGCAATAATAAAATGGTTGTTATTATATTTCCTTGTTCATGATAATTTTTTATTATCCATGCTATAATTGTATTGATTGGAAACTCAAATACATGTGTGGGTACATAGACAACACCGTGTCCCTAGTATGCCTCTAATAGACTAGCTCGTTGATCAAAGATGGCCGAGGTTTCCTAGCCATAAACATGAGGTGTCATTTGATAACGGGATCACATCATTAGGAGAATGATGTGATGGACAAGACCCAAAACTATGAACGTAGCATATGATCGTGTCAGTTTATTGCTATAGTTTTCTACATGACAAGTATCTGTTCCTATGACCATGGGATCATGCAACTCACTTACACCGGAGGAGTACCTTGTGTGTATCAAACATCGCAACGTAAGTGGGTGACTATAAAGCTACTCTATAGGTATCTCCGAGGGTTTCTGTTGAGTTGGCATGGATCAAGACTGGGATTTGTTACTCCGTGTGACGGAGAGGTATCTCAGGGCCCACTCGATAATACAACATCACAATGAGCCTTGCAAGCAAAGTGACTAAAGAGTTAGCCATAGGATCTTGTATTATGGAACAAGTAAAGAGACTTGCCGGTAACGAAATTGAACTAGGTATAGAGATACCGACGATTGAATCTCAGGCAAGTAACATACCGAAGAACAAAGGGAACTACGCATGGGATTAACTGAATCCTTGACATAGAGGTTCAACCGATAAAGATCTTTGTACAATATGTAGGAACCAATATGGGCATCCATGTACCGCTTTTTGTTATTGATCGTAGAGGTATCTCGGTCATGTCTGCATAGTTCTCGAACCCGAAGGGTCTGCACGCTTAATGTTCGGTGACGTTTCGGTATTATTGGGTTATGTATGTTGGTGACCGAAGGTTGTTTAGAGTCTCGGATGAGATCCTTAACATCACGAGGAGCTCTGAAATGGCATGAAGGTAAAGATTGATATATAGGAAGTCGATGTTTGGGCACCGGAATATTTTCGGGGTTTACCCGGGTTCTCGTCGGGAATGCCGGAAGGGTTCCGGAGGTCCATCGGGTGGGTACATCTACCCCGAAGGGCCTCATGGGTTGTGAGAGAGTGCGCACCAGACCCTGGTAGGCTGGCCGCACCTCCCACAAGGACCCATGCGGCCGAAGGGCTTTGGGGGAACCCTAGGGGGCCAACCACCACCTGCCTTGGGGGCCAAGGCACACCTTTGGAGCCGGCCCCATCTAGACCGCCGCACCCCTAAGGGTGGAAACCCTAGTGCTCCCCCTTCTCCCCTCCTCATATATATAGTGGAGGTTTGGGAGGGCTTCCACACCTTACACCATGGTGTAGCCCTCCCTCTCCCCTAGATTGTCTCTCCTCTAGATTAGATTGATTCCGTATTGCTTAGCGAACCACGTCATTGTGTTGCCGAAGAACCCATCTACCTCTCTGCCCCCTCTTGTTGGATAAAAGAGGTGGAGATCGTCATAGAACTATACGTGTGTTGAACGCGGAGGTACCGTCCTTTCGGCACTTGATCGGGAGTTCGCGGGACGGCTTGCGATTTGAATCGCGAAGACGTTTGACTCCATCACCGCATTTCTTAACACTTCTTCTTAGCGGTCTAGAAGGGTATGTGGATCTGATCTCTCCTCTCATAGATTCTTATCTCCTAGATTGATCTTGGTGAAGCGTAGGAATTTTTTTGTTTCCCATGCAACGTTCCCTATCGGTGGTATCAGAGCGAGGTCTACGCGTAGATGAGATCACGAGTAGAACACAGAGGAGTTTGTGGGTGTTGATATTCAGATTGCTTCCTCCCTTGGTCTTTTCTTGATTCGGCGGTACTGTGGGATGAAGCGACCCAGACACACCTTACTCGTCCACGTATGAGAGATCGGTTCCATCGACTGACATGTGACTTTGTTGCATAAAGATGGCTCGCGGGTGTCTGTCGCTCCCACCTTAGTTGGATCGGATTCGACAAAGGTGGTCCTTGTAGAAGGTTGAATAGCAATTTGTGTATCACCATTGTGGTTTTGCGTAGGTAAGAATCGTTCTTGCTAGATACCCATACCAGCCATGTAAAACATGCAACAACAATTAGCGGACATCTAACTTGTTTTGCAGGGTATGTTGTGATATGATATGGCCAAGGACATGATGAGATATATTTGATGTATGAGATGATCATGTTTTGTAATAGTTCATATCGACTTACATGTCGACGCATACGGAAACTGGCAGGAGCCATAGCGTTGTCTTTATCTATTGTATGACATGCATGTCAATCATTAAAGACTATGTAATGCTTTACTTAATTGCTAAGTGGTAGCAATAGTAGTAGAAGCATGGTTGGTGCAACAACCCCGATGGAGACACAATAATGGATATCATGATGATGGAGATTACGGTGTTATGCCGGTGACAATGGAGATCATGTCGGTGCTTTGGAGATGGAGATCAAAAGCAGAAGTTTATGGCCATATCATGTCACTTATGATTTGCATGTGATGTTAATCCTTTATGCATCTTGTTTTGCTTAGGACAAGGGTAGCATTATAAGGTGACCGCTCACTAAAATTTCAAGATAAAATTGTGTTCTCCCCGAGTGTCCACCGTTGCGAAAGTTCGTGATGATCGGGTGTGATAGACTCTACGTTCACATACAGCGGGTGCAAGCCAGTGTTGCACATGCGGAACACTCAGGTTAAACTTGACGAGCCTAGCATGTACAGACATGGCCTTGGAACACAAGAGATCGAAATGTCGAGCATGAGTCATATAGTAGATATGATCAACATGGAGATGTTCACCATTGAAACCACCTCATCTCACGTGATGATCGGACTTGGGTTGGTGAATTTGGATCATGTAGCACTCGGATGACCAGAGGGATGTCAATTTGGGTGGGAGTTTTATAAGTAATATGATTAAATAAACTCATTATCTTGAACAATAGTCTAAGTAACCTTTGCAATTTATGTTGTAGATCAATGGCTCGCGCAGTAGTTCCCCTGAATTTCAATGCGTTCGTAGAGAAAGTCAAGCTGAAAGATGATGGAAGTAACTTTGTAGACTGGGCCCAAAAACTGAGGATTATCCTCACGATTTCCCAAAAGGCTTATGTCCTTGATTCACCTCTCGGTGAAGCACCCGCTCTAGTGTCGTTTGCAGGCATTGTGAACGTCTGGCAGGCGTGTTCTGATGCTTACTCAATAGTTCAATGTGCTATGTTGTATGGCTTAGAACCGGGACTTAAAAGATGTCTTGAATGTCATGGAGCATATGATATGTTCCAGGAGTTGAAGTTTATTTTTGAGAAGAATGCCCAGATCGAGAGGTATGAGACCTGCGATAAGTTCTATGCTTGCAAGATGGAGGAGAACGGGTGTGTCAGTGAACACATACTCAGAATGTCTGGGTATTCGAACCGTCTGGCTGAATTAGGGGTTCCCCTCCCACTAGCGGCGATCACTGAAAGGGTTCTTCAATCACTGCCACCTAGCTACAAAAGCTTTGTGTTGAACTATAACATGCAAGGGATGAACAAGTCAGCCGCCGAGCTGTTTGCGATGTTGAAAGTCGCTATGTTTGAAATCCAGAAGGGGCATCAAGTGTTGATGGTCAATAAAACCACTAGTTTCGAGAAGAATGGCAAGGGCAAGAAGGGTAAATCCAGGAAGAGTGGTAAAGCAGTTGTCCCTCCCGTGAAGAAACCCAAGGCTGGACCCAAGCCAGAAACTGAGTGCTTTCATTGCAAGGGAACTGGTCCCTGGAAGCGGGAGTGCCCCAAGTATCTGGCCGACAAGAAGGCGGCCAACACCAAACAAGGTATATATGATATACATGTTATTGATGTGTACCTTACCAACTCTCGTTGTAGTGCCTGGGTATTTGATACCGGTTTGGTTGCTCACATTTGCAACTCAAAGCAGGAACTACGGAATAGACGAAGGCTGGCAAAGGACGAAGTGACGATGAGCGTGGGAAATGGTTCCAAGGTTGATGTGATTGCCGTCGGCACACTCGCTCTTTGATTACCATCGGGATTAGTGATGGACCTGAATAGTTGTTATTTAGTGCCTGCGTTGAGCATGAACATTATATCTAGATCTTGTTTAATGCGAGACGGTTACTCATTTAAATCAGAGAATAATGGTTGTTCTATTTATATGGGTAATATCTGTTATGGTCATGCACCCAATGTGAGGGGTTTGTTCTTATTGAATCTCGATAGTGATGATACACATGTTCATAACATTGATGCCAAAAGATGTAGAGTTGATAATGATAGTACCACTTTCTTGTGGCACCGCCGCTTAGGTCATATTGGTGTAAAACGCATGAAGAAACTCCATGCTGATGGACTTTTGGAGTCACTTGATTTCGAATCGCTTGACACATGTGAACCATGCCTCATGGGCAGGATGACTAAGACCCCCTTCTCTGGAACAATGGAACGGGCAAGTGACTTGTTGGAAATCATACATACTGATGTGTGTGGTCCGATGAGCATTGAGATGCACAGTGGATATCGTTAGTTTCTCACCTTTACCGATGACTCAAGTAGATGTGGGTATATTACTTGATGAAACACAAGTCTGAAACATTTGAAAAGTTCAAGCAATTTTAGAGTGAAGTTGAGAATCATCGTAACAAGAAGGTTAAATCCTACGATTTGATCGAGAGGAGAATATCCGAGTTACAAGTTTGGCAATCACTTAAGACAATATGGAATTGTTTCACAATTGACACCGCCTGGAACACCACAGCGTAATGGTGTGTCCGAACATCATAATCGAACCTTATCGGATATGGTGCGTTCTGCGATGTCTCTTGCCGATTTGCCACTATGGTTTTGGGGTTATGCGTTAGACACATCTGCATTCACTTTAAATAGGGCACCATCAAAATCCGTTGAGATGATGCCGTATGAACTGTGGTTTGGCAAGAAACCGAAGTTGTCGTTTCTTAAAGTCTGGGGATGTGATGCTATGTCAAAAAGCTTCAGTCTGAAAAGCTAGAACCCAAAGTGGAGAAATGCGTCTTCATAGGATACCCAAAAGAGACGGTTGGGTATGCCTTCTATCCCAGATCCTAAGGCAAAGTGTTTGTCGCTAAAAACGGCCCATTTCTAGAAAAAGAGTTTCTCTCGAAAGAATTGAGTGGGAGGAAGATAGAACTTGATGAGGTTGTTGAACCTTTATTTCAACCACAAAGTAGCGTAGCGCAAAAAGATGTTTCTGTGGAGCCTACATTAGTTGAAGAGGAAGTTGATGATAGTGATCATGAAGCTTCAGATCAAGTCACTATCGAACCTCGTAGGTCGACAAGGACACGTACTGCTCCTGAGTGGTACGGTAACCCTGTCTTGGAGGTCATGTTGTTGGACAACGATGAACCTACGAGCTATGGAGAAGCGATGATGGGCCCGGAGTCTGACAATTGGTTAGATGACATGAAATCCGAGATGGGATCCATGTATAAAACAAAGTGTGGACTTTGGAAGTATTACCTGAAGGGCGTAAGGCTATTCGGAATAAATGGATCTTTAAGAAGAAGACAGATGCGAACGGTAATGCCACCGTCTATAAAGCTCGACTTGTGGCAAAAGGTTTTTCACAAGTTCAAGGAGTTGACTATGATGAGACTTTCTCACCCATGCCGATGATTAAGTCAGTCAGAATCATGTTAGCAATAGTTGCATTTTTCGATTATGAAATTTGCCAGATGGAAGAGTTGTATATGACGCAACCATAAGGTTTTGTCGATCCAAAGAATGCTCACAAAGTTTGCAAATTCCCGCAATCCATTTATGGACTAGTGCAAGCATCTCGGAGTTGGAATCTTCGCTTTGATGAGGTGATCAAAGCATTCGGGTTTATACAAGTTTACGGAGAAGCTTGTATTTACAAGAAAGTGAGTGGGAGCTCTATAGCGTTTCTAATATTATATGTGGATGACATATTGCTGATTGGAAACAATACAAAATTGTTGGAAATCATGAAGGAATATTTGAACAAGTGTTTTTCAATGAAGGACCTAGGAGAAGTTGCTTTCATATTAGGCATCAAGATCTATAGAGCTAGATTGAGACGCTTAATAGGACTTTCACAGAGCACATACCTTGACAAAGTTTTGAAGAAGTTCAAAATGGATCAGTCCAAGAAGGGGTTCTTGCCTGTATTTCAAGGTGTGAACTTGAGTAAGACTCAATGCCCAGTGACCGCAGAGGATAGAGAAAAGATGAGGGTAATCCCCTATGCTTCTGCCATAGGCTCTATCATGTATGCAATGCTGTGCACAAGACCAGATGCCAGCCTTGCCATAAGTATGGCCGGAAGGTTTCAAAGTGATCCCGGAATGGACCACTAGACGGGGGTCAAGAATATCCTTAAGTACCTAAAAAGTACTAAGGAAATGTTTCTCGTTTATTGAGGTGATCAAGAGCTCGTTGTAAAGGGTTACGTCGATGCAAGCTTTGAGATTAATCCGGATGACTCTAAGTCTCAAAACGGATACATATATATTCTCAGTGGGGGAGCGGTGAACTGGTGCAGTTCCAAGAAAAGTGTGGTAGTTGATTCTACATGCAAAGCGGAGTACATAGCTGCCTTGGAGGCGGCAAAGGAAGGTGTCTGGATGAAGCAGTTCATGACGGATCTTGGAGTTGTGCCCAGTTGTAGGATCGAAAGTAGTGCTAGAGGGGGGAGACTACTTGACCAATTAAAAATCTACTTTTTCGCAATTTTAAGTCTTTGCAGATTTTAGCATTCATAGCAAGTCAAGTACACCCTACACATGCATGTCCACGAGTATTGCAGCGGAAAGTAAAGACAAGCATGTAAGTAATGAGAGGGTAGGAAGATCAAACCCAATTGGTGACACGATGATTTTTCCCATGGTTCTGATAGGTGGTGCTATCGTACATCCATGTTCATGGAGTCTTTAACCCACAGAGGGTAATGGTCGTGAGAGTCCACGAGGGCTCTACCCACGAAGGGTTCCACGAAGAAGCAACCTTGACTATACCATGACGACCTACGTCCACGGAGGAGTAGCCTAACTCGGGGTAGATCTTCACAAAGTAGGCAATCTCCTTGACCTTACAAACTTCTTGGTTCACTCCACAACACGAAGTAGGAGGCTCGCAAGCGACACCTAACCAATCTAGGAGGCACCACCCTCCAAAAGTTAATAGGCTCGATAATGTCGATGAACTCCTTGCTCTTGTGCTTCAAGATGATAGACTCCTCAACACACAATCACTCTCTCATAGATTTGGCTTGGCGGAAGAGATTGATCGGGTGGAAAGTAAGTTGGGTAGGCTAGAGATCAAGATTCATATGGTAGGAATGGAATGGCATGATCTCAACACATGAGTAGGTGGCTCTCTCTCAGAAATTTAGTAGGTATGAGTGGGGAACTGTTCTGAGTGCTTCTCTTGCGAGTGAGTGGTGTTGGAGGGGTATATATAGGTATCTCCAAAAATCCAACCATTACACCTAATAAGTCAGACTCGGCGAAACCGGTATGTAAATCTCGGTTGTACCGAGTTGCCTCAAAGGTAGCAACTTTTGAATCTCAGTGAGACCGATACATAAATCTTGGTTGCACTCATAAGGTGACCAACGGTCAGATTGCCAATCTCGGTGACGTCGATTCACAAAACTCGGCGGGACCAATTTTGTAAACTTGCGTAATAGGAAGTTGGCAACCCAAACTCGGTGGCACCAAAGTGGAATCGGTTGCACCGAAAAGCTAGGGTTTGGCTGAGTCTATCTGAGTCTGGGAATCAGTGGCACCGAGTGGAAATGTTGGTTGCACCGATTTTGGATATTTGGCTTTGGACAGACTTTTGTGGAAGAGCTTGTGGGTGTATGTGGTGACTATCACTTGTGCACGTACGAGCATTTTGTTCACCAACAAAACCTTACCCCCTTTTAATAGTATTGCCTTTCCTATGGACTCAAAACGATTTCTCACAAAAGGTAAAATGTAGAGTCCTTTGCTTGAGGCTTTGCCAATCTATTTCCTTGCATCTTGGGGTATTCCACAATCCTTTTGCCAACCCATCATTGAACTTTTCCTGAAACATGCTTAGTGGAAACATTAGTTCAATGACATATATGTTGTTATTAATTACCAACACCACTAAGGGAGCAAATGTGCTTTCAATCTCCCCCTTTTTGGTAATTGATGACAACATATAGATCAAAGCTTGGACATATGATATAATCAATGAATATAATCGTCACTTTGAGAAGTATGTGATAAGTAAGAGCTCCCCCTAAATTTGTGCATTATTTTAGATTTGTGTTTGAATGCAAATGCACAATCGATTAGGTACATGGGGCACTTCTTCCATGTCACATACAACTTTGTGGTGTGCAAAAGTAATATGAGTTAACGACATAGCATGACACATCAAGCAAAGTGAATGATCATCACATAACCATCAAAAGATAGGAAATAGTAGCAACACACATTAAAGCGTATGATCAAACACACAACAAAAGTATCTCACATCCAAACCAAAAGATCAAATATTTTGTAAAACAACAAATAAAAACAGACACTCTCTCACTCGAAGCCTAAAGATCTATATACAATTTCTCCCCCTTTGTCAACAAGTTACCAAAAAGTTCGAAGAGATATAGCTAATCGTTCTTCTGCGGCTGATCTCCTCCGATATTCTATGTCGGACTCAAGAGAACTACGTCAGCAAAGACTTTTGCTGATGTCCTGGACAGAGGTAGTGTAGACACTAGAGGCGCTGAAGGTGCTAATGGAGCTGATGTTACTGTGGCTGGAGCAGAAGATGAAGGTCTCATCTCTGGAGCTGGCACTTTAGGTGTACTAGCCTTAGTCATGAACTAGGTAGTTGTCCTGACCGGTGCACAATCCTCCTCATCATCAGAAGGCTCGGACTCTAAAGAGGTGCGATGGATAGGAGCTTCATCAACTTCCTTCTTAAGCTCATTGACTGTCTTAGTCAGCCCATCAACCTCGTCATTGAGAGTTTTCACTCTATCTTCAAAGATGTTCACAAGGCTCTCCTGGCTATCCATAATGGTTTTGATGTCCTTCTTCACGTCCACGATGGTGGAGATCAAGAGATCCATCTGCTCGTTCCTGGATCTGGGGACCTGAGCACTAGTGGCTCGAGCTGCCTCTGCCAGTGCCTCTGCCTGCGCCTGAGCTGCAGCTGATGTGGGATGGTATGGGTCCATCACCACAACGTTGTCCTTGAAATCTGGCTGAAGTGGCAAGTGGGGTCTATCCAGAGCAAAGATGTGCTTCTCAAGTTTGGAGTTGATAAGCATTTGTATGTAGGGTGCATAGCAACATGAGCGCTTCTGGTCAGCAGCAACCCTCTTCACAGTCTCAACTATCAAATCCATCACTTGAATCCTGGTGTGACTGTCCAGATGGATAAGCATGTTGATGGAGTAGCCACGAATCATCTTCTCATCTCCAGACTTAGGCATCAAGGTATGCCTCAAGATGGTGTTCATGGTACGGAGGCCTGCCTAGAGGAAGTAAATGGATCCTAACTTGTGAGATTGCAAGTTAGCAGCTGGAATAGCAGTGTACGTATCCTTCATAGCATTGTGGCTCTCCTTGGATTTAGAGTAGACATCCAAGTCACCATCCCCAACCTCTGGGACTCTTAAGATGGTAGCACACTCATCAACTGTAGATTCGTATCTTGCTCCTTATGTCATCCAAACTATCCTCCCATCTCCATGAAAGTGAGCAGTGGAGTAGAACTACATGATCATCTCATCATTCCAAGCAGTAAACTCTTTGCCTACAAACTTGTCTAGGCCAATGCAGTGGAAGTTGTCTTGCACACATGGGAAATAGTCCTCATTTTCCTTGATATACTTCCAGACAACATATCTCATGTCACTGACTGCAAGACTCTTATCAATTAAGATGGTCTCATAGAAGTCTTGCTACTCTTTGGTATAGAACATGTAGTCCTCAGCAGTCTTTCTCCTCTAGGCATATGGATCAATAGCTCTCCATGCCCTCAAACCTGAATCCTTCATCTTCTTCATATCCTCAGCAACTGGGTGGCTGGCATTGTGTTCAGGAAGGTGAGGTCTAAGCTTCATCAAAACTGACATAGCATCTTCATTATCATCTGCTTCTGTGAAAATGGATGTCTTGTTCTTCTTAGTAGCAGGTATATCTCCGATAGTCCTCTTGGACTTCCCTGCAACAACTTTCTTGGATGCAACCTTGGTGCTCTTGGAGGGGGCCAGGCTTAGGCATAGCATTTGCCATAAGCTTCTTTTGCTTCTTATTGGGAGGGGCCTTGACAACAGGTTCCTCCTCCTCAGCAGCAACACCAGCAACCTCCTCTGGATCCTCAAACATAGAGGTAGGCCTGCCAATAACATGGATGATCCTCTTCCTGGCTGTCTTCTTCTCTCCTGCCTTCTTAGGCAAAGATTTCTTGGGAATCTCAACAGATATTGTAGCCCTAGCACTCTCATGTTCTCTAAAAGTCTCTGGAGGTGCATAAACTTTTCTCACTACCCTCCTAGATGATGTAGCCTCATTAACAGACTTCTTTGCAGCCTTCTCTTGCTTCTTAGCAAGAATCTCCTCTTGCACAAAGTCAGAATCCTCTTCATCTGAATTTTGTCTCTTCCTAGTCCTTGTGGCAGCTTTAGGCAACCCATGTGAACTGGGAGTGTCTGGATCTGAGAAAGAGGTGGACTCAGGACTAGTACCTGAACTCATATCAACATTCTGCTCCTGTAGATTCTGGCTATCTTCAGCATCTGACCTGTCTGACCCTGTGAATAGAGTTGAGAAGAGTGGAATAGGACAAGTCATCACAAAATGTCCAGCTGATTTTTGAAAGTTTGAACTAAGAATTTCCAAAGTTATACATTCTGTCACATGAAAATCGGTACATCCGAAGCAACAAAACCGGTACTACCAAGACTGACTTTCTCATTAGCCGAAACTTGGCACTCCTTTCGGTGAGACAAAAAAGAAGTACTCGGTTTCATTGAGAAAGTTCTCAACAACACAAATTTCAAATCAGTGACACCGATTTGTTCACTTCGGTTCCATTGAGTTTCATCGGGCGGAAGGTAAAACCCTAGAAATTCGATCGTTTGCTACTCTATGAATTTTTGTGTGGATAGGATGATGTGCAAACTATGGCTTATAGAGAAAACATTCTTCATTGAGCAAGAATTGGACGAGGAGCGCAAGAACGGTCAAATCCATACCCTAGCTTGGTGATGGATCCGCTATGGCATGGACGGCGGCGAAGATTTCCGTCGACGGAAAAGATCCCAACGGCGGAGGAGCGTGGGGAGACAAGGGCGATGATCAGGGGGTCCTTCTTCGATAGTTAGGGTTCTAAGGCACGACGTTTGAAGATTGGTTTTCAAAGCGTCGGGGTCCACAACATATATACACATCACTGTCGGTGACACCAATTCTAAATTTTCGGTGTCACCGAGTTTCTCAACTGTCAGCTGACAAGGAAACTCGGTGTAACCGAGAATATGGAATCGGCAGTACCGAGATTGAAAAACCAGATCAACCCTAGGCATTCAGTGTGGCCAAGATTGTGGAGTTGGTTCCCCTAGATGCATTTGGGAGGTTTTAATGGCGAGTCCTTTGTCGATACGGAACTTCGAGTGCTCCTCACACAAAGAGATCGAAAAGTACTTGTTCAAATTTTGTGATGCAGCATGAATAGAATATGAGGTGAGAAAGCATAGATAGCTAAAGGAGTGGTCCTAGGCATTCTTGTATATACAATTGGCAAATGAAAAAATAAAAGCCAAATAGCAACAATTGGATATCGTCGAATGAGTAAATAAATGCAGACCAACATGCTCACACAATAAGATGTCAAATGAAAGCATGTCAAACATGCACAAACACAATAGCATCTAACAAGCACTTTGGCGATGACGGAGTCAACTATATATGAGTATTGACTTAGGAGCCAAGTAAGAATACTTGATCATAGGTCATACTCATCGTTTAAGCACAAGTGGGGTTACCACTTTTACATAAAGCATTTAATGTTGTCACATACTATGAGATGCTTTGACTCAAGTCTTAGAGTAAAGCTCCCCCTTGATGTGACACCCCCCATAGGAGGGATAAACTAACCTTGGGTTTTGTCGATGAAGACTTCATGTAGGTGAATTAGTGGTGGATGCTCAAAGTTGATGAATATCACCAAGAGTTGGGAGCATCCTTGTTGTTTCATTACTCTTCTCACCTACATGGGTTAGTCCCAACACACAAGAGACAAATACAAGGATATCTATGGACATGGAGTGCAAAGCATATATGATGATGCCCATTGATTTGTTGATTACCTTGTCCCTTGCTTACCTTTGAGGGAATGTGTGACTCCTTGAACTATTGCATGATGTTGATGTTGATTGCAACTAGTTCTTGCCAATAATGAATATGAGTGGATTTCATTGGCGGAGTCACCCCTCAAGAACTTCCCTAGTTCTTCTTCTTGGGGACCCACATCAAGTTGATGGGGATCCTTGGTGTTGAAGTAGAACTTGTAGAAGTTGAGCTTGTAGTAGCCTTGGGAACCCACTTCACCAAAGCTTGGGATTCATCTTCATATGAGTCAATGTCCTCTTGAAGCTTGTTCTTGCCCTTGAGCTTGGGGTCTTATGGTAGAAGGTCATCTTGAGCTTTTGTTCCCTTGGGGGGAATATTTTCGTACTTCTACTTTTGAGTAACAAACTTGGGATTGGGGTATTGACCTTCTTCCCATTCAACTCCATTAGCATTGAAGTAGCCAACACCACGATTCTTCCGGTATCCTCCATGCTTGCGTACAATCTCCTCAAATTGTTTGCACCCTTCAAGACTCTTGTAGATACCTTTGTCTATAATCCCTTTCAAAAGTTCATTTTCTTTCTCAAGTGTAACTTGGATAAGAGAAGAGTTAGTGGGATCAAGAGAACTACTAGAAGCAATATCATTGGATTTATCATTTTTATTGCTACCAGTTGAAGAACCTTTCTTTCCTTTGTTTCTAGCTTGCTTAGACTTAACTTGTGGCATGAATGTAGACAAGAAAAGTTATTTGGCTAGATAAGAGGAAGTATTCTTTCGAAGATCATCATTGATAGCTTTAAGGAACTCATGCTCTTTGTCTAAATTGAGCTTCTCGTGGCGGAGATTCTCATGTGTCCTTTCAAGCTCTCTATGACATCGTAGAGTAGACTCGTGAGCTAACTTAAGAGTGTTTAGCTCTTGAGTTAGTCATTCTATTTCCAACTTATCATCAGCGCACGACTTATCTAGACTAAAGTGATTACTAGCAAGTTCATTTTGACTAACATTACTAGATTTGTCAAATAGCAGGTCATCTTCAATTAATAAGTCATCTTCAATTAATAAGTCATCTTCATCACTATTGAAATCAAGATACTCGGGGTGTGATACCTTGGGGCCTCTAGCCATGAAGCAACATCCACTCCCTTCATTTGGTGAATCAAATATGTCGTAGGAGTCGGTTGTCACTAGTGCAAGTCCGGCAACACCTTCATCTTGACTATAGTCGTAGTTGGAGTGATAGCTTCTCTCGGAGTGGTTGTCGGATTCGGAGTCGAAAACCCATTCACCAACATGAGCTTGGTGTCTTCTTCTTGAGTACCTCTTGGTGTGCTTGTCCTTCTTCTTCGAATCCATACTTCTCCTTGAGGGTCTTCATTCACAACGATCATCCCTACTCATTCTCTCTCTTCGAGTGACTCGTCTCTTGAGCTTCGTCTTCTTGGGGACTCTTCTTTCCTTTTGTAAGGAGCGCTGCACTCATTGGAGTAGTGTCCGGGCTTCCCACAATTGTAGCAGTTTCGGTCACGACTTGACGAATGCTTCTCTTCATACCTTGAGTTGGAGCTTCGATCTTTGCTTCTATTCTTGTAGAACTTGTTGAATTTCTTGGCCATGAGGCTTATCTCTTCATTTGTGACAAGGTTGTCGCTTGAGGTAGCGGGAGCATCACTTGTGGCTTTGTAAGCACCGCTATACTTGTGGTGAAGCTCTTCCTTGTCTTTGAGTGTCATCTCATGAGCAACAATCCTTCCAATCACTTTCGTTGGCTTGAGATCTTTGTAGTTGGGCATCATTTGGATCAATGTGCATACGGTGTCATATCAATCATCCAAGGCTCGAAGTATCTTCTTGATGATGAATTTCTCGGTCATTTCTTTGCTTCCTAAGCCGGCAATCTCATTGGTGATGAGAGCTAGCCTAGAGTACATCTCAACGACTCCTTCAACATCCTTCATCTTGAACTTGTTAAGCTGACTTTAAAGAACATGCAACTTGGATTCTCTCACAGATTCGGTACCTTCATGCAGATAAACCAAAGTATCCCAAATCTCTTTTGCATTCTCAAGACGGCTGATTTTGTTAAATTCTTTGGGGCATAGGTAGTTGAAGAGAATGCCACGTGCTTGAACATTGAGTTGCAACATCTTCAATTCATCCATAGTCGCTTTGCGATCCAGTTCCCTTCATTCTACAAAGAATTCACCTTGCATTCCAACACAAACAACAACCCAAACGGCGAGGTTATGACCAAGCAAATGCATTTTCATTTTGTGTTTCCAACTAGCAAAATTAGTGCTATCAAAGTACGGTCCTCTATGGTGATAATTTCCCTCACTACACGCCATACTCTCCTAGGTTGTGAAACCAATGCAATGGAGACCAATGCTCTGATACCACTTGTAGGATCGAAAGTAGTGCTAGAGGGGGATTAGACTACTTGACCAATTAAAAATCTACCTTTTCCCAATTTTAAGTCTTGGTAGATTTTTAGCATTCATAGCAAGTCAAGTACACCCTACAAATGCATGTCTACGAGTACTGAAGTGGAAAGTAAAGACAAGCATGTAAGTAATGAGAGGGTAGGAAGATCAAACGCAATTGGTGACATGATGATTTCCTGTGGTTCCGATAGGTGGTGCTATCGTACATCCACATTCATGGAGTCTTCAACCCACGGATGGTAATGGTCACGAGAGTCCACGGAGGGCTCTACCCACAGAGGGTTCCACAAAGAAGCAACCTTGACTATACCATGACAGCCTACGTCCACGAAGGACTAGCCTAACTCGGGGTAGATCTTCACGAAGTAGGTGATCTCCTTGCCCTTACAAACTTCTTGGTTCACTCCACAAAACAAAGTAGGAGGCTCCCAAGCGACACCTAACCAATCTAGGAGGCACCACCCTCCAAAAAATAATAGGCTCAATAATGTCGATGAACTCCTTGCTCTTGTGCTTCAAGATGATAGACTCCTCAACACACAATCACTCTCTCATAGATTTGGCTTGGTTGAAAAGGTTGATTGGGTGGAAAGCAAGTTGGGGAGGCTAGAGATCAAGATTCATATGGTAGGAATGGAATGACATGATCTCAACACATGAGTAGGTGTCTCTCTCTCAGAAAATCAGTAGGTATGAGTGGGGAACTGTTCTGAGTGCTTCTCTTGCGAGTCAGTGGTGGTGGAGGAATATATATATAGGCATCTACAAAAATCCAACCGTTACACCTAATAAGTCAGACTCGGTGGAACCGATGTGTAAATATCGGTCGTACCGAGTTGCCTCAAAGGTATCAACTTTTGAATCTCGGTGAGACCGATACATAAAACACGGTTGCACCGATAAGGTGACCAATGGTCAGATTGCCAATCTCGGTGATGCCAATTCACAAAACTCGGTGGGACCGGTTTTATAAACTTGCGTAACAGGAAGTTGGCAACCCAAACTCGGTGGCACCAAAGTGGAATCGGTTGCACCGAAAAGCTAGGGTTTGGCTGAGTCTGTCTGAGTCCGGGAATCGGTGGCACCGAGTGGAAAGTGTTGGTTGCACCGATTTTGGACATTTGGCTTTGGACAGACTTTTGTAGAAGAGCTTGTGGGTGTATGTGGTGACTATCACTTGTGCACGTATGAGCATTTTGTTCACCAACAAAACCTTACCCCCTTTTCATAGTATTGGCTTTCCTATGGACTCAAAGTGATTTCTCACAAAAGGTAAAATGTAGAGTCCTTTGCTTGAGGATTTGCCAATCTATTTCCTTGCATCTTGGGGTATTCCACAATCCTTTTGACAACCCATCATTGAAATTTTCCTGAAACATGCTTAGTGGAAACATTAGTTCAATGATATATATGTTGTTATTAATTACCAAAACCACCAAGGGAGCAAATGTGCTTTCACCAGTGCACTCGAGCCAATGATTCTCTTCTGTGACAACATTGCTGCCATTGCTCTAGCCAAGGAACCAAGGTTTCACAAGAGGACCAAACACATAAAGCGACGCTTCAATTCCGTCCACGATCACATCAAGGAGGAGGACATAAATATTTGTAAAGTACCCACGGATCTGAGTATCGTAGAACCATTGACTAAACGTCTCCCATGGGCTAAACATGACCAACACCAGAACTATATGGGTGTTAGATTCATCACAATGTAAATCACATGGCGATGTGACCTAGATTGTTGACTCTAGTGCAAGTGGGAGATTGTTCAAAATATGCCCTAGAGGCAATAATAAAATGGTTATTATTATATTTCCTTGTTCGTGATAATCGTTTATTATCCATGCTATAATTATATTGATTGGAAACAAAAATACATGTGTGGGTACATAGACAACACCGTGTCCCTAGTATGCCTCTAATAGACTAGCTCGTTGATCAAACATGGTCGAGGTTTCCTAGCGATAGACATGAGATGTCATTTGATAATAGGATCACATCATTAGGAGAATGATGTGATGGACAAGACCCAAAACTATGAACGTAGCATATGATCGTGTCAGTTTATTGCTATAGTTTTCTACATGTCAAGTATCTGTTCCTATGCCCATGAGATCACGCAATTCACTAACACCAGAGGAGTACCTTATGTGTATCAAACATCACAATGTAACTGGGTGACTACAAAGGTGGTCTACAGGTATATTCGAGGGTTTCTGTTGAGTTGGCATGGATCAAGACTAGGATTTGTTACTCCGTGTGACGAAGAGGTATCTCAGGGCCCACTCGGTAATACAACATCACAATGAGCCTTGCAAGCAAAGTGACTAAAGAGTTAGCCACGGGATCTTGTATTACAGAATGAGTAAAGTGACTTGCCGATAACGAGATTGAACAAGGTATAGAGATACCGACGATCGAATCACGGGCAAGTAACATATCGAAGAACAAAGGGAACTATGCATGGGATTAACTGAATCCTTGACATAGAGGTTCAACCGATAAAGATCTTCATAGAATATGTGGAAAAATATATGGGCATCTATGTACCGCTATTGGTTATTGACCGTAGAGGTGTCTCGATAATGTCTGCATAGTTCTCGAACCCGCAGGGTCTGCACACTTAATGTTTGGTGAAGTTTAGATATTATTGGGTTATGTATGTTGGTGACCAAAGGTTTTTTGGAGTCCCAAATGAGATCCCGGACGTCACGAGGAGCTCTGGAATGGTTGAGAGGTAAAGATTGTTATATAGGAAGTCGATGTTCGGGCACCGGAATAGTTTTGGGGTTTGCCCAGGTTTTCATCGGGAATGTCGGAGGGGTTCCGGAGGTCCATCGGATGGGTCCACCTGCCCCGGAGGGTCTCATGGGCTGTGAGAGCATGCACACCAGCCCCTGGTGGGCTGGCCGCACCTCTCACAAGGGATCATGCAGCCGAAGGGCTTTGGGGGAACCCTAGGGGGGCCGACCACCACCTGCCTTAGGGGCTAAGGCACCCCCTTGGCCGTCGGCCCCATCTAGGCCGCCACACCCCTTGGGGTGGGAAACCTAGGGCGTCGACACCGTCCTCCCCTCCTTCTATATATAGTGGAGGCTTGGGAGGGCTTCCACACCTTACGCCATGGTGCATCCCTCCCTCTCCTCTAGATCGTCTCTCCTCTAGATTAGATTGGTTCGGTATTGCTTAGCAAAGCTCTGCCGGATCAGCTCCACATCCACCGCCGCCATGCCATCCTGCTGCTGGAGAACCCATGTACCTCTCTGCCCATGTTTGCTGGATCAAGGAAGTAGAGATCGTCATCGAGTTGTACGTGTGCTGACTGCAGAGGTGCCGTCCGTTCGGGAGTTCGTGAGACGGCTTGCGATTTGGATCGCGAAGACGTTGGACTACATCAACCGGGTTTCTTAACACTTCCACTTAGAGATATACAAGGGTATGTGGATCCGATCTATCCTCTCATAGATGCTCATCTCCTAAATTGATGTTGGTGACGTGTAGGAATTTTTTTGTTTCCTATGCAACGTTCCCCATCATCAACATGCATTAAAATGGTTATGATATGATATGATATGGTAGTATGGTATTTCCCTCTGAGAAATTCAAGTGGATTTGACTTGGCCCATGTGCAGACATGTAGTTGAATCAAAACCAATATATCCTTCATGATGTTTAAATTCAGAGTGTTCATATCCTACTCATGCTATGTTCAATGTTAATTATTCAAAATTCTTGTTCATGACAGTTGTTGCTCTCTAGCCGGTCGCTTCTCAACCTATTGCTATCTTGGAAATATGCCCTAGAGGCAATAATAAAGTGGTTATTATTATATTTCCTGGTTCATGATAATGGTTTATTATCCATGCTATAATTGTATTGATTGGAAACTCAAATGCATGTGTGGATACATAGGCAACACTGTGTCCCTAGTATGCCTCTAGTAGACTAGCTCATTGATCAAAGATGGTCAAGGTTTCCTAGCCATTGACACGAGATATCATTTGATAACGGGATCACATCATTTGGAGAATGATGTGATGGAGAAGACCCAAACTATGAACGTAGCATATGATCGTGTCATTTTATTGCTATAGTTTTCTGCATGTCAAGTATCTGTTCCTATGACCATGAGATCATGCAACTCACTGACACGGGAGGAATACCTTGTGTGTATCAAATGTCTCAATGTAACTGGGTGACTATAAAGATGCTCCATAGGTCTCTCCGAAGGTGTCAGTTGAGTGGGCATGGATCAAGACTGGGATTTGTTACTCCGTGTGACGGAGAGGTATATCAGGGCCCACTCAGTAATACAACATCACAACAAGCCTTGCAAGCAAGGTGACTGAAGTGTTAACCACGAGATCTAGTATTACGGAACGAGTAAAGAGACTTGCCGGTAACGATATTGAACTAGGTATAGAGATATCGTTGATCGAATCCCGCGCAAGTAACATACCGAAGAACAAAGGGAACAACATACGGGATTAACTGAATCCTTGACATAGAGGTTCAACCGATAAATATCTTCGTAGAATATGTAGGAACCAATACGGTCATCCGGGTTCCGCTATTGGTTATTGACTATAGAGGTGTCTCGATCATGTCTACATAGTTCTCGAACCCGTAGGGTCTGCACACTTAACGTTCGGTGACGTTTCAGTAGTATTGAGTTATGCATGGTGGTGACCGAAGGTTCTTCGGAGTCCCGAATGAGACCCCGGACGTCACGAGGAGCTCCAGAATAGTCCAGAGGTAAAGCTTGATATATAGGAAGTGTCCTTTTGGTCATCGGAAAAGTTTCTGGTATTTCCGGTAGTGTATCGGGGGTGCCGGGAGGCCATTGGGAGGGCCACCCACACCGGGAGGCCACATGGGCCTTAGGGGTGGCACACCATCCCTTAGTGGGCTGGGAAAGCCAGCCCCTAAGGGACCATGCGGCTAAGGTGGGGACAAAAAGGAAAAAAAACCAAGTGGGGGAAGGGTTTCCAAGTAGGATTAGAATCCTACTTGGAGTAGGATTGGAGGTGGACTCCTCCACCTCCTCCTTCGGCCAACTCCTAGGGAAAACCCTAGGGGCATCGGCCCCTCGCCTACCTCCTATATATATTGGAGGGGAGAGAGGGCAGCCGCACCCAACCCTAAGCCACGGTGCTGCCCTCTCTCCCCACTAGATCATCTCCATCTAGATTCGGTGGTGCTAAGGCGAAGCCCTGCCGGAATAGTTCCACCACCACCGTCGCCACACTGTCATGCTGCCGGAGAACTCATCTACCTCTTTGATCCCTCTTGCTGGATCAACAAGGCGGAGATCGTCATTGAGCTATACGTGTGCTGAACACGGAGGTGCCGTCCATTCGGCGCAAGATCGAGACGGATCGTGATCGGGTCGCGGGACGGCTAGCGATTTGGATCGCGAAGACGTTCGACTACATCAATCGCATTTCTTAATGCTTCCTGCTTAGCGATCTACAAGGGTATGTAGATCCACTCTCCCTCTCGTAGATTCTCATCACCATGCATAGATCTTGCGTGTGTCGTTGGATTTTTTTTGTTTCCCATGCAATGTTCCCCAACAGTGGCATCATGAGCTAGGCCTATGCGTAGATGCGATCACGAGTAGAACACAAAGGAGTTTGTGGGCGTTCATGCTCAGATTGCTTCCTCCCTTGGTATTTTCTTTATTCAACGATATTGTGTGATGAAGCAGCCCGGACCAACCTTACTCGTACACTTACGACAGACCGGTTCCATCGACTGACATGTGACTCTGTTGCATAAAAATGGTTGGCGGGTGTCTGTCTCTCCTGCTCTAGTTGGATTGAATTCGACAAAGGCGGTCCTTTAGAAGGTTGAATAGCAATTTGTGTATCACCATTGTGGATTTTGCGTAGGTAAGAATTGTTCTTTCTAGATACCCGTAGCAGCCACGTAAAACATGCAACAACAATTAGAGTACGTCTAACTTGTTTTTGCAGGGTATGTTGTGATGTGATATGGCCAATTACATGATGATATATATGTGATGTATGAGATTATCATGTATTGTATAGAATATCACGACTTGCATGTCGATGAGTACGACAACTAGCAGGAGCCATAGGGTTGTTTTTAATTTATTTTCACCGTTTTTGCTTTACTTTATCGCTATGAGTTAGCAATAGTCATAGAAGAAACAATTGGCGCAACAAATTCATGGTGACACGTTGATGGAGATCAAGATGATGGAGATCATGGTGTCATGCCGGTGCCGATGGAGATCATGTCGGTGCTTTGGATATGGAGATCAAAAGCACAAGTTCATGGCCATATCATGTCACTTATGATTTGCATGTGATGTTAATCCTTTTATGCATTATTTTGCTTAGGACGACAGTAGCATTACAAGGTGATCCCTCACTAAAATTTCAAGATAAAATTGTGTTATCCCCGAGTGTGCACCGTTGCGAAAGATCGTCGTTTTGAAGCACCACATGATGCGGGTGTGATAGACTCTACGTTCACATACAATGGGTGCAAGCCAGTGTTGCATGTGCGGAATACTCGGGTTAAACTTGACAAGCCTATCATGTACAGACATGGCCTTGGAACACAAGAGATTAAAAGGTCTAACATGTGTCATATAGTAGATATGATCTACATGGAGATGTTCACCATTGAAACCACCTCATCTCACGTGATGATCAGACTTGGGTTGGTGAATTTGGATCATGTATCGCTCGGGTGACCGGAGGGATGTCAATTTGGGTGGGAGTTTTATAAGTAATATGATTAAATAAACTCATTATCTTGAACAATAGTCTAAGTAACCTTTGCAATTTATGTTGTAGATCAATGGCTCGCGCAGTAGTTCCCCTGAATTTCAATGTGTTCGTAGAGAAAGTCAAGCTGAAAGATGATGGAAGTAACTTTGTAGACTGGGCCCAAAAACTGAGGATTATCCTCACGACTTCCCAAAAGGCTTATGTCCTTGATTCACCTCTCGGTGAAGCACCCGCTCTAGTATGATCCAAAGACGCTGTGAACGCCTGGGAGGCACGTTTGGGAGATTACTCAATAGTTCAATGTTGTATGGCTTAGAACCGTGACTTCAAAGACGTTTTGAATGTCAAGGAGCATATGAGATGTTCCAGGAGTTGAAGTTTATCTTTGAGAAGAATGTCCAGATCGAGAGGTATGAGACCTCCGATAAGTTCTATGCTTGCAAGATGGAGGAGAACGGGTCTATCAGTGAACATATACTCGGAGTGTCTGGGTATTCGAACCGTCTGGCTGAGTTAGGGATGCCCCTTCCGCCGAAGGCGATCACTTACAAAGTTCTTCAATCGTTGCCACCTAGATACTAGAGCTTCGTGATGAACTATAACATGCAAGGGATGAACAAGTCAGTCGCCGAGCTATTTGCAATGTTGAAAGTTACTGAGTCTGAAATCTAGAAGGAGCATGATGTGTTGATGGTTAATAAAACCACTAGTTTCAAGAAGAATGGCAAGGGCAAGAAGGGTAACTCCAAGAAGAGTGGCAAAGCAGTTGCCCCTCCCGTGAAGAAACCCAAGGCTGGACCCAAGCCAAAAACTGAGTGCTTTCATTGCAAGGGAACTGGTCACTGGAAGCGGAACTGCCCCAAGTATCTAGCCGACAAGAAGGCGGCCAACACCAAACAAGGTATATATGATATACATGTTATTGATGTGTAGCTTACCAACTCTCATTGTAGTGCCTGGGTATTTGATACCGGTTCGGTTGCTCACATTTGCAACTAAAAACAGGAGCTACGAAATAGACGAAGGTTGGCTAAGGACGAAGTGACGATGCGCATGGGAAATGGTTCCAAGGTTGATGTGATCGCCGTCGGCATGCTCTCTCTTTGATTACCATGGGGAGTAGTGATGAACCTAAATAATTGTTTTAGTGCCCGCGTTAAGCATGAACATTATATCTAGTTATTGTTTATTGTGAGACGGTTACTCATTTAAATCAGAGAATAATGGTTGTTCTATTTATCGTGATCGGATCGCAGGACGACTAGTGATTTGGATCACGAAGACGTTCGACTACATCAACCACGTTTCTTAGTGCTTCTTTCTTAGCGATCTACAAGGGTATGTAGATCCACTCTCCCTCTCATAGATGCTCATCACCATGGATAGATCTTGCGTGTGCGTAGGAAACTTTTGTTTCCCATGCAACGTTCCCCAACATGCTAGCCTTCACCTGCACTAAGCGGGAATGCTGATTGTGCATCCAAAATCTTTAAACCAAGTCATTCCACATGAATCCACCATTCCTACCTATATGCGGTATTACCCTGCCATTCCAAGTAAATTTGCACGTGTCATTTCTAAATATTCAAACAAACATCCATTTTGTGTACTCGTCTCACTCATGGAGCGACTCGGCGATCGATATTTTCCATGCTAAGCAAGTTATTCTTAGGACGATCGTTTATTCGCCGTCATTGCACGAGAGAGGCTGGTAAGAGGGATGCCGAGTCCTACATAATCGAAATAAATTAAATAAACTCCTTGGGACAGTTTATTGTTTGGAGGTCAACCGTGGATTCGGCCAACCATGGAATGTGTTTGAATGGTGGATAGGAGTAAACTTTACTATTCTGTTTGGAAACCGCCAATAACGAGTTTAACATGGAAAATGTTGAAAACCTTTGTCGTAACGTTGACAAGAAAAGTGCACCACTCAAAAAATATATTTTCACTCTTGTTTTAAGCTTTGAGCTCTGGCACCGCTGCAAATCAATGCTTCCCTCTGCGAAGGGCCTATCTATTTACTTTTATGCTGATTCATCATCCTCTTACTAAAAGCACTAGACTCGAGACCACCATTGTCATCCTTGTGCATTTATTCTAGTTAATGTTGGATATGAGCATGACTGGATCTTTTCTACCCTGAATTATAATGTTTAGTCGCTGCTTGGATCTCAGAGGTACTCTGCATTTATGTTTTGCGTTCTTGGAAAGGGCTAGCGAGATACCATGTCACCATATTGTATTATGACTGTTTTGACAAATTGTTGTCATAGGAGATGTTTTATTATTGCTTTCTAGCTGGTTATGTATTGCCATGAGTTGACATAATATATATTTGTTGTCATGGACGAGTCTATCTATGATTTATGCTGTAAACTTGAGCACTAGCTAAGCATGCGTATAGTAACAAGAACAAAAGAGTTTGTAAAAGTTTTCTTTATCACTTTCAGTTTATCAACTAAATTGATTGAGGACAAGCAATGAGTTAAGTTTGGGGGAGTTGATACGTCTCAAACGTATCTAATTTTCCAAACACTTTTGCTCTGGTTTTGTCCTCTAATTTGCATTATTTGAATGAAACTAACCCGGACTGACGTTGTTTTCAGGAGAACTACCTTGGTGTTATTTTTGTGGAGAAATAAAATTTCTCGGAATTGGACGAAACTTTTTCTGATTTTTTATGGAATATATAAGGAATTTTGGAGCAAAGAACTACCGGAGGGAGTGTGCCAGGGGCCACCACGCAACAGGCCACGCCCCCTAGTGGAGCGACCTGTTAGCTTGTGGGGCCCTCGTGGCCCCTCCGACCCTAATTCTAGTCCTATAAATTCACATCCGCGGAGAAAAAAACAAAGAGAAGATTTCATCGCATATCACGAGACGGATCCACCGCCACCTCCTGTTCTTCCCCCGGAGGACTGATCTGGAGCCTATTTTGGGCTCTAGAGAGGGGAAATCGTCGCTGTCGTCATCACCAGCCCTTCTCCATCAACACCGCCATGATGCTCACCACTGGGAGTGAGTAATTCATTTTTAGGCTTGTTGGATGGTGGTGGGATTGGATGGAATTGATCATGTAGTTGAGTTAAGTTTTATAGGGCTTTGATGTCTACTACACAACTTTATTCTTATAGACTCGTGTTGGGCCTCCAAGCATAGAGTTTTGTAGGACAGTAGCAATTTCCCCTCAAGTGGATGACCTAAGGTTTATCAATCCATGGGAGGTGTAGTATGAAGATGGTCTCTCTCAAACAACCCCGCAATCAAATACAAGAAATCTCTTGTGTCCCCAACATACCTAATACAATGGCAAATTGTATAGGTGCACTAGTTCGGCGATGAGATGGTGATACAAGTGCAATATGGATGATAGATATAGGTTTTATAATCTGAAATTATAAAAACAAAAAGGTAGCAATTAACAAATGTGAGCACAAATGGTATTGCAATGCTTGAAAACAAGGCCTACGGTCCGTACTTTCGCTAGTGCATCTCTCAACAATGCTAATATAATTGGATCACATAACGATCCCTCAACATGCAATGAATAATCACTCCAAAGTTATTATCTAGCAGAGAGCATAAGAAGAAATTGTTTGTAGGGTACGAAACCACCTTAAAGTTATCATTTCTGATCGATCTATCCAAGAGTTCGTACTAAAATAATCAAGTTATCCTGTCCAATCGATCTATCTAAGAGTTCATACTAGAATAACACCATATGATACGCATCAACCAACTCTAATGTCACCTAGATACTCCAATGTCACCACAAGTATCCATGAGTTAATTATATGATATGCATCAAACAATTTCAGATTCATAACACTCAACCCAACACAAAGAACCTCAAAGAGTGCCCCAAGATGTACCAGAAAAGCTAGGACAAGAACGTGTATCAACCCCTATGCATAGATTACCCCAATGTCACCTCGGGAATCCGCAAGTTGAGCACCAAGACATAGATCAAGTGAATCACTTGAATACCACAACGTCACTACGGGAATCCACATGCAAGACATATATCAAGTGTTCTCAAATCCAACATTCAATCCAACATAACGAAATCTCAAAGGGAAAACTCAATTCATCACAACAACATAGAGAGGGAAACACACCATATGATCCAACTGTATTAACAAAGACCGTGATACATCAAGATCGTGCCATCTCAAGAACATGAGAAAGAGATATTGAACACATATCTATTGGTACAAACCGTCAACCCTGAGGGTGGACTACTCCCTCCTCATCATGGACTCTGTCAGGATGATGAAGATGGCCACCGGAGATGATCTACCCTCTCCGACAGGGTACTGTTTTCTCTCCAGATTGGTTTTTTCTTGAGACACAGGCCTTGCGGTGGGAGAACGAGAAGTCTAGGGTTATGTATGATGGTTTCTATATTTATAGGAATTTTTGGCGTTGGTTTCACTCGGAGATGGGCCACGAGGTGAGCACCCTCCACCAGGGCATGGTTTGGGGGCCTGGCGCACCCTGGTGGAGGGTGGACACCTCATGACTCTTCTAGCCGTCCCATGAAGCGTAGAATGCCTCTTTTGTTCCAAAAATATCGTCAAAAAGTTTTGGGCGATTCCGAGAACTTCCATTTTCTCCACAAAAAACAACACCACGGTAGTTCTGCTGAAAACAACGCCAGGCCGGGTTAGTTCTAAATAAATCATATAAAGTGCATCAAAACCATATAAAAGTATTGTAAAAATAGGTGAATATGGCATGAATACTTCATAAATTATCGATCGTTGGAGATGTATCAGGCTTGATCCCTAGAATCCACTATGTTCTGAGATTGATGTTACTATGCCTTTGCTATGCTTAATGCTTGTCACTAGGGCCCGAGCGCCATGATTTCAGATCTGAACCTATTATGTTTTCATAAATATAAGAGTGATTTGGATCCTATATTGCAAGTTATATGTACCTATTATGTGTCATGATCTGCATACCTCAAGGTGACAATAATTGTGATTGTTTCCGGTGATTGTCATAGTTTGAGGAGTTCATGTATTCACCATGTGTTAATGCTTTGTTCCGGTTCTTTATTAAAATAAGGCCTTAATATCCCTTAGTTTCCAATAGGACCCCGCTGCCACGGGAGGGTAGGACAAAAGATGTCATGCAAGTTCTTATCGCAAGCATGTATGACTATATATGAAATACATGCCTACATTACATTGATGAAATGGAGCTAGTTCTGTATCGCCCTAGTGTGTAACTATTATATGATCAATGTCATATAAATCATTATCCATCACCAATCCATGTGCCTACACGTTACATATACTGAATCTTGCCAAGTTACTATTGCTATTTCTATTGTCACACCTGCTACAAAATTGCTACTGTCACTACTACTGCTACTTTTGCTACTACTATTTGCCGTGCTACTAAATCTTTGCTGTAGAGAGATATCCTCGGTGCGTTTGAATTGACAACTCATCTATCAAGGCCAATAAATATTCTTTGGCGCCCCTTGTGTCGAATCAATAAATTAGGGTGAAATACTACCCGTGAAGACTGTCGCAATCCCCTACACTTATGGTCTATCATGGCCCGATGGCCCATCCCCTGTGAGCCTGTGATGAGCGCCGCACCGAGCCGCCATGCGCCCTGAGCCCCTGACCAATGAATCCTGGTGCCTCGAGCCGCGTCCGGGACTGGTGACGCCCACGAGGCCACGACCACTATCCGAGGCTTCGAGCCGTCAACCACCATGCCCCGTGCCCCATGCGTCGCGTCACGCCACCAATGCTGACCCTCCTATGTTTCCGAGTCCCATCCTCTTCCATGCAGATCCTATGCTCCACCTTGCAGCTGAGGGTGAGCAAGCTCGTTGCCTGTTAATGTTCTGTGATGTACATATTTTGTGACGTTTATGTTCTATGATGTCAAGATTTTGTGATGTTCATGTTATGTGATGTCTAGATTTTGTGATGTTTAAACTCATTTAAGAGCTGTTGTTGGTAGATATCCAGATTTTGCTCACGTTAATGTTGTTGTCTGCTTGTAGGTGTTTGCTTGTAGGTGTTGTTGTTGAAATGTTTTATATCTTTTTGTTGGTTTGTATGTTGGAATAACGAGTAGTTTTCTCCTTTTTTTGTAGATGTTGTCTATATCAGAATCTGAAAGTCATGATGATGAGTTGAATGGGAAAGACGATGAAGATATGATTCTAGAGGCACAAGCGGATGGAGATGAAGCTGTTGCAAAAGCAGGAGACGAATCGGCCTTACGTAGCATCATTGAAGATGAAGATGCCAGAGTAAAAGTTGCCGAAGGTGCCAATCCTGAAGTTGCTCAAGACGACAAGCCAAAAGGACGAAAGCAAATGGCATCAAGATCACAAATCTGGGAGCATTTCACCAAAGTTTTTTATGACAAGGGGTTAGTGAAGGAAGAAAAATGCAAGTATTGGGATTGACCAATTCAAGCTACTACATCACTCAATGGGACAACAGTGATGCACATGCACTTTGGTACATGCAAGCGCAATCCGAATAGAAAAATGGATCCAAATTAGACCACTTTGCAAGCAACCCCAGGAGATGGCATCAACACTTGGAGATACGACACAAAGGCAGTTAGGAAGGCATTTGCTATAATGGTCATAGAGGATGAGTTGCCTTTTGCATTTGGTGAGAAATCTGGATTCAAAAAGTTCATTTCAGTTGCTTGCCCCGTTTCAGTCCACCATCAAGAAGAACTTGTACCATGGACACTGTCAAAATCTATCTAGATGAGAAGTGCAAGTTTAAAAAGTTCTTTGAAGAGAATTGTGGAAGTGTGTGTGTAACCACTGATTGCTGGACTTCTCAACAGCAAGATGGATATATGGTAGTGACTGCACACTTTATTGATGAAGATTGGAAGTATCATAAAAAATATCAATTTCATTATGGTGAAGATCCACAAGGGGAGGATCTTGGGAAGAACTTGCAAAGATGTTCGATGGAATGGGGGTTAGAGAGAGTTACCAGTCATCGTGGATAATGCAAGCGCTGATGATGACCGCATTGTTCACTACTCCATTAACCAGACCTAGCTAGCAGAACTAAACAAAAGCACATTGCATTTTTCACTATCAGTTTATCACCATAGATAGCAAATTATGAAATCTAATTTAATTCTTGACTTGTTGCAAAGTTGATTGAAGAGTTTGGTGACAAGGTAAAGGGAAAGCACAAGGGTGTTGCTGCTTCTTCCATGGCCAAGTGTCCAAGTCGACCAACAAAGTGACGTCCACGTCTACTCATGGCTGAATAAAAATCATGTGGAATGTATGTTGTTTTAGTTATTATCTTGTGCTTTGATTTTTGTCTTGAGACTTGATAATTGAGAAGTGAGAGTGAGAGTGTGAGACCTTAATGTTTGTTGTTTGTTGTTGAATTGAGAAGTGCTATGTTGTCAAGTACTAAGCGGTGATGGTGTTTGTTGCTTGTCGATTGCATTGGCTGATGTTACTTGATCTTCTTACTTTCACTGTCAAATATAAATGAGTATGCATGAATGTTGTTACACGTGAAGTGGTGATTATAAATAGTGTTGATGTTCTATTTTAAGATTTTCATGTGAATCTTGTTGCTGGTGAAGTGCAGATTGCATACAAGTATTACTTTTTTGAATTTTTCTTATGTACACATGCACCACTATACAAATATTTGTTAAGTAGTGATTATATATAGTGCTGATGTTCTATTTTAAGTTTTTCATGTGAATATTGTTGCTGGTGAAGTGCAGATTGCATACAAGTATTACTTTTTTGAATTATTCTTATGTACACATGCACCTCTATACAAATATTTGTTGTCTCTATACACACACATCACCCTAACCCACACACCTTTGTACATACATTTACCTCTGTTCTATGTAGTTTGCATAAAATTGTTATTGGAAGTAATATAAATCTGAGTTCTAGCAATTAATTTGGTCTGTTTGGTCGGACCAAAGACTGAATAGTGAAGAACCGAAAAGACCGAAATTATTTCGGCCTTCAATTATGGAAGACCAAATTTTTGAAAGACCGAACACCCGGGGAGAGCGGCAACCACCACCATCACGACCTCCCGCTCACAGGAAACGACAAGTAGAGGATGACGGAGCTTCAGTGTAGATTGCATTCTTTGTATTCATACTAAATTTCTATTGCCATTTTCAACATTATTCATAAATCTTTCGCAACAGGCTTTCGCCATGCCTTATATATAAAGCAACACAACGAACAATACACGGTTGAATGATACCAGGTGAAAAGAAAACTCTCTTACAAAGTGATACATCTCCAACGTATCTATAATTTTTTATTGTTCCATGCTATTATATTATTTGTTTTGGATGTTTTATATGCATTAATATGCTATTTTATATTATTTTTGGGACTAACCTATTAATCTAGAGCCTAGTGCCAGTTTCTGTTTTTTCCTTGTTTTTGAGTTTCGCAGATAAGGAATATTAAACGGAGTCCAAATGGAATAAAACCTCCAGAAAGATTTTTTCTGGAAAATATGAAAGCCACGAGACTTGAGAACCAAGGCAGAGGAGCTGCCACGAGGCCACAAGCCCGCTTACCACGGCTAGGGGGTACCCCGCGCCGGGCAGGCTTGTGGGCCCCTGGCACCTCCTCTAACCCTAATCTTTGGCCTATAAATACCCAAATATTCCATCATTATCAGAACAAGCCACGAAAACACTTTTCCACCGCCAGAAGCCTCCGTTCCCGAGAGATCCAGTCTTGGAGCCTTTTCCGGTAATCTGCCGGAGGGGGATTCGATCACGGAGGGCATCTACATCAACTCCATTGCCCCTCCGATGATGCGTGAGTAGTTCACCACAGACCTACGGGTCCATAGCTAGTAGCTAGATGGCTTCTTCTCTCTCTTTACTTCTCAGTACCATGTTCTTCATGATCTTCATGGAGATCTATCCGATGTAATACTCTTTTGCGGTGTGTTTGTCGAGATCCGATGAATTGTGGGTTTATGTTCAGATTATCCATGAATATTATTTGAGTCTTTCCTGAATTCTTATATGCATGATTTCATATCTTTGCAAGTCTCTTCGAATTATTGGTTTGGTTTGGCCAACTAGATTGGTAATTCTTGCAATAGGAGAAGTGCTTAGTTTTGGGTTCAATCTTGCGGTGTCCTCACCCAATGACATAGTAGGGGTAGCGAGGCACGTATTGTATTGTTGCCATCAAGGGTAAAAAGATGGGGTTTTCATCACATTGCTTGAGTTTATCCCTCTACATCATGTCATCTTGCTTAATGCGTTACTCTGTTCTTCATGAACTTAATACTCTAGATGCAGGCAGGAGTCGGTCGATGTGTGGAGTAATAGTAGTAGATGCAGAATCGTTTCGGTCTACTTGTCATGGACGTGATGCCTATATGCATAATCATTGCCTTGGATATCTTCATAATTATTCACTTTTTTATCAATTGCTCGACAGTAATTTGTTCATCCACCGTAATACTTGCCATCATGAGAGAAGCCATCTAGTGAAACCTATGGCCCCTGGGTCTATTTTCCATATTATATTTTCAGATCTAAAACCAAAAACACCAAAAATACTTGCTGCATTGTTTTTTTACTTTTACTTTTAATTTCCGTTCAAGCATTCTATTATATCTATCTCTACTAGATCTCATCTTTGCAAATAACCGTGAAGGGATTGACAACCCCTTTATAGCGTTGGGTGCAAGAGTTTGACTCCTTGTGCAGGTATATTTATTGGTGGCTCGCTTGTATCTCCTACTGGATTGATACCTTGGTTCTAAAAAACTGAGGGAAATACTTATCTACTTTGCTGCATCAAACTGTTCCTCTTCACGGGAAACCAACGCATGCTCGAGAAGTAGCAAGAACGATTTCTGGTGCCGTTGCTAGGGAGATACATAACAAGTCAAGAATACCAAGTACCCATCACAAACTCATCTCTTGCATTTACATTATTTGCCATTTGCCTCTCGTTTTCCTCTCCCCCACTTCTAAAACGATTTTCAAAAAGATTTGCCTTTTGCCCTTTTTCGTTCGTCTTTCCGTTTTCTTTCTGTGTGGTGATTGCTCAAACTCATGGCTAGCCTTGCTACTATTGCTCCCGAGTATGAAGTTCTTAACTTTAAGCAAAAGGAGGGAGAAAACTTAAAATATGCTTGGTATAGAATTTGCAGTGCTCAAAATAGATCTATTTGTAAGCAATCTACTACCGTTCTCCTTCGCAATTTTTATGTGGGAATCACTCCTTGGAATAGATATGTCCTAGATACCATCATGGGAGGGAATTTCTTGGGAAGTCATACCTTTGACTCCTATAGTGCTATGATAAATATGTTTGGATCCCCCCCAATCATGGTTAATGGGACAATTCTAACTTTGGAACATGTTATGCGAAGGTTAGATATCATTGAAAATAAAGTTGCTACTATAGATCTCATTGAAAACATGGATAAAAAGATTCATAATCATATCACTCAATATGGATCTAAGGTAGGAGTTACTCTAAAAGACCCAAGGGAAAAAACCATAGTTAATGAAAAATTGGATCAAGATTCCTTTAGAATAGGGAAGCTAGAGGACATTATTACCAACTTGGGTTCCGCTTTTGCCGCTGTTCAAACCACTCCTAAATTTCCTCTTTCTAAGGCTGCCAAGTTTCTTTACGTTCCCAAGAATAAGGGTGAATCCTCTAGTAAAGGGGACAAAGATCTTAAGATGATAAGTGTTCACCCTAATTTTTTCAACATTGTTCGGGAACCGATTGCTACAAGAGAATTTCTTGACTTTTTGCCTAGGAGTATGATCATTGATAAAACTAAAGAACCTCCTGGATTTGAGGAAGTCCTCACAAAATTTGCCAATACCAAAGATGCCAATACCTAGATCTATTGTGTTTTGCCTAGCTAGGGGCGTTAAACAATAACGCTTGTTGGGAGGCAACCTAATTTTATTTTGCTTTCAGTTTTTTGCTTCTGTTTTGGTGTGTTTGGCACATTATTACTTCTGTAGTAATTTTGTTTTTGTGTTTAAATTAGAGTTTGAGCCAAGTAAAACCTTTGGGGTGATCTATGGTAGTTGTTGATTTGATCTTGCTGGAAAACAAAAACTTTTGCGCTCAGTCCAGGAGTTTCTGAATTTTTCAGAGAGTCAAATTGATCTAAATTTTTTAAACAGGATTGATATGCAGATTGCCCTGGTTTTCCTAATTTTTCAGAATTTTTACAGTTCCACAAGTATTCGAAGTTTACAGATTACTATAGACTGTTCTGTTTTTGACAGATTCTGTTTTCTTTGTGTTGTTTGCTTATTTTGATGTATCTATGGGTCATATCGGGGGGTAGAGTCATGGAGAAGTTAGAATACAGTAGGTATTACACAAATATAAATAAAGAATGAGTTCACAACAGTACCTAAAGTGGTGATTTATTTTTCTTATACTAACGGATCTCATGAGTTTTCTGTTGAGTTTTGTGTTTGAAGTTTTCAAGTTTTGGGTGAAGATTTGATGGACTATGGAATAAAGAGTGGCAAGAGCCTAAGCTTGGGGATGCCCAAGGCACCCCAAGTCATATTCAAGGATACCAAAAAGCCTAAGCTTGGGGATGCCCCGGAAGGCATCCCCTCTTTCGTCTTCAATCCATCGGTAAATTTACTTGAGGCTATACTTTTGTTCACCACATGATATGTGTTTTGCTTGGAGCATCTTATATGATATGAGTCTTTGCTTGTTAGTTTGACACAATCATCCTTGCTGCACACATCTTTAGAGAGAGACATGCTGAATCGTGAATTAGTTAGAATAGTCTATATGCTTCACTTATATCTTTTGAGCTAGGCAATGTTGCTCTAGTACTTCACTTATATCTTTTTAGGGCATGGTGGTGTTATATTTTATAGAAATTATTGAACTCTCGTTCCTCACTTATATTATTTTGAGAGTTTCTTAAAACAGCATGGTAATTTGTTTAGGTTATGAATTTAGTCCTAATATAATGGCATCCAAGAGGGATATAATAAAAACTTTCATATTAAGTGCATTAACAACTATGAGAAGTTGGATTCCTTGCATATAGTTTTGAGATAATAGGGATGGTAATATGAGAGTCGTGCTAGTGAGTAGTTGTGAAATGAAGAGATACGTGTGTTAAAGCTTGTGATTCCCGTAGCATGCACGTATGGTGAACCGCTATGTAACGAAGTCGGAGCATGACTTGTCTAATGATTGTCGACCTTTGTGTGAGGATCGGGAGCGAGCGATGGTTAACTCCTACCAAAATCTCCCCTAGGAGCATGCATCTAATGCTTTGTTTGATGACTAATAGACTTTTGCAATAAGTATGTGAGTTCTTTATGACTAATGTGAGTCCATGGATTATACACACTCTCACCCTTCCATCTTTGATAGCCTCTCTAGTACCGCACAACTTTCACCGGTACATCAAACCCTCCTTCCTCAAAACAGCCGCCATATATTCCTCAAAACAGCCACCATACCTACCTATTATGGCATTTCCATAGCCATTCCGAGATATATTGCCATGCAACTTCCACCATGTAGTTTTACTATGACTTGCATCATCACTTCGTATTGCATATAGAGTTATATCCTGTCATAGGAATCGAGTTGTAATTTCTTTTTCTTTGAGTTATAAGTAAATAAAGTGTGCTGATTTTCATTAATAGAGCACTGTCCCATGAGAGAAAAGGATCATGGAGGCTATGACTCCCTCACAAGTTGGGACGAGTATCCAGACTTTACAAAAAATAAAAGAGGCCAGCGAAGCCCAAACAAAAAAATAAAAGAGGCCAAAGAAGCCCACCAAAATAAAAAAATGAGAGAAAGAGAGAAGGGACAATTGCTACTATCTTTTTCCACATTTGTGCTTCAAAGTAGCACCATGTCTTCATGATAGAGAGTGTCCTATTTTGTCACTTTCATATAACTAGTGGATATTCATTTTGCATGACCACTTAGTTTTCTTTTTGAATTTTCATACACTTATAGCTCTAAGTGCATTTGTTGCATGGCAATCCCTACTCACTCACATTGATATCTATTGATGGGCATCTCCATAGCCCGTTGATACGTCTAGTTGATGTGAGACTATCTTCTCCTTTTTCCCTTGCACCCCACCATATTCTATTCCACCTATAGTGCTATATCCATGGCTCACGCTCATGTATTGCGTGAGAGTTGAAAAGGTTTGAGAACATCAAGAGCGTGAAACAATTGCTTGACTTGTTCATTGGGGTTGTGCATGATTTAGATACTTTGGGTGGGGAAGATGGAGCATAGCCAGACCATATGATTTTGTAGGGATAACTTTCTAAGGCCATGTTATTTCGAAAGGACATGACTACCTTGTTGGTGTGCTCGAAGTATTACTGTTTTTATGTCAATATTAGACTATTGTCTTGAATCTAACGGATCTGAATATTCATACCACAATAAAGAATATTACATGGATAAATATGTTGGGTAGCATTCCACATCAAAAATTCTGTTTTTATCATTTACCTACTCGAGGACGAGCAGGAATTATGCTTGGGGTGCTGATACATCTCCAACGTATCTATAATTTTTTATTGTTCCATGCTATTATATTATCTGTTTTGGATGTTTTATATGCATTAATATGCCATTTTATATTATTTTTGGGACTAGCCTATTAATCTAGAGCCTAGTGCAAGTTTCTGTTTTTTTCCTTGTTTTTGAGTTTCGCAGATAATGAATATTAAACGGAGTCCAAACGGAATAAAACCTCCGAAAAGATTTTTTCTGGAAAATATGGAAGCCACGAGACTTGAGAACCAAGGCAGAGGAGCTGCCACGGGGCCACAAGCCTGCTTGCCATGGCCAGGGGGGTACCCCACGCCAGGCAGGCTTGTGGGCCCCTGGCACCTCCTGTAACCCTAATCTTCGGCCTATAAATACCCAAATATTCCATCATTATCAGAACGTGCCACAAAAACACTTTTCCGCTGCCAGAAGCCTCCGTTCCCGAGGGATCCAATCTTGGAGCCTTTTCCGGTAATCTATCGGAGGGGGATCGACCACGGAGGGCATCTACATCAACTCATTGCCCCTCTGATGATGCGTGAGTAGTTCACCACAGACCTACGGGTGCATAGCTAATATCTAGATGGCTTCTTCTCTCTCTTTGCTTCTCAATACCATGTTCTTCATGATCTTCATGGAGATCTATCCGATGTAATACTCTTTTGCGGTGTGTTTGTTGAGATCCGATGAATTGTGGGTTTATGTTCAGATTATCCATGAATACTATTTGAGTCTTTCCTGAATTCTTATATGCATGATTTCATATCTTTGCAAGTCTCTTTGAATTATTGGTTTGGTTTGGCCAACTAGATTGGTAATTCTTGCAATAGGAGAAGTGCTTAGTTTTGGGTTCAATCTTGCGGTGTCCTCACCCAGTGACATAGTAGGGGTAGCGAGGCACGTATTGTATTGTTGCCATTAAGGGTAAAAAGATGGGGTTTTCATCATATTGCTTGAGTTTATCCCTTTACATCATGTCATCTTGCTTATTGCGTTACTCTGTTCTTCATGAACTTAATACTCTAGATGCAGGCAGTAGTCGGTCGATGTGTGGAGTAATAGTAGTAGATGCAGAATCGTTTCGGTCTACTTGTCACAGACGTGATGCCTATATGCATAATCATTGACTTGGATATCTTCATAATTATTTGTTTTTTTATCAATTTCTTGATAGTAATTTGTTCACCCACTGTAATACTTACCATCATGAGAGAAGCCATCTAGTGAAACCTATGGCCCCTAGGTCTATTTTCCATATTATATTTTCAGATCTAAAACCAAAAACACCAAAAATACTTGCTGCATTGTTTTTTACTTTTAGTTTTACTTTTCGTTCAAGCATCCTATTATATCTATCTCTACTAGATCTCATCCTTGCAAATAATAGCGAAGGGATTGACAACCCCTTTATAGCATTGGGTGCAAGAGTTTGATTCCTTATGTAGGTATATCTATTGGTGGCTCGCTTGTATCTCCTACTGGATTGATACCTTGGTTCTCAAAAACTGAGAGAAATACTTATCCATTTTGCTGCATCAAACCGTTCCTCTTCACGGGAAACCAACGCATGCTCGAGAAGTAGCAAGACAAAGCGGATCGCAAGATACAACAAGAAGCTTAGAGCTAGCCTAACAAGTCGCCTAGGACCAACATACGACACCAAAACTCCGCGACAATGCCCCCAAGAGGGTGACAGCGCGATGCATCGCCGATGCCGAGTCTGAGAACAGACAAGAGTTTTCACTCGGAGCCCTAACACAAGAATGAGACCCACGATTACGCCTTCAAGAAGGGAACAACACCCACAGGGGCCGCTGTCGCCAGCGCCAAGAGCTAAGCTTTCGCTTGGGAACTCGCCAAAATCACCAGGAGGTGCCGCTACCACCACCGCACGTGAGTCACGCCAGCGCCGCCAGATCCAGGAACAAATAGAGCATGCTAGAGTCTTCCACCCCTACCCCCTGCCGCCCACTTGACCGAGAGGCGTAGGCACCACCATCACCACGAAGCCTGCTGGAAAGCTCACAGTGGATCCCGCCATCTAGGACCGTCGTCCCGGCTTCCTCCGACAACTCAACACCGACGCCAAAACACGCGGCGGCCTCACCAACCAAGCCCCGAGCCTCCACCTCGACCGGGACAGAGAAGGACGAGACATGCGCAAGATAGCGACCAACCCACAGTTGGGGGATCAAGTCAAACCCCTGCACCGGCGGCCAACCCATGTCGTCGGCCAATTGCCAACTAGCGCTATCGGGAGAGGAGGGGTCGCCCCATCAGATCCGACACCTCCAGATCCAGACAGGGGGACCCCATGGCATCCAGCACCCCTAGCTACCCGGTGGTAGCCGGTACCTCCGGTCGTCAATCACCCAACTCCGTCGGCTCCCCGCAACATGCTCCACCCCTCAACACCACACCAGAGGGCCACCGCTCCCACCTACAACACCCAGCCACCATGAGCCCGCGGTCGAAGATCGTCACCGCCTCCCGATGTCGTTAGGGCGGCACCACCCCCACCACGCCACAACCACCTCCGCCCAAGAGCAAGGAGGAGGTCGCCACTCGCGACCCAAACCAAACCGCAGCCCGCGCCACCCGATAACTACCCTAGCCGCAACCAGTCGTCAAAGGCAGCCCCGATCCGCACCGCCGCCACCACCACCACGCCGCAACTACCTCCGTCCATCGGCAAGGAGGGAACTGCCGATCGTGGTCCAAGCCACCCGCAGCCCGTGGCCACCCGAAGCCACAGGCAGGGCCTCGCCGTCCCTTCGCCCCCAGCCTGCAACACCACCACCGCCACCACGCCTCCCCAACCCTAGCCAACGGTAGGGTGGGGACGGCCGTGTGCCTCGCTGCCCGTAGTCCCGGCCAGCCGACGGGTCGCCGGCGCCAGACCGACCAGTTCTGGACGCAGCCGACCCCACACCACCACTTGGAGAACCACCCACAGTCGTTGCGCGTCGTCGGAGCCCCAGAGCGCCACCACACCACCGCGAAGCAGAGGGATGGCCGCCCCGTACGCCCGCCACCGTGTCGCCGGCCCCCGCGGCAGCCCGACACCCTCACGCGCCGCGTAGACCCACGCCTAGCACCACACTCGCGGAGAGGGAGAGGCGCCCTGCCGCCATCCACGTCGGCCGGGCTTTGCCCGACGGCGCCTCCGGGTGGCAGCAGGGGAGGAGAGCTGGGAGGAGGGGAACGAGAGGTGGCGACGCTAAGGTTCCCCCGGTCGCCCGCGGCAGGGACGCGGGGGGATGGAGGGGGAGTCATCCAATCATCGACATTTTTCATACATGAAGTCTTATGTGTCGAGAACTTGACATGAGTAGTTTTCTTCAGTTTTTTTTAATACTATTCATCATACCAATCATAATTTTCTTCATGTGTTGGTCCTTTAGGCTCAGTTTGCTGTTTATGAACTTATTTTATAATCCTTGGTGAAAAACTAGATCCAAGAAGCCAAGAATAGATAAAAGCTGATTAACCAACAACATTCACAACTTTAATCGAACTGCAGAGCCTGTGATAAAAGCCGATTCACAAGAAAAGTCGATTATAAGCTGCACCAATTCGGTGAAACAGCCACCACTGGCGTACGTCTGCCTGTTCCCATCTCGGAGAGGAAGGCTTGTTAATTATCAGACGACCAAGCCCCCCTCAGACGATCAATCAGCTCCCCTTTCTTCAGCTTGGAGTAACCTCTCATCCCCCTCTCCCTCGCCATGTCCCTCAGCTCGGGCACCTTCATGTCCTCCAAATTTGGCTGCCCATCTTGGTGCAGTTCCTCTGGAAGCACAAGCAACGCACGCCTCCGGTGAGTCGCCGCCACGCGGCACGATACGACAGGCAGATGATGGTTCAGAACAAAGGAAACACAATTATTTTCATCCTGATGTTGTCAAGTTACCGTATGGTGGCATCTTCATGCCGGCCTCTTCGAGCCTGTCAGCCGGCGACGACTGCTTCCTCGTCCTCCCGGGCGCCTTGGGCGCGTCCCTGGCAATGGCGGCCTGGATGGCCCCGAAGAACTCTATGAGCTCTTCTTTGCTGTGCTTCTTGACCGCCATTCTTGAAGGTGAGTACCCGTTGGCTTCTGCTCTGACCGTCAATGAAGATGAGCACGGCAGAGAACCCCGCCGTGGAGCGCGATGGAGAACAACATCTGCAGGTGCTAACACAAGGAGCTTAAATGCGCAAAACCTTGATGAAAATGTTTCCTACCGAAAAGGAGGCAACTACGTACAATGTTTCATAATCACCTCTTTGGAGAGCAAATGATCCGGGGAAGGCGGCTTTTCGCAGAGGATTGCGAGCGATTTGGTGATGCTGCATGAGAACTCCTCCCATTTCTCCTCTCTTCTTCCTCTGCCAAAGAACCGAGGCTGACCTGCTTGCTCTTCTCTAATGGAGTGACAGCTGCGCTCTCACTCTGTGAGCGCTCTATCCTCTTTCTCAGCCACACGGAGATGGTAAATGATGCAGTCCATGAAGTTTTACATAAACACCCTCGTTATAAAATGCTCTTCTTTTAGCATCAGCGGAGCAGAGAGGACCGTAACGAACCTGTATCATTTTGTCATTTTCCGGAGTGCGAGGGGGCAAATGGCCAAAAAAGCAGCCTAATCCAGAAAGCTATCCACTGCAAGACCAAACTACGCCGACAGCGCGAATTTCGCGGCAAAAATTTGAACTCCTTCCATGGCGACGCCCCCAGCCGCCTCCATTTCCAGCCACCTCCGAGCTCCGCCGCCATGGCCGCCTCCCAAGAGCACCAGCCAGAGAGCGCGGGTTCGGTGTGGCGTCCTCGCACCGTCCGGCCAAGTCTTGGAGGCGGCCACTTCTCCGAGGGGCACCGAGAAATCGCCAAGCTGGCCCCCGAGTTCCGACGTGAACCTGCAGATTCAGAGGCTGTGCCGGTCCGGTGAGTTGACGGAGGCTTTGAGGTTGCTCGGCTCGGACGGGGTCGATGACCGGAGCTACGGCGCCGTCCTCCAGCTCTGCTCGGAGATGAGGTCGCTGGAGGGCGGGAAGAGAGCCCATTTCCTGGTTCGTGCGTCTGGCCTTGGAATAGATGGGATGGACAGTGTTCTCGGGCAGAAATTAGTGCTGATGTACTTGAAGTGTGGGGACTTGGGGAGTGCAAGAAGGGTGTTTGACGAAATGCCTCAAGTAAGCGATGTGCGTGTTTGGACTGCTCTGATGAGCGGTTATGCCAAAGCCGGTGATTTACGAGAAGGTGTGTTGCTGTTTAGGAAGATGCACTGCTCCGGGGTTCAACCGGACGCGTACACCATTTCCTGCGTCTTGAAGTGCATTGCTGGTCTAGGCAGTATCGCGGATGGCGAGGTAGTTCATGGCTACCTTGAGAAGTTGGGTTTTGGCTCGCAGTGTGCGGTTGGAAATGCATTGATGGCTCTGTACTCAAGGTGTGGCTGTAACGAGCATGCCTTGCGGGTGTTTGAAGGAATGCCTCAGCGGGATGCTATTTCTTGGAATTCTGTGATCAGTGGATGCTTTTCAAATGGATGGCATGGTAGGGCTGTCGAGCATTTTAGTGAAATGTGGTTTCAAGGCCTGGAGATCGATTCAGTGACGATGCTCAGTGTTTTGCCTGCGTGTGCTGAATTAGGTTACGAGCTTGTTGGAAAAGTGATTCATGGGTACTCTGTGAAAACTGGATTACTGTGGGAGCTTGAGTCTTTGGAGAGAGGGGTAGATGACAATCTGGGGTCCAAATTGGTATTCATGTATGTGAAATGTGGTGAATTGGGCTATGCACGAAAGGTATTTGATGCAATGTCATCGAAGAGCAACATACATGTGTGGAATCTACTGATGGGTGGGTATGCAAAGGTTGGTGAATTTCAAGAAAGCCTATTTCTGTTTGAGAAAATGCATGACAGTAGAATTTCCCCGGATGAGCACACCGTTTCATGCCTTGTAAAGTGCGTCACTAGTTTGTATAGCGGTAGGGATGGCCTAGTGGTTCATGGGTATCTTTTGAAGTTGGGTTTTGGTGCACAGTGTGCAGTTTGCAATGCAATGATATCATTCTATGCGAAATCCAACATGACTGAAGATGCAGTCTTGGTGTTTGATGGAATGCCTCATCGAGATGTCATTTCTTGGAATTCTATCATCAGTGGCTGCACTTTCAATGGATTACACAGCAAAGCTATTGAACTATTTGTAAGGATGTGGTTACAGGGACAGGAGTTGGATTCAGCCACATTGATAAGTGTTTTGCCTGCTTGTGCACAGTTGCGCCATTGGTCTCTAGGGAGAGTGGTTCACGGGTACTCTGTGAAAACTGGGTTGGTAAGTGAGACGTCTCTCGCTAATGTTCTTCTCGATATGTACTCAAATTGCTCAGATTGGCGTAGCACCAATAAGATATTCAGGAACATGGATCAGAAAAACGTTGTCTCATGGACAGCAATAATTACGAGTTATACCAGGGCTGGTCTTTTTGACAAAGTAGCTGGGTTATTGCAAGAAATGGCACTAGAAGGTACCAGACCAGATACCTTTGCAATTACCAGTGCTCTTCATGCTTTTGCTGGTAATGAATCGCTGAAAGATGGTAAATCTGTCCATGGATATGCCATCAGAAATGGAACGGAGAAAGTTCTTCCTGTGACTAATGCGCTAATGGAAATGTATGCGAAATGCGGAAATATGGAGGAAGCAAGGTTGATTTTTGATGGCGTGATGAGTAAGGATATGATATCATGGAATACACTGATAGGAGGTTACTCCAGGAATAATGTTGCCAACGAAGCGTTCAGTTTGTTCACTGAAATGCTGCTCCAGTTCAGACCTAATGCCGTGACCATGACCTGCATCCTTCCTGCCGCGGCAAGCCTTTCATCCCTGGAGCGAGGCAGAGAGATGCACACCTACGCCTTACGAAGAGGGTACTTGGAAGACGATTTTGTAGCCAATGCCCTCATGGACATGTACGTTAAGTGTGGTGCATTGCTGCTAGCTCGACGGCTGTTTGACAGGTTGAGCGACAAGAACCTCATCTCATGGACCATCATGGTAGCGGGATATGGCATGCATGGACGTGGCAGGGATGCCATTGCACTCTTTGAGCAGATGAGGGCCAGTGGCATTATGCCAGATGCAGCCTCTTTCAGTGCCATACTGTATGCTTGTAGCCATTCAGGCCTGAGAGACGAGGGATGGAGGTTCTTTGATGCGATGCGTCGTGAACACAAAATAGAGCCCAGGCTGAAGCACTACACCTGCATGGTTGACCTACTAACCAACACCGGCAATTTGAGGGAAGCTTACGAGTTCATCGAGTCGATGCCGATCGAGCCAGATTCAAGCATATGGGTCTCATTGCTGAATGGATGCAGAATTCACAGGGATATCAAGCTTGCAGAGGAGGTAGCAGAGAGAGTCTTTGAACTGGAACCTGAAAACACCAGATACTACGTCCTTCTTGCCAACATATATGCTGAGGCTGAGAGATGGGAGGCTGTAAGGAAGCTCAGGAACAAGATCGGCGGCCGAGGGCTCCGGGAGAAAACTGGCTGCAGCTGGATTGAGGCCAGGGGCAGGGTTCAGGTTTTCTTCGCGGGCAACCGGAATCATCCGCAGGGGGAGAGGATCACAGAGTTCCTGGATGAAGTTGCCAGAAGAATGCAGGAAGAAGGCCATGATCCAAAGAAGAGATATGCTCTGATGGGCGCCGACGATGCGGTGAACGGTGAATCACTCTGCGGTCACAGCTCGAAGCTCGCCGTTGCGTTTGGGGTGCTGAATCTGTCGGAAGGACGCCCAATCCGCGTGACGAAGAACTCGAGGGTTTGCACTCACTGCCACGAGGCTGCCAAGTTCATGTCCAAGATGTGCAGCAGAGAGATCATATTGAGGGATTCCAACAGGTTCCATCATTTTGAACAAGGCAGGTGCTCTTGCAGAGGTTACTGGTAACAGCACCACTGCTATGTGACAGTAATTAGTGAATCGGCTTGCCAGCTGCAGTATGTTCATGGCTGTTGCTAGAAATATTAGCATGTAATATCGCTGTATCACAATCACAACGTTTGGGGAAATGCCTTTGCCCCAGATCTTTTAGCGCAGGATTCTCGCAAACCAAGATTCTGGAAAGCTGCTCACAGAATCTGCACTAAGATCCTAGTGAAAATCAATAGGTGTATTCTCCTATCTGAAACGTTTTCTTTTGAACGAGTTGTCCAGAATCTCGAGAATCCAGATTTTGGGAGGATTTTGAGTTGCACTGTGATTCTCCAGAATTCTGCCAAGATTTTTGACGCAAAATTGAGTTCTTTTGTTTTGTTGATTTTCCAGACCCAGATTCTCTCTAGAATCTGCTTAAAAGAACTGGGCCTTTGTAAGGAACAACAGTACAATTCTACGAAATTGTATAGAAACCAAAAGATGTAAGTACATTCACCATCTTTGATGAACTGCCAACACAAACCCAATCATTCCATACTGAAACCATACATTTATAACGCCAACACAACAAAGATATACATGTCTATCCTAGCAGCACTTCAGAGTACAAGACTTCAGTAGCACATAACTTTTGTCTCGTTACAAACAATAGTTTCTGCAGAGCCTCTTAAGTCATATATATGCTATTTGAGCTGTCATTTCACCAGGTCTGGCTGCAGCTGGCTTGGCTTCATATGAAGAAGAGACAGTAGTCAGGGCAAACATGACACTGATGACCACGAAAACATGTTGTGACATATCCCCAGAAACTGTCCATAAGGCAACACCGCACATTTCTCCATCTACGGGAAATTATATACTTTGACCACCTTGGATGTGTCGCACACAATCAGGTTATTTGAATCAGTTGGAGCAGTACACAACCAATTTACCTGACAAGATAGATCAGATGTCAGTATTATGCCTAGAAATTTCAATGGCATAGTAACTAACAAAGTGTACTATATCTATATGTATTGGTGTTGTTAGTGTCATATCAACAGGCAATAATGAAAACAAAATTGAAGGTCTAGTTATGACCTTTTTCTTCACATCAATATCCAACACCAGTTCACTATTGCTGCTTGTTTCAGGAGAAAATCCTTTGGACCAATCCCATACTTTCAGTGATGCGTCGTTACCACCAGAAACAAGGAACTTTCCCTTCTCACCAAACGCTGAAAATGCCCTGTTAAGCGGCTAATTAGTTAAACAGTGAGATAAGTAAGGAATACGGAAACAGCATAAAGGGACTTACACACAGGAGACAGCTGCAGTATGGCCACCCATTGAGTAATCAAGATGGATCCTTCTTCCTTGACATTGATTATTATTGCTCCCATCGACAAGATCAGTTATTTTTGAGCTCATGGCCGAACCGCCTGCCCGAGAAGGGCCTTTTGATTTTGCAGGGGCCAATTCATATTCTAGATCAACTACATCAACAGCACCGTCCCCCCTTGCAACAGCACAAACTTTGTACAACCCTCCTAAAATGCCCTCTTCAGAAACTGCTACCGAGTGAACAAAAGCAGGGTTGAAACATTGCCCTGTACTACCTGAAGAACTGCTATTTTGCAATTCAGGTGATCCTGACATTCAACAGAAATACGTTTACCGATCCACATCGTATAATAGCAAAGTGAAAAATAACAGAGCTTACAACTTTTCAATGAATCAACAGATCTTTTCCTATGTAAACCAACCAGTGTGACTCTTCTTTCTAATAGACACATAAGAGCTGCATTTAATATGCCTAAAGCAAGTTTCATGAGGTTTACTAGGAACTGTTAGGATGCTTCATTATCAGGACAAGGCATAAGTATTAGTTTGGAAATGCACAAGCAATGTAAGCTGTGTACACGATTTTAATCGAAGAATTAGGTACCATAATCAATAGAAAATAGTGTTCGCCCTTTGGAGAAATCCCACACAGCAAGCCTTGAGTCGAGGCCACCAGTAATTGCTGCCAAATCAAGACGATGATACATTTAAAATAACATATCAAAGGTAGACATATAATAGTTCTTTCCTTATCAGTTGTAAAAAAAGGAACAAGCAGGAGCAAATAAAAGTGTCAAGTAAACAAAGAAAAAGTGACCAATAGCAATAACCTGTCCAAGGTCTCCAAGGAATGAATTGTACGCTGCTGCAAATCTGTTGAAATATTGCTAAGGAAGACAGGTTGCAGGGAAACGGAAACATTAAACTGGGAATAATAATACGCAAAACAAAACCTAAACATAAGGATACACTTGTGTGGGCTTCCCTCAATCTTTTGTACAAGCATTTTTGAGTGGTATTGACAATCTGTGAGGGGAACAGTCAAACTTAATAATTTATCATACCAAAGAAGTACAATCTTATTTCATACAAGTTTCTTCAGCTTGAAGATACTAGAGCACCCAAAAGACTAGATCTAAAGTTATCCAACAATCCTCTTGCTATTCAAATTTATGTTCTAATCCTTCTTGGTTCTGAGTAAGCAGAGCTATATATAAAACCAGTACTTTTGAACCTAGAATGATTTAATTCTATTATTTCGAAAAGATCTTCTATACCTTAACATCCCCACTGTCATCTGCAGCAGCAAGAAAGCCTTTAGAACTGACAGCAATCTGCATAAAATATGGAACTCTTAGAATCTACCCTTGCTGGACACCGTTAAATGCTAGTATCAGGCCAAAGGGCCTAGGTACCAGTAATAAGAGAAAATTCACAATCACAGCATCATTTCACACCGTAATAAAAAGACTAAAAGGAGTGGTGTTATAGATAGCACAAAATACCTGGTTGATTTCATCTCTATTGTAGTTATATGTCTCCAGTGGCTTTGATTGAGAGCCCTGCAAGAAAATTACTTTAATCATATTCCCAACGAAAACCAACGCAAAAGTTACAACTTCAAACTGGGAATACAAATATTAAGTGGGTGCTCACTTACCATACGAATATCGAAGGACAGAATTTCATTTCCAGCCGATACATATGCATGATCTTCATTTCCTATGAAATGAAAACAAATGACATTAAAGCGTGTGAAGTTTGCACGTCCCACGAAAAATGGGTTGAACTTCTTGAGATGTTTGGAGGGCATTACTGACCTGGTTTAAAACAGATGGAAGAAATAGGTTTATTTGCCGCCTCAATGGTCAAGAGCACATCTTTAGTGCGCAAATCAAACCAGCAAAGACATCCATCCTAAGGTGACAGAATAAGCTATTAGAAGTTTAGAACATGAAACATCAGAATTACCAAGTAGTGCGAAATTATACGCCTAAGGTTTCGAAGTGTTGAATAACTATTTTATTTTCTGCAGAAAAGGAAAGAAGACCTACGTAAGGAAATAACCTACTGGCCTGGGAGCATAAATACCAAGACCTCCCACTTTCCCAGTACTTACACAAAATATTCTAGTGCCGCATGCCATTTCTTATCTCAGCTTACTGGAACTTTCTACTAAGCATAAATTGGTGCCAATATTTCTGTGTCAGGCGAATGCTGAGAAATTCATTGTGTGGTATCGAACTGAAATGCCACCATGTAGTCATAGTAGCATGAGACCATGAAAAAGGTCATTGGATGTTCAAAATCTTTTATACTGGCACTACTTCACAAGAGCATTGCATTATGTACAATAGTACAATGCTATCCACAAGATGTGGTCCAGTTAATCCTGCAGAAACGAGCTCAATGTGCATCCAGGAAGCGAGAACATCACTTGGCTGCATAGTTTTCCTTCCCAGTGCGACAGTGTCCAAATTGACTCAACCGGTTACTGCTAAAGCTCAAGGAGCGCCACATCAAAGCCTCCATTGAAAAAACGAATGCGAAGCAACCGGATTCCATTGGAAACATGGAATTGCACTACTGCAGCATTACAGAAAATGCAGCAGGCAGGCCACGAGATACGGTCATTATACCAGCCAGCGCCCACGAGGTGTTCGACTAGTGTCCTAACCGAGAAAAACCATGATACCAGGGGCAGCGCGAGGACGGCCCTCACAGGCTACAGGGTGCTAACGCGAAGCCATGAAACGGGGTAAACCTTTTTCATGGAGAAAGATCAGAGGCTCAGAGCGAGTAGAATAGAATACCTCGCCGGAGGACGCGACGACGCCCGGGCGGGCGGAGGACGCTACGCAGCAGGTGACGGCGCCTTTCTTGTGCCCCCGTAGACGCCAGGGCTTCCGCTCCGTCGATGTCGCCGCCGCCGCCGCCGTTTCTGTCTCGGACATGGCGCGCGTGGCCGGTGAAGACGCGAGGCTTTCTCTTCCCCACTTGACCCTTGTCGTCGGTGCATAACCTCCCCAAGGCTGAGAAGGCACGGCACGGGTGCGTGTGACCCGTTCGATTGAAATATCAACGGTCTAGATGAGATCCTCGCTAGTTTATTTCAGAGAGACTAGTTGGGCATACTCTCACCCTAGAAACAGCGGCTCGTGCCGGAGCTGCTTCTGTTCCACCACCCATGTCCGGCGACTCCGCCGGCGAGTTTTCTTAGGAGAACGCGGATCCTAAACGAACGCAGTACCGTCGACGGGCCATCAGACCATGTTCGCATAAATTTCAAACAAAATTTAAACAAACTGAACGATTTTTATTTATATCGAAACATTCATTATATTTTGAAAAAAGTCCATTTTACTCCTTGAACAAAGTGGGTGGTTTGCATCACCCCCTGAGCTATTTTGCTGCCTCTTTCACTCCCTGATCGAACCCATACCAGACAAAAAAAAACTCGATGGTTTGTCTCGACCCGGAGCTGACGTGGCGGTGGTCAACGGTGGTATTCACCGGCTGGTGCGGTCTGGACCCGCACCCGTTCACGCCCCTCCCCGTTCCCCTCCCTCTCTGTCCACGCCCTCCCCGTTCCCCTCCCTCTCTGTCTCCGGCGATGGAATCGCCGCGGCGGCGCTGAGCCGAAACCATCAAAGGTGCTCCGAGTGGCGGCGGCGACAGTTTGCGACGGTGAATCAACCCAATCCCTCTTGTCCCCGCCACCTCTCTTGTCCCTAGCCTCGAAACCCTAGCGTGACGACGCATCCAATGCGGCGGCGGGACTGGTAGGGGTGGACTGAGTGTTTCCGCGGCGGCGCCGGCAAATTAAGGTTAGTCTCATCTCCTTCCCCTACTACACATGGCTGTAGTTGATTGCAAGATCTGTTAATGGTCTAGGTCGAGTAGAATTAAGGAGAAGTTCCTGTTTTTAGGGATTTAGTTGTTCTAGTTGATTGCTTGATTTAAGAGTTGCTTGTTTGTTTTTTAGGGATCAACAATGGACAATCTTGATTGGTTAGGCCTTCGTGTCTATTACAATGGACAATTTGACCATGTAGGGGAGTGTTTATCTTACATTGGTGGTTCTGTCGAGGTCACTTTTATTCAGAGGGATAGTGTGACCTTAGCATCTGTCAGGGAGCAAATTGCAGACATAAAAATGGCATACCATGGTGAGTCTTTGACAAAGAATCATAGGCTATACTGGCTGTTTCCTGGACTGAATGTGAGAGATGGACTGAGAAGGTTAGAGACTGATGCAAATGTGTATTTTATGGAGAGATGCATTACAGATGGTGGTGTTGTGGACATATATGTGAACTTGGAAGTTGAAGATGGAGAAGAACAAAATGCAGGAAATGAAGAAGAGCAACAAGAGAACACTGAAAATCCTCTTGGAACTGAAAGTGAAGAAGAGCAGACTCACAGTGATTGGGAAGCAGAGCATGAAGAGGAACTAGATGATTGCTCTGATGAGGCTGTGGATGAGCATGAGCATGAGGATGCTGGAACTGCAGCAAATGTGAAACCTGAAGGTGGAGAAGAGATCAATGCAGAAAACAAAGAAGAGGTTGTTGCTGATGAATGTGAAGACCTAGATTGGTGTCCTGAAGATGCAGATAGTTCAGGGGAAGATGATGAAGCAGAAGAGCTAAGAAAGCATGCTAAAGAAGTGCTTAGAAAGATAAGGATGAACTTGCCACTTGATGAAGAGAAGGAGATCAAAGAAAATACAACACAGTTAGTCCTTGTAGATGAAATGGATGAGGGAAATGACACTCCTTACATGGATTCCAGTGAGGAGTACAGTTATGATGAGGATGAGTTTGGAAATCTCTACTCCTAAAGGGGGAGTTGGTAGCTCCTTTCTCGGTTTATTTTCGTTTGGTATTTTTTCGTCCATTTTTTCATCCCGCCTTCCGCCGTTTCCTTCCATTGGTTTATTTTCTCCCTCTCATTAAAAAAACAAATCCACCATTAAAGCGAAATTTTTTATTTAGTACTTTCTTTGGCAGGTGTTTGATTTAATCACATTAATTATAGGTGATTAAGAATTCGAAAAGCATACCATATATGTGAGATCACCTTCCGAAAAACCAAATCCACCATTAAAGTGGAAGCTTTTGTTTTGTGCTTGCTTTGACAGGTGATGATTCGATTTAATACCATTAATAATAGGTAATTAAGAATTCCAAAATCATACCATATATGTGAGATCACCTTCCGAAAACCAAATCCACCATTAAAGCGGAAGATTTTGGTTTGTACTTGCTTTGGCAGGTGATGATTTGATTTAATCACATTAATAATAGGTAATTAAGAATTCCAAAATCATGCCATATATGTGACATCACCTTTCGAGAAAACAAATATAGGATTTTTCTTGATAACCTTCCAAAACAAATCTGAGTTGTAACCTGGTACACTGGTTTATTTTTGTCCCTTTTTTCGACCCACCTTCCACCACTCCTTTTCACCGATTTATCTCTTTTCAAATAACCACAAATGGAAAAAACATTCCATCACTCCTTCCAGCCTTGATCTTTTCTTTAGGATCCCTAGGGACGCCGTCATCGCTGACGCGGATCCAACAGATTCCCACGAATCGTTGGGCACATCAAAATAAATGTGCTAATAAAACAAACATGTCTCAAATACCCCACTAATGTTCGGTCTACAAGTACTCTCTCTAATGTGGTCTAAAAGTACTCCCTCTAATGGCGTGTGCACTTAAGGCCATAAAAGTTATGTTTTGTAGGTCCAAACCCTTCAGCTGGCAATAGAGATTTGTAATAAAAAAAGCACCAGCAGTAGAGATTTACATGTCCGTGCCAGTTGAGCACGTTGGACTTTGAATGTGCAATACAATATGTGCATACATATACCTTTTCAGTAAGATTGATTTTCGTTGTGTGTACGATGGATATACTAGACAGCATGCATGTGTAGCTTCTAAGCAAAAATATAGAACCGAGACGATTGATCTAAAGACCAAAAGGTGGCAACAATTTCTGCAGAAAGGGATCATTTAGAATTTAGGGGCTCCTCTACCCCGGCCGCCCAGCCGTGGTACATGCATGTGGCCGGGCACGCGTGTTTTGCTCACATGTATAATACTAGAAAGTTTACGTCGCAAGCAAAGGGAAAAGGGGAAGAAAGAGAGATGAACAAAACAGGTTAGCTGAGCAAGTGTACGTACATGTCAGTTTTAAAAACATCACCGATCAACTGATGAAGAGATGACAGCGTTCGGGTAAACATCGTTTGTATGCATGCGTGCACAGGAAATACAAAATTACTAACATTGATCACCACATTAATTCAATCCCTAGAAACGCAAAAAAATTCTAGGTGTGAGTAGTTAGTTGGGCACATCATCTGGATGACCGGTCTCCTCTCCCACCACACCTTCATGTTGGTTCTTATTAAATGGTTTATTTTTCTCTTCATTTTTCACTTGCAAACCCGTACTTTTATTAACGTATAAGAGATCATGGATCCAACTTTTCTAACATACCCAAATTAATTAATTCTTTCCATCAGTACAATTTACTTTAGGAAACAAATAAAAAATTATAAATAAATAAATAAATAATGAATTTTAAGGAAACAAAATAACACATTTTGATTAAATCAATTTCCCCCTCACCTGTCGCGCCCTCCTCCCAGCCTCTCCACGCGCCCCAGCAATGTCGACCCGTGCGCCATCGTCTCTCCCGATGCTCAGATCCGGGGCTCGCCGCAATGCCCGAGGCATCGACGGTGAGCCGTAGGGAGGAAGAGATGGTGGTGTACAAAGCATTACATGGAGGTGGAGGAGGGGACGGGCGCAACATCAATTACACGCTGAACGTGGAGGCATGGAGGACTACCGCCGGTGTGAGCACCATCCCATCAGCACTAGTGACTCATCCAAGCAGGTCACCTACATCGTCGTTGCCAATTCCTCCTCCCATGGCTAGGGTTTCTAATCAAGCCGCCACCATAGATGCACATCTACATGCGGATGACTCGTGTTCAACCATGGCTAGCGATCGCGGAGGCGACATGCGCCTGATCTACGGCAACATTAAGGAACAAGCAGTGGTGATGCCCGACCACGTGCTCATCACACTCCACAAAAAGAGCCTGCTCACGGATGCAGTCACTCGGGTGGAGCCTGCAGTGAGGCGGGCGGGCTGTGTTCAGGAGTGGACTCGGCATGCTGGTGCGGAGATGTTCAGTAGCGGACACCTACTGCCTGTATCGTGCCGTTGGGCGCCGTCGACGGGCGACATGGACAGAGTCCTCTGACGCTGATGAGGTCAAGGTGTGCAGCGGTGGCAGGTACTCCGTTGACTGCTCACCTCGCCACCGCGACGACGCCCCTGTCGCATTGTCGTGCCCCTGTACCAGGACAGCATAACTACTACTCCATGTTGGCTACTCGGGTCTGAGCTCATCGAGGGACACGACGCCGACAAGGAAGCCGGAGCAGGTTTGAGGGTCGTTTCCATTTTTGTTATGTACCCTTTATTTTTATTGGTGTAAAACCCTTCACGGATTATCCTTTCTTTTTCGAAGATCATGAGGTTTTGGAGTGGACAAGCTGACATGTTTAAACAATGGGGCAGACCCTTTGACCTGTGGGTTCTATTGTTAGACCGTTATAAAGATAAGGAGGTTCCTTTTAACCTGCAGGAGCTCCGCCAATGGCAACATGCTTTCCTTGACAATAGCATAGTATTGCACGCATGCAAGATGCAGCGAGCGAAATCGACGCAAGAGTGTATCCTGCAAGCAGCACCAAATCTGAAATTGTTGACCGTTTTTTTCTTGCCCCGTCATCTTATAATGCTGGGATCCGAATGTATAACTGATCCAAACAAAAAGGTGCTCGTAGCAATTGCTCTGATCCATGCTAGTTATTTGATTAATGAATCTAATGATATTGATTTGGTATTGTGAATGTCAATACTTTGTCCTATAAGTTTGGACATATTAGAGATACTTTGATTTTAGACAAAACTTATATAAAGACTAAACAAGACCGAAGAGAATAATAACACAATGATCAAAGAGCTAAAATGAAGAGTATCATAATAGATCCATTTGTTGGCCCGTGGCAACGCATGGGTGTTCTCCTAGTTCCATTAGGAGGGAAACAAGATTTCCAAGATTTGATAGCAAGGCTGCAATTCCTGTCTTTTGCCTTGGCATGACATTTAGGGGGAGAAAACAGTTCAAGAAGGCTGTTGTGAAATATGGTCTAGTAGTGAAGAGACAAATTACATTCATAAAGGATGAGGCTAGTAGGATTATAGCAAAATGCTCTTGGCCTGAGTGTCCATGGTTGATATATGCTGGAAATAGGAGCTCTACTCACTAGTTTCAAGTGATCACATTTGTTGACAACCACATATGCCCCCAGAGGAGAGACAGCAGATTGGTTACTGCAGCCAGAATAGCAGATAAGTATGAGATAATTATGAAGGCCAATCCTGGATGGAAAATCAAATCTATCAAGGCAACTGTCAGGTTGGAGATGTTTGCAGATGTGCATGTCTCCAAGATAAAGAAAGCAAAGGCAATTGTGAGAAGAAGAGTTATAGAATCAATGCATGAAGAATATTCTAGGGTTTTTGATTACCAACTAGAAATTTTGAGGAGCAATCCAGGTAGCACTGTTGCAATAGTGCTAAATCCAAAAGAAATTGCACATGTTTTTCAGAGATTATATGTGTGTTTCCATGCTCGCAAAAGAGGTTTCATAGAAGGTTATAGGAAAGTTGTAGGATTGGATGGTTGCTTCTTTAAAGGAGCCCAGAGTGGAGAACTATTGTGTGCTCTTGGGAGAGATGCCAATGGGCAAATGTATCCAATAGCCTGGGTTGCAGTAGAGGTTGAGAACAAAGACTCCTGGTTCTAGTTTATGGCTCTGCTAAACAAAGACTTGGAGATTGCAAACCAAGGAGAAGGGTGTGTCTTCATATCAGATCAACAAAAAGGTCTCATCAATGCTGTGTCAAAGGTTGTCTCAAATGCCGAGCATAGGAATTGTGTTAGGCATATGTATGCTAATTGGAAGAAAAAGCATAGAGATCAAGCATATCAAAAAAGATTTTGGGCTTGTGCAAAATCTTCAAACAGGATACACTTTAACTTGAACAGGGCCAAACTTGCTCAACTCAGTGTTGGGGAACGTCGCATGGGAAACAAAAATTTTCCTATGCTCACGCAAGACCTATCCATGGTGATGAGCATCTACGAGAGGGAGAGTGGATCTACATACCCTTATAGATCGCTAAGCGGGAAGTGTTAAGAAATGCGGTTGGTGTAGTCGAACATCTTCACGATCCAAATCGCCGAGCGTCCCGCAAGCCAATCATGATCCGTCCCGATCAAGCACCGAACGGACGGCACCTCCGCGTTTAGTACACGTACAGCTTGATGATGATCTCCGCCTTCTTGATCCAACAAGAGGGAGCGGAGAGGTACACGAGTTCTCCGGCGGTGTGAAGGCGCCGAGGCGATGGTGGTGGAGCAATTCCGGCAGAGCTTCGCCTAAGCACTGCAGAAAACGGATCTAGAGGAGAAACTATGCACTAGAGGAACGGGTAGCACGTGGCTGAAAATCTAGTGCAAAACCCCTAAAACCTCTAGTATATATAAGAGGAAGAGAGGAGGAGGCTTGGCCCAAGGGTCAAGCCACCTAGGCTTCGGCCGAACCAAGAGGAGAGGAGGATTCCTCTTTCCATCCTAGTAGGACTAGGACTCCTCCTTATTTTTGCCTTTTTGCCTTTTTCGACCTTTTTCTCTTTGGGCTTTTCTTCCCAGCCACATGGGCCTTGTGTGGGACTTCCACCATCCCACTAAGGGCTGGTATTTACTCTCCCACATCGCATGTAGCCTCTTGGGTCGAAATACCCTCCCGATGGTCTCCCGGTACACTACCGGCACTCCCGGTACACTACCGATGAGCCCGAAACTTTTCCGGTGACCAAAATAGGACTTCCTATATATGAATACTTACCTCCGGACCATTCTGGAGATCCTCATGACGTTCGAGATATCATCCAGGACTCCGAACAACTTTCGGTCACCATCATGCATAGCTCTATACTACCGAAACGTCACCAAACCTTAAGTGTGCAGACCCTACTGGTTCGAGAACTATGTAGACATGACCGAGACACCTCTACGGTCAATAACCAATAGCGGGACCTGGATGCCCATATTGGTTCCTACATATTCTACGAAGATCTTTATTGGTCGAACCTCTATGCAAGGATTCAGTTAATCCCGTATGATGTTCCCTTTGTTCTTCGGTATGTTACTTGCCCGAGATTCGATCATCGGTATATCCATACCTAGTTCAACCTCGTTATTGGCAAGTCTCTTTACTCGTTTCGTAATACAAGATCCCGTGACTAACACTTAGTCACATTGCTTGCAAGGCTTATTGTGATGTTGTATTACCGAGTGGGCCCTGAGATACCTCTCCGTCACACGGAGTAACAAATCCCAGTCTTGATCCATGCCAACCCAATAGACACCCTCGGAGATACCTGTAGAGCACCTTTATAGTCACCCAGTTACGTTGTGACGTTTGATACACACAAGGCACTCTTCCGGTAACCGTGAGTTGCATGATCTCATGGTCATAGAAACATATACTTGACATGCAGAAAACAGTAGCAATAAACTGACACGATCATATGCTTCATTTGTAGTTTGGGTCTTGTCCATCACATCATTCTCCTAATGATGTGATCCCATTATCAAATGACATCACATGTCAATGGCTAGGAAACCTTGACCATATTTGACCAACGAGCTAGTTCACTAGAGGCATACTAGGGACAAAGTGTTGTCTATTTACCCACACATGTAATGTGTTTCCAATCAATACAATTATAGCATGGATAATAAACGATTATCATGAACAAGGAAATATAATAATAAACACTTTATTTATTGCCTCTAGGGCATATTTCCAACACTCACACCAGATGGAGCAAGAGACATGATGCAATCTGGGCCAGAACATTGGTGTAGAGCTTCGTTCAAAGAAGGTTCATGTTGGGATTATGTGGATAATAACATGTGTGAGAGTTTTAACAATTGGATAGTAGAGTACAGTGGGCTGCCTATTATCAGCATGTTTGAAGCAATTAGAGCAAAGGTCACTGTAAGAATTCAAGTAAACAGAGCAATGCCTGCAAAATGGAATGGAACAATTTGTCCTAAAATTATGAAAAAGGTCAACATGCTGATACAGCTTACTGAGAGATGTGAGACAATATGGAATGGAAAATATGGATATGAGGTGAAACTACGGCAGCATGGTTTCAAAGTTGTCATGCAAGCTAAACATGTTCATGTAGATACTGGCAACTGTCTGGAATTCCATGTGTTCATGCTCTTACATCCTCTCAATGTGGTCTTGATGACATTGTTTCACTCATTGCAAGCTGCTACACAATTGAAGCTTACAACAGGACTTATGAGCATTGCTTGATGCCAATGGAGGGCATGCCTAGCTTGCCTGTGTTTGACATGCCAAGGCCAGTTGTTCCAGGCTATGTGCAAATGCCTGGGAGACCTAGGACTAAGAGAAGAAGAGGTGAAGGGATGAGCCTCCAAAACATCCACACAAGCTTTCAAAAATTGGAACAAAAATTAAGTGCAGTCTGCGTGGAAATCCTGGGCACAACATGAGGAAATGCAATGCTAACCCCAACAAGGGAAAGTACAAGAATAAGAAGAGGAAAAAAGAAACAAAAGTGTGTAATGATTCCTATTTGTTTTGTACTTGAGAAATTTCAGCAATGTGCAACACCTGACAACTATTTCTTTTGTTTGTTATGTAGGAAAATCCTCCAAGGACATCTCAAAGAGTAGCCCAGTCTTCACAGCAGGCTACAAGGGGGAGGCCACCATCTTCACAGCACACATCTCAAACATCACAGCAAGCTACAACAAGTAGAGCCTAGTCTTCACAGCAAGCTACAGGAGGGGGAGGCCAGTCTTCACAGCAACCAACTCAAACACAGGCTTCACAACAGCCTAGAAGGGGAAGGCCTCCAAAACAAGCAAATAGAGCACCTGGTGCTAGTTCTAGTCAAAGCAGGAGGAAATCTACAAGGATTAGCATGTTTGATGAACTGAGGGGTTAATCAGGAAAAATTCTGTTGTTTCTAGCCTTCAAACTATTAAGTTGCAGGATGGTTTAAGTTGCTGGTGGTGTACTATTTACTATGTTCCAACAACTTGGCACAAATATGTTCTCTTTTGGCACAAATAAAGAAGATCACAGTTTTCTTGCATATTTGGCACAAATATTTGGCCACAACACATCAAACTTGCATATTTGGCTAGACAAGATAGTCCAACAACCATTTGGCACAAAGAAGATCACAGTTGCATATCTGGCACATTCACCACAACAACCAGCACAATGTAGAACTTAACACACAGTACAACACTACAAATTCTTAACACATAGTACAACAGACCAAGTGCCGAACTCAAACTGCTTTAGCACCGTCAGTGCCATCGATCTTGCCTAGCACTGTCTTGAAGATATGCTTGCGAGCCAGATCCTCGTCTTCTCCTGGCAGCCACTCATCAGGCAGTCCGTCAGCAAGCAGAGGACCACGATCGACAACCTCCTTCATGTGACAAATGACAGAATACAGTAAGGTGTTCTTCTTCCTCGGCGACGACGGTCCGTAGTCACCCAATTCAAATTGCATTGCTTCATACTCATCCATGGACTCGAGTGGCTGGCTTGTCAGCTTCAGCTCAGGTATCTCCACTGTTGCCACCTTGCCAACAAAGAAAGGGTCACGCAGCCAAGCCATTACCTTGAGCTCATGGCGGCTTGTTGGCGGCAGGATCTCGATCAGCTCGCCACCCAGCTGCTTCAGAACATCTTTCACCGCCGTTGTCATCCAGTCCTGGTTAGGGAGGCCTTCAAAGCCGAGCTTGCTCTTGTACTCCAGAGCACCTGGCCGAGCACGAGCCATTCTACTCCAACGCGAAAACTGAATCTAACGCCCGCAAGACTTGATCTTCATTGACCACAGAAGCACATCAGTGCACTTCTCCTTTGTCGAGAAGGTCAGCCACAGGTCATGTGTGGGCACGCGACCTCGATGACCACCTCCAACAGAACCACCCCACAACGCCGCTGCAAGGTCGCCAGCATGCCTACCGGTGTCACTCTCTGCTCTCCATCTCCGACCGCAGTCGCCAGAAGCACGTACCTCCCAAGTCGTAGCTCCAGCGCATCCATGGCCGGAGTGCATGAGATCAGCACATGGCTCTCCTCTCGACGGAGCTCCGACTCTCCTCGCCGCCACACCTCCTGCGGGAACTGCCGGTCTAGCAAGCTACATCTCGCGTTGGCTGCTGCGACGACTGGCGTCGCGCCTCCACCGCCGGCGGCGCTCACACCGTCTAGAGACACAGTGCTGGAGCTCGCACCGCCGCCGCCCATGGAGAATAAGGTTAGGGATTTGGAATGAGAGGTGGGGAATTCCTGATCTAGATCGCAACGGGACAGGAGCTCTATAACAGTCCGGCCCGACAAGTAGACCCCACCCCGGTCCAGACCGCACCAGCCGGTGAATACCACCGTTGACCACCGCCACGTCAGTTCTGGGTCGAGACAACCATCGAGTTTTTTTTGTCTGGTATATGTTTGATCAGGGGGTGAAAGACGCAGCAAAATAGGTCAGGGGGTGATGCGAACCACCCACTTTGTTCAAGGGAGTAAAATGGACTTTTTTCTTATATTTTTGACATGTTTCATTGAATATAAGCATCAAAAAGTTAACCTAGTCTAAATCTTTGCGAGCATATGTCCTCTAATTGTTGAGAATGTAGGCAATTTTCCAATCAGATTAATCCACAACATAATAACTAGCATGACATTGACTAGATTACTGACATACTGATGATGAACCAAACTAGCATGTACTACACATATAGTCGAAACATCTATGCATGCAAGCAGTACGGTTAAGATCGACACAAGTAAAAGCGAGATAAACGTCTTATACCCTCCAGTAGGCCAGTTGGCCGTAGCAGCAGCATTGACGGCGGCGTCATCCTCGGCCGCCTTCTTGCCGGCTTCGAGCTTCTCAGTAGCGGCATGGTTGACGTCGATTGGGGACGACATGGCGAAGACGACGGAGGCAATGCGAACGTAGATGAAGCAGATGAACGGAAGCGAGCAGTCGCGTAGTCGCTCCCCAAAAACCTAATCGCCCCTCTCCCCGTACAGGACCCGAAGAGGCATGGTTTCGGAGGCCCGCTCTCTTGTCGACTGTGTATGCGGTGAACGGGACAGAGTCGGCGGCGGCAGCAGCAGCAAAGGAATGACATGGGTGGAGCGCGTGGAGGCAGATGTTATCTATTTTCCGTGGCAGCTAGGGTTGGCCGAAGCCCTTCTTATGTAGGCGGCGTCCAGGTGGAGATACGTGGGCTGAACCCATGCCCGAGTCGGTAGCCCACAATCCAACGTCTCAGATCGTGGCGTTACATATTCTCTGTTCCCGACTGGCAAAAATAAGCGCGTAGGTATGAGCTCGGCTCGGCTCATTCCCGCAACCCGCGGCACAAAGCGTCGTGATGAGGCGTGGCGAGGCGGGCGGCGACGGAGGAGTGCGTGAGGGCCTCTTCTCTTCTCATGCTCCAATAGCATGTGGAAGAGAGACCCTTATAAAGAGGTGCAACTCCCTATCCACTAGCAAGGTGGGACTAAACTTCCCACCCCCCTTATCATGCCACCTACATGGGCCCTTAGAGATTTTTCTGAAATTGTCTTATGGGCCTAAAGCACATCTCAGATTTCAACAATCCCCCACCAGATCTCAAGGGCCCATTTCGTCCTCTAGTCCAATTACTATTTTGATATACTGGTATTTTAGTGAAGACCTGTTAAGGTTGAGCTTCACCTAGAACAAGTAGCTACACTCCTTCACAACTGAACAATGGACTATGCCTTGAATTGTCAGTTTGGCATCAAGAAGTTTCACCACAAGTCTTACTAGTACTAGGCTGCCGAAGGCTGACCCCTCGGGTGGAGCATATTAGTCACACTCCTTGCCTATTCGTGAGTTTAATAGAAATCACCCCAATCTCATAGACTGTGACCAGCAGTCAGGCTCATATAGGTGTGTTCCTTCAAAGATCGCTCTGTAGGACAGCATCTTGCTTACATATAAGCTTCAGAACACATTAAGACATTAGTCATCCTACCATACAGTATCCGAGAGTATTGCATCTCTGACGGAGTGGGTTAGTAAAGTTACTCTCCTCAGTTCACCACTGGCTTGTTTTCCCAGGTCCTACTTCACGGGATCTCCGATCACATAGGTTGGGTTACTACCATGGCAAATCATGTGGGTCTCATACCCATCTCCATCGATGCATTATCTATCACAACACGTGATAGCCCTTTAGTAAAGGGATCTGCCAGATTCTTAGCCGTTTGGATGTAATCCAACGCTATCACTCCGAAGCTTCTTAAACGTCTGATAGCTTTCAATCTCATTCTTATATGTTTGTTGGACTTCATGTTGTCATTTGAACTCTTTACTTTGACAATGATTGTCTGGTTATCGCAGTTCATAAGGATAGCCGGAACCGGCTTCTCAACCACTGGCAAGTCCATCAAAAGATATCGAAGAAATTTTGCTTCGACACCAGAGGTCTCTAATCCCGTTAATTCTGCTTCCATTGGCAATCTCGTTAAGATCGTTTGCTTGCAAGACTTCCACGAAATAGCACCACCTCCGAGGGTAAACATATACCCAGTAGTGGCCTTCATCTCATCAGCATCAGAGATCCAATTTGCATCACTATACCCTTCAAGTACCGACGGGTATCTGGTATAGTGAAGTCCGTGATTCATAGTACCTTTTAGATAGTGCATAACTCTTTCAATAGCATGCCAATGAACATCATCCGGATTGGTGACAAACCGGCTCAGTTTGCTCACTGCAAACGCGATGTTAGGCCTCGTTGCGCTAGCTAGATACATAAGTGAACCAATGATTTGAGAGTATCTCAATTGATCCTTAGTTGTGCCTGTGAACTTTCGAACCAGCACACTAGGATCATATGGTATTTGAGAAACTTTGAAGTCTGAATATCCAAAACGGCTCAAAATCTTCTCAACATAATGGGATTGCAGAAGTGTAATCCCACCCTCATCATCTCTCAATAGCTTGATGCTCAAGATAACATCAGCCACTCCAAGGTCCTTCATCTCAAAGTTCTGAGACAGAAAAGACTTAACCTCCTCAATAACTTTGAGATTGGTTCCAAATATCATCATGTCATTAACATACAAGCACAGTATAACTCCTTCGCCCCCACCATGGTGAAAGTATACACATTTGTAAGCTTTATTAACAACGAAGCCAACAGATGTCAGAGTTGTATTACACTTCTCATTCCATTGCTTAGGTGCTTGTCCCAGGCCATATAAAGATTTCAGCAACTTACACACCTTTCCGTCCTGGCCATCTATCACAAAGCCATCTGGCTGTTGCATATAGATTTCCTCCTCTAGCTCTCCATTAAGGAAAGCCGTCTTGACGTCCATTTGCTGGACGAGAAGACCATGCGAGGCCGCCAATGAGAGTAGTACTTGAATGGTGGTCAGTCTGGCCACAGGTGAATAAGTATCGAAGAAATCTTCTTCCTCTTCTTTCCGGGCATAGCCCTTGGCCACAAGCCTAGCCTTATACTTTTCAATTGTACCATCGGGCCTAAGCTTCTTTTTGAACACCCACTTACATCCCAATGATTTTCAACCATAGGGACGCTCAGTTATTCCCATGTTCCGTTAGCCATGATGGAATCCATCTCGCCACAGACTGCTTCTTTCCAGTAGTTAGCATCAGCAGATGCATAGGCTTCTGAAATAGAAGTGGGATTATTATCCACAAGGTACACAAGGAAGTCATCACCAAAGGTCTTTGCGGTACTTTGTATCTTGCCCCTACCAAGGGTTTCCTCCTCATCCTCCTCAGGATTTTCATCATGTGTTTGTTCATAATATTCCATATGAATGGCAGGTTCACGAGTCTCCTCCGATTCCTATCTAGAAGTGCTTTGCATATCTCTCATGGGGAATGTATCCTCAAAGAATGTAGCATCCTTAGACTCCATAATTGTACCGACCTTCACGTCAGGTACCTCAGATTTCACTACTAGAAATCTATAGCCAACACTATTCTTAGCGTAGCCCAAATTAACGCAGCCCACGGTCTTTGGTCCAAGCTTACGCTTTTTTGGGATCGACACATTAACTTTCGCCAAACAACCCTAAGTACGTAAGTAGGAGAGCGTCGTCCTTCTCTTCGACCACTGGTCATAGGGCGTGACCTCATTATCTTTTGTCGAAACTTTATTCAGGACATGACATGAAGTCAATATAGCCTCCCCCACCATGCCTTGGATAAACCCGATGTATCTAAGATGGCATTAACCAAATCAGTTAGAGTATGGTTTTTCCACTCGGCAACCCTGTTTGACTGGGGAGAATAGGGAGGCGTCCTCTCATGAATAATGACGTGTTCCGCATAGAAAGAATCAAACTCATTTGAGAAGTACTCTCCACCACGATCAGACCGGACTCGTTTAATTTTATTTTCAAGTTGGTTCTCAACTTCTGCCTTATAGATTTTAAAGTAGTGTAGAGCCTCATCTTTAGTATTTAACAGATACACATAGCAATATCTAGTGGAATCATCTATCAATGTCATGAAATATTTCTTTCCACCTTTAGTCAACACACCATTCATCTCGCAGAGATCTGAATGTATGAGTTCTAGTGGCGCCAAGTGTTTCTCCTCAGCAGCCTTGTGAGGCTTGCGAGGTTGCTTTGCTTGCACACACAAATGGCACTTAGAACCTTTGGCTAAAGTGAAACTCGGGATTAAATTCAGTTTTGCTAGCCGCGTCATAACACCAAAACTAATGTGACAAAGACGTGAATGCCAAACTTCAGATTCATTAACACTCGAGTGAATATTGTTCACGGCTTTATTACAAAAATATGCAAGGGAAAGGCGGAACAGACCTCCGCATTCATAACCTTTTCCAACGAAAAGTCCATGTTTCATAACAACTACTTTATTAGACTCGAAGACCAACTTAAACCCTTCTCTACATAGAAGGGAGCCACTAACGAGGTTCTTCTTGATGGCGGGGACATGATGCACGTTCTTCATTTGCACAATCCTTCCCGAAGTAAACTTCAGATCGACCGTGCCAACACCAAGAACAGAAGCACTCGCACCATTCCCCATCAATACGGACCCTCGGCCTATGACGTGATAAGAAGAGAACAATGATATGTCAGCACACACATGAATATTTGCACCTGTGTCCACCCACCAATCGGTGGACTGACCAACTGAAAATACAGTAAATAAATTACCGGACCCAGATGCACCACTTTCATTGTTTCCCACAATCATATTGGCAGACTTATTGTCCTGCGCTGGCTTCTTGTACCTGTTTGGGCACTTCTTAGCCCAATGTTCCTCTGAACCACAATTGAAGTAGCCATCACCCTTCTTATTCCTCTTGAAGGTCTTCTTTCCCTTCTTCTTGAAGTCGGTATTCTGTTGGACAGAGTTCTTTCCCTTGGGGTTGTGGGAATTGAAGTTCTTCTGATGTACCATATTGGCAACCGAAGAGCTTTCAACTGCTGTTGCATGCGAGTCCTTTGCTCTCGAGTTCTGCTCAACACTCAGATGGCCGATGATATCCTCTACTGAGAATTCACGCCTATGATGTTTCAGAGTGGTAGCAAAGTTCCTCCAGGAATTAGAGAGCTTAGCAATTATACACCCCGCGACAAATTTGCCCGGTAAATTGCACTTAAGAACCTCAAGTTCCTTAGCAATGCATATTATCTCATGAGCTTGTTCCAGCATAGAATGGTTCTCAACCATTTTGTAATCATGGAACTTCTCCATAACATACATCTCGCTCCCAGCATCGGTGGCCCCGAATTTGGATTCGAGCGCCTCCCACAAGTCCTTGGTGACCCCCACATGTAAATATGCGTCAACCAGCTTATCTCCGATCACGCTAAGGACTGCTCTGGTAAATAGACAGTTGCCTCCTTGAACGCCTTCTCCTGCTCTGGAGTGATCGTTCCTGTGGGAGTAACATCGGCTACCCAGAACACGTTCATAGCCATGAGCCATAAGGTGGTTTTGGTCTGCCAATGCTTAAAATGTGTACCGGTAAACTTGTTCGGTTTCAGTGCAGCAGCAAAACCATTACTTGAAAAACTCCTACACAGATTAGGTTTTTGGATTGTTGAGAATATAGACAATTTTCCGATCAGATTAATCCACAACATAATAACTAGCATGGCATTGACTAGATTACTGACATATTGATGATGAACCAAACTAGCATGTACTACACATATAGCTGAAACATCTATGCATACAAGCAGTACTGCTAAGATCAACACAAGTAAAAGCGGGATAAACGTGTTATACCCTCCAATAGGCTAGTTGGCCGTAGCAGCAGCATTGACGGCGACGGCATCCTTGGACGCCTTCTTGTCAGCTTTGAGTTTCTCAACAGCGGCACGGTTGACGTCGGTTGGGGACGACATGGCAAAGACGATGGAGGCGATGCAGATGTAGATGAAGCAGATGAACGGAAGCGAGCAGTCGCGTAGTCGCTCCCCAAAAACCTAATCGCCCCTCTCCCTATACAGGACCCGCAGAGGTGTGGTTTCGGAGGCCTGCTCTCCCGTCAACCGTGTACGCGGTGAACGGGACGGAGTCGCCGACGGCAGCAGGAGCAAAGGAACGACGTGGGCGAGCGCATGGAGGCAGATGTGATCTGTTTTACATGGCGGCTAGGGTTGGCCGAAGCCCTTCTTATGTAGGCGGCATCCGGGTGGAGAGACGTCGGCTGAACCCATGTCTGAGTCGGTAGCCCATGATCCAATGTCTCAGATCATGATGTTACATATTCTCCATTCCTTACTGGCAAAAATAAGCGCATAGGTATGAGCTCGGCTCGGCTCATTCCCACAACCCGTGGTGCACGCGGCGCGACGTGGCGTGGTGCGGCATGACGAGGCGCGGCGAGGCGGGCGGCGACGGAGGAGTGCATGAGGGCCTCTTCTCTTCTCATGCTCCAATAGCATGTGGAAGAGAGACCCTTATAAAGAGGTGCAACTCCCTCTCCACTAGCAAGGTGGGACTAAACTTCCCACCCCCCTTGTCATGCCACCTACATGGCCCGTTAGAGATTTTTCTGAAATTGTCTTATGGGCCTAAAGCCCATCTCAGATTTCAACACTAATTCTTGTTGTTTCCATGTCCGGCATTCTTGACGGCCATGAGTCTCAGAAAGTGAAGATCCAGATCGCCGACAAGGAAGAATAAGACACATGACAAAGCCTGGCCCACATGGGACACGAGGTGCCGCCATCCTTCATGTCCTACTCATCCACATGGAATGCACCAATGTCATGCCGAAGAAGCTATCATCATACTCAAAGCATACTCCAAAAGACTTGTGGATTTGGCATATTTTCTTTGGCACGTATGGTTCTCACAGCGAGATCAGTGTACTCCATCAATCTCCCATGTTCAGGAGATTTTATCATGTGAAAGAACAGTTGTGCAACTACACCATTTGCTTTGGAAGCGGCTCGGGAAGGAATCTGGATGAATGAGTTCATGTCCGATCTAGGTGTGGTTCCTAATGCATCATATCCCATGACTATCCTTTGTGACTACATTGGTGTCATTGTCATCGCCAAGGAGTCTCGGTTTCACAAGAAAACTAAGCATATATCAAATGTCGTTTCAACTCCATCAATGACTCCGTCACGGAAGGAGACATAGAGCTTTGCAAAGTTCATAGAGATCTGAATGTTGCAGACTCGTTGACGAGACCTCCTCCACAAGAAGAACATTATCAACACCAGGACTCCATGGGTGTTAAATTCATAAGAATTCAAACTAGATTACTGACTCTAGTGCAAGCGGGAGACTGTTAGAAATATACCCTAGAGGCGACAATAAAGTTGTTATTGTCATATTTCCTTGTTCTTGGTAAGTGTTTATTCTCCATGCTATAATTGTATTAACCGGAAACTCAAAAACATGTGTGGATACATAAACAAACATTGTGTTCCTAGTGAGGCTCTACTACACTAGCTCGTTGATTAAGGTTTCCTAACCATGAACATGAGTTGTCATGTAATAGCTAGATCACATCATTAGGAGAATGACGTGATGAACAGACTCGCTCATAAGCTTAGCATTTCATCGTGTCACGAAGTTCAAATTGCTATTGCTTTCTTAATGTAAAGTGTCTATTCCTTAGACCATGATAGCATGCCACTCCCTAATACCAAAAGAATGCTTCGTGGGTATCAACCATCACTTCGTAACTGGGATCATAAATGTGCTCTTCAGATATCTCGGAAGGTACTAGTTAGGTTGCATGGATCGAGACTGGGATTTGTCACTCCATGTGTCGGAGAGATGTCTCTAGGCCCTTTCAGTAATACGACATCCTAAGTAGCTTGCAAGCATGTGACTAATGTGTTTAGTGACGGGGATCTTGTATTACAGAATGAGTAAAGAGAACTTGTCGGTAACGAGATTGAACTAGGTATGCTGATATTGACGATCGAATCTTGGCTAAGTAACATATCTCCAGACAAAGGGAATTGTATACGGGATTATCTGAATCCTCGACATCATGGTTCAAATAGATAAAGATCTTTGTTGAATATGTTGGAGTCATTATGGGCATCCAGGTCCCACTATTGATTATTGATCGTAGAGTTGTCTCAATCATGTCTGAATGTTCTCTAACCCATAGGGTCACACACTTAACGTTCGATAACGCTAGGTTAGTAATGGGATATTCATAATGGTGGATTGATTATAGTTCAGAGTCTCGGATGGGATCTAGGATATCGAAAGGAGCTTCAGAATAGTCCGGAGACAATGTTTCATATAAAAAAGTGTTTTCCAGGGTTCCAAAAAGTGTTCGATTTTTTTCCGGTATTTCTATCGAAAGATTCTAGAAGGTTCTAGGGGTCCACCAGTGGGGCCCACCTGCCTCCGAGGGTCCACATGGACCCAAGGGGGTGCACCAGTCCCCTTGGCCCATGCACATAGGGGAAACCCTAGCCCACCAATATGGAAGGGTGAGGGGCCAAGACCCCGTTGGCCGTCGTCCCTAGGAGCTTAGAGGGAAAGCCTATAGCCTCTTGCCTATATAAAGGGGGAGGAGCAAGGGGGAAGCCCCCCATCCCAACCCTGGGTGCCTCGTGAGGGAGTCCTGGATTAAGGGGTCCTCGGGAGGCCGAATTCCTATGGGCCGGACTATATGGGCCACTTACTGAACACTAGACTAATTGGAGACCTTATCCTCAAGATGGAAGCTTTGGGAAGTACGGTTTGTGATCCACATTTGATGTAATAAATAGGCAAGTTTATCTCTTCGGCATGTAACCGACCATGTGTAAACCATAGGTGCCCTCGGCGTCTATATAAGCCATAGGGTTTTAGGGTATAGGGACAGAACAACTATGTTGGGGAACGTAGTAACAATTCAAATTTTTCCTACGTGTCACCAAGATCAATCTAGGAGATTCTAGCAACGAGAGAGAGAGAGTGCATCTTCATACCCTTGAAGATCGCTAAGCGGAAGCATTACCAATAACGCGGTTGATGGAGTCACATACGCGGCGATTCAAATCGCAGAAGATCCGATCCAAGCGCCGAATGGACGGCGCCTCCACGTTCAACACACATATAGCCCGGGGACGTATCCTCCTTTCTTGATCTAGCAAGGGGGAGTATAAGTTGAGGGAGAGCTCCGGGAGCACGACGGCGTGGTGGCGGTGGAGCTCCTGGTTCTCCGGCAGAGCTTCGCTAAGCGCTCCAAAGGAGGAGGCGGTGTAGGAAGGGGGAGGCCTGCGCCAGGGAAGGGGGTGCTGCTGCCCTCCCACCCCCTCTATATTTATAGGGGGAAGTGAAGAGGGGCCCGGCCCCCTATATCCAATCTAGGGTGAGGCGGCGGTCAAAGGGGGGAAACTTGCCCCCTAAGTTAGGTGGGAGGCGCCCCCACCCCCTAGGGTTTCTAACCCTAGGTGCCTTGGGCCCTTGAGGGGGGCGCACCAGCCCACTAAGGGGCTGGTTCCCACGTAACCTCAGACCATTAGGCCCTCCGGGGGCAGGTGGACCCTCCCGGTGGACCCCCGGAACCCCTTCGGTGGTCCCGATACAATACCGACAAACCCCGAACCTTTCCGGTGACTGAAACTGGACTTCCCATATATAAATATTCACCTCCGGACCATTCCGGAACTCCTCGTGATGTCCGGGATCTCATCCGGGACTCCAAACAACTTTCGGTAACCACATACAATTCCCATTACAACTCTAGCGTCACCGATCCTTAAGTGTGTAGACCCTACGGGTTCGGGAACCATGCAGTCATGACCGAGACACCTCTCCATCCAATAACCAATAGCGGGATCTAGATACCCATATTGGCTCCCACATGTTCCACGATGATCTCATCGGATGAACCACGATGTCGGAGATTCAATTAATCTCGTATACAATTCCCTTTGTCCATCGGTATATTACTTGCCCGAGATTCAATCGTCGGTATCCCTATACCTTGTTCAATCTTGTTACCGGCAAGTCTCTTTACTCGTTTCATAACACATGATCTCGTGACTAACTCCTTAGTCACATTGAGCTCATTATGATGATGTATTATCGAGTGAGCCCGGAGATACCTCTCCGTCACACGGAGTGACAAATCCCAGTCTCAATTCGTGCCAACCTAACAAACACTTTCGGAGACACCTGTAGTGCACCTTTATAGTCACCCAGTTACATTGTGATGTTTGATACACCCAAAGCATTCCTACGGTATCCAGGAGTTGCACAATCTCATGGTCTAAGGAAATGATACTTGACATTAGAAAAGCTCTAGCAGACGAACTACACGATCTTGTGCTATGCTTAGGATTGGGTCTTGTCCATCACATCATTCTCCTAATGATGTGATCCCGTTATCAACGACATCCAATGTCCATGGTCAGGAAACCATGAACATCTATTGATCAACGAGCTAGTCAATTAGAGGCTCATTAGGGACATGGTGTGGTCTATGTATTCACACATGTATTATGGTTTCTGGTTAATACAATTATAACATGAACAATAGACAACTATCATGAACAAGGAAATATAATAATAACCATTTTATTATTGCCTCTAGGGCATATTTCCAACATTCTCCCACTTGCACTATAGTCAATAATCTAGTTCACATCACCATGTGATTTACATTGTTATGAATCTAACACCCAATGAGTTCTGGGGTTCGATCATGCTTTGCATGCGAAAGAGGTTTTAGTCAACGGGTCTACGACTTTCAGATCCGTGTGTACTTTGCAAATCTCTATGTCATATTGTAGACACTGCTACCACGCTTCATTTGGATCTATTCCAGATGGCTACTCCACTATACATATTCGGATTGCTACTAAGAGTCATCCGGATTGGTGTTAAAGCTTGCATCGACGTAACCCTTTACGACGAACTCTTTATCACCTCCATAATTGAGAAATATTTCCTTATTCCTCTAGTTACTAAGGATAATTTTGACCGTTGTCCAGTGATCCACTCTTGGATCACTCTTGTACCCCTTGACAGACTCATGGCAAGGCACACACAGGTGCGGTACACAGCATGGTATACTACATAGAGCCTATGGCTAAGGCATAGGGGACGACCTTCGTCCTTTCTCTTTCTTCTGTCGTGGTCAAGCTTTGAGTCTTACTCAACTCCACACCTTACAAATCAGGCAAGAACTCCTTATTTGACTAATCCATTTTGAACTCTTTCAAAATCTTGTCTAGGTATGTACTCATTGAAAGTCTCGTCAAGCATCTTGATCTATCTCTATAGATATTGATGCCCAACAATTAGATAGCTTTATCTAGGTATTCCTTTGAAAAACTCCTTTTCAAACAACCATTTATGCTTTACAGAAATTGTACATCATTTCCGATCAACAATATGTCAACCACATATAAATATCAGAAATTCTATAGTGATCCCACTCACTTTCTTGTAAATACAAGTTTCTCGTGAACTTTGTATAAACTCAAAAACTTTGATCACCTCATCAAAGCGTATATTCCAACTCCGAGATGCTTGCTTTAGTCCATAGAAAGATTGCTGGAGCTTGCATACCTTTTAGCATCACTAGGATCGACAAAACTTTCAGGTTGTATCATATACAACCTTTCCTTACGAAAACCGTTAAGGAAAGTATGTTTTGACATCCATCTGCCAAATCTCATAACTGAAAAATGCAGCAACTGCTAACATAATTTCAATAGACTGTTAGCATCGCTACGGGTGAGAAAATCTCATCGCATTCAACTCCTTGAACTTGGTGAAAACTTGTTTGCGACAAGTCGAGCTTTATAAATGGTGACATTCACCATCAGCGTTCGTCTTCATCTTAAAGGTCCATTTGTACTCAACAACCTGCCATTCAACGGGCAAGTCTACCAAGTCCATACTTGGTTTTCATACATGGATCCTTTCTCGGATTTCATGGCTCCTAGCCATTTGTTGGATCGGGCCCACCATCGCTACTCCATAGTTCGTAGGTTCATCGTTGTCCAACAACATGACCTCCAAGACTAGGTTGCCGTACCACTCAGGAGCAGTACGCGTCCTTGTCGACCTACGAGGTTCGATAGTAACTTGATCTGAAGCTTCATGATCATCATCATTAACTTCCTCTTCAACTGACATAGGCTCCACAGAAACATCTTTCTGTGCCGCGCTACTCTCTGGTTGAAACAAAGGTTCAACAACCTCATCAAGTTCTATCTTCCTCCCACTCAATTATTTCGAGAGAAACTCTTTCTCGAGAAAGGATCTGGTTTTAGCAACAAACACTTTGCACTCGGATCTGAGATAGAAGGTATACCCAACTGTTCTTAGGGTATCCTATGAAGTTGCACTTTTTTGCTTTGGGTTCGAGCTTATCAGACATAAGTGTCGCATTCCCAAACTCTGAGAAATGACCTCTTAGGTTTCTATCAAACCATAATTCATACGGTGTCATCTCAATGGATTTAGATGGTGGCCTATTTAAAGTGAATGTAGTTGTCTCTAATGCATAACCCCAAAACAATAGTGGTAAAATGATAAGAGTCATCATAGTACGCACCATATCTGATAGAGAACGACTATGACGTTCGGACACACCATCACACTATGGTGTTCCAGGTGGCATGAGTTGTGAAACAACTTCCACATTGTCTTAAGTTGTATAGCAAACTCGTAACTCAGATGTTCACCTCCATGATCATATCGTAGACATTTTTATCTTCTTGTCACGATGATCTTAAACTTCACTCTGATTTGCTTGACCATTTCAAACGTTTCATACTTGTGTTTCATTAAGTAAATATGCACATATCTACTCAAATCATCAGTGAAGGTTAGAAAATAACGATATCCACTGCACGCTACAACACCCATTGGACCGCATACATCAACATGTATTATTTCCAATAAGTTACTAGCCCGCTCCGTCATACTAAAAACGGGGTCTTTAGTCATCTTGCCCATGAGGCATGGTCCGCATGTCTCAACCGATTCAAAATCGAATGAGTCCAAAGATCCATCAGCATGGAGTTTCTTCATGCGATTTATACCAACATGACATTTAGTAGCAGTGCCACAAGTATGTGGTACTATCACTATTAACTTTGTATCTTTTGGTATCAATGTCATGAACATGTGTATTACTACGATCAAGATTCAATAAACCATTCCCATTGGGTGCATGACCATTGAAGGTATTATTCATGTAAACAGACAACCATTATTCTCTAACTTAAATGAATAACCGTATTGCACTAAACACGATCTAACCACGTTCATGCTCAACGCAAACACCAAATAACATTTATTTAGGTTTATCACTAATCCCGAAGGTAGAGAGAGCGTGCGATGGTGATCATATCAACCTTGGAAACACTTCCAACACACATCGTCACCTTACCCTTAGCTAGCCTCCGCTTATTCCATAGATTTTATTTCGAGTTGCTAACATTTAGCAACCGAACCGGTATCCAATACCCAGGTGCTACTAGGAGTAATAGCAAGGTACACATCAATAACACGTATATCAAATATACTTCTGTCGACATTGCCAGCCTTCTTATCTACCAAGTATCTAGGGTTGTTCCACTTCAGCGACCATTCTCCTCATAACAGAAGCACTTAGTATCGTGTTTGGATTCAACCTTGGGTTTCTTCACTGGAGTAGTAACTGACTTGCCATCCATGAAATTTCCCTCCCGACCCTTGCCATTCTCGAAACTAGTGGTTTCACTAACCATCAACACTTGATGCTCCTTCTTGATTTCTACCTTCGCGGTGTCAAATATCGCGAATATCTCAGAGTTCATTATTTCCATCCCTGGCATTTTATAGTTCATCACAAAGCTCTAGTAGCTTAGTGATAGTGACTTGGAGACCTATATCAATCACTATCTTATCTGGAAGATCAACTCCCACTCGATTCAAGAGATTGTAGTACCCAGACAGTCTGAGCACATGCTCACCAATTGAGATATTCTCCTTCATCTTACAGGCAAAGAATCTTGTTGGAGGTCTCATACCTCTCAACACGGGCATGAGCCCGAGATCCCAATTTCAGCTCTTAGAACATCTCATATGTTTTGTGTCGTTCAAAATGTTTTGGAGCCTCAATTCTAAGCCGTAATGCATGATGCACTGAACTATCAAGTAGTCATCACAACGTGCCTGCCAGATGTTCACAACATCTACATACGACGCTTGATGGGGTGGAGCACTGAGCGGTGCATTAAGGACATAAGCCTTTTGTGCAGCAATGAGGACAATCCTCAGATCACGAACCCAGTCCGCATTACTGCTACCATCATCTTTCAACTCACTTTTCTCTAGGAACGTATCAATAAAATAGGGGATCTACAACACGAGCTATCTACAACATAATTTGCAAAGACACTTTAGACTATGTTCATGACAATTAAGTTCATCTAATCAAATTATTTAATGAACTCCCACTCAGACAGGCATCCCTCTAGTCATCTAAGTGATACATGATCTATATTGACTAGGCCGTGTCCGATCATCACGTGAGACGGACTAGTCATCAATGGTGAACATCTCCATTTTGATTGCATCTACTATACGACTCATGTTCGACCTTTCGGTCTCTCGTGTTCCGAGGCCATGTCTGTACATGCTAGGCTCGTCAAGTCAACCTAAGTTTTTGGCGTGTGTAAATCTTGCTTACACCTGTTGTATACGAACGTTAGAATCTATCACACCGGACCATCACGTGGTGCTTTGAAACAACGATCCTTCGCAACGGTGCACACTTAGGAAGAACACATTTCTTGAAATTTTAGTGAGGGATCATCTTATTTATGCTACCGTCGTTCTAAGAAAATAAGATGTAAGAACATGATAAACATCACATGCAAATCATAAAGTGACATGATATGGCCAATATCATCTTGCGCCTTTGATCTCCATCTTCGGGGTGTGGTACGATCACCATCGTCACCGGCACGACACCATGATCTCCATCATCATGATCTCCACCATCGTGTCTTCATGAAGTTGTCTCGCCAACTATCACTTCTACCAGTATGGATAACACTTAGCAATAAAGTAAAGTAATTACATGGCGTTTTTTATTGACTCGCAGGTCATACAATAAATTAAGACAATTCCTATGGCTCCTGTCAGTTGTCATACTTATCGACATGCAAGTCGTGATTCCTATTACACGAACATGATCAATCTCATACATCACATATATTTCATCACATCCTTTTGGCCATATCACATCACATAGCATACCCTGCAAAAACAAGTTAGACGTCCTCTAATTGTTGTTGCAAGTTTTACGTGGTTGCTATGGGTTTCTAGAAAGAACGTTTCTTACCTACGTAAAAGCCACAACGGTGATATGCCATTTTCTATATACCCTTCATAAGACCCTCTTCATCGAATCCGATCCGACTAAAGTGGGAGAGACAGACACCCGCTAGCCATCTTATGCAAGAAGTGCATGTCAGGCGATGGAACCTGTCTCACGTAAGAGTACGTGTAAAGTGGGTCTGGGCCGCTTCATCCCACAATGTCGCCGAATCAAGATAAGACTAGTAACGGCAAGCAAAATGACCAAATCATCGCCCACAACTACTTGTGTTCTACTCGTGCATAGAATCTACTCATAGACCTACCTTTGATACCACTGTTGGGGAATGTAGTAACAATTCAAAATTTTCCTACGTGTCACCAAGATCAATCTAGGAGATGCTAGCAACGAGAGAGAGGGAGTGCATCTTCATACCCTTGAAGATCGCTAAGCAGAAGTGTTACCAAGAATGCGGTTGATCGAGTCGTACTCGCGGCGATTCAAATCGCGGAAGATCCGATCCAAGCGCCGAACGGATCACGCCTCCACGTTCAACACACGTACAGCCCGGGGACGTCTCCTCCTTTCTTGGTCCAGCAAGGGGGGAGGAGAAGTTGAGGGAGAGCTCCGGTAGCATGACGGCGTGGTGGCGGTGGAGCTCATGGTTCTCCGACAGAGCTTCGCTAAGCGCTACGGAGGAGGAGGAGGTGTAGGAAGGGGGATGGCTACGCCAAGAGGAAGGGGGTGCTACTGCCCTCCCACCCCTCTCTATTTATAGGGGGAAGGGAAGAGAGGGCTGGCCCCCCTAGATACAATCTAGGGTGGGGTGTCGGCCAAAGGGGGGAAACTTGCCCCCCAAGTTAGGTGGGAGGCGCCCCCACCCCCTAGGGTTTCTAACCCTAGGCGCCTTGGGCCCTTGAGAGGGGCGCACCAGCCCACTAAGGGGCTGGTTCCCATGCAACCTCAGCCCATTAGGCCCTCCGGGGTAGGTGGACCCTCCCGGTGGACCCCCGGAACCCCTTCGGTGGTCCTGATACAATACCAATAAACCCCAAAACCTTTCCGGTGACTGAAACTGGACTTCCCATATATAAATCTTCACCTCTGGACCATTCCGGGACTCCTGGTGACGTCCGGGATCTCATCCGGGACTCTGAACAACTTTTGGTAACCACATACAATTCCCATTACAACTCTAGCGTCACCGATCCTTAAGTGTGTAGACCCTACAGATTTGGGAACCATGCAGTCATGACCGAGACACCTCTCCGGCCAATAAACAATAGCGGGATCTGGATACCCATATTGGCTCCCACATGTTCCACGATGATCTCATCGGATGAACCACGATGTCGGGGATTCAATTAATCCTGTATACAATTCCCTTTGTCCATCGGTATATTACTTGCCCGAGATTCAATCGTCGGTATCCCTATACCTTGTTCAATCTCGTTACCGGCAAGTCTCTTTAATCGTTTCGTAACACATGATCCCGTGACTAACTCCTTAGTCACATTGAGCTCATTATGATGATGTATTACCGAGTGGGCCCAGAGATACCTCTCCGTCACACGGAGTGACAAATCCCAGTCTCGATTCGTGCCAACCCAACAGACACTTTCGGAGACACCTGTAGTGTACCTTTATAGTCACCCAGTTACATTGTGATGTTTGATACACCCAAAGAATTCCTACGATATCCACGAGTTGCACAATCTCATGGTCTAAGGAAATGATACTTGACATTAGAAAAGCTCTAGTAGACGAACTACACGATCTTGTGCTATGCTTAGGATTGGGTCTTGTCCGTCACATCATTCTCCTAATGATGTGATCCCGTTATCAACGACATCCAATTTCCATGATCAGGAAACCATGACCATCTATTGATCAATGAGCTAGTCAATTAGAGGCTCACTAGGGACATGGTGTGGTCTATGTATTCACACATGTATTACGGTTTCCGGTTAATACAATTATATCATGAACAATAGACAACTATCATGAACAAGGAAATATAATAATAACCATTTTGTTATTGCCTCTAGGGCATATTTCCGAAAAACTCATCTAGGGTTAGACATACGATCTCGAGGTAGATCAACTATGTAACCCCCCATATCATCAATACAACCAAGCAGGACATAGGGTATTACCTCCATAGGAGGGCCTAAACCTGGGTAAACCTGTGTCCCCTTCGTCTCATGTTACTGTTGATTCTAGTCTCATAGTTCGACACCCCCTACCCTAGATCCGCCGGTTTTGACACCGACATTGGTGCTTTCATTGAGAGTTCCTCTGTGAGCAAGATGGAATCGACGCCTCACCTTGTCATCAACGAAGAGGTCCGCAACTTGGACACTTTTGTCCCCAGACAGATCTTCGCCTTTGGCAGCGTTGTGTTGCACGTTGATCCCACTGGCCATCTAGGCCGTGTTGAGAGCTTCACCCCTGATCGAGAGGTCAGATTCGGAAACTTAGAGTTCTGCGTAGACTCTCTGGGCGATTTTTCATTAACCGGGCTTGCAGCTTCGCCTGCAACACCCGTGGATTCTGAGGCTTTAACCTCGAGCCCCTTCTTTGGACATGCCAATGGGATTACCCATGGTGATGAGACGATCTCCTATCCTGGTCCGACCATTGAGCTAGATGACCGGACACGTGTTCTCGCCGAACACCTCCTATGTCTGGGCGCCTTGGAGGTCAACTCTGCAAGTTCCAAACAGCTTGATCCAATCAGGCCCTCAGTTGTTGACGAGGCCCTAGATCGGATCTCATCGATGAAGATCACTGATGATCCAACCCCGATCTATGCTCAATTCGGTTATGGTACGGGTCGGGACGAATTTTTCGACCCACCCATCACCCACTTGATAGCCATTGTTGAAGATTTAACCGACATGCTAGACTATCCCTCCGAGGAGGCAGAATACATGGATGAAGAGGACCGTCCTCCCACCCCCGTTAGCACCGGGAGGTGGGCCGCCACTTCCACATACGATATCTATATGGTAGATACTCCCGTCGATAAAGGAGACAACAAGCCTAACAATGATGGCGACAAGTCGGGCGATGCGCCGTCAAGGCGCCGGAAACCACATAAGCGGTCCAAAGGCAAAAAAAGGAAGGAAAGCTATCATCAACAACGGGGACGGCAATACCCCAGCTGACCAAGGCAATCCCGATATCCCCAAACACCCGCTAGAGGGTCCGAAAGGGCCTGAGGGCCGGAAAAATCCCAATAACGTCAATGACTCCGAAGATGATAATTACCTTCCCCCCGTCGAGGAGGAAAATATATCGGAAGTCGATGACTTGTACATACTTGATAACCTCGAAGATCAGGAAGAAATCAGGTAGCGGCTCATAGCAACGGCTCGCAGCTTGAAAGCTAAAGAAGGTCAACTCAAAGCCGAACAAGATGACCTCAATGATCGATGGTCGAAAGTCCTCTCCATAGAGGAAGTATACGACATCGGTCTGTCGGACCAGCCCAAAAGCTACCCATGGAGGAGGCTGCTGCCGCAATTCGATGACGAACTCACTGATACCCCATCTACGAACCATACTCCATACGACAATCTATCCGCCCCCCTCGCGGGCGGGACAGGACGGCTGACGACACCGGTTATATACCGGCAATGCCCTGAAGACGGGGTAAGGAGCCATTAGAGCCCAATGACAGGTTTGACCTGCGAGATGACCTGGATCACAGAGCAGGTCGTACAAGATCTATCTATGGATCCAGAGAGTACTCACCCGATAGATGGGGTGGGTACATACCATGGTTCGAGCAAAACAACAGAGTTCGGGAACGCAACCGGGCCCACACAAACGCCGAGTACAGGCGCGACATAGCACGGGCCAGAGACACCACTCACCCACTGTGCTTCACAGATGAAGTAATGCGACATCAGTTCCGTGAAGGGTTTAAACCTGTGAATATAGAACAATATGATGGGACTATTGACCCAACTGTATGGATTGAGGACTTCCTCCTCCATATCCACATGGCGCGAGGAGATGATCTCCATGCCATAAAATATCTACCTCTTAAGCTTAAGGGGCTAGCTCGGCACTGGTTAAATAGCCTCCCCGAAAACTCCATTGGATGTTGAGAAGACCTGGAAGACGTGTTCCGCTCTAACTTCCAGGGAACCTATGTCCGCCCATCGGACTCCTCCGATCTCAGCAACATCGTCCAGAAGCCCAACGAGTCTGCTCGACAATTCTAGAATCGGTTCTTGACTAAGAAGAACCAAATTGTCGACTATACGGATCCTTCTGGCACAATATTTGGGATGAATGGCTGGCCCGCTAGCTTGGCCAGGATAAACCTCGGACCATGTCTGCCCTCACTACCCTCATGATCCGCTTTTGCGCGAGCAAAGACAATTGGCTGGCAAAACGCAGCCACAATTCCGAAGACCCCGTAGCCTCTGAAGCCCGGGATGGTAATGGAAAACCAAAGAACAATAAGAATAAACGTCGGCACAATAATATCGATGCCGGTGACATAGCTGTAAACGCCGGATTCCGCAACTCCCGACCCGGGCAGCGGAAGAAGCCTCCTAAAGGCAATCGCGACGGACCCACCCAGCTGGAGAAGATCATGGAAAAACCTTACCAAATCCATGGGACTCCGGAGAAGCCCGCCAACCACACACACCGCAATTGCTGGGTGTTTAAACAAGCTGACAAGATACCACCTGAGGACCAAGGCAAAAGCTCTTGCAGCGAGGACGAGGATGAGCCTCAGGGTCCAATTGGTGGCGGACAGAAGAAATTTCCTCCCGAAGTCAAATCGGTGAATATGATATACGCCACCCATATACCTAAGAAGGACAGGAAGCGCGCCCTTCAAGAGGTCTACGCTGTGGAACCCGTAGCCCCGGAGTACAACCCATGGTCGGCATACCCGATCACCTTTGATCGGCGCGATCACCCAACCAGTATCCGTCACGGGGGTTCAGCGGACCTCGTCCTAGACCCCATTATAGATGGGTATCACCTCACAGAAGTCCTAATGAACGGAGGAAGTAGCCTTAACCTTATTTACTCAGATACGGTGAAAAAGATGGGCATAAATCTGTGAAGGATCAAACCCAGTAGCACTACCTTCAAAGGAGTGATCCCAGGCTTTGAGGCCCGATGTACGGGTTCTGTAACCCTCGAAGTTGTGTTCGGATCGCCCGATAACTTTCGCAGCGAAGACTTGATCTTCGACATTGTGCCCTTCTGCAGCGGCTATCATGCGCTGCTTGGCCGAATATCGTTCGCTCGTTTCAACGCGGTCCCACATTATGCATACCTCAAGCTCAAGATGTCGGGCCCCAAGGGGGTCATTACTGTTAACGGCAATACAGAGCGCTCCCTTAGAACTGAGGACCATGCATCTGGCCATGGCGGCCGAATTTAGCTACAAAGAAGATCGACAAGTTCCGATATCCGCCATAAAGGCACACAAGGTTGGGAAGCGAGTTCGGTACCAGACCGAAACCTCAGATCCTTCCTCCTCCCTCCAATAGGGACTCGCCCCCCACCGTTCAACCCTGAGACCAGCAAAGTACGTGCCAAGGAGGCATAACTTCGCACTTAAAATTTCATGGGTAGCGGTTGGGACATAAAAATGGGTGTTCGATTAGACCGAACCTTTACCCTTAACACGTCCTCGGAAAAAATGCAGGTGCTCCTAAAGAACATGCCTATGGCATAAAGCTCATCTAAAATTCGGTGGCCTCTCAAGACCTTGTTTACAAGATCCATTCGTCGAACACTAACACCCATCAAGGTGCATCCAAGAGCAGGAATCAACTAGCAACGGGGCGTATCTAGGACGTCAGTTTATCCATCGAAGACCCCTGGTACAACAACTCATGCATAGTTTCTTTCTTTCACATACCTGTAAATAGCTGCTTCGGCAATCCGAGTTATAAGAGTTGCTAAGAAAAATATAAATTGCATGGCACAAGTTTGCCTCACCTATCCTTTTTCGGCGCATATTTTCACCTATCTCCCTCTTATCGTGGACCTATTTGGTATGATGCGATGCAACTGGCTAATAGACCGGGGGCTCGAGTTTAAAAAACAAAATCGCCTTATGTACATTCTATCATGCGTTCGGCATCTTGGTGTTCGCTTTATATGCATCGGTTCCGAACTATGTCTTGGGTCAACAGTTGGGTTGCCCAGCTCCTATGCTTGCCCCTTTATGTTCTGCTCGTTCGGCTGAAAGGGCAAAGGGAGCACCCCTGCGATTGTGCTTCCGGATAGTCTGGTCAAGCACCTCAGGGGAGAAAGCCGAAAACTAACTGTCATAGTATGCGAGATCCAGTCTGTGAACCCGAGCTGGAAGTATTATCCTTCAATCCTCGTAAGCGGTTATTCCGTGTTATACGAGGAATTTTCCCTTCATGCAAACATTGTCATACCGGATTTTTCCATGGTTCGTCCGAACATCACAACACTTCGGTGGCTAATGGTACGCTTCCTGTAGTCCTTTTCGCGCCCCTACGGCTAAGTGAAAGAAATAAAGCACTATAGTCTGATTGCCTAGTCTGTCGCATTGTACCGCCTTCGGGTTCCGATAATTTGGCTAAGGGACATAGTGCGTTGGCATAGACACCCCATGTAGTATCTACATGGGGGCTGAAGCCGACGACCCGAGCACTCTTCATCACCCCATTGAAGTATAGCTCGGGGCGTCTATGCTCCTTCCCGAGAGGCGGCCGAGCGGTTGCTACCTTCATTGGATCCAACCCCGGCTAGTGCACCTTCGCTCTTGTAAGGGCCATCTGGACTCCCTCGATGCTGGAGGAGCGCTTGACGGTGTCGAGGCGGGGTGAAGCAGCAATCAACCTCTGCACCAGGCCAAAGTAGCTGCCTGGCAGCGACTCGTCAGGCCATAAGCGGATGCAGAGATCCTTCATTGCCGGCTCCGCCGTCTGGTGCAGCTCCATCAGCTGTTTCAGTTGCTCCACTAGAAGAGGAGGGCGCTCGAGGGCTCCGAACTGTGCCCAGAACAGCCGAGCCTCATCTCCTTCTCCCCTCGAGGCGAACAGCTGATTGGCGTCTGCCACGCTCTTCTGGAGATCGATGGAGGCGCCTGAGGATCGCCACACCTGGATAAGCAATTCGAATTTGCTATCCCCAAATACGCACTTTAGTGAGTATGGCTTACCATCTGTTATGTCTTTGCCTTGGCACACTTGCTCCTCGTAGAACCGTCTGTCCACCCGCTCCTTCTGGAGTTCGGTTGTCAAGGTGGACAGTTCGGATAAGCTCACTTTATTTTTCTGCTCCAAGGCCTCGCATTTTTCGTTGGCGTCCTTGATCTCCTATTGGATCTCCGCCATGCGAGCCTCATGCTTGTCACTGCTGGCTCGCATGGCGGAAAGGGCGACAGTCGTTTCCTCAGCAGCCGCCCTCTCAGCGGCTGCTTCGTCCTTCACACGTTGGAGCTCGACCTTGAGCTTCTTCATCTCTTTTGCCGAAGCTACGCGTACGTCATATCATGTGAAAAAGCTGCATTGACAGTATTCCGACGATGGAGTCTAGACAAGGGTATTCGGTTTCTGTTTTGACATACCTTGAGCCTCGTTGAATCTTCGTTTAAGGGCCTCAACCTCGTCTTCGGGCTTAAGCTTCCGATTAGCTCGTCCAGCTTGGCGCCATTTATTGCCGCCGCTGATGACAAAGCCTGCATTACACATACAATTGATATATTACATGGGTTCTCAATTCCCGTACTATAGTCAATCCGATCTTATGTTAAGTTATCCTCACGTGCCGGATACTTAGAGTGTATCTAGTCCGATATCGGATACAGGAGTGACCCCTAGGTGAGTTTTTCACCTCACCTAGGGCTCGAGGGCTGCCATGTATATAATGGAAATAAATAAAAACTTCGCAAATAAGAGCATCAGGTGACTTACTTGAAAACATGCCAGGAGACCTTTGAAGGCCTCCTTCAGTCCGTTGTCAAGGGACTGGATGCTCTTCCATACCGCACCCATGAGGGTGCGGTGCTCCACGGAGACGGAGGCGCTTGTTAGAGCCTCCTCCATTACCGGCCATCCGTTGGTCGGTGGCGCCGGAGGTGATTGGACAACCTAATCACCGATCGGAGTTTGAACCGGAACCTTCGGAGGCGTGCTACGCTCCGGAGATGCCCTTGGAGGGTACTGAGCAGCCGCTCACCCGGCCTCCTCAGTGTCCGGGCGGGGCACTTCCCCCGGTCTTTGGTAACCGAGGTGTTAGCCTCGACCATCATGTCGTCTCCCCTGCTGCCGGTACCCGGCTCCATAGAAGCATGCTGCGATGACACCTCGGCGGTGTCCTTCGCAGCGCCCGGAGTGGTGGGATGCGAGGCATTCCCGCTCTCCGCTAGTTCGGCGGGCGGGGTCTCCCCATTCAATATTTGATCGGTGGGGAGGACGCGCGGAGGGCTGCAAAATCGATGAGCACCTGCGTGTTAATAAATTCTCAACCTGTTAAAGGACGAATAAGCGTCTATGGATCCTGACCTTCGGGCGGGGCCTTGTGTAGGAGATATGCCCTAGAGGCAATAATAAATGTTATTGATTATCTCCCTGTTCATAATTAGGTTTATGTTCCATGCTATAACTGCTATGGTTCTCGAGTCTACAATAACCACGAGGCTTGAAGGAAGACTCATATGCACGTGTGGAATAATAAACGGTAAATTTTATTCCTAGTCTAGCCTCTAAGACTGGCTCAAGTATTGTATGATGATCCTGTTTTCCTGATCATGGGCATGGCTATGCCGGCAATTTTGAGGGCACAATGTTAGAAGAACATTGGTGTTGAATTGACCTGAATTGATGTTATGCTATGAGATACATTCGTCATAAGTTAATGGTTAATAACACAAAGAAGTTAATGTTTGCATAATTCCTTAGACCATGAGAGTATCGAGTTTCTTCATGCTTGCTTCATGAACTTTGGGGTTTGTTAAACGTCATCCGTAAATGGGTGGCTATTACGGTGGCTTACGAGTTCATGGAAAAGTATGTCAACTAACTTGATAGCTCAAGATTGGGATTTGCTCCTCCGACGATGGAGAGATATCTCTGGGCCCTCTCGGTGTTACAGTATCCATCATCGTCTGGCCAGACACTTTGTGATTTGATCATGGGGATGCCGGAACTGTTGGAAATATGCCCTAGAGGCAATAATAAATTAGTTATTATGATATTTCCTTGTTCATGATAATTGTTTATTATCCATGCTATAATTGTATTGATCGGAGACTTAGATGCATGTGTGGATACATAGACAAAACCATGTCCCTAGTATGCCTCTAATAGACTAGCTCGTTGATCAAAAGATGGTTAAGGTTTCCTAGCCATGGACATGAGATGTCATTTGATAACGGGGTCACATCATTAGGAGAATGATGTGATGGACAAGACCCAAACTGCAAACGTAGCATATGATCGTGTCAGTTTATTGCTACTGTTTTCCGCATGTCAAGTATGTGTTCCTATGACCATGAGATCATGCAACTCACAGATATCGGAAGAGTGCCTTGTGTGTATCAAACGTCGCAACGTAACTGGGTGACTATAAAGGTGCTCTACAGGTATCTACGATGGTGTCTGTTGAGTTGGCATGGATCGAGACTGGGATTTGTTACTCCGTGTGACGGAGAGGTATCTCGGGGCCCACTCGGTAATGCAACATCACAATAAGCCTTGCAAGCAATGTGACTAATTGTTAGTTGCGGGATCTTGTATTACAAAACGAGTAAAGAGACTTGCCGGTAACGAGGTTGAACTAGGTATGGATATACCGACGATCGAATCTCGGGCAAGTAACATACCGAAGAACAAAGGGAACGTTATACGGGATTAACTGAATCCTTGACATAGAGGTTCGACCGATAAAGATCTTCGTAGAATATGTAGGAACCAATGTGGACGTCCAAGTCCCGCCATTGGTTATTGACCGTAGAGGTGTCTCGGTCATGTCTACATAGTTCTCGAACCCGCAGGGTCTGCACACTTAAGGTTCGGTGACGTTTCGGTAGTGTAGAGTTATGTATGGTGGTGACCGAAGTTTGTTCGGAGTCCCGGATGAGATCCCGGACGTCACGAGGAGCTCCAGAATGGTCCGGAGGTAAAGATTCATATATAGGAAGTCCCAGTTTGGTTTCCAGAAAAGTTTCGGGCTCATCGGTAGTGTGCCGGGAGTGCCGGTAGTGTACCGGGAGGCCTCCGGGAGGGGTATTTCGACCCCAAGAGGTCCATGGGCTGTGAGAGAATAATAACCAGCCCTTAGTGGGCTGGGAAAATAGCCACAAAGGCCCATGGCGCAGGAGAGAAAGTCCTAAAGCAAAAAGTGGAAAATCAGCCAATAGGAGGCAATCCTACTCCAACTAGGATTGGAGGTGAAGTAGGATTGCTTCCCACCTCCTATTTCGGCCGACCCAAAGGCCTTGGCTGACTCTCCTCTCCTCTCCTCCTATATATACTAGTGGATTGGGTGGTTTTTGGACAGAATTTCCGGCCACGTGCTACCCGTTCCACCGGTGCATAGTTTCTCCTCTAGATCGGTTTTCTGCAGCGCTTAGGCGAAGCCCTGCCGGAATTGCTCCACCACCATCACCAGAGCGCCGTCACGCTGCCGGTGAACTCTCTCTCCTCTCCACCTCCTCTCGCTGGTTCGAGACGGTGGAGATCGTCATCAAGCTGCACGTGTGCTGAACGCGGAGGTGCCGTCCGTTCGGCGCTAGATCGGAAGGACCGTGATCGAGATCGCGAGACGGTTCGTGATGTGATCACGGAACAGATCATGATGAGTTCGCGGGACAGATCGTGATCAAGATCGTGAGATGGATCGTGATGAGTTCGCGGGACGGATCATGATGTGTTCGCGGGACGGTTCGTGATTGGATCGCGGGACGCTCGGCGATTTGGATCGCGAAGAAGTTCGACTACACCAACCGCGTTTCTTAACGCTTCTTGCTTAGCGATCTACAAGGGTACGTAGATACACTCTCCCTCTCGTAGATGCTCATCACCATGGATAGGTTTGCATGTGCATAGGAAATTTTTTGTTTCCCATGCGACGTTCCCCAACAGTGGCATCATGAGCTAGGTTGATGGTTCGATGAGATCTCGAGTAGAACACAAAAGGTTTGTGGGCGTTGATGCTTAGATTGCTTCCTCCCTTGGTCAGATTTTGGTTCAGCGGGATTGTGAGATGAAGCGGCCTGGACCAACATTACTCGTACGCTTACGAGAGACCGGTTCCCTCGACGCAACTTGTTGCTTAGATGGCTTGCGGGTGACAGTTTCTCTCACTTTAGTTGGATCGGATCCGACAAAGGCGGTCCTTGAGAAGGTTGAAAAGCAATCTATGTATCACCGTTGTGGTTTATGCGTAGGTGAGAATCGTTCTTGCTAGATACCCGTAGCAGCCACGTAAAACATGCAACAACAATTAGAGGACGTCTAACTTGTTTTTGCAGGGTATGTTGTGATGTGATATGGCCAATTAGATGATGAGATATATGTGATGTATGAGATGATCATGTGATGTATAGAATTTCACGACTTGCATGTCGTTGAGTACGGCAACCGGCAGGAGCCATAGGGTTGTCTTTAATTATTGTATGACCTGCGTGTAAATCATTAAGCGCTATGTAATGCTTTACTTTATCGCTAAGCGGTAGCAATAGAAGTAGAAGCAGGGCTGGCGCCACAACCCCAATGGCAACACATTGATGGAGATCAAGATGATGGAGATCATGGTGTTGTGCCGGTGACGATGGAGATCATGACGGTGTTTCGAAGATGGAGATCTTAAACACAAGTTCATGGCCATATCATGTCACTTATGAATTGCATGAGATGTTAATCCTTTTATGCACCTTGTTTTGCTTAGTACGGCGGTAGCATTATAAGGTGATCCCTCACTTGAATTTCAAGATGAACTGTGTTCTCCCCGAGTGTGCACCGTTGCGAAAGTTCGTCGTGTTGAGACACCACGTGATGATCAGGTGTGATAGACTCTACGTTCACACACAATAGGTGCAAGCCAGATTTGCACGCGCAGAACACTTGTGTTAAACTTGACGAGCCTAGCATGTACAGACATGGCCTCGGAACACGAGAGACCGAAAGGTCGAACATGAGTCACATAGTAGATATGATCAACATAATGATGTTCACCATTGCAGCCACCTCAACTCACGTGATGATCGGACTTGAGTTGGTGAATTTGGATCATGTATCACTCGAATGATCGGAGGGATGTCAATTTGAGTGAGAGTTCTTAAGTAATATGATTAATTGAACTCATTATCATGAACATAGTCAAAGTGTCTTTGCAAATTATGTTGTAGATTACTAGCTCGCGCTGTAGCTCCCTTAAATTTTTATATGTTCCTAGAGAAATAGAGTTGAAAGATGTTGGTAGCAATATTGCGGACTGGGTCCGTGATCTGAGGATTGTCCTCATTGCTGCATAGAAGGCTTATGTCCTTAATGCACCGCTCGGTGTGCCACCCCCTCTAGCGTCGTCTATAGATGTTGTGAACATCTAACAGGCACGTTTCGATGACTACTTGATAGTTTAGTGCGTCATGCATTACGGCTTAGAATTGAGGCTCCGAAACGTTTTGAACGTCATGGAACATATGAGATGTTCTAGGAGCAGAGATTGTGATCTCAGGCTCGTGCCTGTGTTGCGAGATATGAGATATCCAACAAGATTCTTTGCCTGTAAGATGAAGGAGAAGAGCTCAATCGTTGAGCATGTACTCAGATTGTTTGGGTACTACAATCGCTTGAATCAAGTGGGAGTTGATCTTCCAGATAAGATAGTGATTGATATAGTTCTCCAAGTCACTGTCACTAAAGCTACTAGAACTTAGTGATGAACTATAATACACCAGGGATAGAAGTATTGATCCCTGAGCTGTTCGCGATGTTTGACACCGTGAAGGTAGAAATCAAGAAGGAGCGTCAAGTGTTGATGGTTAATCAAACCACTAGTTTCGAAAAGGGCAAGAGCAAGGAGGGAAACTTCATGGATAGCAAGTCAGTTGCTGCTCCAGTGAAGCAACCCAAAGTTGAACTCAAACCCGAGACTAAGTGCTTCTATTATGAGGTGAGAGGTCGCTAAAGCGGAACAACCCTAGATTGCTGGCAACATCGACAGAAGTATATTTGATATACGAGTTATTGATGTGTACCTTGCTAGTATTCCTAGTAGCACCTGGGTATTGGATACCGGTTCGGTTGCTAAATGTTAGGAACTCGAAATAAAAGCTATGGAATAAACAGAGAACTAGCTAAGGGTGAGGTGAGGATGTGTGTTGGAAATGTTTCCAAGGTTGATGTGATCAATATCGCACACTCTCTCTACCTTCAGGATTAGTGACGAACCTAAATAAATGTTATTTGGTGTTTTGCGTTGAGCATGAACATGATTAGATCATGTTTGTTGCAATACGGTTATTCATTTAAGTCAGAGAATAATAGTTATTCTGTTTACATGAATAATACCTTCAATGGTCATGTACCCAGTGAGAATGGTTTGTTGAAATCTTGATCGTACTAATACACATGTTCATAACATTGATGTCAAAAGATACAAAGTTAAATAATGATAGTACCACATACTTGTGGCACTGCCGCAAAATGTCATATTGGTATAAAGCGTATGAAGAAACTCCCTGGTGATGGATATTTGGACTCATTCGATTTCGAATCGGTTGAGACATGCGAACCATGCCTCTTGGGCAAGATGACTAAAGGACCCCGTTGGATGGAGCGGGCAAGTGATTCATTGGAAATGATACATGTTGATGTATGCAATCTAGTGAGTCTTGTAGCGTGCAGTGGATATCGTTATTTTCTTACCTTCACTGATGATTTGAGTAGATATAGTGTATATTTACTTAATGAAACACAAGTCTGAATCGTTTGAAAGGTTCAAGCAAATTCAGAGTGAAGTTTAAAGATCATCGTGACAAGAAGATAAAAATGACTGCAATATGATCGTGGAGGTGAATATCTGAGTCATGAGTTTAGCATACAACTTAAGACAATGTGAAAGTTCTTTCACAACTAAACGCCACTTGGAACACCATAGTGTGATGGTGTGTCCGAACATCATAGTTATGCTCTATTGGACATGGTGCGTGCTATGATGTCTCTTGTCATTTTACTACTATAATTTTGGGGTTATGCATTAGAGACAACTACATTCACTTTAAATAGGGCACCATCTAAATCCGTTGATATGACACCATGTGAATTATGGTTTGATAGAAACCTAAGCTGTCATTTCTTAATACTTGGGGCTGCGACACTTGTGTGGAAAATGTTTTCACCTAATGAGGTCGAACCCAAGGCGGACAAATGCATCTTCATAGAATACCCTAGGATCAGTTGGGTGAACCTTCTATCTCAGATTCAAGTGGAAAGTGTTTGTTACTAAAACAGATCCTTTCTCGAGGAAAAGTTTCTCTCGAAAGAATTAAGTGGGAGGAAGATAGAACTTGATGAGGTTGTTTAAACTTTGTTCAACCAGAGAGTAGCGCAGCGCAGGATGTTGTTTCTATGAAGCCTAGGTTAGTTGAAGAGGAAGTTAATGATGATGATCATGAAGCTTCAGGATCAAGTTACTATCAAACTTCGTAGGTCGACAAGGATGTGTACTGCTCCTAAGCGGTACGACAACCCTGTTTTGGAGGTCATGTTGTTGGACAAACGATGAACCTACGAGCTATGGAGAAGCGATGATGGGCCCGGATTTCGACAAATGGTTGGAGGCCATGAAATCCGAGATAGGATCCATGTATGAAAACCAAGTGTAGACTTTGGTAGACTTGCTCGTTGGACGGCAGGTCGTTGAGTACAAATGGATCTTTAAAATGAAGACAGACACTGATGGTGAATGTCACTATTTGTAAAGCTCGACTTGTTGCAAAGATGTTTGTGACAAGTTCAAGGAGTTGACTACGATGAGACTTTCTCACTCGTAGTGGTGCTAAAGTCTGTTGGAATTATGTTAGCAGTTGCTGTGTTTTCAATTATGAAATCTGGCAGATGGATGTCAAAACATCGTTTCCTTAACGGTTTACTTGAGGAAAGGTTGTATGTGATACAACCAAAAGGTTTTGTCAGGCCTAAGGATGCTAAAAGGTGTGCAAGCTTCGGTGATCCTTCCATGGACTGAAGCAAGCATCTCGGAGTTGGAATATACGCTTTGATAAGGTGATCAAAGTTTTGATGTTTATACAAAGTTTACGAGAAACTTGTATTTGCAATAAAGTGAGTGGGAGCACTATAGAATTTCTGATAAGTATATGTGGATGACATAATGTTGATTAGAAATAATGTAGAGTTTCTGGAAAGCATAAAACGGTCATTTGGAAAGTGATTTTCAAAGGAAGACCTAGATGAAGCTACCTAATTGTTGAGCATCAAAATCTATGGAGATAGATCAATATGCTCGATGAGACTTTCAATGAGTGCATACCTTGACAAGATTTTGAAAGAGTTCAAAATGGATCAGTCAGAGAAAGAGTTCTCGCCTGATTTGTAAGGTGTGAAAGTTGCGTGAGACTCAAAGCTCGACAACGGCAGAAGAAAGAGAAAGGACGAACGTCGTCCCCTATGCCTTAGCCATAGGCTCTATATTATGCCATGCTGTGTACCGCACCTGTGTGTGCCTTGCCATGAGTCCGTCAGGGGGTACAAGAGTGAACCAGGAGTGGACCACTGGACAGCGGTCAAGATTATCCTCAGTAACTAAGAGACTGAGGAGATGTTTCTCGATTATGGAGGTGATAAAGAGTTCGTCGTAAGGAGTTACGTCGATACAAGCTTTAACACTAATCCGGATGACTCGTAGTAGCAATCTGGATACGTATAGTGGAGCAGCCATTTGGAATAGTACCGAGCGGAGTGTGGTAGCAGTGTTTACAGTTTGACATAGGTATTTGCAAAGTACACACAGATCTGAATGTTACAGACCCGTTGACTATAAGACCTCTCTCACATGCAAAGCATGATCGAGCCCCAGAACTCGTTGGGTGTTAGATTCATAACAATGCGAATCACATGGTGATGTGAACTAGATTATTGACTCTAGTGCAAGTGGGAGACTGTTGGAAATATGCCCTAGAGGCAATAATAAATTAGTTATTATCATATTTCCTTGTTCATGATAATCGTTTATTATCCATGCTATAATTGTATTGATCGGAGACTTAGATGCATGTGTGGATACATAGACAAAACCATGTCCCTAGTATGCCTCTAATAGACTAGCTCGTTGATCAAAAGATGGTTAAGGTTTCCTAGCCATGGACATGAGATGTCATTTGATAACGGGGTCACATCATTAGGAGAATGATGTGATGGACAAGACCCAAACTGCAAACGTAGCATATGATCGTGTCAGTTTATTGCTACTGTTTTCCGCATGTCAAGTATGTGTTCCTATGACCATGAGATCATGCAACTCACAGATATCGGAGGAGTGCCTTGTGTGTATCAAACGTTGCAACGTAACTGGGTGACTATAAAGGTGCTCTACAGGTATCTCCAATGGTGTCTGTTGAGTTGGCATGGATCGAGACTGGGATTTGTTACTCCGTGTGACGGAGAGGTATCTCGGGGCCCACTCGGTAATGCAACATCACAATAAGCCTTGCAAGCAATGTGACTAATTGTTAGTTGCGGGATCTTGTATTACGGAACGAGTAAAGAGACTTGCCGGTAACGAGGTTGAACTAGGTATGGAGATACCGACGATCAAATCTTGGGCAAGTAACATACCGAAGAACAAAGGGAACGTTATACGGGATTAACTGAATCCTTGACATAGAGGTTCGACCGATAAAGATCTTCGTAGAATATGTAGGAACCAATGTGGACGTCTAGGTCCCGCCATTGGTTATTGACCATAGAGGTGTCTCGGTCATGTCTACATAGTTCTCGAACCCGCAGGGTCTGCACACTTAAGGTTCGGTGACGTTTCGGTAGTGTAGAGTTATGTATGGTGGTGACCCAAGTTTGTTTGGATTCCCGGATGAGATCCCGGACGTCACGAGGAGCTCCGGAATGGTCCGGAGGTAAAGATTCATATATAGGAAGTCCCAGTTTGGTTTCCGGAAAAGTTTCGGGCTCATCGGTAGTGTACCGGGAGTGCCGGTAGTGTACCGGGAGGCCTCCGGGAGGGGTATTTCGACCCCAAGAGGTCCATGGGCTGTGGGATAATAATAACCAGCCCTTAGTGGGCTGGGAAAACAGCCACAAAGGCCCATGGTGCAGGAGAGAAAGTCCTAAAGCAAAAAGTGGAAAATCAGCCAATAGGAGGCAATCCTACTCCAACTAGGATTGGAGGTGAAGTAGGATTGCTTCCCACCTCCTATTTCGGCCGACCCAAAGGCCTTGGCTGCCTCTCCTCTCCTCTCCTCCTATATATACTAGTGGATTGGGTGGTTTTTGGACAGAATTTCAGGCCACGTGCTACCCGTTCCACCGGTGCATAGTTTCTCCTCTAGATCGGTTTTCTGCAGCGCTTAGGCGAAGCTCTGCCCGAATTGCTCCACCACCATCATGGGAGCGCCGTCACTCTACCGGTGAACTCTCTCTCCTCTCCACCTCCTCTCGCTGGATCGAGACGGTGGAGATCGTCATCAAGCTGCACGTGTGCTGAACGCGGAGGTGCCGTCCGTTCAGCGCTAGATCGGAAGGACCGTGATCGAGATCGCGAGACGGTTCATGATGTGATCACGGAACGGATCGTGATGAGTTCGTGGGACAGATCGTGATCAAGATAGTGAGACGGATCGTGATGAGTTCGCGGGACGGATCATGATGTGTTCGCGGGACGGTTCGTGATTGGATCGCGGGACGCTCGGCGATTTGGATCGCGAAGAAGTTCGACTACACCAACCGCGTTTCTTAACGCTTCCCGCTTAGCGATCTACAAGGGTACGTAGATACACTCTCCCTCTCGTAGATGCTCATCACCATGGATAGGTTTGCGTGTGCGTAGGAATTTTTTTGTTTCCCATGCGACGTTCCCCAACAGGAACACGGGAACGAGAAAAGAGAACAACACCGGTAACGAGGTAACTAGCATAGTGGACAAGTTGTTGATCCACGGGGATGCCAACATGTCTCACCTCGGGTATTTGTAACATATCGCGAAGCAACAGGAATAGCACACGGCAACTGGAGGTTCACTCGAATATTCATTCGTGTGGGTATAGGGGTCAATATGGGTGTCCACGGCTCCAATGTTGATCATTGATCGGAAGGGGTTCCGGGTCATGTCTATGCTTCACTGAACCTATAGGGTCACACGCTTAAGGGTCATCTATCTGTTGAATACTAGACAAGGAGTCCGAGAGAAAGTCACTGAAATAGTTTCGGAGACAGCGGAAAAGTTCTGGAGAGAACACCGAAAAAGTGTTGGTAAAACTGAAAAGTTATTTCGGATAAAACCATTGATCCAAAAAGGTTTCAGCGAGCACCAGGAATGTTTTGGAGGTTGCCAGATCAGTCTGGTAATTTCTGGAATTTTTCGGAGAAAAAACCGGAAAGGGTTTTCAGAGCTGCTGGAATTGTTTACCGGGTAAACGAAGATGGTTTTAAATTAAACCACCATACCAGAAATGTTCCGGAGCGTGTCCAGATAATTTTAGAGGGTGCCAGAAATGTTCTGGGACCTTTCAGAATTTTTCCGAAGTAATAGTCGCGGAAAACATCTTGTCCCAGCGTGAGGGGACAAGATCCCACGTTTCGTGGGGCTGTTTTGGGGCGCCTCCCTTTTGGGGGGCAGCCCCTTGTGGCTGGACAAAAGGTGTTGGGGGCCCCCCCATGCTGGGGGCAGCCTCCACAAATGGTGGAAAGTGTTGGGAGGAAGGTGGGGCCCCATGGGGGAACACCATGGACAAGGGAACATGTTTTCTCCATGTTTGGTGGGAACATGCTTCCTTGTTTTGTGGGTGCTTGTGAGGTGGCTGAAATTTCAGCCACCCCACCCCCTCCTTCCCCTATAAAAGGAGGTGGAGAGGAGCTCTCCATCCCCACTCCAACTCTCATACACATGCCATGCATTATCTGGCTTCTTCTCTCCCTCCCACGAAAAGAGTTTCATAGAGCCGAAAGGCTATCTGGGTTTCGGTGGGAACTAGTTCTGGATGACGAAGCCCTGTCGGATAGATGACACCGTATGTGTGCAACTCTGTAGAGAGATCGTAGTTTCGGTATTAGTTCGAGAGTGCCACTAGGGCTGTCCGTGTGACCGTCCGAGTTTTGGAGGTCCTCCCGAAGGGCTGTCCGAGTGACAGTCCAAGTTTCGGAGGTCCTCCCGAAGGGCTGTCCGAGTGACAGTCCAAGTTTCGGAGGTCCTCCCGAAGGGCTGTCCGCGACACCATCCGGGGGACTGTCCGACCGCCTCCCGGAGGGCTGTCTGCGGGGCAAATGAGGGTATACATCCTCGCGGTTGGGAGGTTGTAAAATCCTAGCTGCAGGGATCTACACCGCCGTTCGTCATCGACTCTACTTCCGCTGCGCTACAAGTCGGTAACGAAAATGATCAAACCATGTATGCAGTCTCCATAGTGGTCCTGGGCTGGTGCGTAGGTCGAATTTTTTTGTTTTCTGCTGCGTTACCCAACATCTTGACCCTATGGTTCCTTCTCGGAACCTCCTCGGCGTCATCAAACTCGAAGTCTGAATCCGAGCTATTGTCGGGCAAGACCACCTGCGCGTGATGCGCTCTCTTCCGTGCGGGAGGGGTTGCCTCCTTTGGGGCGTCCGATGATGCCGCCTTTTTTCTTGCTAAGGGGGAATCGCCTCCCCCCGGCTTCGTCCTCCTCCTCTTCCTCCTGCTCCTCCTCATCCTCTTCCTCCTCATGCTCCTCTTGATTCGAGGAGGCATGGGTTTCCCCGGACACAGTCTCTAACTGGTCCTGGATACGAAGGCCGCTTCGGCTTGGTTTCTTCTTCTCCTCCTCCTTCTTCTCGGGGGCCTTATACGGCTTCACCACGAGCATCGCCGCTAACAGCCCGGACCTAGCGTCTTCGGGCTGAGGTGCCGGGCTGTTGATGTTCACGGCCTTCTTCAGCCATGACTATAGTGGGTAATCAGAAAAATTGTTATGAGCCCTCTCTATGGAAAATAAAACTGACCAAGCGAAGTTAATGTTGTACCTCGGAGGCAAGCTTGGCGGCATGCAGACCCTTGTCTTCTTCTTCGGATGGCCATCTCTTTTGTGGCTTGAAGAGCACCTTCCACAACTTCTCCCGCGTGGTGTAGAAGAAGGTCAGAATCGTGGGCACGTCGTCGAGTTAACGAGCCCACAAGGAAGTATCCCGACGCTGGCAGGGGAGGACATGTCTTCGGAGCATGACTTGGACCACGCTGGTCAGCATGATGCCCTTCTCGACTTGGGCGCTGGCAAGCTTCTGCAGGTCACTCACCTCCTTGCTTGGTCCCCAGCTGAGGCCCTTTTCGAGCCATGAATCCAATCTGGTGGGGGGACCGGACCTGAATGCAGCGGGGGGATGTTGACCTTCTTCTTGTGGCTCGGTGATGTAGAACCACTCCCTCTGCCACACCTTGATGGTGTCGATGAAGGTGCCCGATGGCCACATGACGCGGATTAGCTTGCCGATCATAGCCCCGTCGCAATCTGCGTGCTTGCCACCGGCGCACTTAGGCTTGACGTTGAACACTTGGAGCCAGAGTCCGAAGTGTGGGTCGACCCACAGGAAAGCCTCGCACGCGAAGATGAACGTTGATATGTGCATGAAATAATTCGGAGGGAGGTCGTGGAAGTCCAGGAACATCAGCCCCCTAACAAAGGGATGGAGTGGAAAGCTCAACCCCCTCATGAAGTGGGGGATGAAGACCACCCTTTCGCCTGGCTTGGGGGTGGGGATCACTTGGCCCTCCTCTGGCACTCGGTGAGGGATATTAGCGGGGAGGTATCTGGCCTTCTTGAGGTCTAGGATGTCCTTATTGGTGATAGTGGAGGCCTCCCACTTGCCGTTGGAGCCTGAGCCCGCCATTGGTGAGCTTGGAGGTGGGTGGCAGAAGATCTAGATCTGGTCTCCGGAGGCTCAGAGGAATGGAAAGCATAGGAGGCGGATGAGGAGCGTAATTAGCTTCGGGGGTTTTTCTTCCCTTTTTATGAGGCTTATCGTTTAGACTCCCTCTGTCGCGCCGCGAATCCTCCGAGACGTGCGTGTCGTTGCACACGCATGATTAAACATATCCCGTGTAAAACGGGGCACAATCTGCACGTTGATAGATTGTGTTGGTGGAACGGTCTCGAATCGTGAATCGAGCTTTTGTAACCGGCCTAGCGGCCGTGATGGGCTGTGACCTTTCGTCAGAAAGGTTGTGCGCATATGTCATTTTATCCCTTGACGTTCTGCCTTCAAGGCCGACCTATTCACAGTGTTCAGACATGCTTCTATTCGGAAAGCTACTTGTCATCGGACGCCGAACTAAGTTCGGCGGGAAGAACTCACCTCGCAAGCCGAAGACTCTGATCGTGTGAAGCAATTGAAGCTGAGACCCCTGGCGTTGGAGGCAAGTTCGGGGGCTGCTTAGGGAGTCCTGGATTAAGGGGTCCTCGGGAGGCCGACATATTCCTATGGGCCGGACTATATGGGTCACTTACCGAACACCGGACTAATTGGAGACCTTATCCTCAAGATGGAAGCTTCGGGAAGTACGGCTTGTGCTCCACGTTTAATGTAGTGAATAGGCATGTTTATCTCCTCGGCAAGTAACCGACCATGTGTAAACCCTAGGTGCCCTCGGCGTCTATATAAGCCGGAGGGTTTTAGGGTATAGGGACAGAACAACTCATCTAGGGTTAGACATATGATCTCGAGGTAGATCAACTCTATAACCCCCATATCATCAGTACAACCAAGTAGAACGTAGGGCATTACCTCCATAGGAGGGCCCAAACCTGGGTAAATCTGTGTCCCCTTCGTCTCCTGTTACCGTCGATTCTAGTCTCATAGTTCGGGACACCCTACCCGAGATCCGCCGGTTTTGACACCGACACCTCCCCTTCAACAACATCTCTCTCCTCCTCCACAGCAGGTTGGCGAAGCTCTACAAGAATTTCATGACCACCAACACCACGTCGTCGTGTTGTTTGCCTAGATCCCATTTACCCATCCCTTTCACTTGATGGATCAAGAAGGAGACATCATCGAGACGCACATGTACATATCTCGAAGGTGTCGTTTGTGCGGTGCTGGATTAGATTGGATAGCGAAGAAACTACGACTATGCCAACCACGTTCGTTAGAATGTTTCCGCTTTCGGTCTTCAAGGGCATGTAGAGTATCCCCATTCGTTGCTAGCATCTAGTAGATTGGATCTTGGGTGAATTTGTAGGATTATTTTGTTTTCTATGCAATGATTCCCTTCAATTTTTCTGCTTGATATTTCAACAAATAGGTTATTGGCTTGTCGTCTCTACTACCGAGTTGTGTCAAGATGGGACTAGGCAGCGTGGCAGCGCACCGCGGAGCCTTTCGATGCAGGCGCGACAAGCAGAAGCTCCGGGCGGTGCCCATGGTGGTATTGTGTGTTTATGAAGGTGATGGTGGGTTCGGGTGCAAGGGATGCCACATTTGGCAGCAAGACGTCGGTGGCGGGCACACGGCCGCGGGCGTACATGCCCTCCATGGTGCTCCAGCACATGCGTAGCCAGGGCCTCCCTGTGCATCGCTATGACGTCGCCGACCATCGTGCAATGCAACCCCAATGCTGCCAGTGTGTGCTCCACCATGGCGCCCACGTGTCCTGATGCCACAACCACCTTCAATAGCCCTAGCCCAAGATGCCTCGAGGGAGACCAAATGTTTCTGGTTCGCCGCCAACCACTTGTTGATGGAGCAGACACATGCGTCAGTGTTGGGGTGGCTCGGCGAGGTTGAGCTTCGGAGGCGACATAACATAAGCCTGGTTGTGGCCGGCATTGATGACTTGGAGGGGGCAGAGGGGGGAGAAGATAGAGGTCGACAGGTGGGGCCTCGGGCCATCTCAAATTATCCACATAGACATGTCATGCCAACATATGTCATTGCGACAGATGGGCCCAACCCGTTGGTTTCGTGAACTTATCACAATCAATGCTCTTCATTATTCACTAGGCATAAAGTTGATGGTTTCTCGTATTGTGACCTTAAAATGGTACGCTGAAAGAATATCACGTGATACCAACACTTAGATGCTCATACGATACCAAGTCAAAAAAATTCAAATTGAAATGTTCCAAAAATTCTAAAAAAATATGGATGTTCGCAACTCATGTCTATACAAACCTAAAAAATGCAGATCCAAATCCAATATACAAATTGAAAAATAGGATAAATTCAACATAAATAGTGTCAATACGGACAAAAGCATGAATAGTGTGAAAAACAACAGTATCCACATCAAATTTGTCATTTTTGTTTTTTAATGTGTATATCTAATTTAGATCTGATTTTTTTGGTTTGTACTCACATATGTTATGAATATCCATGACTTTTTTGGAATTCATTGAAATATGTAAATTTGAATTTTTCAAATTGGTGTCATGGGAGCTTCGAAGTTTTCCCCCAAATTGTTACCCTAAGAGCTACACCTGGACCCTTATATCCGTCTCAAACGGCCGGACAGTCCGTCCGGTCAGAAAAAAGCGACCCAGACGGACGCCCTAAATGGCCCTCAAACGTCCGGACTGACCGACATCCTTATATCCAGTTCAAATATGGCGTGGATATGGGGGATCCCGGACAGGCCCGGACACGCCCGCCTGTCATGCTCGGTCCATCGTCGACCCCACGGCTGTCCCACAAAAAGCCCCATCCAGCTCATCGCTCCGAAACCCTAGCTCACTCACTCTCCTCTCTCGCTCTGTCCTCTCCTCTCCCTTCATCAATTCTGATCGAATCCGACGAAATGTCAAGCTTCGGTAGCCACTCCGACGATGACCTGGATCCGGACTATGAGCTTGCCCTCCGCATCGCCTTGAAGCGGTCCAAGGTGGAGACCGGGGGCACCTCCAGATGTGCAGCCTCGTCGCTTCCCCTCCGGCGCTGGCCCCTCCCAGCCCGTGCGCAACTCCGACAAGCGGCCTGCGCAATCCATGCCTCCCCTGCGTCGTCCCTCTGGCCCCGCCGGCTGCTGCTCCCTCACGTAGGCAGTGGTGGGTGCTTGTGCCCGCCCAGCTGGCCCAGACGCGCACGCCAAAATCAGAGGCGCGCGTCGCCCGTCGCGAGCGGCAACGACAAAGGGAGAGGTGAAGGCGAAGCAATCCATGTGCCGCCGCCGCGGGATGGAGGTGGAGCCCGACGAGGACGCGCGGCTTCTCGAATGGGTCTACTGCCGGTCGCTTACGACCGCGGAAACGGACGTGCGGCGCCTCCGTTGGAAGAACGTGAAGGCGCTCCGGATTGTCATTGAGCAGTCCGAGCGCAAGGCAACGTAGGCAGCTCGGCTCGCCAAGCTCAAGCGACAGCAGGACAGGGAGGTCTGACGGCTAAAAGGGCTCGTCATCCTTTCCGATGACGACCACGGCTTCTCATTGGACGACTCGGACGATTCCCCATCAGCTGTCAACTCCTATAGCTACGCCGACGACTGGAAGGCTAAAGAGCCAATGAGTAAGTGGTGATTGTTCCGTCTTCATTTATATTTTAATCATGTTTAAGTAGTTTGTAGTTAGGATTTGTTGATGAATTCCGCTTTTTTTGTCGATGTAATCCGATCCGATAAATTATATATTGATCTACTTTAATTTAATGTTGGATGAGCTGTATGGTTTTAAGGGTTCGAATATGAAAAATGCAGACATGTAAGGCAAACAAATGAGGATCAGTGTAAATGCAGATGTGAAAGGCAATAAATAAGGTCAGGCCCGATCAGTCTCAGTGGACGCGCCCGCGGACGTTAACGGGACCAGATTTACAAGTTCCTGGAGTAGATGCTCTAGCGTGGTGGTTTTCTGTAAATACTTCTCTAATGGTAAACGTAGAATCATAGGCAGCAAGTAAATATAATTTACATGGCATCGTGTACGGATATGAAAATACAGGATGGCGTCGCCCTAAGCCAATGCTTCTCCTCTACCAGCTGCCATGGCACGTCCTCTCTTATTATTCGTGATCGCCGTGGACGACAAAATCACACACTAGTTGCCGCCGCTCACAAGAGCGTCTTTGTAAGAGCCCTCCGGCGGCGGCGGGACGGGCGGAGCCCTCGGCTCGTGCCGCGGCGCCCCTACATTCCCTCCGTGCTTCCCCCTCCGGCCCTCCTCCAGGATGAGCGGCACCTTGCCCTCCCTGTCCCTGTTGAGCCGCTCCTGCGCGCCGCCGCGCAGCTTCTCGAGCCCCCGCCCGCCCATCTGCTGCATCTTGAACACCTTGAGGAGGTTCAGCAGCCCTCCCGCCAGGAACAGCAAGCTCCCGAACAGGCAGTACCACGCCCAGCTCCTCCCCTGCATCCAGAGCAGAGCATTTCATCACCGTGTGTGTCAATTACAACGCTAAATTGGCCCGATCATGCGCATGTTCTTGAACTGAATGGACCTCAAGTGTTCATTTGGTTACTTACCAGTAGGGGGGAGCTGGGGGAGGAGTGGCCGTGGACGTCGTTCCGGTTGACGACGCCGCCGATGAAGAAGAGGGTGCTGCCGAGCAGAAACGGGATGTGCACGCTCTTCTGCAGGATCTGGACGTGCCCGTTGGCTCGCTCGTAGACTTGGCACATGTTGTGTATGGACCCGAGGCACCAGAGTGCCGGCCCGGCGATGAGCAGGTTCAGACCGTGCTTCTCCAGGCCGCGCCGGTGCCCTCTCTCCATCTGTGACGTTTGTTCCATGGATTCAGTCATTCAGATAAAACAGAACAGCATCCAACTCCAGTTTGAACTTGCTGGTACTGGCACTTGTTTGGGTGGATGAACTCCAACTCTGCTAATTAAGAGAAGAAACCAGTCCATACCTGGATTTCGAACAAGATGAGCGCGACCAAGGTGAGCGCGGCGCCGGCGAGCTGCACGGCGGAGGCGGCGAGCTCGACGAGCACGAACTGGGTGTCGAGCCCGGCCAGCCCAAGGTTGTAATCAACGCCGGCGACGTGCGCCAGCAGGTCGTGCGCGTTCACTGCCAGCACGCCCAGCAGCCCGACGACGGCCACGGCGAGGCCGGCCTTGGTGGACACCGCCCACGGCCACAGCTGCGCCAGGAAGCCAACGACGAGGAGGACGGCGGCGAAGACGTACACCCCGGCGTTGATGTACTCCCACCGCCGGTTGCGCGACGTCTCGCCGCCCGTCGCGCCGAGGCTGTACGCGCGGCAGTCCCGCGCCGTGGCTAGCTTCACCATGGCTGCTAGGTGCAGATTGGCTGCAGTGGAGGACTTGAAGTGGTGGTCGGCGAACACGGGGTCTGATCTGGACTGTGGAGCGAGGATGGCGGAAAGGCGCTATGTGTAAGCTCGGGCGGGGGTCCATGGCTGGTACGTGGCGGCGTGCATGCTGCGCCATGTAAGGCAGGCGCGAGGCGGGCTCTGATTCGTCACGCACGGCGCCGGCGAGTAAACTATAGCAGGAAATGAAACGAGTGTGCTTCTGGACTACACGAGACGGACGCCACTTCTCACATGAGTCAAACCACGTGGGCTCGATCACACAGGACAGCATGGCCCAACTTGCAAAGTTTTCAAAGGCGTGGAACTGTGGAAGAGGTGATAAACCTGCTGCGTCTGTTGTTCTTCTAGAAAATTCGTACAGAAGCTTTCTGGATTGAGTGCAGTTTGTTTGTTCCGCAGTGGAATCCCGTGAAATCATTCTACGAAATGCAGCACAAAACAGGTTCATAAAAGTTGCAGCGCATAATTAAGTAAGTAGTGATTTAAACGTTTTTATATTTTTTTAGAAAAGGTATTTAATTTAGCACGTATTTTCAAATGCTTTTGGTGATTGGCTAGGCGCGCAATACTAGCAGTGGATTGTTGGGAGTTTCAGTTCTCAATTGTGAAGTTGTACACCAAATCATTTCTTATATGTTTGGATTAGACGGTCTGAACATTTTTAGAGTATTTTCTACATAGATCACATAATGGTACGGATATTTTCAAACCTTTAGCACGGCCATCAAATCGGTCCCGGCATTGGTAATCCCTTGACCAAAAATAAATCTGGGAAGCTTTATGGGAGTCTGACGTTCACCGATAATACTACACGCACAGAGGAAAACAAGAGACTCTTACGGACCCCTTTGCGTGCCCTCCACTAATTGACCTTTATGATTTTCGCTGGTGGGCCCACTTCATTAAACCAAATCTCAGCCAATCATCGCTAAGCATTCCGTTAAACCCATGTAAACAGCCCGTGAGTGTAGCATCTCTCAATGTTCACCTAGCCCATTGTTAGTTGGACCACGTGTTTGCATAGCTTACACCTCTGTCGCCCTCGGGATCGATCTATTACTTGAACTCAACAGAATTACAGGGATACAGTGGTTCCTGGTGTCACGCCTAGGTCTCGATCAGATCGAGAGTGTGCTAAGGGAAGGGAAAGAAGGAAGGAGGGGAAAGTTACAGCCCTTCGGCAATTACGTTCGATGCCCCCTGTCCACTCATGCTCTCCCCTTGTGTAGCCATGGCCTCCTGAGTCGGTTGGGCGCGCTACTGGGCCTCATGGGCCATCTCCCCTGCGACAGCTTTGCACCTGTGTGCCGCCCTGTTCCTTTCTCTCTTCTCAGCCCTTTTCTTCAGTCGTTGTGCCTCCGTCTTCAGGAAGGTTGTGACAATGCCCCCTCCTCGAGACGCAGCATGCCCCCATGTTGGTGCCTCCCTGTACCTTCTTTGAAGAGCATGTAGTTGTTCCCATGTAGCGAAGCTCGCTAGTAGGCCGGACCACTGAATCTTGACCTGTCGTAGCAGCTTCTTACCTTGTCGCATCAGCCTTGCCTCCAGTATCTGCTCAGGGCATCACTTGTCATCAGCAATTGTCATAATATGGAGGTCAGTACTCACTAGGGTGGAAGGCACCACAACCTTTTTGAGCTGTGATACATGAAAAACTGGGTGCACTTGGCTTCCGGCAGGCAGCTTGAGCTTGTAGGTAACTGTTCCCACTCGTTGAATCACTTCAAAAGGACCAAGGAACCGAAAACAGAGTTTGTGAGACGATCTAGACGCCACCGAAGTTTGGATGTGAGGTTGTAATCGCAAAAACACCTTGTCCCCCACTTCAAACACTCGTTCTGATCGCTTGCGATATGCAAATTTCTTTATTCTCTATTGAGCTCTGTGTAAATGTTGTTGAATGAGTTGCTGCATAGTTGAGCGTTCTGCCAACCATTGTTGTAAATCAGCTGGTGTCAATCCCTCTGCACGCTGTATGCCAAAGTGTTTGGGTCATTGTCCGTACATGATCTCAAATGGAGTGCGGCCAACCGCCGAATGGAAGGAAGTGTTATACCAGAACTCTGCTTGAGATAACCATTGCGACCATTGCTTCGGCTTTGCATGCACAAAACAGCGCAAGAACATCTTCAAGGACTGGTTAACCCTCTCCGTTTGTCCATCCGTTTGTGGATGGTACGCCGAGCTGAGATTCAAGGTTGTATCTATCATTTTGAACAGATTCTGCCACAACCTGCTAGTGAAAACCTTGTCTCTGTCGGACACAATGGTTTGTGGCATTCCATGCAGCTTGTACACATTGTTGATGAACGCTTGGGCTAGTGACAACGCTGTGAAGCGATGCCCGAGGGCGATGAAATGGGCGTATTTGGAAAATTTGTCCACCACCACAAGGATCGTGTCAAATCCATGAGATAACGGTAGTTTCTCGATGAAATCCATGCTGATGGTATGCCAAGCCTCAGGTGGAACTAGGAGAGGTTGTAACTTCCCTGGGTACTTGACATGCTCTCCTTTTGCTTGGTGACAAACAACACAAGCTTGCACATATTTCTGAATATAGCTCTTCATCCCTGGTCAGTTAAACAAGGCAACAATACGCTGGTAGGTGGCTTCCACACCAGAATGCCCCCCAATTGCGCTAGAATAGAGCGCATGTAGCACGGCATCATGTGCTTTGGAGTGACTCCCAAGCCAAATTTCCCCCTGGTATCGAATCACCCCTTTGTCCAATGCATATCCTTGGTCGTTTGGAGTAGACAAGACCAACTCAGAGAGCAGTTTTCGTGCTTGTGGATCTTTCTCATAGCCTTCAACAATGATTTCCAGACAACGAGGCTGACTGAAGTGATATTGTGTAACTTCTCATGGTGTGTTCGACGAGACCGGTATCGCAAGCGTCTGTTTCCAAGACAAATTGCACTTGGAAGTCCAGAAGTGCCAATGCTGGTGCCTGCACAAGTGCTTGCTTCAAGGCATCAAAAGAAGCGGTCATCGTTGATGTCCACACAAAGGGGTGTTTTTCTTCAGTAGGTCTGTCAGGGAACGGCTGATGATGCCGAAGGCACGAATGAACTTATGGTAGTATCCTGCTAAACCAAGGAACCCCCGCAATTGCTTCACGTTACCAGGCATGGGCCATTGTTTGACTGCAGCTATTTTAGCTGGGTCCGTCAACATGCCATGCTTGCTGACAATGTGTCACAGGTACTCCAATGACTCCTTCGCAAACGTGCACTTGCTGCGTTTCACATAGAATTGATGCTCGCGCAACATGTTGAACACCTGATCCAAGTGCTGGCAGTGCTCTTCCAAGGTTTGGGAAAAAACCAAGATGTCATCTGAGAAAACCAACACATATTTGCGCAGACCTGGACCCAAAGTAATGTGCATGGCCGACTGAAATGTGGATGGCCCATCAGTAACTCCAAACGGCATGACCTTGAACTCGTAGTGTCCGTTGTGGGTGCGGAAGGCTGTTTTAGCTTCATCTCCGGGAACCATACGAATTTGGTGGTATCCATCTCGCAAGTCCAACTTACTGAAAAATGTTGCACCTAACAACTCACCAAGCAGCTCCTCGACTACCGACATCGGATATTTGTTCTTGATTGTGATGGCATTGAGTTGTTGATACGTCTCCAATGTATCTATAATTTTTTATTGTTCCATGCTATTATATTATCTGTTTTGGATGTTTTATATGCATTAATATGCTATTTTAAATTATTTTTGGGACTAACCTATTAATCTAGATCCTAGTGCCAATTTCTGTTTTTTCCTTGTTTCTGAGATTTGCAGATAAGGAATATTAAACGGAGTCCAAACGGAATAAAACCTTCGGAAGGAATTTTTCTGGAACAAAAGGAATCTACGAGACTTGAGAACCAAGGCAAAGGAGCCACCGTGGGGCCACAAGCCCTAGGGGCGCGGCCAGGGGGGTAGGCCATGTCGGGTAGGCTTGTGGGCCCACGACAGCTCCCCTAACCATAATCATCAGCCTATAAATTCCCAAATATTCCATCATTATCAAAAATAGCCACGAAAACACTTTTCTGCCGCCAGAAGCCTCCGTTCCCGAGAGATTCAATCTTGGACCTTTTCCGGTAATCTGCCGGAGGGGGATTCGATCACGGAGGGCATCTACATCAACTCCATTGCCCCTCCGATGATGCATGAGTAGTTCACCACAGACCTACGGGTTCATAGCTAGTAGCTAGACGGCTTCTTGTCTCTGTCTTTGCTTCTCAATACCATGTTCTTCATGATCTTCATGGAGATCTATCCGATGTAATACTCTTTTGCGGTGTGTTTGTTGAGATCCGATGAATTGTGGGTTTATGTTCAGATTATCCATGAATATTATTTGAGTCTTTATGGAATTATTATATGCATGATTTCATATATTTGCAAGTCTCTTCGAGTTATTGGTTTGGTTTGGCCAACTAGATTGGTAATTCTTGCAATAGGAGAAGTGCTTAGTTTTGGGTTCAATCTTGCGGTGTCTTCACCTAGTGACAAAGTAGGGGTAGCGAGGTACGTATTGTATTGTTGCCATCAAGGGTAAAAAGATGGGGTTTTCATCATATTGCTTGAGTTTATCCCTCTACATCATGTCATCTTATTTAATGCGTTACTCTGTTCTTCATGAACTTAATACTCTAGATGCACGCAGGAGTCGATCGATGTGTGGAGTAATAGTAGTAGATGCAGAATCGTTTCGGTCTACTTGACACGGATGTGATGCCTATATGCATAATCATTGCCTTGGATATCTTCATAATTATTCGCTTTTCTATCAATTGCTCGACAGTAATTTTTTCACCCACCGTAATACTTGCCATCATGAGAGAAGCCATCTAGTGAAACCTATGGCCCTCGGGTCTATTTTCCATATTATACTTTCAGATCTAAAACCAAATATACCAAAAATACTTGTTGCATTATTTTCTACTTTTAGTTTTACTTTCCGTTCAAGCATCCTATTATATCTATCTCTATTAGATCTCATCCTTGCAAGTAACCGTAAAGGGATTGACAACCCCTTTATAGCGTTGGGTGCAAGAGTTTGATTCTTTGTGCAGGTATATCTATTGGTGACTCGCTTGTATCTCCTACTGGATTGATACATTGGTTCTCAAAAATTGAGGGAAATACTTATCTACTTTGCTGCATCAAACCGTTCCTCTTCACCGGAAACCAACACATGCTCGAGAAGTAGCAAGAAGGATTTCTGGTGCCGTTGCCGGGGAGATACATAGAAAATCAAGATAAGAACTCTCTCTTCAACTTGCCAATTTTTGGTTTGGTTGCGGGGAGATCTACGTAAATCCTACCAAGTACCCTTCACAAACTCATCTCTTGCATTTACATTATTTTCCATTTGCCTCTCGTTTTCCTCTCCCCCACTTCTAAAACGATTTTCAGAAAATACCAAAAAGTTTTGCCTTTTTATTCGCCCTTTTTCATTCGTCTTTTCGTTTGTTTTTTTGCTTGCTTGTGTGCTTGATCGCTTGCTTTGTCATGATGACTCAAGAGAATACCAAGTTGTGTGATTTTTCCAATACTAATAATAATGATTTTATTAGTACTCCTACTGCTCCCGCCACTAGTGCGAAATCTTATGAAATTAATGCTATTTTTCTCAATCTTGTTATGAAAGAACAATTTTCCGGCCTTGCTAATGAAGATTCCACATCCCATCTAAATACTTTTGTTGATTTTTGTAATATGCAACAGAAGAAAGATGTGGATAATGATATTGTTAAATTGAAGCTATACCCATTCTCACTACGAGATCGTGCCAAAACTTGGTTTTCATCTTTTCCTAAAAATAGTATTGATTCATGGAATAAGTGTAAATATTCTTTTATTTCCAAGTACTTTCCGCCCGCTAAAATCATCTCCCTTAGGAACGATATAATGAATATTAAGCAACTTGATCATGAGCATGTTGCACAATCTTGGGACAGGATGAAACTTATGATTAGGAATTGCCCCGCGCATGGTTTGAGTTTATGGATGATTATACAAATTTTCTATGCTGGATTGAATTTGGTTCTAGGAATATCTTAGATTCCGCCGTGGTGGCACCTTTATGGAAATCACATTAGGATAAGCTACTAAGCTCGTAGATAATATTATGGCAAATTACTCTCAATGGCACACCGAAAGATCTCCTACTAGTAAAATTGTGCATGCTATTGAAGAAATTAATACTTTGAGTGGAAATATGGATGAATTGATGAAATTGTTTGCTAGTAACAATGCTCCTATTGATCCTAATGATATATCCTTATCTTCTTTGATTGGAAATAATAATGAATCTATGGATGTGAATTTTGTTGGTAGGAACAATTTTGGTAATAACGCTTATAGAGGTAATTTCAATGCTAGGCCGTTTCCTAATAACTCCTCTAATAATTATGGTAATTACTACAACAATTCTTATGGAAATTTTAATAAAATGCCCTCCGATTTTGATAGTAACATTAAATAATTCATTAGTACGCAAAAAGGTTTCAATGCTATGATTGAAGAAAAATGCTCAAGATTGATGATTTGGCTAGGAATGTTGGTAGAATTTCTCTTGAGATTGATTATTTAAAAATTAGATCTATTACACCCAAGCATGATATTAATGAGCCTTTAAAAGCTATGAGAATTTCTATTGATGAGTGTAAGGAAAGAACCGCTAGAGTTCGTGCTAAGTGTGAATGGCTTGAAAAAGTATGTTCTCGTGATAATATTGATGAACATCTTAAGGTGATTGATGTAACTCCTATTGAATCTTTGTTTTACAAATTTAATCTTGATAAGCATGGGACTGGAGATGAGTCAACTTTAGTTAAAAGGCATCCCAATGATTCGGAGTTTATAGATCTTGATGCTAAGATTAACAAAAGTGGGATTGAAGAGGTCAAACCTTTAAATAGTAATGAACCCACAATTTTGGATTTCAAGGACTTTAATCATTATAGCTGCTCCTTAATTTATCGTATTTCCTTGTTGCAATCCATGTTGAACTCTCCTCATGCTTATAATCAAAACAAGGCTTTTACTAAACATATTGTTGATGCCATGATGGAAACTTCTGAAGAAAAACTTGATTTGGAAGTTTCTATACCTAGAAAGATATATGATGAGTGGGAACCTACTATTAAGATTAAGATTAAAGATTATGAGTGCCATGCTTTGTATGATTTGGGTGCTAGCATTTCTATGATTCCAAAAACTTTATGTGATGTGTTAGGTTTCTGTGAATTTGATGATTGTTCCTTAAATTTGCATCTTGCTGATTCCACTATAAAGAAATCTATGGGAAGAATTAATGATGTTCTTATTGTTGAAAATAGGAATTATGTGCCCGTATATTTCATTGTTCTTGATATAGACTGCAATCCTACATGCCCTATTATTCTTGGTAGACCTTTCCTTAGAATGATTGGTGCAATTATTGATATGAAAGAAGGGAATATTACATTCCAGTTTCCATTAAGGAAGGGGATGGAACAATTTTCTAGAAAGAAAATAAAAATACCTTATGAATCTATCATGAGAGCTACTTATGGATTGCATACCAAATATGACAATACCTAGATCTATTGTGTTTTGCCTAGCTAGGGGCGTTAAACAATAGCGCTTGATGGGAGGCAACCCAATTTTATTTTGCTTTTTGCTTTTTTGCTTATGTTTTGGTGTGTTCTGGAACATTATTACTTCTGTAGTAATTTTTTTGTGTTTTGATTAGTGTTTGAGCCAAGTAAAACCTTTTGGGTGATCTATGGTAGTTGCTGATTTGATCCTGCTGAAAAACAGAAACTTTTGCGCTCAGTCCAGGAATTTTCCAAATGTTTAAGGGTGTTGAATTGATATGAAATTTTTACACAAGATTAATATACAAATATCCCTGATTTTCCTAATTTTCATTTTTTATAGTTCCATAAGTGTTCGAAGTTTACAGATTCCTACAAACTGTTCTATTTTTGACAGATTCTGTTTGGTTTGTGTTGTTTGCTTATTTCGATGTATCTATGGGTCGTATTGGGGGGTATGAGTCATGGAAAAGTTATAATACAGTAGGTATTACACAAATATAAATAAATAATGAGTTCACAATAGTACCTAAAGTGGTGATTTATTTTTCTTATACTAACGGATCTCATGAGTTTTCTGTTGAGTTTTGTGTTGTGAAGTTTTCAAGTTTTGGGCAAAGATTTGATGGACTATGGAATAAAGAGTTGCAAGATCCTAATCTTGGGTATGCACAAGGTACCCCAAGTCATATTCAAGGATACCAAAAAACCTAAGCTTGGGGATGCCCCAGAAGGCATCCCCTGTGTCGTCTTCAATCCATCGGTAAATTTACTTGAGGCTATATTTTTATTCACCACATGATATGTGTTTTGCTTGGAGCGTCTTGTATGATATGAGTATTTGCTTGTTAGTTTGCCACAATAATCCTTGCTGCACACATATTTTGAGAAATACACGCTGAATCATGAATTTGTTATAATACTCTATGTGCTTCACTTATATCTTTTGAGCTAGGCAATGTTGCTCTAGTGCTTCACTTATATCTTTATAGAGCATGGTGGTGTTATGTTTTATAGAAATCATTGAAATCTCATTCCTCACTTATATTATTTTGAGAGTTTCTTAAAACAGCATGGTAATTTGTTTAGGTTATG